>OZ020181.1:28260764-28895328 GCA_963971135.1 Stenus bimaculatus
CATCAAAGATGATTGGCCTATCATCTCGGCCTATACTAATATTAGTAAACATAATTTCTTGAGTATAATTAACTTTATCTTTAACTCTAGTTATTTCAGTTATGACAACACCTTCTATGAACAAATGGACGGTTCAGCCATGGGAAATCCTTCTTCCCCCATATTAGCTGAACTGGTTATGAATGAAATTATTAATAAAGCTATGAGCCTAATCGATTATAAAATCCTGTTGATCAAAATTTATGTGGATGACATGCTAATCATCCTACCTAAAGATAAAATACAATCTACCTTAAGAATATTCAATAACATCAATGAAAATATCCAATTCACCATGGAAAATGAACAAAATAGAAGCCTTCCATTCTTAGATTTATTACTAATAAGAACAATGGACAACACAATAGATATAAATTGGTATAGGAAGAAAATAAATTCTAATAGATGCTTAAGTTTCAACTCATTCCATTCACTTACTCAAAAATTATCAATCATCAAACAATTTAAACATAAGATCATAACATTAAGTAATAATAAATTTCATAAAGAAAACTTTAAAATTGCCTTTGACATCTTAAGAAAGAACGCATATCCTGGAAAATTGATCAACACGATTTTTTACGGGACACCTAACCCATTACCTCGACCATCTAACGACACTAACTTGAACATGACTGAAAAAACATATGTTAGATTTATCAACATCCCATACATAACTAACAATATTAAGAAAATCCTAGTGGACACGAATATCAAATTAGCACCTTACAATACCCTTACCATTGGGAATATTTATTCCAAACTTAAAGATAAGACTGAAAAATCAATGATTTCCAACGTTATATATAAAATTCCATGTAAGGGTTGTGACCGGTGTTATGTTGGTCAGACAAAGCAGTACTTAAAAAGTAGACTTCAACAACATAGATACAGTTGCAACCCAAATAACACAGATAAGAATGGGTTGACTGCTTTGGCTGATCATACTATTTCATCAGGTCACCTGTTTGACTTTGATAAGACAATGGTCATGGATAAGGAAAATAATTATCATAAACGATTAATTAGCGAGATGATATTTATTAAAACTAACAAATGTGTTAATTATAAAACAGATACCGATAAATTAAGTTCTATTTACTCGAATATCATCAACAAATGTTAAGTTATGTCTATATGTACTATATGTATTGTATATAATGTAATTAGTGTATATATATGTATGTGTAAATAATATAATGTCTGCAATTCATCTGTCAATTTTTTCATAATTTATGACAAACACTGTATAATTAATTCTGTATCATATTGTATATTGTATATTTGTATATTATTCTGTGGTCAATCGATATGATTGATCTTCTCTTCCAAGTAAACGTCATATGTCATTTATCACAACCTCAAACTATCTAGATGAAAACGAGCGTGCCTAGAAATTATATAAATCTTATTAACCAAGTTCACGTCCATCTTAGAATTAAAAAAAACTACTTACATCGTAGAATTGCTAGCAATTGCTCCATCTTGTTTGATGTACGAACGATTTATGTGCCACATTGAATGTAACCAAAACTTGATTTATGACGAATACTTAAACATTAACAATCAGAGGTAATCCTGAGTCCTTTTTGGTGTGGTGTGGGCGACACAAGCAATTAGTCTGGAATTTCCATTCAACTTGTGTCTCCCATGCCACTCTAAGATATACTCATAATTAAATTTTTTAGCACTTGATAAAAATTTTTTAGCACTTGATATAAATTAGTCTTAATATTATTGTCATAACTTTTTATAATGTACAACTGCCGTTGTAATTATTGATTTATTTTGTACTTTGTAGCTCTGAAGAAGCCAGCGATGTCTTGGCGAAACGTTAGCTTATGATTAAACAATAAAGTATTATCAAACTGTCCGAAAAAGCCATTATTTTACCTTAATATCTACCTACGGACGTCTAATCCTTATTCAATTATTCTTTTTAAAATAACAGTTACATATTTGGTGCTCTAAATGTGCCACACTGGAACCTCAAAATGTCCGGCTCGTGGTGGTTGTAACAGTTAAATAACATTTACGTAACATGTTCTTTTAATGATTTGAAACAATGATGTAACATAAACAGAACACACGTTCCGTTAATTAATAGTAATACGTCCATAACAATTACAGAACATAAGAATCAATTACATAACATTAATGGAATATCTTATTTTTATGATTTATAAATTAAAACGAATATAAAAAATATGTAACTTATAATGTGTACTGCTGATGTTAAAATAAAACGAATTTAATCCATTATTCGTTCATTGTATCCATAGCAGACATATGTAGACGTGTGTTTCGTCCTCATAAGGACTCATCACTCATAATAAGCATACCATACTGCTAATTCTTAATTATGACACGCATTTAGCAGAAATCACGACTTGAGTTGTTGCAATCGAATGATGGCTTACTTATAAGTATATATGCTTTATAAAGCAAGCACCGTGCATTACTCTGAGTATAACTTGTCAGCGCCATCCAGAGTTCATTGTGGACTACTCGGGTTAACACTTGGCAGTTCCCCAATATTTATGTAACATTTATGTAACATTGGTTTTATAGCAGATGCATCACAAACGTTTGTAACAGTTACAAAACTTTTGTTATATAACGAAAAGTTCTTTACCTGTGTTAAAACACTTACGTAACATCAGTTATATAACAGATACATCACAAACGAAGTATATGGTTTGTAACAGTTACAAAACTTTTGTTATGTGACAAAGTTCTTTAGTTGTGATAAAACAGTTATGTAACTGATCCCTTTGTGTTTACTGGGATAGCATTTATTAAGGTATTCGATATCTTGTTTTTTATTAATAGTGTTTTCATATTTTTGAATATTAATCATTTCTAAAAATTCTCTTTTTTTCCTATTTTGTTGTTCCCAAAATAATGTGGTTTTCAAAGTCAAAAGCGTGATTAAGAGAGGTAGCATGATCTGCAAGTGCAGTTCTTTCTGATTTATTTTTGACATCCTTAAGGATGACTCTTAAGAGTCATTTTATAATAGGCAAAAATAGCAGTTTACGGCCCGCACTAGATATGCTAGTGCAAACAATATTTTTGTATACTTTTTTTTATTTTAGATTCTAGAGTCATTCATCTAAACATGGACAACTGGAAAAAAAATTGGAGAATCTTTAAAAAAAATATAATTACTCAAAAGTACTTTAACTTTGTTCTCTTATAATTAATTCTGCATAAAATTACAACACAAAAGTAGTTGTCCAGTTTTAGTTTAATTAATTTAGTTTACAAATCAGAAAGAAATTTGAAAATCTGTCAAAAGAAACTAGAGATATGCTGCGGCCAATAATGTTCGATTTCATGATTTATCCCATCGTTATGCGCCTCTAGCGGTCCGAATAAAAATTACGCTTTAGGCTCCGCCTTCGCCACACCAGGCCAGGCGGAGCTACAAATCAGATTTTGTATTGCAACTTTTATTTCGCTTGGCAGGTGTTCGATGAAATTTCAATTTCTGTGCTGGGATTGTTTACGAGCATCAGTTTTTCGTTAATTATTATTAATAAATAAATTATTTTTAAATGAAATAAAATCATTTCCACAAATTAAATGTGATTAAATATATTCGCGCAGTTTAAAATTTTTCATTTTTATTTTCTCAAATATACTTAGTTACAATGTCCAATGAGCTAAGAATTATGCCGATGTTATTTAATATTTCTTTAATTATTCGCTTATGAAACTTAGAGCAGCATTTTTTTAATTTTTTTGTAATCAAAAAATCAAAAAATCAAAAAATCAAAAAATCAAAAAATCAAAAAATCAAAAAATCAAAAAATCAAAAAATCAAAAAATCAAAAAATCAAAAAATCAAAAAATCAAAAAATCAAAAAATCAAAAAATCAAAAAATCAAAAAATCAAAAAATCAAAAAATCAAAAAATCAAAAAATCAAAAAATCAAAAAATCAAAAAATCAAAAAATCAAAAAATCAAAAAATCAAAAAATCAAAAAATCAAAAAATCAAAAAATCAAAAAATCAAAAAATCAAAAAATCAAAAAATCAAAAAATCAAAAAATCAAAAAATCAAAAAATCAAAAAATCAAAAAATCAAAAAATCAAAAAATCAAAAAATCAAAAAATCAAAAAATCAAAAAATCAAAAAATCAAAAAATCAAAAAATCAAAAAATCAAAAAATCAAAAAATCAAAAAATCAAAAAATCAAAAAATCAAAAAATCAAAAAATCAAAAAATCAAAAAATCAAAAAATCAAAAAATCAAAAAATCAAAAAATCAAAAAATCAAAAAATCAAAAAATCAAAAAATCAAAAAATCAAAAAATCAAAAAATCAATAAATCAATAAATCAAAAAAATCAAAAAATCAATAAATCAATAAATCAAAAAATCTGTTTTTCTTTTTGATTTTTTGTTGGTATTTCAATTTTCTTTGTACTTTTTTTAATAGCTTTCTCCATTTGTTCTTACTTTCATCGACTGTAATCATGCACATATCTTTTTAATTAAATCTCTAAATGATTGTGATTATAATACTTTTAGTGCTCTGCGTTCAGAATGTAAAACTGTTAGCGCGTACTTGTATAAACAACATATAAATAACATTGAATCAAATATAAATTCTAACCCGCAATTCTTTTGGAATCATGTCAATAGTATTAAGAAAAATTTTTCTTTGCCTGTAAATATGCATCTTGGTGATTTATTCAGTAGTAATGCTAAAGACACAGTCAATTCATTTGCCGATTTTTTCCAAAGCGTGTATATACCAGATGATCTGTCTACAATAGATGATTGGGTTGGTGCGTCAAATGCGCTACCCGATAATTTTAGTATAAGTATTGATATGGTATTTAAAGAAATTAACTGTCTTAGCCCATCTTCATCTTGTGGTCCTGATAACATACCTAATGTATTTTTAAAAAATTGTCTTTTTTCAATATCTTATCCAATATATTTGTTATTTGTTAAATCTTTAAATGAACAAAAGTTTCCTACATTTTGGAAGAATAGTTTCATCTCACCAATTTTTAAAAGCGGTGATAAAACTAATATCGAAAATTATCGGGGTGTGTGCTTGCAATCGTCAATACCAAAGAAATTGGATAAAATTTTGGCCCAGAAACTTTCTTGGGCATCAAAACAAATTATAATTGACAAGCAGCATGGATTTCTAGAAGGGCGCTCTACAACTACCAATTTATTGTCTTACCATGCTAATTTAACTAAAGCCCTAGAAAACCATGCTCAGGTTGATTCGGTTTATACGGATTTTGCAAAAGCGTTTGACAGAGTCAACCATCGCATATTAACGGCAAAATTAACTGCCATGGGTTTTTCTTTGAACATTGTAAATTGGCTTAAATCTTACTTAACAAATAGAACTCAACGAGTAAAATATCATAGTAATATATCTAAGCAAATAAATGTTTTTTCAGGTGTACCACAGGGATCACATTGTGGCCCGATTTTATTCCTCCTGTTTATTAATGATATTGGCATGTATATTAATCATTGCGATTATTTACTATTTGCGGATGATTTGAAGTTTTTTAGGCGCATTGATACCATTTCTGATTCTAATTTAATTCAAAAAGATATAGACAATCTTTTACATTGGTGTGATACAAACAAATTATATTTTAATATAAATAAATGCTATTCTATATCATTTACTCGCAAAAAACAACCAATTAATAATCTTTACTTTATGAATAGAAACTCGTTAAGAAATGTAACAGAAATAAAAGATCTGGGTATCATGTTTGATAAATCCTTATCATTTAAGATTCATATTACCTACATAACCAACTGTGCACTTAAAATGCTGGGTTTCATCAGCCGAATAGGCAAAGAATTTTCTATATACACTTTAAAAACATTGTATTGTTCCTTTGTAAGATCACGACTAGAATATGCTAGTATAGTTTGGTCTCCAAATTATGAATATTTAAGTTATATGGTCGAGAAAGTTCAAAATAAGTTTTTGCGTATTGCAGCTTACAAGTTAGGCATATCGAAGGAAGTCATTAACTATTGTCATATCAGAACAACTTTAAATTTAAATTTGCTTTCTATTAGAAGAAGACACTTTGATATGCACTTCCTTTTTAAGCTCATTAATGGCTTTATTGACTGCCCCAATTTATTAGAATATTTAGATTTTTATTTTCGTCCATTCGGGTCAAATACGCGTACATCTAACATATTCAGAATCAAGTACCATGGAAATAATTATGGGTATTTTTCTCCACTTACCAGGATCATGCGTTGCGCTAATACTTTAATAGATAGACCAAATTTTATATTATTTAGTGTATCATTAAATGAATTTAAAAACAATTTAAGTATAATTTCGCTGGATGCTTTCACTTAGTGTTTGTTTTTCTTTTGTATTAAACAATTTTGCACTTTTTACAATTTTGTACTTTTTATTATATTCTTATATATTTTTGTAATTGTTGCATATTTATATTATATACATTTTGTATTCTTACTCTCATTACTCATTTCTAAATTTTTAATTTATAAATTATGTAAATTATTTGTAATATTTTTTGTAAAAAGGAGTTTTCCGTAATAAATATTATTATTATTATTATTATTACCAGCCTTTAATTTGTAAAAATTTCTAATTTTTTGATATTTTTAATATTTTTTGGTTCTTTTTATAACCTTTTTGAAATATTTTTATAATGTTTTTCAAAAGAAACAGAAATTGTCTGTCGGTTGTTTTTTTATTTTTTTGAATTATGTTAGGTACTTGGTACTTGAAGCCATACACCTCTTCTTGTTAGATTGAACTTCTTATAATTTAAATATTTTTTAATAAGCGATATTAAATTGGGCAACTATATTCGCTTTACTGTCATTTGATAAACTATTGGAATGATTTTTCAAATACTTTCAAATACATTATTCGTCTATCGACTGAGATTTTTTTCTCATTTCGATCAGCTGTATCCGTCAAAACAGTGCCTGTTGTATTTACAATTCATTTGAATGATATAATTTATATAATTATTATCGTATGCAGAAAAACAAATATATTTATAATCGTTTGTCGAGTTTTTCAAAAACGTTGATTGGAATTCTGGATTTTGTCTTTTGATTTTATATTATTTTTAGTTTTAATTAAATTAAATTAATATAAAAAATCAAGATATCAAAAAATGGGCTTGGATGGCCATAATAACGGGTATCTAGTTTATAAATCAAAAACCCGCTATTTTTTTGCACCTGCCGATCCTCAAATATAAGGGGTACAGTTTGAGCACTTTTGCCGCCCGAAAAAACGTTAAATTTGTACACTTGGCGTCTCGGCGCCGGGGCGCCACACGGTTGCGATTGGAGACTTTAAAATGGCCTGGGTTCATCCCAAGGATGTGAAAATAAATTTGGAGCAAAAAACGTCGGATTTCGGGGTAAAAATACAAAAGGGCTCCTAACTCCGCCCCCTTAATAGATAGGTCAGGACGGGTCAAAACCATCATATTCAGAATTTGGTCCTCTATAACATACTAAAATTTTATGCGATTCGGGGTGAATTTCGGACACTGAGGGGATGAATTCGATTTTTCGTTCGGGGTGGAATAACTTTTTTCGGGGTTGTCCGATCAAAAAGGGACAATTAAACTTTTGTCTTAAAATTTTCTCCTCCTTCCACCTACAAAATTTCAACTGGATAAGAAAAAAAAAATACCTTCCACGTTTCTTACGGTTTTAGTATTATAGAAGAATAACTAAAATTATTTCAACATCAATTTTATGCAATTTTGGGAGTTTGTATTTTTATTTCTTAAATTACTCAGATAAATTAATTAAAACTTAATTTTTTTTATAAGTAAGTGGGTGTTGTATAATGAAAATAGAATAAAGTAGGTGTTTAAATAAATCTATCAAATTATTCATGACAATTTCTTTTCTTAAATTTCTTTATAATTCTTTCACCTTCCCTTGAAATTGACATTACTACAATATATGATAATTTTATGGTAGCAAACTTCCGATAATATAAATATCTCCCTACCGGGTATTACGAATTCGGGAGCTAAATAGTGCAGGTGTTTTATAAAGTGGGACGTCTTACGGGGTCCCCTCTAGTGGGGATTTCCCCTAAGTAACCTACAAACCTCTAGAAAATTCATCTTAAGGTGCTCATTTATTCTAGTCTCCAAGTTCCTCCCAGATTGTCCTATATAAGTTTTTTTACAGGTTTTACAGTTAATTTTGTATACGATATTAATTTGTAAATTTTTTGGAGTTTTGGATTTATTGTTAAAAACACTTTTTAAGTTATTTTCATTTTTAATAATTATTCTATATTGTATACTATTATCCATTTCTTTTGGGAAAACTTTTTGGATTCTATTTGACAACCCTTCAATATAAGGAATCTTAAATCATTTTATATTACTTGTTGACTCTTTTTTATCCCCATTTGTGGAGTTTAAGATCTTATCTATCAATTTGGACAGATAGTCATTCCTTATTAATATTTGTTTGATAATATTTAAGTTTTTTGGCCAATGTTGTTCATGTGCCAATTTTATAGCTCTATATTTTAGGTTTTTATAACATTTATCTTATGTTGGAAACTATGACTCGAATAATAATTAATATATCTATCTGATACATTTGGTTTGCGGTACCAATTTGTATTAATTTCTCTATTTTGGTTTATTATTACATTAACATCTAAAAATGGAATAGACGAATTAGTCTCTATTTCATGCGTAAAAGTTAGATATTGATGAAAAGAATTAAACATATCTAGCATAACTCCAACCTTATCACTAGGTATTATGGTGAAAATGTCATCTACGTATCTCTTATAAATTAATGGTTTAAAATCTAATTTTAACAAACATTCATTTTGTAATTTTTGCATAACTAGATCTGCGCATATAGGTGATAAACAATTACCCATACCTAGACCACTTTTCTGTTTGTAAAAAGCATCGTTGCATTCAAAATAACTATTTTCTATAACAAATTTAAATAGCCTAATAAAATCCTCACAAAAAAGATTCGTATGGCTTTCTATATAAATCCATCTATCTTTTATAATTTCTATTACAAAATCTACAGGAACATTGGTGAAAAGTGACTTTACATCTAATGATAAGATTGTATGATCACTAGGTACATACAATCCTTGTATTTCATCAACTAAATCAAAAGAGTTTCTTACATAGTGTTCATTAGTAAGAAAAGCATGTTTGAGTAGTTCCGCTAGGTGTTTAGATAAATTATATACTGGCGAATTTATAAAGCTTGGTCTCAATGGCATATCCTTCTTATGCGTTTTGCATAGAAAATAAATCTTAGGGTATATACCATTGTAACATTTTAAATATTGTGATTGTTCTCTACTTAGGATATTTGATTTTTTTAATTCATTAATTATAACATTCATTTTATTTTGAATGGTTTTGGTTGGGTCTTTGTTTATTTTTTTATAGATGTCAGTATTGTCTAACAACTCCATAACTTTTCTATCATAATCCGTTCTATTTAATATTACAGTAGATTTTGTTTTATCAGACTTAAGAACTATTATTCTACTTTCATTATCTTTACAAAATTTTATGGTTTCTTGCTTGTTGTCACTTGTAAACCCTATTCTCATTAAATTATGATTATTTTGCATTGGTATATTACCCTTATTTTGAAAATTGGTAATTAAGTTTACAACTTTGTTTCGAAGTTCGGTTTTTTCTTCCAATGGAAAGTGATCTAAAATATATTCTACGTCCACTAAAAGCTCCTCAATAGGTAACACCCGTTTATTTCCCTCAAAAATATGTTTGTCTCCTAAGCAAAGGATTGTTACAATTTCTTTGGGAATAACCAAATTTGACATATTTATTACCCAATTTTCCTCTAACGAGGGCCTATCATTTTCTATACCTATACTATTTACAAAATTATATTTCTGTGCTATTACTAATCTTTTAAATTTTCAGATATGACGTTTTTTGATTAAATTATTAGTTTTGTTAATATATTTCTTTTGACAATTTAAGAATGTAACCAAACTATCACTGTCCAAAATACCTGAAACTTTTTCTCTTAATACATGTTCTCTAGTTTTCAGTTCTTTCTCCTTCCAGTGTGCGTACTGTACTTCAAGATTCAAAATTTTTTTCTGAAATTGTTGTAAAATTTTTTGAGCCTTGTTTCTAAATGGATTTTCTTCTCCAAGAAAGTGATGTAGACATCTTGTGTTTGCAATAATGTGGTGTGGTAAGATTTCATTGTTCTTACACTGCAGTAGAAAAATCTTATGATATTTGTTGTACACTGTTTTCTTGTTTATGTTCGCCCATTCTTTCATATCTCTTTCTGTGTCCTTGCCGTAATGTTCCTCAATTTGCTTATAAAATCCCATGTTTGTAGTGAAAGTTTTTACCCATGTAATATATTAACATTAATTAGGATCCAGAGCTGATATTTGAAATTTGTTTTTATTAGGGTTTCAGGATCAAAAATGGTCAAAGAAAAAATCTGTCCATTCGTTTTATAGCCAACGTTTCGAAAATTTTTATTTTCATCCTCAGGGCACTACAATGAGATTTTTATAATTACAAGTCAATTACAGAAATTTACACATTAAAAATACAACGAATTTTACACAAAATACTCAAATATTTGTTTAAAAAAAAAAGGAAAAATTTTTTAACTACATTAGGTATTTATTTTATGAAATTTATAATAATTACTTTTTATTTATCTAGAACAAGTATTAGCTTATTTTTATCCAACATGTTTGGCACATTTACATTAACTAATAATAACGAAAAGGATGTAAATTATTACGACACTTACCAAAACTATTTGATCAGATTAGTTAGAAGAATTAAGCACATGATTAATTTTATAATTTATTTATTTATTTATTTATTTACTATAATAGTACGGGCAAGCCCAATTTACAATATAAATACAAAAAAGAATGATGAGAAATCATGTAAACATAAAAAATGTAAGAAGATTACAATTGCAATATGATACTACCATACATTTAAAAATAAATTAACAACATTACAGAATTTTAAAGAATAACAAGTATGCTAAAATCCATATTAAAGAACAAAATGCAAAGTGTATTAAAACTGCAAAGTAAATCAACAACACAACAGAATCAAAGGAATTAAAATCATCCTGTTGACAGGAATGACATATAATTAACAATATTATATCATATACATTTCATGATACTAAATATAACAAATATAAATCAAGTAGGTAAGCTATAGTCACTTAGATAGCGTTTGAGTGATACAACACCTATATTAAAAAGGTCACAATCATATTTATTACTATTTGATGTAATCCTAGCAAGAGGGGAGTTAGCACCATAATTTGTCCTATGAGTACCGTAAACATGAGTAAAGAATGAAAGCTGTCTAGTCTTCCGAGGCGGTATGTGCAAGCCAATCTGAGACAAAAGATCAGAACAGTCTATTGAATTGTTAATTAACTTATGCAGGACAATTACATCTGCTTTAACTCTTGTCTCATGTAACGTCTCTAAACCAAGGAAGACTCTACAATCATTAATAGAGTGATGAGATAGTGAAAAATGAGATTTATAAGCAGCATACTTCAAGAATTTGTTTTGAACATTTTCGAGCGCTTGGATGTGAACGTTATAATTGGGAGACCATACTGGTGACGCGTATTCCAGTAGACTACGACACAGTGCAAAGTACAAGATTTTTATGGAATAAACATTTGAAAAGTCAGCTGTAGTTCTTTTAACAAATTCCAGCATTTTAAGGGCTTTATTCTTAATTAAATTAATATGTTGAACAAAGCTTAATTTGTAATCTAACAACACCCCCAGATCATTATTAAACTCAACACTAAGAAGAGGTATTTGATCCAATGTATATAGGAAAGCGATAGGACAAAGGTTTTTTGTAAATTGAATCAATTTACATTTTGAAATATTAAGTTCCATTTCATTAGTAAGACACCATTTACAGAGCTCATCAAGTTCATGCTGAAGCAGATAGCAATCCATCAAGTTAGTTACTTTGATGACGATCTTTAAATCGTCCGCAAAAAGTAAGTAGTTACAGTGGACAAAACAAGAAGCAATGTCGTTGATAAAGATGTTAAACAATAAGGGGCCTAGGTGACTCCCTTGGGGAACACCTGAAGTAGCACATCAGAGTGGTAACCCTTCATACGAACAATTTGTTTTCTATTAAAAAGGTAACTAGTTAGAAGAGATAATAAATTCCCGTGAATGCCAATGGCAAGTAATTTAGAAATCAAAATAGAGTGGTTGACTTTATCGAATGCCTTGGAGAAGTCGGTGTAGATAGTATCTACCTGACACCTATTCTCCAAGGCATCTGAAACAAACTGAGTCATACATGCAAGATTAGTGGTCGTAGACCTGCCCCTTGAGAAACCATGTCGTTGAGGAATTATAATCCTTTTAAATTGAGGAGTAATCATATCGACAATTATGCTTTCAAACAGTTTTGGAATATAACTCAAGATACTAATCGGCCTGTAGTTTGAAATGTCAGCTCTGTTACCACTTTTAAAGATGGGTGTGACAAAACTAGTTTTCCATAACGTCGGAAAATGTCCACCAGTAATTGATTTATTAAACAAAAGTGATAAGGGATAAGCTAGGGATGAGGAGCAATTTTTTAAGAATATGGGGGGAATACCATCCGGACCAGTGCTACAACTAGTTTCAAGCTGGTTAAGCTTTAAAGTAATATTATCTATGTTAATTTAAATATGGTTGACATTAACTGTATTATTATAAAGAAACTTGGGAATAACTGTTGGTTAATTTACAGAATACACCGAGGAAAAACGCTCAGCAAAAAGATTCACTATATCCTCACCTCGGTTTGCATACACATTATTCAAAAATATTTCAGATGGAATTGCATTGTCCTTTCTCTTTGAATTAACAAACTTCCAGAAACCTTTTAGGTTATTCTGAAGAGACGATTCCGTAGAGGAAATAAAGTTACTGTAACAACTCCTTGAAAGTTCCTTACACCGCGATCTGAGATCACTAAAAATTGTATAATCAGTTATTAATTTAGATTGTTTAAATTTGTAGTGAGCTGCATTTTTATCTTTTAGTAAGTCTTTCAGTTCTTTGGTGAACCAAACAGGATACTTATCTGCACTGACAACTTTTTTAAGGGGAACATAGACCTGTAATGCCGAAGAAATAATACTGTAGAATACTTCAGTGGATTGATCAACATCAAGATTACTTAATACATTAAACCAATTAATACTAGAGAGATAATTATTAAGACTGATATAATCAGCTCTAAAAAAATTATAAATAAAGTGGTCCTGAGCAACACTACCATCAAAAGAGTCACAAACAATTTCAATTATGAAAGGGGGGTGGTAGTTATCAATAGGTAGTAGAGGATAATCACAGGCAGTTACAGAGGCACATGAGTTATTCGTAAAAGCAAGATCTAGAAAGTTATTATCAACATTAGACAAATTTTTTATCTGAAATAAATTCAGAAACGCAAAACAGTCACTAACAACTAACCCGGCACTATCTTCCTGCGAGATGCTGACCCCAAATTCATCATTTTCCCACTTACATTTTGGCAGGTTGTAGTCACCAAGTAGATACAGGCTATCGTTAGGATTTGTGTCCATAAGGCATTCCACCGAATAACAATGATTCTCATACACTTGTAAATTACTTCCTGGAGGAATATATACACAACCAATAATAATCGAGCTCATTTGGTTTTTAATTTTAACAAAAATCTGTTCCACAGATTCACAATTAGTACTGAGTAGAGAACAAGACAGGTGGTTCCGAACCGCAATTAAAACACCACCACCACGAGTTTTAAGACTGGATAAATTGTTTCTATCACATCGATAAATAGTAAAATTGACAAAGTTTAGCTCAGCTGAATAAATGTTCATGTTAAGCCATGTTTCACTCAGCACAATAATATCATATTCACACATGTTGACACTAACTGAAAGATCATTAATTTTAGTTCTAACACCACGAACATTTTGGTAATACACTCTAAGACTGCCCGGCACTACTGGTTTTTTTGAGAGATATAATTATCTACTATTGTTGGAGTACCATTGACATAACGAATACGTTTAGATGTTTCGCCTGAGTTATGAAGTTCCTAATTAATTTAATATTAATTTGCAAATTTTGTAAACTACGTCTGGACTTTGTGCGAGTCACCAACATTAATACGCGAATTTTGACTTTACAAACCGCATACATTTTTTTTATTTTATTTAAATATTCACTTCTTTTATATTTTAACAAACAAATTCTACAATCGCGTTCAAAATCAAGGTACAATAACTTACATACCTAAATAAAATTATAATAAACTTATTTTAAAATGACAAATTGCTTGAATTCATTTATGTTTTGTTTTGGGTAATTTCTTAATTATTCCATAATAGCATTTATTAAGGTATTCGATATCTTGTTTTTTATTAATAGTGTTTTCATATTTCTGAATATTAATCATTTCTAGAAATTCTCTTTTTTTCCTATTTTGTTGTGTTCCCAAAATAATGTGGTTTTCAAAGTCAAAAGCGTGATTAAGAGAGGTAGCATGTTCTGCAAGTGCAGTTCTTTCTGATTTATTTTTGACATCCTTAATGTGCTGATTTATTCTAGTCTCTAAGTTCCTCCCAGATTGTCCTATATAAGTTTTTTTACAGGTTTTACAGTTAATTTTGTATACGATATTATTTTGTAAATTTTTTGGAGTTTTGGATTTATTGTTAAAAACACTTTTTAACTTATTTTCATTTTTAATAATTATTCTATATATACTATTATCCATTTCTTTTGGGAAAACTTTTTGGATTCTATTTGACAACCCTTGGAGGGCTATGATGAATCCTTTAGTCTCGGATTTTAGAGACGCCGATTGAAGAAACGAAAAAGTGAGCTTCTCTGAGAGACCGATTTGGTTGATGTTTCTGAAGAAGACTCCATGCATTGGCTTTTCCTTGTGTTCTCTCTTTTGGCTTTCTATCCAAGTTGTTTTGATAGTTGTTTTTATTTCGCTCTCTGGTCGACATACCAAGCTTTTTCCTGACTTGTCACCTAGCTTAAAGTCTTTTAGTTTCAGCGGAAGCTCAAGTTCATCAGCCGCCCATACAGCTGCCTTGAATAGGAATGCTCCTGTGTCGCATACCTCATGATCTTTTACTAGCTTTAACAACGGATCTTTGGACTTATTTACTTGGATCGCGGAGTTCACATTGAGTAATCCTCTGCCGCCATTCTTTCTAGCAAAGTATAACCTTTGCACTGAGGATTTTGGATGGTGACTTCGATAGGTGGTCATAATCGACCGGGTTTGTCTGTCGATTTCCAGAATATCGTTGTGGTTCCATTTAATTGCTCCAAAGGTATGGCTTAGTATAGGTACTGCTAATGTGTTAGTCGCTGAAACCTTGTTTTTGCCTGTAAGCTGTGAGGCCCATATTTCTTTAACCTTCTTCCTGTATCTAGATGTAAGCTTCTTTTTAAGGTCTTTTGTTTCTTGGACAGCAGCTTCTTCGAGTCCTAAGTAAGTATAAGTTTCGCCTGGTTGGAGATGACGTATCACTAGACTATCTACTATTTCTGCATCTTCTGAAATTTCAGTTTTTCTACCTCTTATCATATTGAGAACTGCACATTTTTCGAGACCAAATTCCATGCCTGTGTCTGTACTATATTTATGAACTAGTCGTAGTTTTTCATTTAGTTCCGATTTGCTACTTGCATATATTTTAAGGTCGTCAATATAGAATAAATGTGTGATCTTGTTTGTTCTGTGGTTTGGTCTACCCGCTAAATACCCTTTCGTGTTTCTTAGGGCAGCTGTAATTGGTAACAGCGTTATACAAAATAACAATGGACTCAAGGAGTCGCCTTGATACACACCTCTCTGATAGTGGACGTTATCAGTTACGTGTGTTTTTCCATTGCATTTTAGAACGAATTTGGTTCTCCATAGCGTAAACAATTTTTCCACGGTATTAATGATGTCTGGGTGTACTTTTAGACATTGTAGTATGTGAGTGATTATCTCATGGGATGATGAGTCAAACGCTTTCCGGTAGCCGATCCAAGCTGTTGATAGGTTACGTTTATATTGGATAGCGTCCTGGTAGACACATCTATCTATTATTATGTTTTCCCTTATTCCGGATAATCCTCTTTTTGAACCGAGTTGTTTACTTAGTCCTACCCATAAAGATTGTATTGTCTGCAGTATACGCTCGTATATTACGCTTGTAAAGATTTTGTATACGTTATTTTGGTATGTGATAGGTCGATAATTTTGTGGGTCTTTCGCGTTTCCTTTTTTGTAAATTAAAGTTGTTCGGCCTTCCACTAGCCAGCTTGGGATTTCGGTATTTGTTTCTAAAAATTGGGTAAAAATACGGGCTAAGTGGGAGTGTGAGGCTGTAAGGTACTTCCACCAATATGTAGTTATGCCATCGATACCAGGAGATGCATAGTTTTCTTATTTTTAAGCGCTTCTAAGATATTTTCTAGGGTGACTATGTTTATACTATTGTCTTCTTTTATCCTTTTGTTACATAGATTTCGAAAGGAGGTAATCGCTTCTGTTTTTAGGTTAACTTTCTTAGGATTTTCGTATATTTGTTTCCAGTATGAATGCACGCTTTCAATGGGCGGCATTTTGTTGGTTTCTGTTTTTTGGGTAAACAGCAATGATGGCTTTTCTTTGAATATCTTATTTTGCTCATATGTGTCTCTTCCAGTCATTAGCTTTTTCTTTGCCGACATTAATGCCCTAATCTTATCTATAGCTGATTCTTTGATAAGGTTTAGTTTGGATTTGTTTACGGTATGGTACCGTTTTTTGACTTCGCTGGATATTAGCTTGATGTTTTTTGTGAACGTTTTCTGTGTTTCGATGTAATGAAGAAGTGGTGATATTTGTGATACTTCTCGTCTTGTCTGTGAAATTTTAGCATCTAGTTGCTTTACACGTTTGTTTAAATTTAACAGAACGATCTTCTATTTTTGTTTTAGGTGTTAATGCACATCCAGCAGCGTATACCGCCTTATTTAGTTCAAGAAGGTCACAATTTTCAGGTAAGTATGTTTCCAGTATATTATTCATTTCTTTCAGATGTTTACTAGGTATGTACGTTTTTTTTCGGATTTGGGTTTTTCGATTACCTATGTCTTGGTTTAGGTTTGAGATAAAATTGTATCTAAGGGTTATTATTAGATCTTCATTTTGGGTAGGGACTTCTTTGGGGGTCTTAGGAGGGGTTTTAGGTTGTGAAATGGCTTCTACAGTAATTCCCTTCGATTTTAGGAACGCAACCTGGTCTCTTACATTTTGCAGCGTAAACTGGTTGATTTCCGGGTGTAGGTTAGTCCATTGCTGCTTCAGCCTTTTCATGTATCCCCTTTTTTGGGGCAAACTTTTCTCATAACAAATCATAAGGTCTTTTTGCATCTCGTTGGTCCATTCGAATCTGGTAGATGTATCGCTGTTTGTAATGTCATTTTCGCTACTCCCAACTCTTCCGTGAGACTCTTCTGAATGAGCCTCATTGTGGGCAGCTTGTTCATTATGCTTATCTTGAACACGTTTTCAGCTTACGGGGGGGTTAACCCTGTAAACCGACGGCATGCATTTTTCCGATCCGCCTTTGGCTGCAATGCCGATTTGGATCGTAAGCATCTCATTGAGGCCTTATCTCATAGCTTGGGAGATGTGGCGTCGCTACTCACCAACGGTCATGGGGAGATGGGTAAGTATACTGACCGCATATACTATTTTTTTTTAGGTAAGATGAATGGTATATCGCGGCTACCAATCTTCTTTAATTCACTTTCCGCTGCGGCCTGTTTGACTAAAGCCACGGAGAGGGGACTTATGGACATTGTACTACTTTTAAGATGGTGGGTAAGTGATTTCGTGGGCTCGTAATGTTCTCAGAAAACCTAATATGACACATTTTTGCATTTGTGCTAGTATACTTTCTGCTTTACTCTTAATTTTCTTTATTTTTTTCAGATGTTTTGCCGTATTCTCGTGTATTCCCCCCAGCACTCCAATGATGATTCGGATGAAGATGAGAGTGTAATCCTGGTAAGCATGTTTCGGTTCAAATAGCTTATATGTTTTTCTCCCCTAGACACGACATCTCGATCATGTATAAAATTTTATCTTCTGTATCTAAAAGAATCATGTCCGGCTTGTTAGCCTGGATTTGGGATGTTGTTGCGAATGAAAAATTTCAGTAAATTTTAAACATATCGTTCCTTATAACAGTCTCTATTGCTTGTGATTCGTAGTACGTTTTAACTTTTTGTTCAAATCCGTATTCATATTGTAAGTGCACTGTCGTGTCTACTAATATAACATGTTTTTGCATATTTCGGGCATGATGATAGCAGGTGCATGGTGGTTTCCGCCGACAGTTTACAAGATCGATATTGTATTCCGTGGCTACTGGCCAGGATTCTACAACGGTACGTCAGACTGTTGAAGACGCCGTCTTGGCATGCCGTTATAAATCCTTCAGTTTCTGACTTTATCTCAGCCGATTTAAGGAAGGAGAATGTAAGTTTTGTTGAGAGCTGCAGCTCCTCAATGTTGGTGTAGAATTGACCATGCATGCGTTTTTCTTGGTGTTGTCTTATTTTTTCTTCCTGTATTTTCGTTTTTAGGGTATTTTTTATTTCAGCGCCGCTGAACAGAATTAAAGCGTCTGGCGGTGACTAGTAAATATTTTAAGATTTTCAACTTAGGTCTTTTTTTTATTTTAGATATTATTTTTATCAAGTGCTGGAGGTACCGATGTAACTAACCTGCTTACAAGAATACTACAAAGATCGTTTACCAACGAATTTCGTGAAAAATTTTTATGGACTGGTCAAAAGTACAATTTTAAATTAAAAGATTTAAAATTAACGGAAATTATAAAAGGTATAGTTTGGACATAAATGCAATTATATAAATAACTTTTATTAAATTTATATTTACAACAAATCGATGATATAGATATAGATCTTGGTTTGATAAAAAACAAAAAAAGGATAATTCCTTAGATCTACCTTTATAGTGGCCAGGTGTAGCAAGCAGCAATTACACAAGTTCGCAGAGTGATGGACGCTGCGTTTCGTGCTTATTAGCACTCATCAGCATCACATACTGCTCACTTGAGTCCTCTTCGTAAGGTGCAATGAAGAGGACTGCATTGTTGCTTGCTACACCCTGGATGCCGCGTAACTTATAAAGCACCAGCGACACCATTCCACTTAATAAATTAAAAGTGAGACATCTATTGGCATATACGTCAATTAAGACCGATGCCAAAGTTGCCTACACCTTTACTTGATTGATTGCCGTGTGACCGGACTCGTCTAGATTTACAACAAAGTTGCAATCGATGATGTAGATCTTGGTTTGATAAAAATCAAAAAAAGGACACCTGGCCACTATAAAGGTAGATCTAAGGAATTATCCTTTTTTTGATTTTTACTAACTAACCTATTTAGTACCTCGTAACTCTTAAAATAAGCGAGATTACCATACATATACAGGGTGTACCATTTGACGTTGGACTGTATGGGTATCTTTGTTATTATTGGAGATAGAAAGTCAGTTAAATGGACAATGTAGTACAGATTTTTTCGAATATTAATAATTCATTTACAAAAAAATATCGCATCGTTCCTGCGCTATCTTGAAAATACAATAGATAGATAGTTCATTATTCGTTTTGCCATTATTAGATATAATCATGGAGTATGGATACTGTACATATCCATACTCCATGATATAATACAATTGTACAGTAAATATTACAAAAGGCTTATATTTTAAATGAATTCGAACAGTCAGAGGTAAAAACTTTCAACTTAAAGAGTACACATACATTACAATAAAATTACAATAAAATTACAATAAAACAATAAAATTACAATAAAATTACAATAAAATTACAATAAAATTACAATAAAATTACAATAAAATTACAATAAAATTACAATAAAATTACAATAAAATTACAATAAAATTACAATAAAATTACAATAAAATTACAATAAAATTACAATAAAATTACAATAAAATTACAATAAAATTACAATAAAATTACAATAAAATTACAATAAAATTACAATAAAATTACAATAAAATTACAATAAAATTACAATAAAATTACAATAAAATTACAATAAAATTACAATAAAATTACAATAAAATTACAATAAAATTACAATAAAATTACAATAAAATTACAATAAAATTACAATAAAATTACAATAAAATTACAATAAAATTACAATAAAATTACAATAAAATTACAATAAAATTACAATAAAATTACAATAAAATTACAATAAAATTACAATAAAATTACAATAAAATTACAATAAAATTACAATAAAATTACAATAAAATTACAATAAAATTACAATAAAATTACAATAAAATTACAATAAAATTACAATAAAATTACAATAAAATTACAATAAAATTACAATAAAATTACAATAAAATTACAATAAAATTACAATATAATTACAATAAAATTACAATAAAATTACAATAAAATTACAATAAAATTACAAAAAAATTACAATAAAATTACAATAAAATTACAATAAAATTACAATAAAATTACAATAAAATTACAATAAAATTACAATAAAATTACAATAAAATTACAATAAAATTACAATAAAATTACAATAAAATTACAATAAAATTACAATAAAATTACAATAAAATTACAATAAAATTACAATAAAATTACAATAAAATTACAATAAAATTACAATAAAATTACAATAAAATTACAATAAAATTACAATAAAATTACAATAAAATTACAATAAAATTACAATAAAATTACAATAAAATTACAATAAAATTACAATAAAATTACAATAAAATTACAATAAAATTACAATAAAATTACAATAAAATTACAATAAAATTACAATAATAATAATAATAATAATAATACTTTATTTCCAACAGCAAGCTAGCCAGTTACAGGAAATTTACATAATATAAACACAAACAATCTAGAGGTTAATATAAACATAAAATTGTTCAAAAGACAGATTCTACCGATCTCTTAAATGCAACAATAGATGGGGCGCAAAATATGTCGATGCTTGAGCTGATATCATTATAATATCTGAACATTTTGTATAAAGGTGAATTAAGATGATAGTTTGTTCCTGGTGATCCGTAATAAAATGTAAGAGTTTGTCTCGTGTTTATGTATGGTACATTTACATTTATTAGAGAGGGCATCTCCTGATCATCCAATTGATTATTTAAAAGTTTATACAGATAGCTTGAAGTTTGTGTCTGTTATAAACCGAGACGAAGCCGAACTCATCCAATAATAATTGATATTTATAGCGAAAAACGGGAAACGCACCATGCTTTAGAAAATATAAGTACTTCAGAAATCTTTTTTGAACTCCTTCCAAAGAGTTAATATAAGTTTGATAATTTGGAAACCAAATTAGGGAGCAGTAATCAAATTTACTTAAAATAAAGGCCCGATAAAGACTGCAGAGAGTACTTATAGCTTTAAAACCCTTACTACTACGTATGATCAATCCTAGCATGCGACAACAATCACTAATTAGTTTAGTTACATGAGAGTTAAAATTCAATTGACTATCAAATATTACTCCCAAGTCTTTAAAAGTTGAGACCCTTTGGAGTTGATTTTCTTTTATTGTATAATTATAATTAATCGTTTTAACTTTACGACTAAATGACATGACACAACATTTGTTCGCATTTAAGGATAAACCATGCATCTCACACCAATTGTAGAGTTTATCAATATCAGACTGTATAGAATCACAATTATCATTATTCTCGACTATATTGAAGATCTTCAAGTCATCCGCGTATAGTAACACACGGTTATTTATCACATCGTGCATAAAATAAAATAAAATTACAATAAAATTACAATAAAATTACAATAAAATTACAATAAAATTACAATAAAATTACAATAAAATTACAATAAAATTACAATAAAATTACAATAAAATTACAATAAAATTACAATAAAATTACAATAAAATTACAATAAAATTACAATAAAATTACAATAAAATTACAATAAAATTACAATAAAATTACAATAAAATTACAATAAAATTACAATAAAATTACAATAAAATTACAATAAAATTACAATAAAATTACAATAAAATTACAATAAAATTACAATAAAATTACAATAAAATTACAATAAAATTACAATAAAATTACAATAAAATTACAATAAAATTACAATAAAATTACAATAAAATTACAATAAAATTACAATAAAATTTAATCAGATGCGATTTTCAAAGTAATGCTATAACTTCTTTATTTTCGGTAGTAAAAAAAAGTTTTTTTACATACAGGGTGTAAAATGAAAAATGATATCGACATGCGGTTTCGATAGAATATACAATACCTTTAACATTTTAAAACTATTTTAGTAATATACCGGGTGTCCATTCCAAGATGGCGGACCAATGCTATGTATACAATGCCCCTATTGACGATTTCTAAGATCAGATACACCCTCTGGTGCGAATTTCTTAACTTAAAGATACAGTAATCTTAACCTGATAAATTTTGATAAAATGTCCGCTTTTTATAGGTAAATAAATTTAATCTGTATTTATAATTTAATTACATAAATTTGTAAACCATAAATTAGAAAATTTAAGTTACATATTAATTTATATTTAAAATTAATTACAGCTTATTGTAGTTCAAAAACTGCCACAGATGGCGAACAGCGCCATCTCTTAGTAATCGAAATTGCCAATAGGCGGACATCGAGCGTATCATATAATAAATTACCGTTTATTGAACTTTACCTGCTAAAAAGCCAACGAAAACTTATATACAATGTTCTGACTACCTAAATGTCTTTGCCGGGATGAAAGGGCCTCAACCTGAGGAAAACTCCTTTTTAATCACGATCTCTACCCTCTACGCCAGGTAAGTACATAAACGTAGAACAAAATGATGATCCTCAGCGGGAAAAGTGGCAGATAACCTAGAAAAAAATTTGGATAGCCTACAGGAACTAGGGAATAAGGCAAGTGAAGAAGTAGGAAAACTTCAAGTTATTAAGCTAAAAAAAGACCACGTTTTAAAACCATTACACGGTGTGTTTTATAAGCACATCGAGAAAGAAGAACTGTGCAAAAATCTCACCTTCACTTTCCTTAATTCGAACGCCTTAAAATCAGAAACAGAAGTATTCGTTGTAGCTTGTCAAGATAGAGTGTTCAATACTTTAAATTTGCAGAGAAGAGTATTTGGAAGTAATATAAATGACAGTAAATACTGAGCATGCAGAAAGGAAGAAGAGGTTGTCATGCACATTTTATCAGGATGCAGCAGGTTCGCTCCAAATCTCTACATAAAACGACACAATTCTGTAGCAAGAGTGATTTACTACCATCTTAGGCATAAATTCGTATTTGATGATAGAAAGATAAGCCCCCCTATGTTACTGGAGACGAAGAGTCAGTAGTATCAAATAATAGGGCGAAGATATTTTGGAACTTTCCGTTCCATACAACTAGGCAGATTTCCGCCAACAAACCAGTTATTGTGCTACTGGATAAAGAGAAAAAGCAGCTCGTGGTTATCGAAATATCCTGCCCGGCTGAACCGAATGTTAACACTAAACTAGAGGAGAAAAAGCTGAAATATAATGATCTTTTATTTGAGTTATCACTGTGAGCATCCTTAAATTAGCGACTTGTAATTATTTGGGGTTTTTCAAAATTTAATCAAAGTTTATTTAGTAAATCAATTTCGTTAAAGATTGTAAGTTAGTAGAAAGGTTCTAGCAAGTTCTTAATATTAAATCTGACCGGGAGATATTTATTTTCAGTAGTTCAATATTTTGGAAGTAATGAGGAACTCAAATACACTTAATTCTAAAGTAGTGCTGC
Source organism: Stenus bimaculatus (assembly GCA_963971135.1). Lineage (NCBI taxonomy): Eukaryota > Metazoa > Arthropoda > Insecta > Coleoptera > Staphylinidae > Stenus > Stenus bimaculatus. The sequence goes on from OZ020181.1 coordinate 28,284,810, forward strand.
TTAAAGAATAGTAATAAATTCCTAATGGGGAACAAATATTTTTGGAACATGTGAATAACATTATGGGTGCATTAAAACATCCAGAATAAAACTAATAAATTTTAAACCTTGCGAGGGTCGTTCTAATTCAGTTAGAAAAGGGAGTTCCTAATATTCTAAAGTTTTGTTGTCATTGGTTGTTAGAAATACTTAAGTAAAACTCCTAGGGGTATGACGCGTTTTGGGTTGGGCTTAAGTAATAAAAGGGCTGAAATTTTAAGGGATTAGGTGAATCAGAATAATAATTGAAGAGTCAGACCAATTAGATCGATTTCTACAGTGTTTGTTAATGTTAGTGGTGTTTGTGTTCATTTTGGGTGTGTCCAAAATGTTTTATTTCTTGTATATTTAATTGTGTAAATAAATAATTTTAAGTGTTATGTTAAAATGAAGTCTTTGAATTTGTATCAATAACCGTAATCCCAACGAACCCACTCAATTTAAATATGTCGTATTATCCTCGGTTGGTTTCTGAATTTATCAATTCAGAAATTATTAAAGTCTCCCTTTCAAACTAACATCTTACTTTAACAATCGGGGGTAGTTCACATTTGGTGTCAGGTGTGGGGTCGTTTAAAATTAAAATGATAAGAGTTATGGGGCTGTTTAAAATTAAAATAAGTAGGTATTGTGGGATCATTATTACTTAAATGATAAAGTTATGGGATGTTAAAATAAAAATGATGCAGTTGTGGGGTAATTTAAAATGTTTTGTTGTGGTAACTATAAATCAAAATTTAATTTTTCTTTGTGGAAGTTATTATAAATTTTAAAATTCGTATTAATATGTTAAATTATATATTGTTTTTGTCATTTTAATTCGGGATTTTACGGTTCATACAAATTATGTGCATGTTTTTTTTCTTTTACAGGAATTTTTATTGTCGTTTAATAATGTTGAATTATAATTTGATTATTGTACGTATGTTTATTTAGCATTGAATTTCTATTTTCTCCTCCATTCCCTACATTAGGTGAAAATTATTTCAAGAAGCATAATTCTCAAAATACGTTGTTCTTAGACTCCCACTGAGTCTTATAATTTGAATTATTTTTTTTTTCTCTGTATTGTTATGCATGATGCATGATGCGGGATGCGTTTTAGTATTTATTTTTTTTTAAAGCAAAATTTTTTTTTTAATTTTCTTGAAAAAAAAAAGGGGTAAGTAGTTATTAAAAATTAACTGATCATGCCGGAATCAGAGCAAGAATTTTCCGACCCTCAGGGGGGCACTAGCCATGGTAGTTCAGGGTCTGTTGACAGCACCGAGTTTAAATTAGGGAATTTATCGATGATCCAAACTTGCGATAGATCTACAGATGTCGAAGAGTATACTGATCTGTTATTAGAAACAGCAAGTTTAATGCAATGGTCCGACAACGAAGTATTATCATTGCTAAAATTAAAATTACGTGGTACGGCGCGACAATTTTTATTGAATGAACCAGATCTAAAAGCAGCCAAAGATTTAAATAAATTTATTAAAAGTTAAAATTAAGATTTAGTAAAACGAAAACTTTAGGTGAAGCGCATTTTAAATTTGTAAATTGTAAGCAAAGGCGGGACGAGTCAGTACGGTATTACGCGACGCGGCTTAAGACAATCGGACGCGAGATGCAACCGGATTCACAAGATAAAAATGAGGTGAAATACGCATTAAAAAGGCTGGAAGAAGACCATGCCTGCGGTCCCTTACACATTTAAGGAAGCAATAACTTTTGCCGAACGTGAGGAATTGATTGAAGTGATGACCGGCAATAAAGATCCAGTCAAGCGGGTTGGCGTATTTTGAAATGAAGAAAGTCACCAAAACAACGCAGCAGGACGTCGAGTTCAGTGGGCACCAGATGTTGGAAAAAGGGTCAACACTACATCCAGCGCCAGAAATAATTCCAGGAATGGTTGGTCTAATTCAACACGTCGATGGAATGATCTAGAACCTAGGAGAAACACTCAACAATGGGGCAATCGTAATCAAGGAAACAACGGAACCAACAGAGCATATAGAAAGCGACCTACCACGTCGTCAGCTGGATCCAGTGGTCAAAACAACCGAAATATTATTTGTTTCTATTGCAAAAAAGTTGGGCATAGGAAAGGGGATTGCAGAGCGTTGAATTGTTTTAATTGTGGTAAGCAAGGTCATTTTGCCAGCAATTGTTTAAACGCGCAAGGCGCTTCGCAAAAGCGCGGGCGGCCAGTGCCTCTAGATACTGGAACGCGCAGAAAAGACGGGCGACACCATGGTGGTTCGCCGAACGCAGGTGTAAACCAAGGGAACTCCTCGTTCCCTCGTTAAGTCATAATGGGAATGATGACAGTAAGCCCGCAAGAAATAAGTTAGTTGTTTTTATAGATGGTGTATTAAGAACGATTTTAGTGGATTCGGGGGCAACTGTATCTTTAATTAAATCACATATTTTAGAAGAGGATAGTTATAAATATAAATTTGTAAATGAGCGATGTAATAAGTTATCGTCAGCGAGTGGTCATGAATTACGCACGGAAGGATCAATTAAGTTACATATTCTAGAAAATTTACAATGTTGCAGTGAATTTGCAATTGTAAAAGGGTTAAGAGTTAATGCAGATGCAATTTAATGGAAGTAAGTTGTACATGAAAAGTGATAAGGAACTCGCTAATTATAATGAAGCAATGATCTCCAGCAACGCATTTACGAGCGGTAGTAAGTTTTCGGATGATGTCAATCTGGAATCCCAGGCTGCTCAACCTGTGGCCACAGGTACGAGAGGTTCCAAGGATGAAGATCACGAGCGTCAACCGCAACCGAACCAAGCCAGATATGCGGAAGCAAGAGGTCAAGTGCCAGTGGAAGTTAGAAATAAAAGTAAGGACAGGAAACAAATTAAAAGAAAGTTGCGTACTCAAGAGGGTTTGGAAAGTAATGTTACAGGTGAAATTTTAAATAAGGTTAATGAATTGGTTAGTGATGAAGCAAGCGCAGAATGCGTTGTAAGCAAAGTTAAGGAAGGGACTACGACAGGTGCAAGCAGAGTGGGTTTATTGAATGAAATTCGCCAACATCATGAAGAACTAAGTCTGATCAACTCGGTTCATTTGATGGAAAAGCTGTGTATACCACCAAGGTGTGAAGCAGTTGTAATGGCTAGAGTCTCACGGAAACTACCTGAAGCGCCATACGTAATTATTAGTCCTAGTAATGATTTACCAAGTGAAGTAGTGCTAGCGAAAGTTGTTTGTAATAATAAAAGGCAGGTACCTGTGAGAATTATTAATGTTTCTGATGAAATACAGAGTTTAGGAAAAGATGTTAAGTTGGGATTTGTATGTGAAGTTTCGAAGGTGTACAGTGAAGAAAATGTAAGTGATTTTGGAAGTAAGGTTATGATTAATAGTGTTGATAGAAGAAGAGTAGCGCATAGTGATAGAAAAGTTGTTAGTAAAATTTTTAATCAATTAGATTTGAGTGAGGTAAATGGTGAAAGGAAGGAAATCCTTTACAACTTAATTGAAGAGTTAGCAGATATTTTCAAGGTGAATGATGAACCATTGGCATGTACCACGAAGGTGAGACATAGAATTATCACCGAGGATAGTTCTTTACCTGTAGTAAAAAGGCCTTATAAAAGTCCCCATGCAAAACGAGAAAAATTAGACAAGGAAATAGATAAAATGTTAAGTGAGGGTATAATTAATGAAAGTAATTCACCGTGGAATTCGCCTATTGTGATTGTAGATAAAAAGACTAAACCAGGTGATGAACCGGAAATATGAGTGTGTATAGATTATCATGGGTTAAATGCAATTACCAAACTAGACTTTTTTTCCTTTTCCGCATTTAAGTGATACGATTGACCAGTTAATGGGTAGCAAATTATTCTCAGTAATGGACTTAGCGTCGGGTTATTTTCAAGTGGAAGTGCAACCGGAAGATAGAGTAAAGACTGCTTTTAGTACGACCAAAATTCATTATGAATTTGTTCGTATGGGTTTCGGATTACGTAATGCACCTGCTACGTGACAAAGACTAATGTATGCGGTTTTAACGGGTTTAACGGGACTTACATGTTTAGTGTATTTGGATGATATTATAGTATTTTCTAGTGACAATTTAAGTGAAAATGTTGAACGGTTACGGGACGTATTTCTTGAATTACGCGAGAACAATTTAAAATTGATAAGATAATGAACACTTTTACAAACAGCATAATGGATTAGCATACCGAGTAAGACAAGATGATGAAAGAGATCAATTACTTATACCCAACGTAATGATACCTACAATTTTACAATTATACCATGATGCACCAATAAGTTGCCATGTGAGCTTTAAAAAAATGCTCAATATGATACGGAGGCAATTCTTTTGGAAAAACATGGCTGAGCAAATTAATCAATTCTGCCGGGAGTGTCACTCATGTAACACTCATAAGTCATCGGACCAGAAGCCAGCAGAACAACAGGAGATGAACGTACCACATGGAATGTGGGCTCGAGTTTCAATGGACATCGTGGGGCCTTTACATCAAACAAGGAATGGAAATAAGTATATTTTAACGGTAATTGATTATTTATCTAGGTATCCAGAATGTATACCATTGCCTGATATTAAAGCAAGTACAGTTGCAAAGGCATTTGTCACTAATGTAATTACACGTCATGGAGTACCGAGAACGTTCTTAACGGATTGCGGAACGCAATTTGTTTCAAAGATGTTTAAAGAACTTTGTGAATATTTAGGTATCAAGAAAATTCAGACGTCGCCATGGCATCCATGTTCCAACGGAGTAATTGAAAGGATGCATAAAACACTCAAAACCATGATTTCGCATTATGTCAATAAACAAAATGATAGCTGGGACGACATGATCCCATTCGTTTGTATGGCTATCAGAAACAAAATAAATAAGTGTACAGAGGATACACCATTTTTCTTGATGCATTGTTGTGGTTTTGCTGTTTAAAACGCTGCCACCACCTGGTTTTAACTGATGGTCCAGGAACCAATAATAGCACAGTTAGGTCGATGAATTAAACACAGAATTTAAGTAACTCTTGCTGTTTATTCAACTAATAAGAGCACAACGACCACAGAATCTACTGTGTGAGGTTTACAGAGGCAAAGTACCACCTGTTATTGCCGTGAGCGCTTACTTGCTACTGCTAATGCAGAAAATACAAAAGAAAAATACGTAACACAATATTAAGAGATAAATCGGTGAGACGCTGACACAACACCTCATTCCCCAAAGGAAGATGCGACCTCGTATCTTAATGAACACTTCGTCTTCCGATAATAACAGGAATTCGATGTTTACTGGTGGATGCCGAAGGAGTCGGTACCTTGCTTGAAATCGACGCAGTAGAACTATTGTCCGAGTCATCAGTATCCTTGGAATGATACCTAACAGGCCGTAAATGAGAGGCTTTGGTGCGAGTCTCAGATTCACAATTTTGACTAACGTTAACACAAATTTGAGGTAGAGTAGAACAACATTGACGTTTACAACAAAAGTTCTTAAAGATATAATAACATAAAAATAAGATTAACATGGTACTTAGTACATAAGATATGGTTGAAAATGAAAATATGGATTGATTATAGTCAGCATGTAATTTAATCTCATCTGCCATTTTATTTATGGCATCAAGCTTATAGCTCGATACATCTAAGTCTTCCAAATGTTTTACCATAGTTTTATAATTTGAACTCAATGAAATCGTACTTAAATTAATAGTTCTTTTAACCGATTCGCAACAATCATCATCTAAATTGTAAGTAGGCAAAAAACTTAATGTATGAAAAATAGAACTTTCGCCGAATTTTGAAGTAGGTTCTAAAATAACATTTCCAACAAACGCTTTACAATCTTTTGTTAAAGTGAGTTTCCCTGATTTCTTTAGTCTTAAATCAGTTGGCTCGAGATCTTTACAAGTTATGGTTAACGTTTCATGCTTAACTAAATGTAAATATATCATTTATTACATCTCCAGTTTTATTAATTTTTTTAATTTTTATGTTAGGAATAAAATAATTTACTTTGTAGTTGATTTAAACAAGTAAAAATAGTTTAGTTTTCTTTATGATAAAATTTTGTTTCTCACGAGTGTTTTGTTTATGTCTGGAGTATTAAGTAATGCACCCTTGTTATTCTTTGGATTAAGTGTGGACAAATTTATTGCCTACCAACGGATGGAGGGTGAAACTGCTAAGTCAGGTCAACTTAGCAAGACATAAACTAAACACTTAAGTTTTTTTACTACATTTGAATTAAATAATATTTTATTATTTATTTAAATTTTATATTTTTAATGTCATAATTAGAGTTTGGCAGATATTTGTATTATTGTAAATTTTCAAATTTTACTTGTTTGATCATAGTTTGAGAAAAAGAAAATTATTTTATTCCACGTTAGAGATTAAGCGTAGGCTACCAAATTCACCCCGAGCTTAGGGATGAATTTGGTTTGCCCTACTTTATTATTAGAACCAATAAGAGGCTTTGATTGGCGTCTTTACTTAAGTAAGTTATGACGTAATAAGGGATGCCAAGCAAAGTCTATAAATTGTAAAGAAATCTTAAAATCATTGAATTCCATAATGTTCTGATCTAGAGTAATGTTTGTTCTTAACTCTGATCAGTCAAGTTCATTTTAGTTTGTTCGTGACGCGTTTTTTTTTTCACTTTATTGTTATTAGAAGTTTATTTGATTTTATTCAAAAATGTAGTAATTTTTGTTTTGTTCGTTTATTGTGTGATTTGCGGAATATTTTTAAGGTTTCTATTGGTTCTTCAATAAGTTGTATTTTATTTGAAATTGATTATTTTTTTCCATTAGTTTTTTTTTATATAATTATTTTTTTTTTCCAGTGAATTTCTTTATTTGTAATTTTTTTGATTATTTATTTTTTTATCTTAATATTACCTTTTTTTAATATATTTAATATTAATTAAATATTGGTTTTTAATAATCTTTAATAAGTTCCCAATAAAACCTTAAATACTTTAGCAAAGAAATTTAAATAAAAGTGAACTTGGCTCGATCAGGATTTTGATTCTGCAAGTTAAGAATAAGTAAGTACAAGTATTAATTTTGGATTTAGCTTTTTTTTATAAACCAACTTAGAAGAAAATAATAACTCAGCTATTTGTTTAACATCAAGTTGGTCACTATTTAACTAAATGTAAACGTCGGCTTAACCCTAAAAAAGAACCCATTAATTATTCATTTAATTAACGTGCTTTCGGTCATCTTTCTTTTTAATAAATATTATTTTTAAATAACACCAATAAAATAATAAAGACCAACAAGGGTTTTTAAGCTGAGAGTCGACGTAAGATTTACATTGGCGCAGTCGGTAGGATTTTTACATTCCACCGCTGCCTACATTGGCGCAGGATGTAAAAAATTTTTTTTTTCTTCTTTGGTGGTTTGTAAAATCTTTAATTTTTTTTTCTGAATTATATTTCATTTTTGGTATTTTTGATGATTTTTTTTTTTTCACATTATATTGTTTGTTGTGGTATTGTTTTGGATAAGTGTAATTAGTAGTATTTTTTTTTAATTTATGGATCAGAACATGTGTGAATTCCCTTATCTTTCGAAAAGAAATGATATAGTAGTAACAGTTAATTAATTAAATTAAATTTCAGTTTATTTAATTAATTAGGTAGTTTAGATTTGTTGATTTGCAGTCTAATTTTTTTTTATTATTAGATTTGAAAGTAGGTAAATTAAAATCATTTGATACTTCTAATTATAGAATTGACAGAGACTTGAATTTTTTTTTTCTCTTAATTATAGTTGTACAATCGAAGTTATAGTTTCTGGATTTTTTTGATTTAATATTTTATATCAATTACAATAAACATGGATATTAATAGTGAAGATTTTCAAAGTGTAGAAAATTCAGATGTTAAATCTTTTGATAATAAGTTCAGTAATTTTTATAATTTAAATTTTGATATTAATATGATAGAAAATTTTTCAGATAATAGTGATATAAATATTTTTATAGCAGAAATTAAAACAATAATAAAATGTTTTGGTTGGAATGAAATTCAAGCCTTTAATTTAATGAAATTAAAATTGAAAGGAAGGGCTCGTAATTATTTTTATGAAGTACCTTTGGACAGAAGACCAAATGATTTTAATTCGTTGTGCCTTTGGTTATTGAGTATTTTCGGAAAGAAATTAGAAGTATTTACGGAAAAGCATTTCGAAAATATTTATCGTAAAGAAGGTGAAAATTTAGCTGAATTTGTTGTAAGGTTAGAAATAGTTGGTAATAAAATTTTTCCGTATAAAGTAAACGATAAAATTTCGGTATCAAATTCAATTTTGAGAAATCATTTCGTATTTAAACAATTTTTGGAAGGAATAGATACTAGATTGTGTAACAGTATTCTTGAGAAACGAACAGAATTTAATACTGTTTATGATGCTTTGTCCTTTGCAGAAGCATGTGAGAAATTATTTAAAAGTGAAATTAAAATTACTAAAGCAGATATGATTAAAGATGTCAGAATTAATTTATTTAAAAAGCAGGAGAGTAATGAAAAGTCGGTAAATGTGTTACCTAAAGTAAAACCAAAAATTTCGCGTCGTCAACTTTTAAAATTATTTCCTAATATGTCGAAATTATGTTGGAATTGTGGAGATGGGAGTCATTTACGAATAAATTGTCCTAAATCTCCACAAATATTATGTTTTTGTTGCAATAATGTTGGACACACTTATAATGTTTGTCCGGAAAAGTTTAAGTTTTAGATTTGTTTTAAAGTTCTCACATGAGTCCTAGAAAATTTATAATTTTTCAAAATTTAATAAATTAGCAGTTAATGTTTAGTCTCAATAACCTAGAATTAATTGAAGTTAGTTTTTTATTTTTATTCTTGTTTGGCAAATCAACATTTAAGAAGTTTCCTTTGTAATTGTTGTGTGGAAAATTTAATACAACATTTTTCATTAGATGTAAGAGTGAATATTACCAAAAAGTAGTAAGGAATGTGTTATAAGAAGGAAATTCAGATAAGGAGAGAAGATTTTTTTTTGTAACGTGTGTAGTGCAGGAAATATTTTCCTGTGGGATGTGGTATGATTATCTTTGTTTGAAGTTTTGTTGTTGTATGTAGCGGTTAGAAATAAGGTACTGATCACATTTTATTGAAAACTGTCAGAGATGGTAAGTGGTATTGGAGATAATCATACCCCTGGTCGGAGTATTTTGTAGTTAGAAATAACTACCCGTCTATGAAATGTAATTTGTAGTAATTGTAGTACCGAAAGTAATGTTATTTTTTCTTGGTCGGAGTTTCGTAGTATTTAGTTACTACTTGTCCAAGAAAAATTATTGTTGTAGTTTCTTTGGTCGGAGTTTTGTAGTACTCTGTTACTACCTGTCCAAAGAAAAGTTGTTTTGTATGTGTTCCTTGGTCGGAGTTTTGTAGTTCATTAAGTTGTAACTACCTGTCCAAGTGAAAATTTTGTTATTTTTTTTTCTTGGTCGGAGTTTCGTAGTATTTAGTTACTACTTGTCCAAGAAAAATTATTGTTGTAGTTTCTTTGGTCGGAGTTTTGTAGTACTCTGTTATTACCTGTCCAAAGAAAAGTTGTTTTGTATGTGTTCCTTGGTCGGAGTTTTGTAGTTCATTAAGTTGTAACTACCTGCCCAAGTGAAAATTTTGTTATTTTTTTTTCTTGGTCGGAGTTTCGTAGTATTTAGTTACTACTTGTCCAAGAAAAAATTATTGTTGTAGTTTCTTTGGTCGGAGTTTTGTAGTACTTCGTTACTACCTGTCCAAATGAAAGTTGTTATATCCTTGGTCGGAGTATGGTAGTACAATAGGTTGTTACTACCGGTCCAAGTGATAGTTGTAGCTCCTGTATTAGTGTTTGTATTCCATATTGTTGATAATACATAATTAGGAACGGATGTTGTGAATGACGTGAGTCAGAGGTCAAAGTGTTTGACCATAAAGATGTGTTGAAGATCTTGATTATTTGTAATAGAACACATTTGTTGACAATTTTGAAAGATCAAGTTAGATTTACTTTAGTAATTTTGGAAAATTAGAATGGTCGATTTTTTTTTGCGTAAGTTTAAAGTTATGTCTTGTGTTAGTTATAAATACTTTGCTTTTATAAGAATCTGATCAGCCATGAAATTTTAGAACAAAACTTGTTGTGGTGCCTGTTTGGAAACAACGCCATGGTAAAATATCCAGATATATTTCAACGAAAGGAATGGAAAGTTTATACGAAGAGGTGTTTCTTGATGGTGTAGTACGTGGAAGTTATAATACATGAAGAAAATTGGAAACTAATTGCATAGGTCTGAACCGAGTAGGGCCTAATACAATTGAAAAATTCAGAAGATCATCATATTTAATTAAGGATGGAGACGTAAAGGACCGGAACAGAATTGAGGAACCATGTAAGAAGGAACACAAGATTCTTGAGTAATAGTTTCGGATTTTTTTTATCATTGTAAGAATTTATTTTTAATGTTCAAGTAAAATTTTAATGAATTTATTGGTAATTTGTAATTTGTAACTTTGGTAGACAGAAACGAGCAGGTATGCTCTTATTTTAAGTAGGGAGGGATGTAAATATATCATTTATTACATCTCCAGTTTTATTAATTTTTTTAATTTTTATGTTAGGAATAAAATAATTTACTTTGTAGTTGATTTAAACAAGTAAAAATAGTTTAGTTTTCTTTATGATAAAATTTTGTTTCTCACGAGTGTTTTGTTTATGTCTGGAGTATTAAGTAATGCACCCTTGTTATTCTTTGGATTAAGTGTGGACAAATTTATTGCCTACCAACGGATGGAGGGTGAAACTGCTAAGTCAGGTCAACTTAGCAAGACATAAACTAAACACTTAAGTTTTTTTACTACATTTGAATTAAATAATATTTTATTATTTATTTAAATTTTATATTTTTAATGTCATAATTAGAGTTTGACAGATATTTGTATTATTGTAAATTTTCAAATTTTACTTGTTTGATCATAGTTTGAGAAAAAGAAAATTATTTTATTCCACGTTAGAGATTAAGCGTAGGCTACCAAATTCACCCCCAGCTTAGGGATGAATTTGGTTTGCCCTACTTTATTATTAGAACCAATAAGAGACTTTGATTGGCGTCTTTACTTAAGTAAGTTATGACGTAATAAGGGATGCCAAGCAAAGTCTATAAATTGTAAAGAAACCTTAAAATCATTGAATTCCATAATGTTCTGATCTAGAGTAATGTTTGTTCTTAACTCTGATCAGTCAAGTTCATTTTAGTTTGTTCGTGACGCGTTTTTTTTCACTTTATTGTTATTAGAAGTTTATTTGATTTTATTCAAAAATTTAGTAATTTTTGTTTTGTTCGTTTATTGTGTGATTTGCGGAATATTTTTAAGGTTTCTATTGGTTCTTCAATAAGTTGTATTTTATTTGAAATTGATTATTTTTTTCCATTAGTTTTTTTTTATATAATTATTTTTTTTTCCAGTGAATTTCTTTATTTGTAATTTTTTTGATTATTTATTTTTTTATCTTAATATTACCTTTTTTTAATATATTTAATATTAATTAAATATTGGTTTTTAATAATCTTTAATAAGTTCCCAATAAAACCTTAAATACTTTAGCAAAGAAATTTAAATAAAAGTGAACTTGGCTCGATCAGGATTTTGATTCTGCAAGTTAAGAACAAGTAAGTACAAGTATTAATTTTGGATTTAGCTTTTTTTTATAAACCAACTTAGAAGAAAATAATAACTCAGCTATTTGTTTAACATCAAGTTGGTCACTATTTAACTAAATGTAAACGTCGGCTTAACCCTAAAAAAGAACCCATTAATTATTCATTTAATTAACGTGCTTTCGGTCATCTTTCTTTTTAATAAATATTATTTTTAAATAACACCAATAAAATAATAAAGACCAACAAGGGTTTTTAAGCTGAGGGTCGACGTAAGATTTACATAAAATACAAATCCATGTAGTAGGTACATTGCTTAATTGGTAAAATATACTATTATTTAATTCCACTAATCTAGTGTCACAAAAGTTAGGAATAGTTTCAGTTTTCTGATACAATAACACTTCACAACTGTTCGTTTCGAACGCCGAACGTAAAGGTTGTAATTGCGAACACACCCGAAATTCCGAGGTTACACTTTTACAATTATTCAAAACATTTTCTGTTAAAGTTACATATTGGTGTTTGGCATCTGAAATGGCTAAATATTCACTACTTGGTCTTATAAAAACAAACTTATTTGTCATCGGTAAAGGTAATGGTAACAACTTGTACAAGTAAAAGTCATTTAGAGAACAAAGTGGTACCTTGAGTACAAAAATTAACTTGGAATTCTTACAGAAAACAAGAACATCAGATATTTCTAATAAAGTATGGGCATTTTCAATGTTTAAGCTTATCGGAAAATCAACATTGTGATTAATATGTCTTTTGATCTTTTCTAATTCTAATAAAAATCCATGAGCAGTGAGAACTAACGGATGTACTTGACCTCGTTTTGAAAACAAAATGGCATTAACCAAAGAGGCGGTTTCAATCTCGTAATGTTTTACCATTGTATCAAATTCACGAATATGATCATTTGCCAAATCTTTTAATTCTAAATAATTTATCTCACGAGTGTTATTATTAATTTGAAATGCAACCTTATCTAAATTTTGAATAAGAACTTTTTCATTATGACTGATGTCACTAATGGAAGAATTAAAATTACTTATCGTAGACTTTACAACCGATACTTGATCTTTAATTAAATTAGCAATAGAATCTTCATCTTGACAAAATTCATTAATTTTCTTTTCAAAATATACAGCATCATCACTGTCTAAATTTCCGAATAAAAACTTTATAGATTTACCTACGAAATCAAATAATCCTCGTTTTTGTCGTTTATCAGACAGCATTTCGTAAATTATGTTTTTGTCACGCTCTAACTTTTCTAAAATGATTTTACTACTCACTAAAAATTTCTTACAGAGTACGTCCAATACAAATTTATAAGAGAAAATTTGCTGATATTGAGGTGATTCACATAAATTCCTGGTTTTTTTGATAATACTGGTTCATGACTTCCAGATACCTAAAATGTTCTTCCAGATCCAAATGTGTAACTAAAACCCATGTTTTACTATAAAATTTGGCTATTCCATACGACTCAAAATAAATCCCCGGATTGAAATTAAATTCTGTCCAATTAAAAGATTCAGAATTTGGCAAAGCGTGTGTTCCTAAACATAAGAATCTGCAACAAATAAAGCTAGAATACACTTTCTTAAAACTATTTAATCAAAATAGGGTTTTAATTTATTGTTATGTACTTTAACAAATTTGTTTCCCTTTTTAATACTACAATTTACGGTTGAATCTACCGAAACGATTTCGTACGGACCTGAATATGGTGAGCACAATTTTTTTGATTTTCCTTTCTTTGGATTCTCGTCTAACAATAAGACTTTATCACCAATTGCAAAATTCCTTTCGTGTATGGATCTATCAAAATACTCTTTAGACGCTTCTTTTCGCCTTACCATATTAGCTCTCGCAACTTCCCAAGTTTCTTTTAATCGATACTTAAGATTATGAATATAATCATCGTAATTATAAGAATGTTTAGAGAAATTATGAATGTTGCTTGGAGTGCGCGGCTTAGTTCCAAATAATAGTTCGTATGGTGCAAATCCTGTAGATGTGTGAATACTTGTGTAAAAAGCAAACGCAGCAAAATCTATCCATTGATCCCAATCAGTAGTGTACTTATTGATATAGTGCCTAAGATGTTCTGCTAAAAACCTATGAGTTTTCTCCAGTGAACCATTGGTTTCTGGTCTAAATGCGCAGGTCTGATTTTTCTTGATGCCTAACACTTTCATGGTTTTCTGAAATAACTCAGAACAAAAGTTAGTTCCTTGATCGGTCAAAATTTCCTTAGGATGCCCGAATTTACATACAATTTGTTTTACGAAACTGTCGGTCACTGTTTGTGCCGTTTGATCTGGTATGGGTATGCATTGTACAAATTTTGTCAATTCATCAATAAAGGTCAAAATGTATTTATTACCATTTTCCGTCAATGTTAGCGGACCCACTATGTCCATGAAACATTTCTCGAATGCTGAACTGGCAGTAGTAGTAACTTCCAGAGGCATTTTGGTATGTCTGCGATTGATTTTATTTCGTTGGCAAGAATCATAACGTTTGACGAACGCCTTTATGTCTTCCTTCATGTTTCTCCAAATATAACTTTCCTTGAGGGTGTTATAAGTTCGGTTGACACCTTGATGTCCACTCCAGTTACTACCATGATACTGTGATATAATATTATTCCTTTCTTCCGGTTCTACGGAGTTTAAGTCATTAATCAAATTATGATACACAACAATATTATTAGGTACGTCCCTAAAAATAAATCTGAACATAATTCTAACTTTTTCCCATCGCAATTTGTCTCTTACACCGTATTGTGTAGTAGCAAAATCATCGTCAAGATCTTGTTCTAATATCTTGGTTTTCAAAGTACACAAAATTTTGTAAGTGTCTTCGTAATTAAAATTTTCAAAATAATTTTTCCGATCTTCAAAATTGTAAATTCCATTTTCGTTAAATAAATCGCCTACATTTAGTTCTTCTGGACTAAAATCTAATTTTAAATTATCAGGTAAAGTTTCTAACTTAGCAGGAATAAATTTTAAGTTGATTTTTCCTTGACCATTTTCTGAACATTCACTAAAATTTCTGCTTAAAATGATGTTATTTTGCACGTACGTCAAATAGTCCGAATAGGTAGGATTATTAGTCTCCTCCGAAATATGATTTATCTGAATTCTACTAAGGGCATCCGCAGGTTTGTTTTTCTTACCTTCGCGGTAAATAATTTGATCCAAATCGTATTCAGCTAACTTTAGTCTGAAACGCATTAAACGACTTCCTGGGTCTTTTACTCCGAAAACATATTGTAATGGTTTATGATCCGTTACAACCGTGAATTTATGACCAAAAAGATAATGTCGAAATTTAGTAACTCCAAAAACAATAGCTAATAGCTCTTTCTCAATTACAGAATAATTTAATTCGGCATTATTTAATTTTCTTGACGCGTATGCTATCGGACGGTCTTCTCCTAATTTACCCTGAGATATAATCGCTCCTATGGCAAAATTACTTGCATCGCATGCTAATAAAAATGGTTTGTTATAATCAGGATATGCAAGAACTGGTGCCGTGGTAAGTACATTCTTTAATTGTTGAAAAGCATCATCGCATTGATCATTCCAACTAAAATTTTGATTTTTCTTTAAGAGACTCGTAATTGGCGCAGCAATTCCGCTAAAGTTTTTACAAAATTTTCTATAATATGAACATAAGCCAATAAATTTACGCACGCATTCGACCGAAATTGGTTTAGGATAATTTTCAATAATTTTGATTTTTTCGGGATCTGGTTTAACTCCCTGTGACGTAACCACGTGTCCTAAATAGTTAACTTCTTGAGCAAGAAATGAGCATTTGTCTGGTTGTAATAATAAACTGCTTCGTCTAAAACGTTTAAAAACTTCAATAAGACGATTATTGTGTTCTTTTAAGTTAGCTCCCATAACTATTACATCGTCTAAATATACAAGGGCTTTTTCGGTAACCAAACCACTCAAAACAGTTTGCATACATTTGGTAAAAGTAAATGGAGCTCCTTTGAGTCCAAAACACATTCTCTTAAACTGAAATTTTCCTTGAGGGGTGGTAAAACTAGTCTTGTCCTTATCTCCTTCTGCCATTAAAATTTGATGATACCCTTGCGCCATGTCCAAAGTAGAGAAATACTGACAATTTCCCAAATTTGATAGGATTTCTTCAACATCCATTAGGGGGAATGTAAAATCCTTAGTTTGCGCATTAAGTTTTCTGAAATCTAAACACATTCGATATTTGATCTTTCCATCTCTGCCAGGTTTCTTCAAAACAAGTAATACCGGATTATTGAATTCACTCTCTGATCGTTCAATTAAATCATTCTTAAGTAGTTGCTCCGTTTGTCTTTTCACCTCGTCTAATTAGTCACATAGTCATGTGGTAAGCGATATTGCTTCTGGTATATAAGTGGTATATAATGTTTTATTACGTTGGTATGTGTAAATGGATCACCTGGTAAATAAAATATATCGCTGAATTGAGAAATAATTTCCAACAAAGATGATTTTTCTTCTTCGTTTAAGTTTCTAATTTCAATTTTATCCAACAAGTTTCGCAGTCTTGACGCTTTTCCTTGACCTTCAACATTATCAACGTCAGCTTCACAACTAAAATTATCCAACGGCTCTAAAGTTACGTCAGGATTCTTTATCTCTACATCGTACTCGTTAATATTCAATACACTAACATAACATTTATTATTATTAATTCTAGCTAGGCTACTTCCCAAAAATACACCTGGTTGTATTTCACGACCTTCAATTATACCTTCACCTGAACCCTTTACAAAAATTTGCATTATTCTTTCGCATCTACGAGGTATCTGATATTGGACATCCTCGCTAAAAATTTCGAACTTTACCTTTCGCGGTAATTCTAAAACATTGTCTTTGAAATTAATGTTGCAGAAATAGGTGCGTAAGAAATTACTCCCTAGAATACCATCATATTTAATCGGAAAGGTTTTATCTACAACATGTGCATCAATTTTAAAATATTGTTGACTGACTAAAAGTGGTAACTTGACCAATCCCATAGTTAGCATTGTTTCTGCGGTAATTCCCTTAATTTCTAATTTAACATTTGAATTCGGTCGCAAGTTTTTCAATACCATTGTATTCTCTTTTATAACAGTTATTGCCGATCCGGTATCAATGAGGAAAACGACATTCATATTATTAATTTTAAATCGCACGTAAGACATTTTATCATTGTCAGGTTTTAGTTATAAAAATTTCTTGATATTTTAAATTAGACTCTAAAGAATTTTCAAGCGAATTATGTGCTAAAGGTAACATAATACGGTCAACGCTTGGTTCGTTATCGGACAATTGTGAATTGTCAGCAGGTGCACGGTGCGTACAATTCTCAAGCATACTTTTATTACGAACATGATTTAAATTATTTTTAAAATTAACAAAAGAAAATTTAGGTCTAAAGGGATGTTTACTTGCAACTTTATTCGACCTCCGAAAGTTGCTTATTCGTTTTTTGAGGGATTCTGTTTTTCTTTATTGATGCGCTTAAAACAATTTTTAATTACATGACCGGGTTTCTTGCAGTTATGACAGATTATCGGATTACTATTATTGATATTAAACATTTCCTTCTTTATTCCAAATCCTTGAGCATTCTGGGTTCCCGATGTACCCGGCGAGTTATTAAAATTACTCTGAGTACGACATTGTGATGCGATATGTCCGAATTTGTTGCAACTGAAGCATTTGCGAGGCAGCTTCTCAGAAGGAGCGTAATTATAAAATTGTCGAGATTCTTTATTACCTAGGACTTCTCTTTCCTCACTACGAGCTTCTTCAATAGCTAATTCTAATGTTAACGGACGACGCGCTTTAATTTGGGTTTTTAAAGGTTCGACTAAACCTGATACAAATACATTTAAAGCTTGATTTTTCAAAGTGTCTGAGATTATACCAGCTTCCTCCCTGGTTTTGCCATAAGTTGAAGCGTCAATTAATTTAGATAAATATTTTTCAACCTTATTTGAATAAGATTAGTTCAGTTCTCCTTTCTGTTGTCTAACACTGCTTAGTTCCAACTGCCAATGGGCGACTGAACGTTTTTCCGCAAATATCTCTTCGATATGATCTCTTAAATCTACCCAATCAACAAATTCTCTATAGCGAATTAAATTTCTGGCGCGACCGGTAATTTTTGTCTTTATAATTTTGAATAAAATTCCCCTATCTAAAGGTCTGACTGAATCGTATGCGATTTCGAAAGTATCAATGAATTCTCCTAATAACTCTTTTCTCGCTCCGTCAAATTCTTTTATTAATTTTGTCGCGGTATCTAAAGTAATATACGCATTGACAACATTGTTTGGTGCAAATTGCGCATTGTTAGGTTGTACATTTTGTTGTGGATTTAGCAAATTTCCAGCAACTGGGGCTTGATTTCCGATGTCTTCGTCTTCCATTTTTAAGTAATTTCAATTTCCATTTATATTTAAAAGCTAACAATTTCAATATCTAACGTAATTATAGAAGTACCAAATAAAAGTTAAATTATTATTTCTGATGCCAAACAAATTATAAAAATTTAGTAACTTTAACTTACAATAGGAGAGTAAACAATTTTCTTTGACGATTCACGAAGTTGTCCTCTTGAGACTCTTACAACAACAAGGATGAAGTCGTTCCTGTGTAAACTGCTCCTGATAGGGTTTATTCCAATTTCCAGAGTTTCCAAAATTTTCCAAATTTTCCAAATGGTCCAAAATTTCCAAAGTTCCAAAGTTTCCACAATAAATTCAAGTAGATCAGCTTCGCAGACTGGATCACTGATAATATTCAAAAGTCGAATCCCAACGCTGGTCACCAATTTTTATGTTGTGGTTTTGCTGTTTAAAACGCTGCCACCACCTGGTTTTAACTGATGGTCCAGGAACCAATAATAGCACAGTTAGGTCGATGAATTAAACACAGAATTTAAGTAACTCTTGCTGTTTATTCAACTAATAAGAGCACAACGACCACAGAATCTACTGTGTGAGGTTTACAGAGGCAAAGTACCACCTGTTATTGCCGTGAGCGCTTACTTGCTACTGCTAATGCAGAAAATACAAAAGAAAAATACGTAACACAATATTAAGAGATAAGTCGGTGAGACGCTGAAACAACAGCATATAAGGGATATGGAATTACCATTCCATTCCCTAATTAAACCAAATAAATTAAGGTACGACCTAGATGAAAATTATTAGGCAGAAATGGTAACTCGAATGAGTATGGTACATCAAAAGGCAAGTGAAGTAATCTCTATGAGCGCTGAAACCAGAAGGGTAAGATCTAATAAAAAGGCTAAGACAAAAGTTTATAAAGTTGGTGAAAAAGTTTATATGAGGTGTCATTATATAAGTAAGGGTATTTCGTATAAGTTCCAACCAAAATGGTCGGGTCCTTATAGAAATCAAGAGACTAGAGGTCCAGTAAATTATTGAAGGATATTTTTGGTAAATCAACTCACAGGGTACATGTTGATCAGTTAAAACCATATTATAGTTCAGAAGGTGAAGATATCAGTGATGATGAAGAAAGTGAAGATGAAGTTCCAGATAATTTAGCAATTCCCACGGATAATTTTTTTAGGCAAGCTGAAATTTGGGTTGATGAAACTGATGAAATTTCGATTGAACGGGATGAAATTCAACGGGATGAAATTCATCGGGATGAAATTCAACGGGAAGAAATTCAACGAGAAACAGTCAACGTTAGGAGAGTTTTGCTACTGTTAAGTGACAACTTCAAAACTTGAATTGTGAAAATTAAATAAATAGGTCAAAATAAACAATATTATCCCATTTTTGGCATACAGTTTACATGAGGCAAATTACCGACGGTAAGTGGTGGTGATATTATACAAACACACCAAAAAATACCCACATTTTTAGGTTATATTATATTTTAAAATTATTTTTTTAGAAACTATAAGTATGCGTATACAACGAAAAATATTACGCGATAAATCGATATTCCAGAAGAGATTTTTATAAGTTATTAAAGGTTAAATAAAGAAATTGCCAGGAAATTAATTCGTGACTTAGAACCACATGCTGAAAATCCAGGAAATGCAAATGCTGTACCATTTGTATTGAAGGTATGAGGTATGTATTACCTCTATTGAATTGAATAAAATATTAAAATCAATAATGTATATATTTAAGGTGTTTACTGCCATAAGCTTCTACGCAAATGGGTATGACCAAGTACCGATTGGCAATTCATCTTGGACTAATATCAGTGCAAAGTATGGTCATCAGATCTATAACTGAAATAAGTGAATTGATAGTTCAACATTACAAATTACAAGCCTGAAATTATAAAATTTCCAAAAACTTTAGAGTTGAAAAATAATGTGAAGATAGAGTAAATAAAAATGAAGTAAATATTAATTAAAATCACAGATATATTATATTAAATATAAAACTAAAAAAATGATAACCTAAAAATTGTGTTAATTCTACTGCCTTTCATAATACAAGTGAAGTTAGTTGCGATGTAATATCTTTGGATTTAAATTAATCAGAATTACGAAAAAAAAATGGATAAAGATAATTCAAGAAACAGGTTTGATAGAAAGCTAAATCAACCCTTGAATGTTTATGGAAAATAATTAGTTGTTTGTTGTATATTAAAGTTTTTGGGGTTAAATTTTTTTTTAATAGTATTGGTTAGTAACATGGTTACAGTTAAGTATTTCAATTAACCGTTACGTGTTATTTTATGATTTTTATTGTGGTTGATTTAGTAATTGATTCATTGTAAAGATTTTTAGTATCAGATTGAGTAAATTGCTATTTTTATAATTAAATACCTTCTTGGATAATGTAATCAAAATTTGGGAATTTATTTTAAAGTTCTTTGGTGAACTCCGAGGTAAGTATAATGCTCATCATTTTGTAAATGTCTTATTGCAGTACCATCAACAAGTTTTAACTCTTCACCTTCTCCTTCTATTCCCTTTCCTTTTTTAATGTGATTTACAGCGCATTTGTCTAGTCCGAACTCCATAGGCATTGCGTCTGTGTATGATTTTATGATGTTTAGCATTTCTGTTAGCTCCTTTTCATTTTTGGCGTAAATTTTAAGATCGTCCATGTACAGAAGATGTTATATCTTATTTATCCTATTTCCAGGTCTTCCTGCTGTGTATCCTGGACATTGCCTTAGGATGGTTGATAATGGGAGGAGGGTGATGCAGAATAGTAACGGACTAAGGGAATCGCCTTGGAATACACCTCTTTGATATCGTATATCCCCTGTCTGAAGTTATTGTTTCCCTGATGTCATCAGTATTTTTGTTCTCCACTGTGACATAATTTTCTCTGTGGCATCGATTACTCTTGGTGTTACGTCCATTGCTTTTAAAAGATGGAGTATAAGGTTGTGGGGAGTTCGGTCGAAGGCCTTCTTATAATCGATCCAACCCATCGATAAATGTCTTTTGTAAGTAACTGCGTCGTCACCCACGCAGCTATCTATAAGAAGGTTTTCCGCCACCCCTGACAGCCCTCTTTTTGATCCTCATTGTTCCTTTATCGACGTCCATATCGGCTCTATGTCTCCCAATATTCTTGTTCTCAATATATCCGTAAATATTTTATAAATGGCGTTCAGGCAAGTGATCGGCCTGTAGTTCTCGGGATTTTCCTCGTCTCCTTTTTTGAAAATTAGAGACGTTTGGCCACTAGTAAGCCATATAGGTATTTCAAGCTTCCCTTCTACATTTGAGTTGAATATTGTAGCTATTTTCGGATAGATTGCTGGAACTTGATGCCACCAAAACATGTTTATTCCGTCTGGTCCTGGAGCTGAGAACTTCGGTTTGCTTTTTATTGCCATCTTTATTCCTTTTCAGATATAGGGAGGTATGGTGGCCTTTGTGAGGTGATTTTTCCACAGGATTTTTTAAACAGGTTTACAGCTTCATTTTTTATATCTGCTTCCACTTTCTTTTCGTATAAGCTTTTCCAGATCGTCTCACATCGTTCTACTGAGGGGCATTTGCGATTTAGGTTATTCTGTTTATTTTTTTTAAATTTAGAGGGAGAGTTGACGAAAGTTTCAGTTTGTTGTATTCGCCTCATACTTACAATAATTTTCTTTTTAGCAGCTGATAATGCCCTTATCTTATCTTTAGCACGTTCTCTCACTAACGTGTATAGTTGAAGATTCGGTTTTACGCCTTTCTTCCTCTGGTCGTTCACTATTTTCCGTATTCCCTTACTAAATACTTTGCCATTAACTAAGAAAAAGATGACATTAGTTAATTGTGAGGCTTCCTTTCTAAATAACTTTATTTTGTTTTCCAGCTTTTTAATCCGTTGTTTGTATTTTAACAGGTAAGTAACTTTCAATTACAATAAAATTATCAAACGCGTCGCGGACAAACTAAAATGAACTTGACTGATCATAGAATATTACTCTAGATCAGAACATTATGGAATTCAAAGATTTTAAGGTTTCTTTACAATATATAGACTTTGCTTGGCCTCCTTCTTACATCATTCTTTAAACTAAGACGCCAAGACAAAGCCTGTGATTGGTTCTTTGCGCCCTTATGACTTAAGTAGGACAAACCAACTTCATCCCTACGTTCAGGGCGAATTTGGTTGCCTACGCTAAACTACTAATCAAAATTAATATAATCTTACTTTTTACAAACTGTTTCTCTAAAGACAATAGATTTTACCGCAATGAAATTATAACAAATTTCCTCTCCATGGACTTAAGATTAAAACGATTCTGTCGAGAATACTTTGGCACTTATTTCTATTTAATACAAACTGGGGAAATTTTAATGAAATCTAATTATTTATGAATGAAATTTTGAAATATACTAAATAAAATTCTACTTTGAACAAATGAATTTTTCTTATTTAATTGTACAATAAAATAAATTCATTTCTCATACTGTCGCTCGTGGTCTATTCGACCCTTCCAGCATATGGTGTGAAAACTGAAATTCAACAACTTAATAGTATATTAAAGAACAAGTTTTATAAGACAGATTTTATGGCATGAGTCAAAGTTTAAAACGCGAGCTGCGTAGCAGCGAGCGTTTTAAAATTCGTCATTGTCTTATGAAACGAGTACTTTACGCTATTTTTTATAATTTTCGCTTTTTTTAAACAAAATAAATATATCTTTATACCTATAAATATTTTTAATAGTAAAGTAGTTCCTTAATTTTATAGTAGTTGGCAACACTGATTCGGCCATTTTGTTTGACAGTGTCATTTCAAATTTAAATTTGAGTTATTCAAGTTGAGTGCTTGTATTTTTAAATTTATTTATAAACTAAAAATGAGTGAAGATGGTGAAGAAATGGCATGTACACCACCAGAAATTAGGAAAATGGCCGAAAACAGTGTTAATAATTTAATCCCTGAAAAATCTCGTCACCTTTATGAAAAACAATACAATAAATTTAAAAATTGGTGTCATGAAAATCATATTGAAAATTTATCGGAAAATGTGTTGCTTGCATACTTCGAAATGCAACGCAAAAAATATAAAGCATCTACTTTATGGACTATTTATTCAATGATAAGGTGCTGCCTAAATCTATACAGAAATGTGGACATATCAAACTTCAATAAATTACAAGCTTTATTAAAACGAGCAAGTACAGGGTTCGTTCCTAAAAAATCAAAAATTTTAGAACAAGAAGACATTAATAAATTTATAATTGAAGCTGATGATAATAAATATCTCGGCATAAAAGTAAGTTGAATTTTAAAATATATTCGAGCTCGATATATTTTTGTAATATTTTAGGTCATCTTAATAATTGGTTATAACGGTGCTTGTCGGAGAGAAGAATTATGTAATATGTCCATTGACGATGTTGAAATTAAATTAGATTGCGTTATTATCTCTGTTCCGAAAACAAAAAATCATGTTCCTAGAAAATTTGTCATTACAGACGATAATTCGATAATATTAATTAAAAAATATGCTAACCTTAGACCTAATAAGGTTACTACCAAACGATTTTTGTTAACATACAGGAACGGTCACTGCATTAATTCTCCTGTTGGTATTAATATGTTCGGAAGAGTGTCAAAAGATATTGCTGCGTATCTTAAACTTCCTAACCCAGAATTATTTACTGGCCATTGTTTAAGAAGATCCAGCGCCACACATGTAGCAAATTGTGGGGGTGACTTATTAACAATTAAACGCCAATGGTGGGTGGAAATCTTCTGCCGTTGCAGAGGACTACGTGGATGCTTCACTAAAAAACAAGATTGATATTTCTAGAATGTTCAATTCTGAAGGAAATAATATTAATTTACCTGGTTGCTCTAGTAATAAGACTTCCACTGTAACTAGTAGTAATAACGATACCACAATCAATCGAAACATTGATATTGTGCCAAGTGACCAAAATTCTCAAGAAATTTCCATCGTTGATTCTTCTACTTTAACTAGTAATCAAAACATTGGTATTGTTTCAAATGATGTTAATTCCGGTTATCCTGGTTTAACAATTAATTCAAGGGATTCCTCTCAAGTAACAGTTAATTATAATGTGTATACTAGTTGTAATTTTTATGGTCATAATATGAATTAAAAATTATTTATTCTTACCTACTTTTTTTATTAAAAGAAAACGATGGTTTTATTAGTCTTATCTATATAATTTCGAACGGCCAACAGAGTGATTTAGTCAGATTTTAGGTTATGTGTGCAGTTTGCAGATATATGACTTTTGACTACCAACTTAGAAAAAATAAAAGTAGCGTTTAATAAAGTAGTTTTTATTACACGCTACTAGCGTGTAATAAAGGACGTCTTACAGTCGAAAATTATAAAAATATTATTTCCTACGATCTGCACCAAAACAACACAAGACGTCTTAGGAAATAAATAAACAACCCGTGAAATACGTATCTATCCGTAATTTCAAGCAACCCGAATGTTACAAAAAAATATTATTTGTTATGAAGTTTCTCCCTTTTGTGATAAACAGGCCAAAATATTCTCCCTAGAAAACATGCACACTAGCCATAAAATAAACCTTTACTTAAATCTTAAACAAATATTCAATAAACACAATCTAGACAAGTATGGTCACATCTGGAATAAAAATAATGCCAATTGGATAATTAATTTAACAAAGCCAATTTTGCATTATTTACATTGGGTTGATGAAACTGATGAAATTCCGATTAAACGGGATGAAATTCAACGGGATGAAATTCAACAGGACATTGTTGAACCAGAGCAGGAACCACGAGTAGAAGTGCAGCAAGAAAATAATTTAGAGAAAAGGGTTGATGAAGCAATTGCAATGTACCGGACACGCAGTCGAGGTCCAGTTGCTGATCACCCTTGGGTACTTCCCAAAAGAATTTGATGGGAACAGACAATGATTTTAGTGATTTTGAATTAGTATATTATTATTATAATTTGTTTTTGTACGTGTGTTTTTATTGTTTTGTAAATTAAAAATTTCATTACAGAATTTTGACAAAAGTTAAGGAATTGAATGTTAGATAATAATTAGTGTTATATTGTCGATTGAAGTGAAGATGTACTCAGCAGCAGTAACATTTCTTTTGCTACCGGCCGTAACAATAGCTTTGATTGGGTATGATTGTCAAAACCCAGCGACCAATGTTTCCAGGATATCATTACGTGATGTGGCACCGTGTTATCAGGAAGAATATGTATCGGAAACGCGCATGGTGGAAGTTATTCAGAAATAGGTGTTTGACAGACAACACGTATTTACTTGTCTTATGGAAGTTACCAGAGTCATCGCAACTTGCGCTATGTTTTCCCATAACTCATTAGTTAAAGATAGTATTCTTCCTTATGTTCATAAAATGGGAGTAGAAGGTTGTATTAACGCTCATAAATAAAAGAATATCGCGGAATTTTTGGGCATGTTATAAGTAACCTTGAATCAAATTCTTCTCTTTCCGCCTCGATAGCTTTATCAGGAAATGTAGACAGGGAAGGAAAATGTGTAGGATCAACTTTTGTTGTGTTATAAAGCTTTATTTATGGCCTTAATTTAATACAATATCAAAACGAAAATTAAACAGATCTTTCAAAGGAAAGTTTAATTGATCAAAAACACAAGATGTTAAGGTCTTTCTCGAAATTACTCGGTTCGTACTCTAGATCGCTCGCTTCGCGCTAGTCCGCACTAGTCACGCAACTCACGCACGTTTTCTGCACTCTCGCTCACGTATTCTCTCGCGCTCTGACTCGAACTCGTTGCCTGGCTCCCCGTTCCACACGCCTCCCTCCACGACACTCTGTCACTACTACCGAGGTCACGCGTATCGCTGACTTCGCACATGCTGTGTTCTTGGGGAACGCGATTGATGTTTTCATGTTGAGCATGGAAATACTTATCAAAGTGTAATCGTAGTTGCCACCATTAATTTAAAACTTTTCGATTATTTTGCTAAAGTAGATCTCGAAACACATGATATTTTATTACAGAACGGTGCCGGTGTACGCTGTTCATTTCTATATGGTTATTGTATGGATTCTACTTTCGGTGAAACTTTTTGGTCAGTTCAGGGAGGATAATTGTTCAAAATATGATGTTGCTTATGCTGGCAAAGCAACTCTATTATATCCTATGCGAAATTCAAAACATTCAACGGAATATTTAGTAGTTGAGGAAAATAATAAAATTTTTGCTTTAAGTTTAATTAAAAAGTCACATTTATGTGGTGAAAATATTTACATTACTGAACACCCAAAACTCCTTTTGGTAGTTAAAAACTCTACAAGGCAAGAAACTTTTTGGACATGTCTAACTAGGTCACCAGAGGCTGAACTTTTGCTATATACAAATACAAAATTTTTATATGTAGAACAATCTTTTAAAAGATCGCTTGATAGGCTTAATCTTCATGCTATGAGTAGGAGATGTGAGCTCCGCAGACAGATATTAAGAAATAGACTATTATTAGCTCAAATACTCCCAAATGCAGTAGCAGCATTAATTAAAAGTCAGTTAGGGATGTAGGGAAAGTTTCAGGAGAAACCTTATATATTTTGCAATGTATTCCTGAGGTAGTTACAGTAAGAAGAGAGAATAGATGTTTTTACGAATTACCAGTATTATCAGGGAATGTATCCATGTTAATGTCATCAGTAACTAGAATTTTACAAAATCACGCTCAATAAATTGATTGCAGTTTTATAATCCCACCATTATACTATCTTGATAATCATTGGGTAGGGTTTTCCCCTCAACCAGTTACAGGCATGTAACCATGTGAATTAGAAGTAGACACTGAATCAAAAATTCCGTTTAGTGAAATTCAGAATACGGGCGTAGGAGGATTGTATTCTGAAGAAGAAATATCAAAAGCAATAAAATCAGTAATGTTTAACATTGAAAGAGAGGCAGTTTCCAACATAATAATTAGGAAGGTATCAAGGCTATTCCACAGTAAATATTCTCTCACATGAGGAGTTAATCAAATTAGCAAATTCTACTTTGAAACATTTATGGGGGGCATTTAATTTTATCTCAAATTTTTCGGCAGGTATATTCGGTTTATACGTGTTATTTAGGGTCGGTAAAAGTATTATTGAAGTAAACTAATTAATGTAGTAGCTATTCACAGAGAAGAGTTAGGGGGCATAAGACATAAGATTCTTAGGAGCATACAGTTACTTATTATATAATTCACAGAGCAAACAAAACAGCAAAAGAGTGTAATTTAGATAAAGCCGCAACAGAAAAGGATAAAACGGAAGATTTCAATACCAAACCGTCTGCACCAATTAATTTGCCTTATGCAGGGGTAATGAAAGATATTGATTTAGAATCAGCATCAACAAAAAATGTAAATACGAATCCAATTAGATGATTTATTTAAATCCAAATAATTTTTTTTTCCAAATTTGTATTAGCATGTTAGTAAACGGTAGAAGCATCGCTAAGTCTAATATTACAGCATGATGAGTAACTTGGAAGTAAAGGAATTGAGTAATAGTATGAAATTGGTTAGTAATGGGATGAATAGGGTTTTATTTTAGTAGATAACACATTTTGTGTCATTAATTCAAGGTCAATTCCGAATTGTTAATTAGTGCATATTGAGGCACGTTTACACTTCAGGAAACGGTGGTGAAGAAACAAAGATAAAGAAACCTACGAAGGAGAAAGATAAAAGGTAAAGCAATATTAATCAGCACTTGAAAAGTTGCAATCGAACTCACGACTTTGGGTTTAGCGTGGATCAATTTTTGGAGTGAAGCTTGCAACTTTTCAAGTGCTGTTTAATAGTGCTTTACCTTTCATCTTTCTCCTTCGTATTTATCAACAGTACTTTGCTAAAAACACTTTACCCAATGATTATATGTTTAAATAATATATAATGGTTGTGTAATATATGCATGAAGAAACCTATTTATAGGTCCTTCCCTTAAACTTCCCTACTGAAGTTTTAATATTTAATATGTTAAATTTAGTAGTGAATAAAATTTGGAAATGAGTAATGTAGAATGGTAGTGAAATGTATTAGAAATATTAGTTTGTTAGCCTTGTTAAGGTATTGCATGTAATTTTATTGTAAGTAGATGTAGCGGATAGTTTGAAAACTATATTATATTGTACTAATACATGTGTATTGTGTTTAAGCACCAATTATGGTGACCGCAACCATGGAGGCACCTGTAAATAATGCAAAATTGGCTTTGTTAAATTAATTATCCAATTGGCATTATTTTTTATTCCAGAAGTGACCATACTTGTCTAGTTTGTGTTTATTGAATATTTGTTTAAGATTTAAGTAAAGGTTTATTTTTATGGCTAGTGTGCATGTTTTCTAGGGAGAATATTTTGGCCTGTGTATCATAAAAGGGAGAAACTTCGTAACAAATAATATTTGTTTTGTAACATTCGGGTTGCTTCAAATTACGGATAGATACGCATTTCACGGGTTATTTGTTTATTTTCTAAGAGGTCTTGTGTTGTTTTTGCTGCAGATCGTAGGAAATAATATTTAAGTTGTTGAATTTCAGTTTTTACACCATATGTTGGAATGGTCGAATAGACCACCAGGGACAGTGTGGGAAATGAATGTATTTTATTGTACAATTAAATAAGAAAAAATCATTTGTTCAAAGTAAAATTTTAATTAGTATATTTCAAAATTTGATTCATAAATAATTAGATTTGACTAAAATTTCCCCAGCTTCTATTAAATAGAGATAAGTGCCAAAGTATTCTCGACAGAATCGTTTTAGTCTTAAGTCCATGAAGAGGAAATTTGTTAAAATTTCATTACGGTAAAATCTATTGTCTTTAGAGAAACAGTTTGTAAAAAGTAAGATTATATTAATTTTGATAAGTAGTTTAGCGTAGGCAACCAAATTCACCCTGAACGTAAGGATGAAGTTGGTTTGTCCTACTTAAGTCATAAGGGCGCAAAGAACCAATCAGAGGCTTTACTTTGACGACTTAGTTTAAAGAATGATGTAGAAGGCACACCAAGCAAAGTCTATATATTGTAAAAAAAACCCTTAAAATTTTGGAGTTCCATAATGTTCTGATCTAAAGTAATGTTTGTTTTTAACTATGATCAGTTAAGTTGATTTTAGTTTGTTCGCGACGCGTTTGATAATTTTATTGTAATAGAAAGTTAGTTTTTTTTTATTTCAAGTTTCAAAGTTAATTGTTTTCTTTTCGTATAAAGTGAATTTCTGGATTATTAAGGTTTCTATTGGTTCTTATTAATTAAGATTATGTACTTCATTAGTTTGAAACAATTTTTCATTCCTAGAAAATTTAGATTACTCTTTAAATATATTTTACAATTAAAATATATATTATAATTTGTAGGTATACTGTATTTGTCTGGAAAATATTAGGCGTGTTAATTTCTCTTCGGTTAATTCAGATTTAGTTTTGATAAATTTCAACTCGATTATCTCAATATTATTCCTTTTTGTAATTCTTGATTTGTAACTTTTTTTTTATTCTTAATCATTATTCTTTATTTCTAATACCTTTTGTTTTTTTAAATATATTTAATATTAATTGAATTTTGCTTTTAATACTTTATTATTATAAGTTTCCAATAAAACCTTAAATAATTACTTAAATAAGTTTAAATATAGTGAACTTGGCTCGATCAGGATTTTGGATAGACCAGTTAAGAACAAGTAAGTAATTTTCTTAATTTTGAATTTAGTATTTTAAACCAACAAAGAAGATAATAATAACTCAGCTTGTGTTGATTTAAGATCAACTTGGTCACCATTAAGTTTCATGTAAACGTCGGCTTAAGCCTATTAAAAGAACCCAATAATAATTATTAAATTAATTAATGTGCGATCGGACGTCTTTCTGTTTTTTTTTGTCTTAAATATTATTTTAAATAACAACAATAAAATAATATAGACCAACAGGGGTTAATAAGCTGAGGGTCGACGTGAGATTTACACACCAACAATACAGTTCATTGGACCAACTCCACCAAACCTTAAAAGAAGATGATGGAAATGGGGTAGCTGTACTTAGTACGTTAACAAATGCAACATCAATCCGATTGGTAATCAGGGACGCTGTTATGTACAAGTTCTGGGTTAACAAGTTAGATGAAAATGGAAAGGTCGTAGAATATCTAAGTGAAGTGGATCTGGAGGCTGATGTAAAATTGCAGTTAAAATCTAGAAGACACATTCCAATGCACCTGTGAAAATTAGCACTATGGATTTCTGTGATTAATGGAATAATCATGTGTGCAATTATTGGTTCCCTTTTGTACAAAATGAAGAGAAACAGCTATAACCGAAGTTCGTCCATTAACAAGAAATGTGGAATCAAGTGATACAGAACTAATTAATATGGAAGTTCTGGAGGTGTCATCAGTATCATCATTATCATCAAAATTACAATCAGCCGAGCACAGACATAATAACTGGGAATTTAGAGAACCACAATCTCTAACTGATTCTCCAAGAAGTCCACCAGAACCAACGTATGCAGTTATCCAACCAAGGAAACAGCCAGTTATGCAACCTGATGTTCATTCTAGTACGCAAACAGGTGAAAGTAAGAACAGACCTAGAGTCAATACGCCCCAGGAAGAGAAACATTGTCAATCCAGAAGGAAGTTACAATTTTGGTCCAGGAAGAAGAAACATTGCCAAAACAGGAAGAAGAAACATTGTCAGTCCAGAAAGAAGATACAATTTTGGTCCAGGAAGAAGAAATGGTATCGCTTCAAGAGAAGAAATATGGTATTGAAAAAGATTAAAGTTGAATGTATTCGTGTACTCCTTGTTGTCAGTTTTGTATTTTGTATTTTGAGTTGTTGTTTTATTCGTGTATCGTGTATTTTCAGTTTAGTTGTATTTTGAATTGTATTCTGAGTTAGTTTGTTTTTATTTGTGTTTAGTTGTATTTTTAAACGTATTCTGATTTAGTTTGTTTTATTCGTGTATTGTCAGTTTAGTTGTTATTTTGAATTGTATTTTTGATTTAGATTTTTTTTGTGTGTATTTGTTCAGGTAGATCTCTTTTGTTCTTGTATAATGTTTTCTTTTGCGTCTTGTGTAACTTAAGCAAAATCAAGTTATTTTTGAAACATGATTTTGTGTAAGAGGAAGGGGTGTAATGTGAGCATCCTTAAATTAGCGACTTGTAATTATTTGGGGTTTTTCAAAATTTTATCAAAGTTTATTTAGTAAATTAATTTCGTTAAAGATTGTAAGCTAGTAGAAAGGTTCTCGCAAGTTCTTAATATTAAATCTGACCGGGAGATATTTATTTTCAGTAATTCAATATTTTTAGAAGTTTGGAAGTAATAAAGAACTCAAATACACTTAATTCTAAAGTGGTGTTGCTTACAGAATAGTAATAAATTCCTAATGGGGAACAGATATTTTGGAACATGTGGATAACATTTAACATTATGGATGCATTAAAACATGCAGAGTAAAACTAAAAAATTTTAAACCTAGCGAGGGTCGTTCTAATTCACTTAGAAAAGGGAGTTCCTAATATTCTAAAGTTTTGTTGTCATTGGTTGTTAGAAATGCTTAAGTAAAACTCCTAGGGGTATGACGCGTTTTTGGGTTGGGCTTAAGTAATAAAAGGGCTGAATTTTAAGGGGAAGACAAGAGTTAAAATAGTTAAAACAGTTAGAACAATTTTCTAGAGTGCTTTGTTAATGTTAGTGATGTTTTGTGTGATCATTTTGGGTAAGTCCAAAATGTTTTATTTCTTGTATATTTAATTCTGTAAATAAATATTTTTAAGTGTTATGTTAAAATGATGTCTTTGAATTTGAATCAATAACCGTGATCCCAACGAACCTACTCAATTTTAAACATGTTGTATTACCCTCGGTTGGTTTCTGAATTTACCAATTCAGAAATTATTAAAGTCTCCATTTCAAACTTATAACCTCACCCTGAAGGTTATGCCCCGACTAGAGCAGTCGTGGGGGTGTAGGCTTATTAGGTTTAGGGGTTGGGCGCCAGTTGTGGGAGACACAACAAAAGATAACAAGAATTATAATTACTTCAAATCAAATCAAATCAAAGTTTATTGATGCTATAAACATGGTTTAGTTTTACACAGGTCACAGGTAATTACTTATATAGTTTACAATGGTACATATTACAATATTATACATTAAGCATGCTCATCAAACGTGAAGACAATACATACAATTTAAAAAGAATAAAATATCTATCGTAAAACATTAATTTTAAAGGCGTTGATAGTTTTTTACAATTATCTAAAAATTTAAATGTCATAAAATTGATTTTGCAAGAATTCATCAAATGAGTAAAAAGATTTTACCAGTAGATAAGCTTTTAATCTCTGTTTGAAACTTTCAAGATTTAGTTTTTTTATTTCCGCTGGTAGACAGTTAAAGAATTTAACAGAGAAGTAGTTAACACCATTTTGATATTTCTTCAGTCTGTGCTGTTCTACAATGATTTGTTCTTTGCCTCTTGTGCTATAATCATGCAGTTGTGTATGCGTTCTGTATTCACTTAGAGGTTGTTTTATATGTAACAAACATTCCAACACGTAAGCACACGGTATCGTTAGTATTTTGAATTTTTTGAAATAAGGGCGACAATCATCCCCGTATTGAATACTTGCCAGAATCCTTACTACCCTTCTTTGTAGACCGAATATACGACTTGTGGAGGCGCAATGCCCCCATGCTATTAACCCGTAAGTAGTCACAGAATGGAAAAGAGAGTGATATGCGGTCAAAACTACTTCATGTGGTAGCCTTTGGTTTAGTTGGCGAATTAAAAATATTGTTTTTGAGAGTTTTCCTGCTAAGTAATCGGTATGTGGTTCCCACTTTAGGGTAGAATCTATGTATATTCCAAGAAATTTTGCTTTCTCTGTTTGGTTCGTGCTTTCTTTTTTAAGTGAAAAGGTTACTGTTTCTGTTTTATTTGGATTAAGGCATAGTTGGTTTTTTGTAAACCAACCAAAAGCCTCCACCTGAATATCGCGCGACATTCTTCTAGCCTCTTGTTCAACTTCACTTTGTATATTCAAAGTTGTGTCGTCTGCAAAAATTATGGTATTTGCTTTAATATTTTGTGGGAGATCGTTTATATAAATCAGAAATAACAGTGGTCCTAGAATTGAGCCCTGTGGCACCCCTGATTCAATATTAGGCGTTTTTGATTTAGACCCATTTAAGGTTACAATTTGTTGCCTTTCAGATAAGAAAGATTTAATTAATGTGAGAAAGCGGTCGCTTAAGTTATATTTTTTTAACTTTTGCAAGAGAATATCGCGCGAAACGCAGTCGAAGGCCTTGCTTAAGTCACAGAAAACTGAAACACAAACAGATTTGTTTTCAAAAGCATCAATTATTGTACTACAAAGTGAATTTATAGCATCCTTTGTGGATTTGTTATTTCGAAAGCCAAATTGCGAGCTTGTAAACAATTTGTTCCATTCGAAAAAACTTTGTATTTGTGATTTTAGGCTCATTTCAAACACCTTGGATAAAATAGGTGTAAGTGATATAGGCTTGTAATTACTGGGATCTTCACGATTGCCTTTTTTGTAAATAGGTACTACCCTTGATAATTTTAACACTTTAGGAAATACACAATTTTTTATGCATATGTTTATCAAATTTGTTAGGGGTACAATAATTAAATCCTTTATGCATTTAATTAGTTTTGTGTTTATGCCGTAGACATCCTTGCTTACTGATGGTTTTAATTTGTCTATTATACCTCTTACTTCAATGTACGTTACTTCCGAAATGTCTAGACAGGTGTTTACATTCTTAATATTTTCAGTTACGTCTTGTGCTAAATTTCTATTAGAAATAACATTTAATGATTTTATCATATTATCCGCCACACTGGCAAAATAACCATTAAATTGATCCGGGCTGATTCGATCTAAGGTGTGTTTTTCAATATTTCAATACTTAATTTGACTTTAATAAGAATCAATCAAAATTTAATCATTAACAAGATCTACGTCATTTATTTGGATAACAATCCAACGTTAACAAACTAAAATTGAAGATATTACCGCCTAACTAATTAGAGATTAAATTGCTATTATATTAGGTATAGAAATACTGAAAATAAATCCGTAAACCAACTTTAGTACAAATCTAATGAGTGATAAGGGCGTTATTCGCTTGCTAGAATTCTAATTCGCGTCGGTAGGTATTGTGTTTTTCATCAGGGCACTAGTCTCACCAGGTGAGCAGCTACTACGATGAAGGATTGCCGACTATTGCAGTTGATGGTGATTCGCCAATGCAGCCCAACGACCAGGAGTTCGCATAACATACCAGCATATTTGATAATATTGCGATGTAACTTCGCTAATGGTGCAATTCACCTACTGCTACGGCTACTGTACTGATGCTGCAATCCAGCCACTGCTACTATTCTGGTGGTGCAATTCAACTACTGCTACTGTACTGATGCTGCAATCTCGCACGATGTCACCCAAGCATTTAGTCCAACCAACACTGCAAGCAAGCCAAAGCCAGAAAAAAAAACGCCACTAACTACGCAAAAGCGTTTACAAAATATTATAACTAATACATGAGGCCCTAAGTGGTTTATGATTTTAGATAACGTTAAATTTAATTGAATATTGACTATTTTAAATTATTAAAATGTGCTCTTTGAATATCATATTTAACGAAAGAGATTTTTGAATAACAAAAGGAAGAGGAAGTGGTAGTAGAAGACAAAAGGTATCGTGGTAGCGTGCAAATTAAACAAATGGTACAAATAATTCACTACTCATGCACTAATTACGCAAAGCAATTTGGGGAGATTGACCATTATTGACCATAAAAATTGACAATGAAAATCGCGAGCTACAAATCAGCCGCCATGACGGTTGAAATACGTTTTCACCTTATCTTTATTTGAAGAATGCTGAACGATCAACAAAATACCTTTTAAATGACATTCCACCAGGCAAAATTAAATTTAATCGATGGTTCGCATTCAATAATTAACAAATCAAATTTTATCAAAGACAAAGAATTCAAAAAACGTACCTCAAGCGTCTCAATCGGCACACTGTCCCCTTTTTTCCCACGCGCACCGCCTCATCTCTATCAGGTTCCGAAGGTAAGCCGAATTTTGGCGATAACAACGCATGCCTGGTTGCCTACGATGATTGTTGCTATTTATAATAATCGTGAGGGTTCCAAATTCGGAACCGTCACACACCCCCCCTTCTTTAATGTCAAATTTCCCTTGAAATGAAGAACAAAATTTAAAATCAGTCATGATACGTTTCCCTTCAGGAACTTCATCCAACTCAATCTAGTAACTTCGGGGCTTCCACCACGTCGGGTGCTTCTCCTAAAATTTGTTTATCATCGCCACCGAGGGGATTGGCTGAAACTCTGTTCCTTTAATTCCAGGTACATGGCAGCGCAAAAAAAAACAAGGCCGAAAGAGATAAAAAAAATATAGGTATTGCAAATTTTTATTTTTGGGTATACCAAGGACTCCTGAAGGGCGACCCAGTAAATTATAGCATTTACAAAGCTGAAAATGGGGTTACCCACAGCGCTAAAAGCGCAATTAAACATTATTAGTAATTAAAGTCACCGTAAAAAACGATGCTAAACATGTTACCGAGTAACGCGAAATCGTTAAAGTACTCCTTTGTGTTCAGGCACAGGTAGCTACCATATACGGTCGTGCGCCGTAGAGATTTAACCGAAGCCAACAAATTAGAGTCAGTAAAGCTCAGGATTTAACCTGATCTTCCGAAACTTACTTATGAATTTAAACGACAATAATCGATCTATTCTCAAGTACGGTAATTATTTACAGAAATATGTACAGCGAGCTATATACAAAATTTATACATGTAACCCGACGCCTAATTATGCCGAATTACCGAAATGTTAGCAGCCCCAACACGCTGCCAACCGTGAAGTCCAACCGGTAGCGATATCTGGATAAACCAGGCGACAAGATATTATTATTTGACTCATCCGAAGGAACAGGGCATAGTGCCAGTATACATTATATTATGTCCTACGCTAAATCTTAAAACTAACTTAAGACTACTTTTATTTACAAGGAGGCCTCCTAACTATTATTTATACTAACCTAGAACTATTATTTACAAAAACAGCTAATCAGCCGTGTCATCGGAACCCGAATCGTAACTTAGGCAAGGTTTTAAATCCTTGGTATGCCAACAACCGAGATTTTCCCCCGATTCGGATTCAAGTTCGTAAACCAAACGCGATATTTTCTTTTTCACGCGACATAAGACAAATTTTGGTGCTAGTTTGGCTGCAAAGTTATTAGCAGCATTCGAAAGAACCTTGTTGCGCTTCCAGACCATATCCCCCGCCGCATAGTTATCCGCAGGTCGTTTTCTTAAATTGTAACTGTTTGCATTGGTTTCATATGCTTTGGCTAAACAAAGCTGAACATTGCGATACATATTTGGTAGTTTCCCTAATTCTTCAATGTATTTCTGCCGGTTTAAATTCATATGAGCGCGTTCAGGGTCTTCATAAAAACTTCCTGATATAGGTACAAAGCGACCGAAATTGATCATTGTTGGAGCTAAACCTGTCACCTCATGTACAGCTGTACGCAGCGCATACCCGATACTGGGAATTTCATCGTCCCAAGTCCGATGGTCGCCGTTCTTTAGGTAAGAGCGAATGGCCGTTTCGACTACACGGTTAACTCGTTCTACAAAGTTCACTTGAGCATGGTAACAAGCATTAAACCAAACTTTGGCACTGTATTTATCTGAAAACTTCTTAAAATCTTTAGATACAAATTGTGAACCATTGTCACACATTATTACTTGCGGCGCTCCGAATACAAGGAAAACATTTTCTTCCAAAAACTTAATGATAGGCTTGGCCGTCGCTAGTTTGAGAGGGCACAGACGTGAAAATTTTGAAAACCAGTCGGACACCACTAGCAGGTAGACATTGCCGCGTTTAGATCTGGGATATGGGCCGATAAGGTCGCATGCAATTACTTGCCAGGGAGACATAACATTTTTGGCATTTCCCATTAGACCAGGGCGAGCGCTAGGGGGCACTTTCTGCGCACTGCAGCCACGGCAACGCTTAACATATTGCTTAATATCCTTACGCATGCGTGGCCAATAATATTGAAAACTGACACGATGAAGAGTTTTATAAAAACCCAAGTGGCTCGCGGTTGCAGGGTCATGGCACAAGGATATAACTTCTTCGGGCATTGGTGTTGGCACCACTAATTTCCAGTCTGACAGATTCGTGCGTGGAAACTCCGAGAAAGGGAAATACTTAAATAGTTTATTATCGGTAACTCTCCACAGAGGATAGTCATCTGGTGACTGCAAAACATTCTCCTTGTTTCCGCCGAAAATGGTTATTTTATTGTTTGTTGGTAATTTGCGATAAGTTTTGTTGTTTGTTATAATAATCTAGTTATCTTAAAAAAAAAGATATATAAAATGTCATAATAACTCAATAGTTTGTACAAAATACACTTATTTTAGAAAATAACAATTATTTTCTTTTACAAAATAATCTTTATCCTATAATCCATCAGTAATTTTTTAAAGAGTGTTTTTGACCTATACTACGGTGTAAAGACCCACTCGCATCATTTGGTCCTTCGAACCGGATTTGGATAAAGATTATATGGTTCATCATCAATAAACAAGCCAATCTGCATGTCCAGAAGAGGATTTGTTACTGCTAGTCCAGAAAACAATTCTTCAAGATTCAACAGTCGTCAGTTCATCGAATATTTTCCATGTGAGCACCAAAATAGTTTTTAATTTGATATTGCTTATTATTTGTACCACTTACATTAAATTAAATTAAATATGAGTAATGCCGAAAAATTAAAGGTATTAAAGGGAAAACGTGGAGTTAAAAAAGGTGAATTAACGCGATTCATAAATTTTTTAATAAAATTTAATGCTTCTGAAATTGACACAATCGAATTGTCAGAAAATGATTTATCACAACTAAAAACGCGACTTTTAAATTTAAATGTCGTTTTTGAACAATTTAACAGTATTCAAGAAGAAATTGATCTTCTAATAGATTCAAATGAAAATTATGATATTGAAAATTCCGAAAGGGAATTATTTGAAAATCAATATTATGAAGCTATTGCTCAAGCAGATGTATTAATAAAAAATGCTTCCAAAACTACAATTTTAAATTCTAGTATTTTGGAAGTTGTTAACAAAAGTGATACCATTTCGAAGGAGTTTGACATTAATGCTTCCCAATCAGTCAAATTTCCTGAGATACGTTTACCTCAATTTAATGGGGATTTTGATAATTTTTTATCATTTCGTGATCTTTTTTCGAGTTTAGTTCATAACAACGAGCGTATGACAAATCTTCAAAAATTACATTATCTAAAAACTTCTTTAACGGGAATCGCTTTAGAATTGCTGGATAATATTGAAACAAGTTCAGATAATTATGAGGAAGCATGGAATACATTGTGCGAAAATTTTGAAAATAAGGAAATTTTAGCACAAAATCATTTTGATAAAATACTTAATGTAAAAACAATTACACAAGAATCGTCTTTTGAAATTCGTGCATTGGTACGAATTATTCAAAATAATTTAAAATCATTAAAAATATTAAAATTGCCTATAGAGAGTTGGGATTTTATGATCATACATCTTACTAAGTCCAAGTTAGATGCAATAACTCTTCGTGAATGGGAGAGCTTTAAAAAAACAGGGGAATATCCGACCTTAGATGAATTTATTAATTTTTTAAAGGATAAGGCTAATATGCTTCTTAAAATACAATCCTTACCAAAAAATAATTTTTCTGATGGTTCCTCTACTTCTGAAAAGCACCAATCATTTAAAAATAAGAAATTCCAAACATCTAATACATTCATATCGACATCTGAAAATTGTTTGCATTGCAATGGTGCACATAAAATTTATATTTGTCCTGAGTTTCTTAAATTAAATTCAAAACAAAGGTACAATAGAGTAAAGGTACTTAAGCTCTGTACGAATTGTCTTTATCAAAATCATTCTAATCGCGATTGTAAATCAAAATTATGTAAATTTTGTAACCAAAGGCATCATACATTGTTACATTTTGATAAACCCAAGCCAAAACGTATTTCTGAAACTTCAATTAATGAGGTATCTACAAATGATAAAGAAGGCATACAAAGGGTTTTATCAAATTCGACTTCTAATATTCAAAATCAAATGCTATTATCAACTGCAATAGTTCTTGTGGCGAATAAAAATGGATATCTTGAATCGTGTAGGGTTCTCTTGGATTCTGGATCACAATCCAATTTTATTACTGCGGAATTTGTTACTAAATTAGGTTTAAAACAAGATCCCGTTAACATCAATGTTGTTGGAATTAATCAAATTAGAACTAATTTCAAAACAAAATGTGAAGTCGAAGTTACGTCGCTTCAAGATGATTTTTCGTTTAATATGTCTTGTATAGTTATTCCTAAAATATCTGATGATCTTCCAAATGTCATATTTAATTCTACAAGATTAAATATTCCAAATCATGTTGCTTTAGCAGATCCTGAATTTTACAAACCTTCACAAATTGACATGTTAATAGGTGTTGAAATATTTTGGCATCTTATAATCTCTGGTAAAATCGAATTGGGTTGCAGTTTACCAATTTTACAAAAAACTAAGCTTGGTTGGGTGATATCTGGTTCAATACCTTCTACTCGAATCCATATGACTATTTGTAATTTTTCTACTGATACTGTTCAAGATCAATTAATGAAATTTTGGGAAATAGAGGAAGTGTCACCTCAGACAATTCTTTTTGATGATTGTGAGCAACATTTTATTGCTAGCACAAGAAGGGACATTTCAGGTAGATTCATCGTTTCAATTCCATTAAAGGACGATGTATCTAAGTTAGGTCATTCCAAAACTCAAGCAATTAATAGATTTTATTCCATGGAAAGAAGATTTCATTCAAATTCAAGATTAAAGCATATGTATATTGAATTTATGGAGGAATATAAAAATCTAAATCATATGACTAAATTAAAAAATCCAGAATTCATAAAAGATATTTATTATTTGCCTCATCATGGTGTCTTAAAAGAATGTAGTATCACTACCAAATTACGTGTAGTTTTTGATGCATCATGCACCACTTCAACTGGAGTTTCTTTGAATGATATTCAATCAGTTGGTCCTATCATTCAAGAAGATATTTTTTCAATTTTGTTACGATTTAGACGTCATTTAATAGCGTTTTCAGCTGACATTGGAAAAATGTATAGACAGGTATTAATTAATCCAGAGCAACGTCATATGCAGTGCATTCTTTGGCGTGCAGATCAATCACATCCTCTCGAAACGTACGAATTAAATACAGTTACTTATGGTACGGCTTCAGCTTCATTTCTAGCAATTAGATGTCTTCATCAATTGGCTAAGGAGAATCAAGATAAATTTCCTGAAGTTTCGGAAATAATAAAAAGAGATTTTTATGTGGATGATTTACTTTCTGGATCGGAATCATCATCTCATGCTATTTTTTTAATTCAACAAATTTCTGATGTTTTAAGTCAAGGTTGTTTTGATTTACGCAAATGGATTTCTAATGATCCCGAAGTAATTAAAATATTTTCAAATAGCAATGATAGTATAAAAATAATGCCCATAAATTTTGGTGAATGCGCTAAAACTCTTGGGGTATATTGGAATCCCGGTGAAGACGTTATACAATACAAAATACCTGAAATAAATTTACCAACAGAAATTTGCAAAAGAACTATATTATCTACAATTTCACAAATATTTGATCCATTAGGGTTACTTGGTCCTGTTATAATTGTGAGTAAGGTTTTATTGCAACAACTTTGGTTGGAGAAATTGTCTTGGGATGAACCTGTTTCTTGTAATATAAGGAAAAATTGGGTAGATTTTATTTCCAATCTCATGTCATTAAATTCTTTCCAGATTCCTA
The DNA here is from genome assembly GCA_963971135.1 of Stenus bimaculatus. NCBI lineage: Eukaryota > Metazoa > Arthropoda > Insecta > Coleoptera > Staphylinidae > Stenus > Stenus bimaculatus. Next base: position 28,326,037 of record OZ020181.1, read on the forward strand.
GGCATGTCTTGTTAAAAAATACTGTTGCAATAAATATTCACGGTTTTTCTGATGCCTCCACTACAGCTTATGGAGCCTGTATTTATATACAGAGCATTAATGATCAGGGTAAATCAAACATAAAGCTTTTATGTGCAAAATCTAGGGTGGCACCAATAAAATCCACAAGTATTCCTCGCCTTGAATTGTGTGCATCTTTAGTCCTTTCAAGATTGGTAAATAAAGTAATTAAATCTTTAAGTTTGAATAATTTAATTAATAATTGTTATTTATGGACAGATTCATCAATCGTTTTATATTGGTTAAGGTCAAATCCTTCTAGTTTAAAACAATTTGTGGGTAATAGAATAGCGGAAATTCAAAACTTGACAACCAATTGCAAATGGGGACACGTCAGGTCCAACGATAATCCTGCGGATTTAATTTCCAGGGGTGTGACTGCTAAGGTGTTAGTTGATAGCCTCTTATGGTGGAATGGTCCATCGTGGTTAATGTCAGATACATCAAAATGGCCAACTTTTCTCAGATCTCAGATTCCAAATGATTTACCTGAGATGAAAACAAATACAGTATTGATCGCATCCATCAGTTATACTTTCGAAATCAGTCTTCTCAATAAATATTCCTCTTTTATTAAATTGCAAAGGGTATTCTCTTTTATGAAGAGATTCTTACATAATTGTAAAATCCCAAAGCAGAATCGCATTTTAGGGCCAATATCGGTAATTGAACTTAGAGATGCTACAAATCAATTATTTAAAATGCATCAAAAAATTTCTTTTAATGCGGAATACAAATTTCTCAAAAGAAGGAAAATAGTACATCATTCGAGTAAAATTGCCAAATTAAATCCTTTTATTGACGATCTTGGTTTAATTCGCGTAGGTGGTAGGCTAGAAAATGCCGATTTGCCTTTTAATAAAAAGCATCCAATAGTAATTGATGCTAAACAAGGGTTTATCAAAATACTTTTTAATTATTATCATAAGAAATATATGCACGCTGGTCCTCAGTTGCTTCTTTCAAATATTCGTGAATTATTTTGGCCTATTGGCGGAAGAGATCTTGCTAGAAGAACATGTCATGAATGTATTAAATGTTTTAAGGCCAAGCCAATTTCAATTGATCAATTTATGGGTAATTTACCAAAAAAGAGGTTAATTCCAAATTTACCTTTTACTATTTGCGGAATAGATTATGCAGGCCCATTTCAAGTCAAAGATAGAAAGGGACGTGGGTGTAAACTTAGCAAGGCATATGCTTGTTTAATTGTCTGTTTTAATACTCGTGCAATTCATATTGAACTTGTTTCAAATTTAACCACAGATTGTTTCATATCTGCATTAAAAAGATTTATCTCAAGAAGGGGTCTCCCTGCTGAAATATTTTCTGATAATGGTACCACATTTGTAGGGGCAAATAACGAAATGCGCGAATTAATAACATTTTTAAAAACTAACCAGTTAAATTTTCAAAACGAAATATCAAAGTTAGATATTAAATGGCATTATATACCTCCTCAAGCACCTCATTTTGGAGGTCTTTGGGAAGCAGGAGTACGTTCAATGAAATTTCATATGAAACGCGTAATAGGTAATTGTTTACTTACTTATGAAGATTTAAATTCTGTTCTGGTGCAAATAGAGGCAATATTAAATTCTAGACCCATTGGTCCACTTTCTATGGATCCTTCAGATTTGAATCCTTTAACTCCTTCGCATTTTCTTCTTGGGCGTCATCAAAATGCATTACCGGAAATGAATTTATCTTCAATTCCTGAGAATCGGTTAAGTACATACCAGCATTTGCAAAAACTTCGTCAAGATTTTTGGATAAGATGGTCAAAGGAATATTTATGTGAACTTCAACAAAGAAAGAAGTGGAACAGGTCCAGCAAGATCATCAAAATCGGGGATTTGGTTTTAATAAAGGATGATAATCTCCCTCCTCTATTTTGGAAATTGGGACGAATCATCGAGGTTTTTAAAGGAAAAGATGAAGTTGTTAGAGTAGTTTCCATCAAAATCAACACTGGTGTTATAAAACGTGCGGCCACCAAGATTTGTCCGTTGCCTACATCTCAGAACTGTGAATAATTTTTTGAAAACTTTCATTTTCAAGGCCGGGAGTATGTTTCCGCCGAAAATGGTTATTTTATTGTTTGTTGGTAATTTGCGATAAGTTTTGTTGTTTGTTATAATAATCTAGTTATCTTAAAAAAAAAGATATATAAAATGTCATAATAACTCAATAGTTTGTACAAAATACACTTATTTTAGAAAATAACAATTATTTTCTTTTACAAAATAATCTTTATCCTATAATCCATCAGTAATTTTTTAAAGAGTGTTTTTGACCTATACTACGGTGTAAAGACCCACTCGCATCACTCCTTAAGTTGATTATACCAGGCATCATCAGTTTCATGAAGATTTTCAAGCGCAAGAACCTCAAGTGGAGCTCGCGATAGGGCGTCCGGTACAACATTCAATGCGCCTTTACGATGTTCGATGGTAAAGTCGAACTGCTGCAACTTAACTGCCCACCGGGCCAACCTACCCGTAGGGTCTTTAAGACGGTTAAGCCATAACAAGGCGTAGTGGTCAGTGATTACGGAAAAGCGCGTTCCTTCAATATATGGCCGAAACTTATCTATTCCAAACAATACCGCCAGACACTCTTTTTCCGTTACGGTATATTTGCGCTCCTGTGAAGTTAAAGTCCGAGACGCATAGGCGATAACTATTTCCTGATCGGAATCATTTCGTTGTGTTAATACACTTCCCACCCCAACGTTTGAAGCATCACATTGGATGGTAAACAATTTTCCAAAATCAGGTGAGCTTAAAATAGGAGCGGAGACGAGAGCTTCTCTTATAGCCTTAAAATTCAAATCCGCGTCGTTGTTCCAAAGTAATTTTTGCGATTTCCGCTTACCTTTAATGAGGTCGGTTAGCGCCGATGTCATAGACGAGAACGAAGGGATAAACCTACGATACCATCCGCATATGCCTATAAATCGCTTTAATTGAGTGACTGTTTCTGGCCTAGGGAATTCTAACATGGCGCGAACTTTATCTGGATTGGTGCGCAGCCCCTTGTGGTCTACAATAAATCCCAGGTACTTTATAGAGGGTAGGCAGAATTCGCACTTATCGATATTAACCGTCAAATTCGCTTCGTCGAGTCTATCAGCCACTGTAGATAAGATTTCAACGTGTTTCTCGAAAGTATCAGTAGCGATGACTATATCGTCAAGATAGACGAAACAGTAAGGGTCCATTTCGGGACACAAAATAGCGTCCATCAACCGTTGTTGAGTTTGCGGCGCGTTGCTAATGCCAAAAGGCATCACGGAGAACTCAAATAAACCTCGGCCCGGAACAACAAAGGCGGTTTTTTCACAAGATGTCTCTTCTAACGGTATTTGCCAAAAGGCAGCTTTTAAATCAACACTTGAAAAGTACCGCGCTCCCGTTAGTTTATTTAGAATCTGATCTACTAAAGGTAGAGGATAAGCGTCCTTTTTTGTTACTGAGTTCAATTTACGTCCATCGAAACAAAAACGGTAGTCTCCATTAGACTTTTTAACAAGCAACACGGGTGAGGACCAGGGACTTTCCGAGGGTTGCACCACACCAAGCTGTAACATTTCATCTAGCTCCCGATTTAGGTGTTCTAACATATATGGAGACATAGCGTGTTAACGCTGCTTTATGGGATCCGCATCTCCTGTGTTAATTACCTGACGTGCCTTAGTAGTGCGGCCTAATCTTGTACCTAAAAGCCACGATAAGGAACTAAAGCGTTCCTGGACAAGTTTTAATTGTTGCACTTCATGCGGGCTTAATGCGAAGTGATCGACAGAATTGACAGCGCAAACTATAGAATTGACAGGTGTATAACTTAACACATTTTTCCCCAGCGTTACGATTTCCTTTTCATAGTCAACATTGAGCCCAAACTGCCGGCAACAATCGCTACCTACGATGAGGCCATAATTAGTGAGAGACGGCACGATAGCTAAGGAGATAAGTTTGCAGGCCTTATCGATGCGCAAGGGAACTTCACACATGCCGGTAACTATTTGACTTTTTCCATCCGCAGTTTTTATTGAACTTAATACTTTCGAATTACTAACAGGTAAACTGAAGAGTGAAATTAGGTGTAGACCCTTCTGACCGATTAATGAGTGGGTGGCGCCACTATCAACTAACGCTTCCAGATTTTTCCCAAATATACTAACATTGATATGCGGGCGGTTATCCGACTTAGTTTTAAGAAACATAGCGCAACATGAATTGGCAGATAGGAAATCTTTAACGGTATTAACCCAGGTGTCCCACTCTCTTAAATGAAATTGAGTTTCAGAGTTATGCGCATCCTCTAAATTCCGGCAGTAGTCGGTCAATTCGGAAACAGAGATTATATTGAGCAAGGCTAAGTGCTTATGATAAAGAGGTAGTAGATTGCGACGAATTACTTTAATTTTGGTTTCCTCACTAGGTGTCTTAATTAATCTCCCAAAAAGGTTTTCCATGCAACAAATATAAATAGCGACTCGTTCGTTAAATCCTTGTGTTCGGGCTTTGATCTCCTTCCACAAGACTAAGTCATAATCTTTCGGTAAAAAGTCTTTACGCAAGGCCTGTACTAGCGAATCCCAGTCCGAAACCTTATTTCTAATTGCACGAAACCAAATCAAAGCCGTACCGGTAAATAAATCGGCCGATGACTGAAAAAGGTTTTCCTTACTGGAATTACGAGACCCTCTAAACTCCTCAATTCTTTCAAGGAAGGCGTTGACCGACGATTTTGGTGACCCATCAAACGTGATTCCCCATTTATAAACAGGGACATATTTCAGTAGCGCTTGAGTACACTCTACTTGAGGTAAGTTATGTTCTTTTGTTTCGTTCACAATTCTTGGTAGCGCAGTATTATTATTATTTTGACTTAAATTAATCCCAGTCGTTTGAATATTAGCTGGCGGTTTATTTGATTCAAGAAGGTCAGCTATTTTTTCATCCACATCCGTTTCAAAAGCTAATAACCTTACCTTACTTTCTGAAATATATTCTTCCTCAAGGGACTCTGAAGGCTTGAGGTGAGATATTCTACCATGTAAGTGAGTGACGCGATTTGTAATGCGTTTATACACGGGAGTCTCGGTATTACCATCAAAATCGTTAAGAGAATCCAAAAGTCCGCTAAAACTCTTTTCAATTTCGCTTTTTTCTAATTCTGCATCTGCCACCTCAACTTCAAAATTCAAATTCGGCCGGTGTTCGTCTTTTTCGAGGATTTTCTTAAGGGCTTTACGTCGGGTTTTTACATCCGCTTTAGTGACAATTCCCCTTATTTTCAATTCATAATTAATTTCGTGCGACCTTAAAAATTTCGGTTCCATGGTTAAACGAAATATGGAAACCTACTAAACTAATGAGACTTATCGACAATAGATTTGGAAAACTATCAATTAGATGCTTATTGATTTCCAATTAGCTTTACTACTTGCTAAACCTGAAATCCCTTCAAGTTTAATCCACGGTATTTCTCTATTTCATGAGCAGAAATAGCTCCGATAACTAAATATATGCGATAAAAAAATCTAATATCAAATTAGAGACGTAATATTAATCTAATAGAGAGCGACATACAGCGCTCAATCAATGTTTATCAAATAAATTCCAAATATACACTGTATATCATTCAAGCAACATAATAATGGTCAAGTCAATAATCATCAAAATAATTGCCAAAGAGAGCATGCATTATTGGTCAAAAAAAAAGGCATTAAATATTGCTATTATAAAAAACACAATACCACTCTACTTTCGGAAAGATAGAACTAAACAAAAAAAGGAAGGAATAGAAAGAAAGAAAGAAAAAAAAAACCCCCAAACATAAAAGGGCCCCACGTTGGGCGCCAATTGTATAACCTCACCCTGAAGGTTATGCCCCGACTGGAGCAGTCGTGGGGGTGTAGGCTTATTAGGTTTAGGGGTTGGGCGCCAGTTGTGGGAGACACAACAAAAGATAACAAGAATTATAATTACTTAATTTGACTTTAATAAGAATCAATCAAAATTTAATCATTAACAAGATCTACGTCATTTATTTGGATAACAATCCAACGTTAACAAACTAAAATTGAAGATATTACCGCCTAACTAATTAGAGATTAAATTGCTATTATATTAGGTATAGAAATACTGAAAATAAATCCGTAAACCAACTTTAGTACAAATCTAATGAGTGATAAGGGCGTTATTCGCTTGCTAGAATTCTAATTCGCGTCGGTAGGTATTGTGTTTTTCATCAGGGCACTAGTCTCACCAGGTGAACAGCTACTACGATGAAGGATTGCCGACTATTGCAGTTGATGGTGATTCGCCAATGCAGCCCAACGACCAGGAGTTCGCATAACATACCAGCATATTTGATAATATTGCGATGTAACTTCGCTAATGGTGCAATTCAGCTACTGCTACGGCTACTGTACTGATGCTGCAATCCAGCCACTGCTACTATTCTGGTGGTGCAATTCAGCTACTGCTACTGTTACTGTGCTGATGCTGCAATCCAGCCACTGCTGCTATTCTGGTGGTGCAATTCAACTACTGCTACTGTACTGATGCTGCAATCTCGCACGATGTCACCCAAGCATTTAGTCCAACCAACACTGCAAGCAAGCCAAAGCCAGGAAAAAAAGCCACTAACTACGCAAAAGCGTTTACAAAATATTATAACTAATAAATGAGGCCCTAAGTGGTTTATGATTTTAGATAACGTTAAATTTAATTGAATATTGACTATTTTAAATTATTAGAATGTGCTCTTTGAATATCATATTTAAAGAAAGAGATTTTTGAATAACAAAAGGAAGAGGAAGTGGTAGTAGAAGACAAAAGGTATCGTGGTAGCGTGCAAATTAAACAAATGGTACAAATAATTCACTACTCATGCACTAATTACGCAAAGCAATTTGGGGAGATTGACCATTATTGACCATAAAAATTGACAATGAAAATAGTGAGGGTTCCAAATTCTGAACCGTCACAAACTAACATCTTACTTTTACAATCAGGGGTAGTTCACAACACTAAGTAAACGTTTTCATTGATAAGTCTAAAGGTTAATGTCATTTTGCCGCATTCACATGGTTGATTTTTGGTTAATTAGAAGTGATTATAACTCTGCGAAATTCTCAGTATAGTCACGTTTTTTACGTTAATGTTAACATCTAAAACGTTATTTAATTCCTGGTCTGTCGATGTTAGTTATAGTTTTGACTGTTGATCCCATGGATTTACTTTTCATAATTAACAAACGATTATGATTGTAAACAATTAGGTAATTATAAGTTATATTTGTAAATTCTTCTTGATTTCTTAACCATGTGTAAAATGCAAAATATCTGTTTCTTTTAAACTGCTTATTTGAATGTTTTAATTATGTTTTTTCATGTCATTAATTTGTGTTTTTCTATAAATGTAGTCCTGAGGAAGATTGAATATTCAATCGAAACGTCGGCTGTTAATTTAAAAAAAAATCATATGAGTTGTGGTGTTCTAAAGGTGTTTTATTTCACATACATTATTTATTTATTTATTTATTTACCATTTACATTTACCAACAGCCTTTTCGGCCAGATGCGGTAACATAAAATTACATAATTGAACAAAGTACTATTAAAACTAAAATTAAAATTAAAACTAAAACTAACAACTACACAAATTTAAATGAAGGAAATAACAACTGCAGCTATTGATGGTTGGAGTAAAGACACTTAATTTGTCTCTTAAATTTATCAAAACTGAGACCAAATATATCGATATTGCCATTTATGGCATTGAAATTATTACACAAATTATTAATCGGAGAATTCTTGTGATGTAACGTATGCGACATTTTACAATAGAATGAACAATCAGATCTCGCCGAACATTGAGGTACCAAAAAATTAATGGAAGATAAGCTCTTCGAATCATCAATTATTGAATGTATTAATTTATATAGGTAACAAATTGAAATGACTCTATGACCAACCTCAATAGAAATAAAGTTGAATTCACTTAACAGACTCTCATAACTGACGGTTCCACACACCGGATACACATAGTATTCCCTAAAATAAAGATACTTTAGAAATCTTTTTTGAACGCGCTCTAGAGTGCCGACGTATTTCTTGAAATAAGGCGACCACAAAACACAGTTATAGTTGATTTTACTGAGGACATAGCTTCTATATAATATGATAATTGCATTTTGGGATAATAACTTGCTGTTACGAATAATAAAACCAAGACATCTGTTACATTCTGAAGCAATCTTTAAAATATGATTTTTAAAAGTAAGTTTTGTATCGTACAGTATACCTAAATCTTTAATAGTAGTTGACCTCCTTAAACTATGATTGTCCAACTGATAATCATAACTAACTACATTTTGTTTGCTAGAGTAGGATAGGACAGCACATTTATTTACATTCAGATACAATTCATTTGTAGCACACCAATCTTGTATAGCATTAAGATCCGATTGCAACACAAGACAATCACGTTCATCTTTAATGAGTTTAGAAATTTTCATATCATCAGCATATAAAACAATATCAGATTTAACTATTTCACAAACATCATTAATAAACAGCAAGAATAACAAAGGCCCAAGGTTTGAACCTTGTGGGACACAACTGGTCGCATAATAAGAAAAATAACCATTATATTGCACCATTTGAACGCGATCTTTAAGAAAAGATTCAATTACACATAATACATTGTCTGAGATGTCATATAAATGTAGTTTTTTCAGAAGCACATGATGTTGAAGGCGATCGAACGCCTTGGCAAAGTCCGTGTACACCACATCAGTTTGCAAACGGTCATCTAAATTTTTCGAAATGCTCTGTGTAAAATACATCAGGTTGGTTGCAGTGGAACGACGACACATGAATCCATGTTGATTCACACTAAGGCCGCTTTGTATCTTCGAATAAACCTCATCTGCAATAATTGATTCAAAAACTTTCTAAAAATTTGAAAGTATCGCAATAGGGCGATAATTTTCAAGATCCATCTTCTCACCAGACTTAAAAACAGGAGTAACCTTGACGTGTTTCCACTTACAGGGAAAGCTTCCAGTTTCTAGAATTAGGTTATAAAGATGACACAGAGGTTTCCCAAAAATAAAAAAGCAGTCCTTCAGTAGAAATCCAGGTACTTCATCAAGTCCTGCGGTCAAGGTTGGTTTAAATTGCTTAAGATGATCTTTGACCATATCTTCAAATATTCGAAAATCACCAAACTTTCTAGTACGTTGTTCCCCAGATGGTTCAGAACATGAATTTGGTAGGTACACAGTTTCAAAATGATCAGCAAAACCATTTACTATTTCACAAGGCAATGATAATGAACGCTGTTTATACTTCATGACTCCGGGTAACCGAGATGTTTTCTTCAAGGTGTTCACATATGACCAGAACTTGTTTGGATCAGATGTTATCTGCCTTTCAGTATCAAGAACATAACTCCTCTGCGCTTCCTTAGTTTTCACCTTTACAGATTTACGCAAGTCTTCAAAGAGCTGCTTATGGGTAATGCTCCCATGCTTCAGGTATAGTTTCCGATATCTGTTCTTCAAGTTAATCTCTCTTACTATGTCCTTACTAAACCAGCATGGATATTTATAGTCATTGTTATTCTTACAATCCTGGGAACAAAACGATCAAAGAGTTGCCATAATATGTCATATATAAGTTCAGTGACCTCATCAACACTAACTGAATTAAGCACACTAGACCAATCAATACTCAACATTTCATCATATAAACCCGGTAAATCAGCTCTTTTAAAATTGTACTTAGGCTCAGGGCTGCCTAAAAACCTGGAACTTGATGTATTTCCGATCTCAATATAACTAATCAGTGCAGGATGATGCATATCCTCATTAACAAGCGGATCCTCATCATGTATAATACGGCACTTCAAAGCCTCAGAAAGAATAAATAAATGATTCCAGTAATTAGGAATATTAAAATCTCCTCCGATAATGACAAATTCTTTTGCGTAAAGTGAAACTTCAAGACAATCAAGAACAGCATCATACGAATCATTACTAAGAAAAGGTGGGATATATACAGGGTGGTGATAAAGTTTGGAACCAAGGTCATAACTTCCGTAAAAAATTTTTTTGTAAAAATCGCTCGGACAGGTCAATTTTTGTTTTAAAAATGCCATCTTTTGGAATGAAAAAAAATATTCATGACGTCACTGATAACGTCATCATCAATTTTTTTAAATGGAAACTCCTACTTTTTTTACACATTTTTCATAGACCTTTTTATCATATTAATGATCACATAAAAATATTTAAAAAAATTTCAACCATTTTTGAAAAAAAAAATAAATTTACTCAAAAAAAAAATTATTAATTCTCAATGAAAATATTACAAAAAAAAGTAAATTTTTAATTTACAAGTAACAAATTTTAACGAAAATGTTCAAATTGTTCCCCATTGACCATTTGGCATTGTCCCATTCGAGTGTAGACACTCTGAATACTATTGTTAATAGCTTCGTCAATTTGTTGCAATTCCGTCCTAATTCTAAGCTCCAATTCTTGTAAATTATTAGGTCTATTGAAATAAACTTTTGATTTTAAATGTCCCCACAAAAAAAAATCTAAAGGCGTTAGGTCGGGAGATCGCGGAGGCCACTCAATTGGTCCCCTCCGACCTATCCATTTGTTGGGAAACGTGGTGTTAAGGAATTCTCGCACCGCCCTGCCAAAGTGTGGAGGAGCCCCATCTTGTTGAAACCAAATGTTGCGATTTTCATAATCGGGGAAAATACGAAGTAAAACTGGTAGCAAATCAGTCCGCAAAAAATTCAAGTATCTTTCGGCAGTAAGGTTTTCATTAAAAAAGTAAGATCCTATAAAACGTCTGCCAATCATTCCCACCCATACATTTAACTTTCCCTGTCTTTGACTATGGGATTCTACGGCCCAATGAGGATTTTCCTGTGACCAATACCTACAATTATGTCTATTCACTGATCCATTCAATTGAAAGGTAGCTTCATCGGAGAAAATTATACTACTTAAAAAATTTGGATTTTGATCACATCGCGCCATCACTTCTTCACAAAATTGCAGTCGGCGATCGGGATCATCTTCATTTAACTCTTGTATGAGTTTTATTTTGTATGGGTGATACTTTTCCTTTTTTAATAATTTTGCGACATAGGAATGATTCACATTATTATTTCTTGAAATATCTCTTGTTGAAATATTGGGATTTTCTTCAATCGCAAGTAATAAATTTAATATGGTTTCTTCATTCACTTGAGGCCGTCCTTGTCGAGGCAAATCTCCTACAGATCCTGTTTCTGCAAATTTGGTAACTAACTAACTTACTTACTGTAGATCTTGAGATTTGGATATTGCTCATTAAACAAAGCACAAGCTTCCCCATGGGTTCTTTTTCTATCGCCGTATCCTACCATAATTAAAATTTCGATTCTTTCGCGTTCGCTTAAACGAGGCATTTTTAATTTCGCAAAACTTAATAATTGTTGATTATTATTAAACAAACGAAGTAAGATATTCAAGCATTAGTGCCCCACCACCTCCCTTTTTAGGTTTATCTGACCTAAACATATTAAAATTTGAGTCAAACAACTCACCATCATGAATGCCACTATTCAACCAAGTTTCTGTAATAAGATAGACATCATGCTGAGATAAAATTACATTCTGCAAAAATTCGGTTGTCTTAGATCTCAGACCGCGGACATTGTGATAGTAAACTGAGATAAGTGACCCTGACTGTTGGTAATTAATTAGTTTTTTTTAATCTGAACGCCCTTGGTACGCTGAGCAATTGTGGGAGTTCCATTAATATAAGGCAGAAAAAGATCACTTTCGCCGTTCTTCTTGCAGGACTCAAATTCCTTAAGACAGTTCTTCAGCTCCTCTCTTTGTCTGATAGTTCTGTCAGCCTGCAAATTATTACCATCAGGAGCAGCCTTCTTGCGCGTAAGTGCTTCCATAACATCGGCTGTATTTTTAAAAACTAATTTAAGTGGTCTAGCACGGTTAGATTTTCTACCTAGCCTTATAACCGATTTGACACTGCTGACATCCAATACATTAGCAAGCTTCACCTTTATTTGGTCGACATCAAATTCCACGCGTTCAGCCTGTACATCAGAATTCGACTCAGGAATATTGTGCACTAGAAGGCAATACTTCCTCTGCTCCCTGTCCTCAAGCTCCCTGAAGAAGTCATTATTCATATCAACTGACCCAATCGGTACATTATTCCTATCCGCTGTTCCAACCGGTACAACCGGAGAACGCTCCTCAATACGTTCGACCCTCTTGAGCAGCTCACCAACCTGTGACTTCAACAATACATTTTCTTTCCTGATCTCTTCAAAGGACTTTATTACTCCAGTAAGGCTGTTAATCTCTTTGCATTGTTGTCGATATCCCACTACCAAATCGTTGTTAGATTTCTCCAGACTCTTAACTATATTACCGAGATGACTAACCATCTGGCTGTCCGTCCGGGCAGCTTCAATAACAACATTTGGGTGACCATCCGAAACCTGAGCAGCGTTTGAATCTTGCGGGCAACAGATAAAATCATCCTCATTCAAGTGAATACTATGCTTTAAGGACTCAGCACAACTAGTGTGATAGCCTAAGTTGCAACTCACACATACAACCTTTGCTTCGCCTACAGTCTTGCCACAACCTCTTTTCGAACAAACTTCTTTGCCAGACATTCTAGGATTGGAGTAATAATGGAAGGAACCGGAAATTGTATTAGGTTATGACAATTTTCACACATTATATCACACGAACGTACAAATTATTCATCAAACTATTTATTAAAATTACTAAAATTAAACATTGCAAAAGAAATTAAAATCTTACATTTCTATCAGTTTCAAATCACGCATCACGCATCACTCACATAAAGAATAAAGCGATAAATTGTACACGCTAAGCCAAAACATTTTAATAATCCTCAAACCCCAAAACCAAAATATTACAAAATATATTTAATAGTATAGAGTAAAGACTTACCCATGTTTAATAATTATAAACGAAACTTAACATAATGAACCAATCACATTTCTTAGCCAAAACCGTGTGTATACATATCATCTCTCATCTTACATTTCAAATCAAGGTATGAACAAAACTTAACAATGAGCCATCTAAATTAATTGTCTAAAGACTCAGGACAAAACACTTCACTAAGAATCTGCTGAGACTGAGACACTACTAAGACTGCATTTAGATTGCGACTCGGTCAAAACAAGACTGAATTTAGATTGATACTGAACAGTACTGAACTAAGACTGAACTAGGATTGATCTAAGATTGATTTTTTAACTGACAATTCTTTTACTTTTATTCCCAGGTACCGAGTATCCTCCATTTATAGCGCCATTAATATGTAGTTAAAATTGACAATATTTGTCGAATGAAATTAAATAATAAGCCCTATGTTTTGCGACTCGTTCCCGTCATTGTATTCGGCCATCTAGTGGAACGTACCCAACATGGGTCATGAACGTTAGGTGGAACGAACAGTTGCTGTTGTCAGTCAGCCACTTGACAGTTTTGACAGCATTTTCTTGGGCTTGCTTTTAGATTTTCCTGTGATTTTTATAAGAAGAAAATTTAATTTTTTGTACATCATGAACATGAAATACCTCATATTTACGCAGCAGCATTTCTATATGAGCCCTTTATTTATTATAAAAAAGTGAGTAAAATATTCATCACTACTAAATGTTTATTAAACTGATAGAATAGGAGCAGTAAATATTATAAATGTTCTGCTCACTAATATTTATTATTTTTAGGTTCTTGTAAATATTATCACAAGATATAAAGTTTGTTGAAGAAAATCTACCATTGATTTATGAGTAGAAGCAAAGTTAGTTGCTGCGCCACGGAGTGCAAGTTCATGTGCTGAACTGATGACTTCATTATGTATGAAACATTTCTACAGTAAGATGTCTGTCTGTAAGATCCAGTTAAAAAACAACCGCAAGAAGTTTTGAAAGTAACCAAGAGTTGCATATTTTGAATTAAGAAAATGCGTAACCTATTACAGGTAATTATTTTTCTTTAGGTACTGTCTACTTGTCCGTCCAACGGACATATGGGGGGCTTCCGAGTGGAGCATATGCTCCATATGTAGCCTGCTATGCGTTCCGTGTGGCGCATTTGCAGCATACAATAGGTTTCAAGGTCGTGCATTTCATACATACCGTGCACTACCTCTTGAGGTGATGCTCTGTATGCAAGCATGCGCACTGCACACTTGCTATTTCCATTCTATTTCTTCACCTCTTACATTTTAGTTGAGGGTTTTAGGTGGTTGTTACTTGAATTTTTAGGTTCCATTTTAATAATTTTTAACTGTTCGCGATTTGGGAAATGTTTTTTGTTAACTGCTACTAATAAAAACTACAAGCCATAAACAGCTGACGATTGACAGTTAAAAATTTCAAAAAGCGTTCCGAGTGAATTTCTTGCATATGCGTGCATTTCACTCAGAACGCAACATACGCATATGCGACATATGCAGAATATGTTCCACTCGGAAGGCACCCATATTATTCAAATTAAAATAAAATTAACAAATTAAAAACGAAGCATTTTAGAGAAAATATTTATTCTCTGTTTTCGTCTTAAAATTGGTCAAATAGTCTTCTAGGAAGTCTCTGGTATTTATTTTTTTAAAAAAGCCACCCCTGTTTAATGCAAAATTGGCATACAACTTCGAACATGTTTTTAAATAACTTCTACACCGTACCAGCTGTGAAAAAATTAAACCGATCAAAAATTTTCAGAAAAAAGCAAGGAATTAGAATATCTCATTTAAAATGTTAAGTGGGGTAGCACAAAAAAGTTATGGCATAAAAAATGGGGTCTATACCCCCAAAATACATTCCCCTGTATTTTATTTCGATATTTGATATTTTTATCTTGTTACGACTATAATAACTAAAGTGTGTTTCAAATTTGATCAAATTCTCTTAAAAAATAAAGAAGTTTTACTCAAAAAATGAAAAAAATATAGAAAGTTTGACACCCCATAACTAAAGAATAGAGCACTTTTGAGAAAATTTTTATTCTTTACTTTTGTTTTAGAATTGGTCAAGGAATCGCTTGTAGAATTTCTTCTTTTATTTTCAAATCAATCCAAATCAAGATATGATTTCATTATTTCGAGTTTAATTTCTGTAATTTTAATATTAACATCTTTCATATCTTTTAAATCACTGATTTCCATTTTTTTCTTTAAAAATATGTTATCAGGATTTGCAAATATCCAGGAACTTATTGCTTCAACTTTCTCTGATTTTTTTAAATTTTTACATGGTATGATTCCTTTATTTTTTTTTTGGCAAACCAATTACAGTTTGATTCAATCCTTTAGGACGACCTCTTGGCTTAATTTTGGGTGGCATTTTTATTTCGACAAGAATCAAATTATTATTAACCTTTTGTTCTTGTCCTAAATTTTTATTTGGAAAAATAACACAATTATTATTTTTATTAAATTCATCTATGGTATCTTCAATAATAACACAATTATTAGTTTTATTTAATTAATCTTTGGCATCTTTAATAATATCACAATTATTATTTATATTTAAATCTTCATCATTTTTCTTAATAATATTACTGCCATCATTTAATTCTTTTTCGATATTCTCATTATTGCAATTATCATTTTTATTTAATTCTTCTTCGGTATTCTCGATATCATAATTATCATTTTTATTTAATTCTTCTTCAGTATTCTCGATATCATTTATATTTAATTCTAATTCGGTATCTTCAATTTCTTTAATATTTAATTCTACTTCAGTAGGAAACGGACCTTAATTCCAGGCAATTACCAAATAAATGGAGTGGAACTTGCTGTTGTAAACAAGATTAAAGACTTGGGTGTCATTTATGATTCAGAGCATAGGTTTATTGACCACATCTACGAGGTTGGTGCCAAAGCCAAGAGAATGTTAGGTTTCATAAATCGTAGTACAAGGGATTTTTCCGATGTGAACTGCTTAAAAGTACTTTTCTTTTCCTATGTCCGCTCACATCTGGAATATGCTTCAATTATATGGTCACCTTACCAATCCTCCTACTCTGAGCTCCTTGAAAATATCCAACATAAATTCTTAAGACTGGCAGCATTCAAAATGGGGATCTACTCTTCTAATATTGACTACAATCATCTCCTAAACAGTCTTGGAATGCAAACTTTAGAAAAAAGACGATTTAATGCCGACGTTATCTTTACGTATAAAGTTATTAATAATCAAATAAATTGTCCTTCTATACTATCACAATTGAATTTTCATGTACCATCTAGGAATCTGCGTTTGTCCTATTTATTTTCACTGAATTACCACCGTACAAATTATGGAAAACACTCAATAATTAACCGAATCCAAAGTAACTCCAACTCGATTAAATTTGATTTTTGTTTTGGTTCTTTGCGTCAACTGTTGGCTTTGATCAACCAGTGATATAGTTGCAAGTGATACAATTAATTGTTCTTAAATAAAATATGTACTTTCATCTTGTTAATGGTTTGTTACTTTATGTGTAATCTTTATTATTGTTTTGTTATTGTTATTGTTATTCGCAATGTTTATTTTGTGTAAAATGTTTGCATATAAATTGCTCTCTATTCTTATAATTGTTTTGTACAAATTGGGCATGTCCCGTAATAAATAAAATAAAAATAAAAAAATAAGTATCTTCAATTTCATTAATATTTAATTCTACTTCGGTATCTTCAATTTCTTTAATATTTAATTCTACTACAATATCTTCAATTTCATTAATATTTAATTCTACTTCAGTATCTTCAATTTCATTAATATTTAATTGATCTTTTTGAATTTTAAATATTTTATTATTTGCTAGTATTTCAACACACCTATCCAATTCGTTCAAAATACTTTTAAATTTTTCACCAGAAGCTTCACTCGCTAAACTAGCAATTAATTTACATTTTCCAAGGGTAATTTTATATTTCTCCTGTTGACTAAAAATTCTTTTAGTAGTTTTTTCTGTAATTTCAATATTGGTATTTTCACAAGAATTTAATAGATTATCTCTTATATTATCATGAATACTAGGATCTGTAAGATTTGTGAAAAAGATTTGATTTTTCATAATGTATTCTAGAGTCCATCTCGTTTTAACAAAACTTTTATTGAATAAATCCTTATTTGTATACTCCAGGACGGCAAAAAGGTGTTTACATGGTAAACCCAAACTACAAAAAAAGTAGCAATTGCATTGGTTCTGTGAGGTTTCATAAGACATGTTTGACGTAAAAGATTTTGTTAAAAAGTTTCCATCATTATAAGTAATTGTTATTTTATTTTTTAAGGAAATTTGACCTAAAATTTTTTGGAATGCATATTCACTTACAAACTTTTCGTACCTATATTCGGCACTAGTTTTTGGGAAATTGTAAATGCATCTTTTATTAATTTTGTCAGCAAGACGCGACTTTTGTTCTTTTTCCAAAGGCTTTAATATTACAAATAATCGATCAACAAATTCTTCTAAGGAACTATTTTTTTTAATAACAGTTTTTAGTTTGGCATTTATACTTTCAACCCGATTTTTGGTGGTATTCATGAAGTTTAATATCTTTGTACCCAAATAAGGACACCATTCCTCGCGAATATTAAGCCAATGTTGCTCTAAATATTGTACTACACTTTTTGATAATTTTGAAATAATTTTATTATGATTTAAAAAAAATTGTTCATCATTTTTTGCATACATCAACTCTTGTAATAGAGTTAATGCTAATGTTCTTTCACAACTGGAAATTTTCATTTTCTCTGTAGTAATTTCACTTTGAAAGATTTTTAAGACGTAAAAAATACAAATTAAAATTTTTGCATTTGGAAATGCCTCTTTCAAAACATCTTTTTCATTCCAGTCCTTGTCAGCCATAATGTTAACGGTTTGTGCACAAGCAGGATTAATATCTTTAAATTTTTGCAAAAACCAAGAAAGGCTTTCTCTATCTTCTCTCACTAGAACTCCTACAGCCACCACAACACTTTCTCCATTTACATCCTCCAACAATATTAGATATACTGGAGCTCTCATATTTAATAGCTTATAGGTGGCATCAATACATAGTAATTCGGGAAAGGCATTCATGTAAGTGTTCATAGTTGGTGTACAAAACATTAGGCCTTTAAAATTATTTTCAAGATCAACCAATAAATAACTCTGTGTGAGTGGGGTTTATAGCTTTTAATATTTTTGCTTAAATCACTCCTTTTAATTATTAAGATGGCTCTGGTAATCCAATGGGGAAATAATGCACACGTTGTAAAAAAAAAAAACTTATACAAACAACTTCATACATGATACAACTTAAAACTTGAATAAAATAAAAATGTACTTGTTATTGAATATTGAGTGTTACGACTAACCACAAGAATGCTTGAAGATTGAATGAGGTTTTTTAACTGATCGAGCACGCACATCTGGTCGACACTTGCGCTGAGCGCAACGAATATATGGCATGCGCATAACCTTACAATAAAAAATTACAAGACAAGCGCATCAACACACGGAAAAGGAGAGCAATTTAAAAATACAAATCGCCAATCAAATTAAAGCAATTAATTACAATCATAGCTGCTTTTATCGTATGCGCGAACATGCTCCCGGCCTTGAAAGAGTTTCTTTCAATAAATTTAATCACTTTCCGGGAGGACACAAATTTTCGAAACACTTCTTTTTGTGACGCCGGTATTAGTTTTGACGGACACAACCCGCACAATACCGTCTTCTCCTGGGAAGGTTTCGGCAATACGTCCCAATTTCCAAGATAATGGTGGCAAGTGGTCATCCCGAAGTAACACCATCTGACCAACTTCAACGGATTGTTTGGAGTGATTCCACTTATTTCGCTGCTGCAATTCTGTAACATATTCCTTTGCCCATCTGTTCCAGAAATCCCGACGAATCTTCTGCAAATGCTGATGGATGCAGAGGCGGAGGCGATTCTCAGGAATGTTGTTATAATTTGCTTCTGGCAAGGCATTTTGGTGTCGGCCCAATAGGAAGTGTGCTGGGGTTTAATGGATTTAAATCCGTGGGATCACAAGAGAGAGGGGTTAAAGGTCGAGAATTTAGAACTGCTTCAATACTTATGAGCAAAGAATTGAGCTGTTCATATGTAAGCAAACAATTTCCGATTACTCTTTTTAAATGGAATTTCATACTTTTGACGCCCGCCTCCCAAATTCCGCCAAAATGAGGTGAGTACGGCGGGATAAAATGCCACTTTATAGACATCTGAGCTAGTGTTTCATTAAAACTGGAAGATATATTTTTTAGAAATTCTCCCATATCTTGCATATCATTATTAGCACCGACAAATGTTTTGCCATTATCAGAGAAAATTTCTGAAGGCCTTCCCCTTCTACTTATGAAACATTTGAGAGCTGATAAGAAACACTCGCTTGTTAAATTAGAAACCAACTCTATATGTATCGCACGTGTAACAAAACATACAAAAATGCAAGTATAAGCTTTAGTAATTTTGCAACCGTGCCCCTGTCTATCCTTTACTGAAAAAGGACCAGCATAGTCTAATCCAACAATTGAAAATGGTAGGCTTGGATTTATCCTTTGTTTAGGTAGATTTCCCATGAATTGACCTATGCTCATCGGTTTTACGCGAAAACACTTTACGCAACTACGACACGTTTGTCTTGCTAGATTTCTGCCCCCTAAGGGCCATAATGATTCCCTTATGAGAGAAAGTAATAACTGAGGACCTGGATGTAAATTTTTGTTGTGCTCGTAAGTAAATATTAATTTTGAAAATTCATGTTTTCCATCAATGACTGCTGGATGTTTCTTAAAGTATAGAAAATTTGAGTTTGCCAGACGACCACCTACTCTGATTATACCGTGGTTATCCAAAAAAGGGTTTAGCTTTATTAATTTACTTGAGCGCAGGACCATCTCATTATTCGAAAGATTTTTTAATTCGCTATTAAAGCATATCTGTTGATGTATTTTTATTAAATTTTGCATGGCATCTTTAAGTTCGTTCACTGACAAATGCCCAGAGAGACGTTCGGCCTTTGACACTCTTGAGTTATAAATAAATCTTTTGACATAGGCTATAACTCTTTGAAATTTCGTTAATGGAGTGAATCTTTTAAAAAAATCAATTTCAATGACTTTGGAGGCAAGGGACACCACCTTAGTTTTTAATTCCGGGAGATCGGATAAAAATTCAGCCCTTGCAGTTATTGGCCAATTGTTTGGGCCATGACGCAACCATGCCGGACCAGACCACCATAATTCTGAATTTAACAAGGTTCGCGGGGAAGTTCCCCTTGATATCAAGTCCGCAGGATTATCATTGGATCGAACATGTCTCCAAGAATAATTCGAAGTCAAGTTTTGTATTTCAAATACTCTATTTCCGACAAATTGTTTTAAGGCAGCTGACTTGGAATGGATCCAGCCTAAGGCTATGGTAGAATCAGTCCATAATATACAATCGTGAGGGAATTTGAAGTTAAGGGATTTTATTGTTTTGTCCATGAGTCTAGATAAGACCAATGCGGCGCACAATTCTAATCGAGGTATGGTAATGTTAGATATAGGAGCAACTTTGGATTTAGCGCATACTAATCGCGTTATTGACGTGCCGGAAGATCCAATGCATTGCATATACAGGGTGGCCCAACTAAGAGTTCCCACCCAGGTTATTTCGAAAAACAATAATTTTTGAAAAAAACCCTGAAACCGGTCAATTTTTATTTGGCAGGGGACCAATTTTTATGGAAACTCAAGGGACAACCCCTCTCCCAGTTATGCAGGGAAACTACCCCTTCAGAAATCTTAAATGGCAATAGGGGTCGAGTGATACATCATTGTAAAGCTCCTACTATTCTCTATACAACTATCATATTTTTTTTTTAATTTGATGGAATATTTGAGAAGTTATAGCATTTTCAGGTTAGGCATGTAAAACGTGTTTTTAACAGGTGACATGGGCTAAAAAGGGTTTTAAAGCTTGATTTTGTTAAAAATAATTACAATCATACTTTGATTCCCCATTTAATAAGTGTTGACCGGTTTCAGAGTCTTTTTTCAAAAGACTTAGTTCCCACCCAGGTTACTATGAAAACAACTAATTTTTGAAAAATAGCCTCAAACTGATCATTTGTTATTTAGTGGGGGACCAATGTAAGGTTGTATTTATTTTTATTGTAACTTTTAACAAAATCATGATTTAAAAGCCTTTTAAACCCATGTTACCCATTAAAAACCCGTTTTAGATGTCTAACGTGAAAATACTACAACTTCTCAAATATTCCATCAAATTAAAAAAAAAATGACATCTGTATAGAAAATCGTAGGAACTTTACAATGATGTATCACTCGACCCCTATTGCCATTTAAGATTTCTGAAGGGGTAGTGTCCCTGCATAACTGGGTGAGGGGTTGTCTCTTGCGTTACCATAAAAATTGGTCCCCCGCCAAATAAAAATTGACCGGTTTTAGGGTTTTTTTGAAAAATTATTGGTTTTCGAAATAACCTGGGTGGGAACTCTTAGTTGGGCCACCCTGTATATGCAGGCACCATAAGCCAAAGAGGATGCATCAGCAAAACCATGGAGATACATTACTGTTGAATCTGGGCTTAAAATTAGTCTGGGGATTTTAACGTTATTTAATTCCGATAGTTCAGAAATAAATTTAATCCATATTTGACATATGCCAGCGGGTACGGGCTCATCCCAGGGGCTTTTTTCCTTCCATAGTTGCTGCATAAGAATTTTACCAACTATAACAACAGGACCTAGCAAGCCGAAAGGATCATAGATTTGTGATATTATTGATAGAATATATCTTTTAGAGATTGTACTGGGAATTTTAATATTTGCAATTTCATACTGAATAAAATCACCTTCAGGATTCCAGTATATACCAAGAGTTTTTGAACATTCGTCAAAGCTTAGTGGCATAAGAGTTAAATCATTTTTGTTATCCTGGAGGATATCAAGGACCTCGGGGCTATTAGAAACCCACTTTCTTAAGGTAAAACATCCTTGGGATAAAATGAATGATATTTGGGTGATTATAGATTTGGCCTCAGCGATGCTTTCAGCACCGGAAAGCAAATCGTCAACATAAAAATCGTTTAGAATAATATCTGATGCATCGGGAAGCTGCTCTTTGTTTTCATGAGCCAATTGATGAAGGCATCTAATAGAGAGAAAAGATGCTGATGCAGTACCATATGTTACAGTATTTAACTGATAAGTTTTTAACTCTTGAGAAGATTCTGAACGCCATAAAACACATTGTAAATGCCGTTGTTCAGGATTCACTAACACCTGTCTGTACATTTTGCTTATATCAGCAGAAAAAGCAATACGATAACGTCGAAAACGAACTAATATAGAAAAAATATCATCTTGTATGACTGGGCCAACCAATTGTACAGAGTTTAAGGAACGACCAGAAGTAGGAGCGCAAGAACCGTCAAAAACGACGCGCAATTTAGTTGTTACACTGCTCTCTTTGAGCACCCCATGATGAGGTAGATAGTAAATGTTTTTTACAGAGTTTGGGTCATTTAATTTGGTCATATGGCCTAACGCTTTATATTCCTCCATAAATTTAACATATAGATTCTTAAGTTTGGAGTTTGTTGCAAATCGACGTTCCATAGAATGGAATCGCTTTAATGCCACCGCTTTAGAACAACCAAGTTCAGATAGGTCGCCTTTAATAGGGATAGTTACAACGAATCTACCCTTTAGGTCGCGCTTAGTGTTAGTACTAAAATGGGTTTCGCATTCATTGTCACAAGCTGAGTTAGATGAGGGAATTTCTTCATTTTCCCAAAATTTGGTTAATTGCTCATGAACCAAAATATTGTCACGAGAGAAATTGCAAAATGTTTTCCGAGGGATAGATCCAGACATTGCTTCGGCTACTATCCAGCCAAGCTTAGTCCTTTGTAATATAGGCATTTTTGGACCTAAAAATATACGACCCTGATC
Organism: Stenus bimaculatus; assembly: GCA_963971135.1. Lineage (NCBI taxonomy): Eukaryota > Metazoa > Arthropoda > Insecta > Coleoptera > Staphylinidae > Stenus > Stenus bimaculatus. The sequence continues at coordinate 28,349,166 of OZ020181.1, forward strand.
TAGCAATTGCCAAAACATTTCAACCCCGATAAGCATATCTATTTGAGATGGCTTATAGAAGTCAGGATCTGCTAAATTGACATGATTAGGGATACTAAATATAGATGGGTCAAGGGGTACACCCGGGATTTCATCGGAAATTTTGGGTACTATTATGCATGCCAAGTCGAATGAATATGAATCAGTAATTGAGCTTACCTCAAGATTACATTTGAACTTAAAAGTAGATTGCAATTGATTTATTCCTATAACATTTACATTAAATGGGATTTGCTTGACCCCAAGCTTAATTGCAAGGCTTTCAGTTACGAAGTTGGACTGGGATCCTGAATCAAGAAGGACTCTCGCAGTTTGTATATAACCTTTTACATCTCGTAAGTGAACAAGTGCTGTTGATAAAATAACGTGTCCTCGAACATTGTGTAGATAACTAGTGTATGACCTTTGAATTTGATTTTCATCTTCACTATTTTTAGAATCTGCTGGATTGCTTGTTGTGGTAGTATTTTCAGTTACTTTGGGTGAATTATAATGAAGCAAAGTATGGTGTTTAAGTCCACATTGCATACAGTTTTTAGAATTGCATTCTCGATTTGAATGCCCTTGATGGAGGCAATTTGTGCATAACTTAAGGAATTTTATGCGATCTTTGCTTAGAATTTAGTTTTAGAAAATCAGAGCAGGTGTAAATTCTGTGTTGTCCTTTGCAATTACTGCAATTATCAGAAAGCGCTACAAAGTTTTTCGATGTTCGAAAATTTTTGCCTTTTGAAAAATGCTGACCCTCGGTGGATGCAGCTTTTGAATTACTGCTTATAGGACTGGCTTGTAACTTATGCAAAGTATTTGCCTTATTCTTTAAAAAATTTAAAAATTGTTCCAAAGAAGGAAAATCGCTGTTTCGTTTTAACGACTCCCATTCTCGCAACGTAACTGAATCTAGCTTTGACTTTATGAGGTGAATGATTATAAAATCCCACCCTTCAATCGGTAATTTTAGAGATTTAAGAGAGTTTATATTATTTTGAATAACATGAAGCATTGCACGAATATCTGAAAATGATTCATGTTTCATCGCGGTAATATTGCAAATTTTATCTAAATGCCCTTGGGCCAAAATTTCCTTAATCTCGAAATTTCAATTTTTTCCTCTTTGTTGGTTTGCTATCGATGTTGAAATCACCAATTATGATTGCATACTTGTAATGGTTTGCTTTTACAAAAATATTTTCTTCTAGGATTGAATAGGGATGAATATATATAACAAAAATGTGCAAATAGTCATCTTGGAAGGGTAAAGTGAAATGAACAACATTATTTAAGGGATTATTTAGACTTGGAGGATTAGCTTTGCCTAGTTTAAAAATATTAGAACATTGTACGAGAGCACCCCCTCTTGTGTTTTGATTGACTATATTTCCGTGTACGATTATCTCGTTCCAATTCCTGTAATTTGTATTGGTGTATTCTTTAGTTTTAGTTTCTACTAGGCCAATACAATTGATTTCCTGTGTTTGACAATAATTGTATATTAAATGCTTTTTATTAGAGTAGTTATTGATGTTGCAATATAGTAATTTGAGTGTACTATCCATTATGAGTAATGTTCGTTTCTACTTGTTGTCCTATAATTGGTTCAGTTGGTGTAGCTGAGTCTGGGAGCTCAAGATCAAACATGAGTATATATAATCGATTGCCTGAAAACACTGTTTGAGTATCAATGTTGAAGTTTTCAATGAATCGTTTTTTGAGTTTTAGTAGCAATTCTTGTCTGTTAATGTTGGATGGACTGTTGATTTCATTGATGTAAGTGTTTATGAGTTGATCATGTATCGTAATTGGAGAGTGAATTCTGTTTTTTTTTGTGATTGTTGTAGGAAGTTCTCTGGATTTTTTGTTTATTGATTTAATTTTGATGTTCGGAATGCCTTCGATAGGTTTAATTGGTCTATTTGGGCATTTAGGTGACCATGCTAGGTGATCCTCTTTATGACAAGATGAGCATTTAATAGGTAAGTCAGAATTGCAGTTATGTGTAGGATGTGATTCTCCGCATTTAATACATTTTATTGGGTTAGGACAGTTGTCAGTAGTATGATTAAATTCAGAACATCGTCCACAAGCTTGAGTCATTGGAGGAGGTGGAGGGTTTGTAAAAGCAGAATAATGCTTATTTTTAAAAAACAGGCCTTCTTGAAGTAATTTTTCAAAAGAAGTATTGCATCCAGATATAACTCGTATGAGATAAGTGAGTTTTCCTATAGCCCTTGAGGTAATTCTCTTACAATATCTGTGTTTAATTCCATTTACATTCAACACGTCGCTAATTTCATCATCTGATATCTCCATGTCCACTGAAGTTAGAACTGCAGCAAAAGTAAGGGGAGGAACTTTAGATGGTTGAGAAGTTGAAGAAGTAGTAGCTTTGTAGCTACTTATAATTTTTTTGTGCATTAAATTGTTCAATGCATCTGTAAGTAAAACCTTTTCATTGTCCGACTTTAATAATAGAGGGCCATTTCTCGTTTGTATTATGATGTCTTTTGAATTGATAAAATATTTGCACCATATGTCCGAAAACTGGATGCGAGAGAGTTCAGCTGTGATTAAAAAAACTTGTTTATAAATTTTGTTGTGTACCTCTTTCATTCTCTCCGAGTAATTAATTGTGTATGACGTTTTTCTGGTGTTGGTTTCATTTGAGGTGATGTTTGTTTGATCATGACGATCGAGTTGACTGTTGATTGCTTTTTTTTTAGTTATTTCAAGTTGGTCTTTGTTTCCTCTATCGCGTCGTCTTTTGCGGGACTCTTCCCAGTTCATATCATTATCATCCTCCTCATCCGGCGCAGTCGGAGGCATGTTTACACCCTGTTCAATTGAGCAAATGCCACTATTCTGAGAAAAGAATTTCTCGAAGACTTCCGAGTCTACGTTTTTAGTACCTATTTTGCTGACTATTATTATTTCATATTATACTTTAAATTAGTGTTATACGATTGCGAATTTTTAAGCGAGACTTGCACACGTCCGTTTCGTTTGCTAGTCTCCCGCGAACGTTTTGATTACATACAATTAAATAGAGAAAATTATTTTTTTATTGTTTGCGTAAAAAACTTTAAAAATAGAAAATTAAAGAAAAATAAATAAAATGGCAACAAGAGTAAAAAATATAATTCTAAGTGTAATCTCAGCCAATAAAACAAAAATTTTTTTATTTTTTTAAGATTTTTACACATAAAATAAAGAGATAATTTTCTCTATTTAATTTAAATTTTTTAATGTAATTCAACATTACTTTGCGTTTTCTATTTTTTTTACAGATTTTTTTAATAAATAAATAAATGCAATTAAGAAATATGTTGTCGATAACAATTTTAATTAATGGTATTGATTATTGATTCGATGCGTTCATGTTCCACTTTATATCCAAATGAAAAACATATTATCTAGCTATGTCTTTTGGAGCTTATACCGGGTGGAAATGAAAACCGGGTCACCTCTATAACTTTTTTATTTATGAATAGAAAAATTTGAAATTTGGCTATGTTCTATGGTTCAAAAAAACAAATTTTATGTGCATTTTTTATTTTTGAAATCACTTCCGGTTTCACCGGAAACACCATGAACTTTGTTTTTTTAAATGTAACATCCCATTCATGGCTTAAAATACTTTTAAAAAAGAAGTATTTTTGAGATATTAGTTTTTATTTTTTGCGAAAAAAAAAATTTTTTCAAAAAAAAAAAAGGTTTTTGAAGTCGGTGAAAATTACCAAAACTAATTCTAAATAATTCAAATACATAAAATAAATAATCGTTATAAAATCCTCTTTTTAAAAAGTCGAATGACCCAGCATCATTGCATTTAAAAAAAGTGAGATATTTGATAAAATCTTCATTAACTAAGTTTAAAAATTAATAGTTCAAAAACCACTTAAATTTTTTTTCAAATTACAGTTTTATTTAGGTATTTGAATTATTTAGAATTAGTTTTGGTACTTTTCACCGACTTCGAAAACCTTTTTTTTTTTTTTTTTAAATTTTTTTTACAAAAAAAATAAAAACTAATATCTCAAAAATACTTCTTTTTTAAAAGTATTTTAAGCCATGAATAAAAATATGGGATGTTACATTTAAAAAAACAAAGTTCATGGTGTTTCCGGTGAAACCGGAAGTGATTTCGAAAATAAAAAATGCACATAAAATTAGTTTTTTTTGAACCATAGAACATAGCCAAATTTCAAATTTTTTTATTCATAAATAAAAAAGTTATCAAGGTGACCCGGTTTTCATTTCCACCCGGTATGATGCTTAAGATACAAAAAAAAAACCGTTTGATGGTAATTTATACTTAAATATTAATTTTTAAAAAATATGGGAATAAAAATTGCACCAAGACCAGACCTGTTAGCAAGTATACTGGATGTAAATGAAACATCGGTCACCTCTACAGGGTGTCCTGTAACTACACCGACAATGCTTAACTGGTGATAGTAGACGTGAAAATAAGTCGATTTGACCCAATTTATCTATATCCAAAAATGCACCCCTAAGAAGTTATAAGCTTCTGAAGTTCATTTGAAAAAAAATATTTTTTTTAGTTGCTGCCAAAGTAATAAAAACTTTATGATGAAATTTTGTGTGCACACATTTTTATAGAAATCGCTGATTTGGTAAAAATTTTACCAATCCTGGATTACCGGAAATGGTCTTAGATGGTACTAGTGGAGATAAAACACTTAAAAACTTTTTTGGTATTTAAAATTTTAATTTAAAATTTATTGCCCATGTAGATAAATTCAAGACAAAGATTTTTTGTCTCTTATAAATTTTGTGTAGGATGTGCTATTTTTGAATAAAATTTAAAAAATGATTTAATTTCAGGTGTTTTTAAAACCATATCCATGGTAATAAGCTACATCTTCAACTTTTCAACTGGATTTCCTATTTTATAAAAAGACTATGATTGTAATAAATTTCTTAACTTTTTTTTGAAATTTTGAAAAGAAAAAATTTTTTTTTCTTCATCCTAAGTTGATAAAAACTACCAAAACTCATTCCAAATAATACAAATACCTAAGGAAAATTTTATTTTGTAAAACTATTTAAGCAGTTTTTGAGATATTAATTTATGAACTTTTTTGAGTAACGTTTTAACAAATAACTCTTTTTTTTAATGGAAAGATGCCAGGTCACTTTGGTTTTTCAAAAAGAAGATTTTAATATGATTATTTTGATATCCCATATGTAGGGATAAATTACTAGTGCAAGTTTTTCATATTTTTTATACTCAGGATTTTTCAAAATTTCAAAAAAAATAAAAAATGTATCACAAACATACTTACTGTTTTTCTAAAATAGTCTTAAATTATAAACAAAAAAATTAGGTGTTACATTTAAAAAAATAAAGTTGATATTGAAAAACTTTTTAGTGCCTAAAATGTCTTTTCTTGAATCATACAACATGGTCAAGTTTCAAAATTTTATTTTCATAAATAAAGAAGTTATACAGGTGACCCGTGTTTCGTTTTCCCTTGGTATACTAAAAAAAAAGAAACTTTAAAAAAGCTCCACTGGAAAAAAAATTAAGTCCAAAACTGCAAATATCTTTACAGAGGTGTCCCGTAACTTATGAATAATAATGAAAGAGGTTATAGAGGACAGTAAAATAAGCAACTTTTGTTAATAAACCCATGTCCGGAAATTAACCGTTAAGGTACTAGTTTGAGAATTTTTATTTTATAAAATTTACAAATAAATGTTTTTTTCATACTAATTGTGTCTCTTTGTGTTTATCCTTCATCCTAAATTTAGAATGAACTATCGTGCATAGAATCCAAGGGGTAAAATTTTAAACAATTTTTGTAAATATTATAAATAAATGTTTTTTATTTACCCTAGTACTTAACAATTACTTTCCGGACATGGGTTTATTAACAAAACTTGCTTGTTTTGAAGTCCTCTATAACTCCTTTCATTATTATGCATAAGTTATGGGACACCCTGTATGATATACAGTTCTTACTTAGTAAAAGTAAAAATGTTAAATAGTGGATGATATTTGGGATGTGGTCGATAACTGGGACACTTACCTTATATAAAAAATTTAATACAAATATTGTGATTATTTATTTTATTCCAATCAAAAATATTGTTTTGTCTGTCTAAATCCAATAAAATGATTACTTTTGTTCAAACTAAATTATTTCTATTGCTTTAATATTTTATAATTATTTTTTTTTATTTTCAGATTTATAAATACTGTACAATGTACGAAGGGCCAAGAATTTTTGATAAAATATCTCAAGCAATATACGAAGCTATTTAATAGAGCTGTATAATGGGGCATCATCATTAATCCTAGTCCAATCTGGTCCAATGACCAAAAACTGAACAATTCCTGATGTCGAAGTACAAAATCAAATGGTTAACAAGAAGAAATAAACAGAAGTAAGTTGTCAGTTTTGACAGGATTTGTTTGAGCTTGCTTTTATAACTTTCCAGTGATTTTCTAAGAAAATTTATTTTTGCACTTTCTATATATAATGAGCTAGTTTAGTCCTTATTGATAGAGACTAAAACGTCACATTTCCTGTCTCTTGTCAAATTTTACTTTACTCCCTGTCTTGTCATTACTTTACTCCCGCCCACGTCATTTGTCATCACTTTACTCCCGCTCACGTAACTTGTCATTAAAAATTAAAATTAATCATAATCTTGTAATTTGTCTGAATTTGCCGCGAAATCACAATCGTTGCAAACTTCAGTCTAGTGTAAACACCACCAATATATTGAGTGAATTCTAACCTCTAATAAATTTATTTGGTTTGGTTTGGAAGGGAACTTGATTTTTATTGTGGGGTCGGGAATTGTATTATGTACGGTTTATTATTTTATAGATTGATACTAAATTTTAAATTTAAAGGTGTTTTAAGTGTACACAGAATCGATTCAATCAATTAGTTAGATCTGTAAATGTGGCAAAATCTTTTAAACTTGGTAAACTTTATTCCTGCATCAAAACTTACCTACTTTATTTATTGTGAAGTTAATTATTATTTTTTTAAATTTATAAAATCAATTACAATAATTATAATATTAATCTACAATTATCTATATTTTAAGAAAGTTGCTGTATAAATCATTATGACGGGCGAATAAAAATACCCGTTGCCGTCCGATGACAACCGATATTAGTCACAGCGATAGCCATATAATTAAATTATTGTGTAAACTTTTACCTATTAAAAAAGTGCAAAAAATTCTATATGCACCGAGGTAGTAAAGTTATTTAATCCCTCCTCTGATTGTTTCCCTCGGCTTTGCCTCGAGAAACAAAACATCGTCGGGATTAAAATCAGTCACTTTACAACCTAGGTGCATAAATAACTATTTTGCACTTCCTACATATAATGAATGATTTTACTCCATCTTTAGCAAGCGTAAAGCACCAAATTTACGCTCCCCCGACCCAGAGGGCGTTTATCCAATAAAGTTTTGAACACACCTTCGTCCACCTCCATCACAAAATTAGTTGGTTTTAACAAAAAACTACAACACTCCACTAAACTTCTTTAAAATTATCAAATTTCAAACTTCAAATATGACCCCATTAAAATTGTCGGTAAAGAAGAGAACTTCGCAAAACAATTATAATATAATACATAAAAGCTCCGATAGATGTCGCACAAGAAAATTATCGCTAAAAATATCAAGTATGCCAACATATTTTTACAACATTTTAATTAAAAATAAGATAATAAGTATAGGAAGTGCAAAAAATCTTGTATGTACCACTGGTGTAAAGTTAATTTAAGCGCTCGCATGATTGTTGCCCTCAAATACGTCTCAGGCAACAATTTTCACACTCACGCTTAAATCTATAACTTTACACCCTTGGTACATAAATAGCTATTTTTGTGCATCATGAAATATCTTATACAGGGTGAGTTTAAAGTAACGCATAAAATTCATAACTTTTTTATTATTTTAAATTTTCAAAAATGCTAAAAGAGGTGTCGCATTGTTTTTAAAAAACTTTATTTTAAAGTTAAAAAAAAATATTATCCAATGGCATGACGTCATCAATTTTTTTTTAAATGGGTTGATATGGTTTTTATACCATCAAAAATACCTTATTTAAAGAACTTTTTAACAGTACCAAAAAAGTTATACTTGCGCCATCTAGTTGTAATAAAAAAAATTATTAAATATCTCCTTAAATGACCATTTAAAGTAACGCATAAAATTCATAACTTCTTTATTATTTGAAATTTTCAAAATCGCTAAAAGAGGTGTCGAATTGTTTTTAAAAAACTTTATTTTAAAGTTAAAAAATAGTATATTGAAAAACGAGTTTCATAAGTCGCATATTGTAGCACACGTTCAATTTTAAAATACGAGTCGCGTAGCGACGAGTATTTTAATGAACAAGTGCTACTATCGACTTATGAAACGAGTTTTTTATACTATTTTTTCTATTTTGCGCCTTTTTATCTATTTAAAATAAAATATTATAGTTATCAATTCTAGTAAGTTTTCTGTTAGTTGGCAACTCTAGTGTCAGGGTTGTCGAATCACCAAATAACCTGTAAATCGCTTAGCAACTGCCACATTAAAATCAATAAACTTCAGTGCTACCAATTTCGAAAAATAAAATTTACTACTCAGTAACGCACCGATAGCAGTGCAGTACTGGCTAGTAACGCACTCCTGTCAGTGTGTTACTAGCGACTAGTAACGCACCAAAATAGAAAAAAATATATTATCCAATGGCATGACGTCACAATGATGTCTAACTGACTAACATTATTATCTAATGCTAATTGTCTAGTGGACTTATTGGGATCTTCTTCAAGTTCCAACAATATTTGTAATTGAATGTCTTCATCAATTTGTGGACCTCCAGCTTTTGGAATATTGCGTACATGGCCCACTTCATGGAATTTGGTAACAATTCTACTTACTGTGGACTGAGTTATTGGAAATCTCTCCGGATACTTTTGGTTAAACAAAATACGAACTTCTTCTTGACTTCGAATTTTATCCCCATAGCCTACCATCATAAGATTTTCGATCCTCTCCGTTTCTGACAAACGTGCCATTTTAAGAGATTAAGTTAACAAATTAATCACAAAAACGTAAAATAGAACCGTTGTAATAATCAATAAATCAAAGAATGTACCAATGTGAAAAGCCAAAGTTGTATAAAGTTAAATCAGAAAAATCGCAAAAGACGTGGTTACTCAAGTAGTGAACTGCAGAGAATTAATAAATAAACCTCAAATAATTTTACTTTAAAATTCGAAAAAGCAAAATAAATTGTATTGTATTTTTTTTTATTTGTCCTTACAATGTCTGTTTAAGGCACATATTGTTTCGTTGAATGGGACTTTAACAATTATTAAAACGAAAGTGTAAACATAAATTTTGATTAAAAATAAACTACTTTATAAAAAAATAATAATTAAGTAATATTAAATAGTAATTCCATTTTTAATAATTCTTAATAATAAATTTTAAATTTAATCTTAGGCGTTACTTTGAACTATCCTGTAAGGTGATAATTATTAGCATTGTTTCCTACAAAAAGCATAAAAAAACATTTAAAAAAAAATTGATGACGCCATAGACGTCACAGAGACAATAAAATAAAATCCAAAATAAACATTTTTAAAACAATTGAAAACATTTTTTAACGCTTTTAAAAATTCCAAAGAATAAAGTAGTTATGAATTTTATAATTTTATGCATTATAGTCGGAGAGCCCGGAGCCAAAAAAGTCTCTGAATTTACAAAGGCTAGTTTTTTTATATTTGGTTGTATTAGTGGTATACATGAACATACTATGGTCAGTTAAGCCGTTGTTAGGACAGGTGTCGTAGGTGAGCGGTCAAACATGTTTTGTTTTTATGCAAGCCTATATTTTATGTTACATTCAGAATCAGAAAACGGCACAACCCGATTTTCAATATCTCAAAAAGTTCCGCTTCAATTTTCCAATAAAAATGGCATAAAAACGCAATTTTTAAACAAGAACTATAAACTGTTTATTTTTTTTTAAATTTTAAATTTTCAAATTCTTAAAGAATTATTTTAAAATAATAATTTATAAGGGCTGTAGCAGTCGTCCAATAGACCTCAAAATAACCTTTACAATAAAGGCAGGAATGCTCTTAACCAATTTTATATTTCCAAACGGTAGTTTTATATTTATTCAAAAATACCTACTTCTAAAGTCTTTAACAAAATTTTTAAAACAATAAAAATTTGTATGATCGATAGAAGCTTAACGAAGCACTTTTGAATTAAAATAAATTTAGTTATATTCACTTATTTTAGTTTTATGAACATGTGGTATTTGGTATTATCTTGTACAGCCAAAATTTTGAAGAAAAAGTGAAGGATATTTTGTTTTTCTCTGCCTAAATTAAGGCAGATAGAGAAATTGCACTAGAGATGAACAATGTAAATTATTAAACTGTTTAGTTACAAATTAAGGTTTATGCTCTTTTGTACAGGTGTTAAAAAAATATTGATGACCTGCTACTGTTGACCACTTACATAGTGTCCAAATTAAAACAGATTATCTAGTTATGCCTGTTGGAGCATATCTGATACTTAAGATACATAAAAAACCGTTTCATGATAATTTGCACTTAAATATAAATTTTTAAAAAATATGGAAATAAAAAATTGTCCCAAGACCAGAGATTTTAGCAAGTATACCGGGTGTAAATGAAACATCGGTCACCTCTATAATTTCTTTATTTATGAAAATAAAACTTTGATCGTTCCATTTAAGAAAACAGAGCTATTTCCAAGAACTAGTTGAATAATTTTACAAATTACAATTTTATTTAGGCATTTGTATTATTTAAAATGGGTTTTGGTAGTTTTTATCAACTTTGGGTGAAGAGGAAAATATCACACATTTTCTAAAATTGTCTTAAACTATGCACAAAAAGTGGAATGTTGCATTTAAAATAACAAAGTTAATACTAACTACAATTAATACTAAACAATTTAGCCATTTTCTCAACTAACAAAAATTAAATTTTAGTAGTAACGTATTACAATTTTGAAATTTATTTGTTTTAAAGTTGAATTATTTTTGTAAGTATTTTAATTCAGATTTAAAAAAATTACGGGGTCATTTTTCGAATTTAGTTACTTTACTATCAGCGGTACGTTCTTTGTTTCGATTATGCTTAAATAAAAGAAATTCTCTTTTTTTAACCAGTAATTTTAAAATATTGTTAATTATTTCGAATATTTCAATAATCAAAATATCATTGATTTAGTGAAAGTCACGAGAAAAGTACGGTCTCTCATTACCCAATTATACATGATGATAATAAGATCCTGTCCTTGTTGATAGAATATAGTAAAGAATCCTGGGGTGAGGACAAAAAAACATCACATTTACTAAACCTCTTTTATTCTGCGACTAGTTTCGGAAAAATATCTCTCATATCAGCTATGATTAATTATTGGAGGTAATCGGGTACTTAAGATGTAATTAGTTATCCTACTCCAATAGACTATGTAAATTTACTTGTAATAATCAAAGTATGAAACTTGTGTTATAGGTTATACTTTAAGTGGTTTGCGTCTGGATAGACGCAATCAAGTATGCATATCAAGTTTTACAACTTTAAACCCAGAGATTGATAAGGGCCTTTTAATAATATGTTTTTTTGCTCAAAGATTTCTCCGTTTGTATTAGGCAATGTTATTTAGGAATCATGTAAAATATTTTTTACATCTAATATGTTATAAAATAATGAGCTTCCTGTCTAATTTTACCTTTGTGGAATACGACTTATTAGCAATAAGTTACTGTATTTTGGGTACTTAAAGGACCTATGTCTTTAAATTGGAAAACCTTAATTTTAAGGATCATTAAAGATTTTACAATTTTAACCTATATTTAAATTTAACCAATTTACTCAAAATTGTTTTAAATTTGAGCAAACTACATAAAAAAATTAAATACAAATATGATTATTTATTTTATTCCAGGTATAAATATTGTTTTGTCTGTCTAAATCCAATAAAACGATTACTTTTGTTCAAACTAAATTATTTCCATTGCTTTAATATTTTATAATTATTTTTTTTTATTTTCAGATTTATAAACACTGCCTACAATGTACCAAGGGCCAAGAATTTTTGATAAAGTCATCTCAACCAGTATACGAAGCTATTTAATAAAGCTATATAGTAGGGCATCGTCATTAATCCTAGTCCAATCACCAAAAACTGTACAATTCCTGATGTCGAAGTACAAAATCAAATGGTTAACAAGAAGAAATAAACAGACGAACTTGTTATGCTTCAAAAATACACAAAGTCTGGGAGCAGTGGTATTTTGGAATACCACTAAATGATTATTAATGAAGTTTCATTAAAATTAAATTAAAGTCATTTGTGGAAAACCATATCAAAGCAAAGACTAACTTTTTCAAATTCAAGAATGTAACCAATATTTACCTGAATTAATTTTATGCTGGAAACTAAAGCATTTGAATACAATGGAGTTATACATTATCAAGTACATTTTATCTAAACTGGTTTGGTTTCTTGCCTCAAAAAAAACAATGCCGAGTACATATTTGAAAATCATGGTACCAGTTATAAATAAATGAAATACAACCAATATTGCATAAGAATGCAAAAGGAAGAGGTCAAATCAATACATATTGGTAAAATCCAAGAGGGCATATAGTCACATTTATATAAATTGGTTTAATGTCACGTCCCTGATTAATGGCACATATTAAAAATGAAGAATTGAAGAACAACTTATGGGTTTCCAAATTGGTTTGTTTCAAAAATACAAATCAACACCAAGTATTCAAAACTATGAAGGTCAACAACTTGCCACTTTATCCAAATTGGTATTATCTGCCATACCAAATCAGCTATGAAAATCAAGAGGTTAAAGATCAACATTCAAAATGGTTTCAGGTCAGAAACCTAACAAATTCCCAGACGTTGAAAGTTTAAAATCAACTAAATCGGTTTAATGTAAAAAACCAAAACTAATTTCAAAAAACAAGAGGTTAACAGACAACAAATTGGATTTATGCTTATTGGTTTTGGGCTAATAAAATAACAAGCTAAACTGAAGTATTAAAAAAGCGAATGGTCAACAACTCACTTTATCCAAATTGGTATTATCTCTCAACCCAAACCAGCTGTGAAAATCAAGAGGTTAAAGGTCAACAATTCTAAATGGTTTCATGTCAGAAGCCTAACAACTACCAAGACGTTGAAAGTTTCAGTCAACTAAATCGGTTTAATATCAAATACCAAAACAATACACATTTTTATAACCCATGAGGTTAAAAGTCACCTTATCTGATTTATCCAAATTGGTTTAATAATTAAAATAGCCAATATTATGTCCAAGAAATCAATGATAAACAACTTACATTAATCTTAATTGGTTTCGTGTCAAAATTCAAACAAATACCAAGCCATTGAATATAAAAACTTGTGTTTATCTACATTATATGAAATACAGAAACCATACTAATTATAAGATTAAACGAACTTACCCAAGTGAAGTTCTATCTTAATTGTATGAAGCCCTCTTTCCTAAATGATCAACATGCAGCTGCTATCTTCGTCCACGATTTTTAACGGGCCTAGGCGAAAGATTTTCGTCGGTGCACCTCGAATCGGCCAAACATACCATAACTCATTATATTTAAAGTGTAGCCGAAACTGTAAATAGGGGAAAAGGGATCTAGGAAAAAATTTCCTAGTAATGGGTGGGACTGATCATTTCGGAAAGAGGGCTTCATACAATTAAGATAGAACTTCACTTGGGTAAGTTCGTTTAATCTTATAATTGTATTGTGTCCTCTTTCCTTTATGATCAACAAGCAGATGCTTAAAGCTAGAGTTTCGGCTGTGCTTATAATAAATTTAGTCTCAGTAAATAAATAAAACACATTTATTCTAAAATTTACAAGGAAAAAATAATTACAAGAAAAAATAACTGTGATTCTTAGGATTAACAAGGAACTTATATAAGATCCCTTATTTATAAAATACAAAGGAAGAAAGATTATAACAAAAACTTATAATTCCAAGATTGAGTTAGCAAAATTGATTTCCTCTGAAAGAGGTAAATTGTAAAAGTTTGAGAAAGATTCAGAAGTTGTAGACCATCCAGCGATTTTTCTGATTGTCTCCAATGAAATACCCCTTCTCTTAGCGGCAGATGAGGAGGCGTGTCTGGTGCTATGTGCAGAAAAAATTTCTATATCAACACCTGCTTTTCCTAGAGTTTCTTTTATCCATTTACTTAAAGTATTTGTGGAAATCGCTTTGTGTGGTTTCTTGTATGATATGAAGAGTTTATTCTCTGATCCCCTAATTTTCTTGGTCATTTTTATATATAAACTTAAGGTTGTGGCTGGACAAATGTTACTTTCGTGGATGGTGGGAATGTTTAGTAAGGGTTGAGGTCTGTTTGGTGCCGAAGTCTTAATTAAATCCCTAATATATATATATGGTATCCGTTATCTATCCTCTTAATGTTATTTAGTTTTATTAAACTAAGTGTTTGCATGCGATGAGCAGTTATAATAGCTAGGAGGGTAATCAATTTCTTAGATATCTCTTCTAGGTTTGAAGCGTCCAGTTGGCGCCTAAAGTAATTCAGAACCAGTTGAGGATTCCAGGTATTATTGTACTTGGGGTTTGATGGTCTAAGTCTATAAATGCCCTTAAAGAACCTCTTAACTCTAAAATCTTCCCCAAAGATCCCCTGATCAATGAGATTGCGGACCTCATAGAGTTAAGGTAACCCTACGAAGTTCCACTGTGAAATCTTTGGAAATTCCTAGAATTTCAAGCCGTCTGCTATTTCTGCTTTGTATGGGCTTATTGAAGCCGATTGACAGAATGACCACCATATTTTCAGGCAACTCTCATATTGTTTAATGGATGCTTTTGAAAGAGATGAGAACAAAATATCCAGTGATTCCTGTGGAGAATCATTTAACCTGTATGCTTCCTGGAAACAATGCCGCAGACCAGGGAAAGCTGTTCCCACATCGGGTGCAGAAGTCTGTTAGAGGTAAATCAATGTTTGAAATTACAGAATGTAATTGTCTTGTAATTATAAAAATCTCATTGTAGTGCCCTGAGGATGAAAATAAAAAATTTCGAAACATTGGCTATTAAACGAATGGACAGATTTTTTGTTTGACCATTTTTGATCCTGAAACCCTAATAAAAATAAATTTCAAATATCAGCTCTGGATCCTAATTAATGTTAAATCAATGTTTGGTTTAAAAACTAATGTGGTTGATATAAGCATCTGATTAAATAGTGGAAACCAGGGTTGGGACGGCCAATAGGGAACTACTAAAATGCCTCTTGCGTTGTCCGAACAAATTTTTCTCAATGTCTTGAGGATAATAGAAAAAAGGAGGAAATACATAGAAGAACATTTCTTTCCAAGAAACCGTAAAGGCATCGACCGCAATAGAATCTGGATCCTTGTACCAAGATATGTAACGATTACATTTTTTGTTAACTCTGCTTGCAAATAAGCCAATTTCTGGCATACCAAATTGTAAACAGATTTCATCGAATTTATTTGAATCTAACTCGTATTCAGTTTCAGGTTCCATTAGTCTGGACGCCTTGTCCGCAATGTTTTCTTTGGTGTTCACATAAGATGCGAATAACCAAATGCTTTTTCTCTCACACCATTGCCAAATTTCTTTTGTTAAACCGTTAAGGTTTTGATGTTGAATACTTCCCATCCTATTAATGTAAGCAATTGCTGTTGTATTGTCTAGACCAGAGGCGTCCAAACTTTTTGCTGCGAGGGCCAGTTTGGTATTTAAATTCATTAGCGGGGGCCAAGCATTGTAAATATGTGAATTAAAAAACCTTATTACAAGTAAAGCAGCATTGAATTTTATTTTTTATAGTAAATTACAGACATAACAATACTAAACAAACATGTCTAAATTATATTATAAAATTATTTCATGCAATTTTTAATGGGAATGGTGGAACTGGGTTTTTTCCTGGAGAGTTTCTTCAAAGTTGGGATTCAAATCGGAAACACCAATTATAAGCAATGATTGCAAATGATCATCCGATAAATTTGCCCTATATTTAGATTTCAGATACTTCATCCCGGAAAAAGTTTGTTCGCACATATAGGTAGTGCCATACATAGAAATAAATTTACCAGCCAATTGCTTTAAATTTGGAAACTCTTTTGCGTCCAAAAATTTGTAAAAATCGATCAAGTTTCCTTTCTTGTATTTGTTCTTGATTTGATCGCTAGCTTGAAGATCAATTATTTCTATTTGAAACTGATTTGAAACGTCGCCAACGTTGCAGTCATATGGATTTTGAAACAGCCGAATTTCCCTTGAATTCATGTCAAGATCAGAAAAACGCTTTTGAAATTCTAGTTTTAAATCCGCGATTACTTTTACTGCAAATATGGTGGGAAATCTTTCGTCAGTTTCTGTACTAAATTTTTCACAGCACGTGAAATGGGAAAAATTACATTCATTCACATGACTTTCGAGCAGAATCAGCTTGGCTCTGAATGCTTTGATTCGCTCGAATAAATCACAAATTAAGTTGTTTTTACCTTGGAGCTTTAAATTCAAGTTATTTACGTGTGTCACGACATCTGCAAAAATTGCCAACTTCCAGAGCCACTCTGCATCCAATAAAAGCGGTTCAGGGTGATTCTTTTCCGCAAGAAAAATTTTAATTTCCTTTCTGAGCTTGAAGAACTGCAATAACACTTTTCCACAGCTAATCCATTGAACTGCTGTATAATACGACAAGTCAACAGACTCAGATTCAATTTCTTCGAGGAAAGATCGAAATTGGCGATGATTGAGTGCACGTGATCGAATAAAGTTTACGACAGAAACAACTGGTTTCAAAACGCAGCTCATGTCGACATGTTTTACACATAGGGCTTGTTGGTGGATGATACAGTGCAGAAAAATTGGTACTGTTGCTCCTGCGCTTTCACAATTTCTTATTAGCCCAACCACCCCAATATTTGCACCAGACATGTTTCTTCCTCCCTCAATTGTCACACCTTGGAGTCGATTCCAGTCCAAGTTATATTTGGTCAACGTCTGTTGTAGTTCCTTAAAAATATCTGCTCCAGTTGTAGTGCCATGCATGCTGTTAACCGATGCTAATTCTTGGGTGACATTAAGATCGTCGTCAACTCCACGAACAAATACTAAAAGTTGTGAGGTGTCACTAACGTCGGTCGATTCATCCATTGCGATAGAATAGTGAGTGAAACGCTGTGCTTTCCCAGAAATCTGGTGGAGTATATTATTGCCAATATCGTCAATTCGACGAGCAACAGTATTGCGGGAAAGACTTATCGTTTTGAAAAGTTTCACCTTTTCCGGACATAATA
Organism: Stenus bimaculatus; assembly: GCA_963971135.1. Classification (NCBI taxonomy): domain Eukaryota; kingdom Metazoa; phylum Arthropoda; class Insecta; order Coleoptera; family Staphylinidae; genus Stenus; species Stenus bimaculatus. The sequence continues at coordinate 28,366,610 of OZ020181.1, forward strand.
CCCCAACAGCTTCCATCATACACTCATAAACGATGTTTCCATCCATAAAGCGTTTCCCTTTTTTCGCCAACAAATAAGCAACTTTCATGCTAACTAAAGTCAATGATTTATTTTCGGAGTTTGCCTTCCTAAATAAATTTTGCTGAGAATACAAACTACGACTCATTTTTTCAAATTTTTCAGTACGCTGCTTGTCCTTAAATTGTGAGTAAGCTGAAGCATGTTTTGTTTCATAATGTCGACGTAAATTGTATTCCTTCATTACAGCAACAGTGTCATTGCAAATTACACATATAGCTTTGCCATTCTTTGACTGCGATTGCACAAAGAAATATTTGAATCCCCATTCTTCTTTTTGTTTCCATGTTCAACTTTAAAAAATAATATTAACATAATAATTAAGTTATAATATATTAAATATAAATCTAAACGTACCAATTTACAATATATCAACTGTAAAGAATGTAAATAAGCTCCGCGGCCGACGAATTTTTGGTTTGTCGTCGACAATCTCGTAGCTTTGCAGGCACTGCAGTTAAGTTCAGTCTGCCGCTCCGCGCCGCCTACGTACAGTCAGAGTACAAAATCATTCATGTAGTCGAGCGGCCGAGTCGTATCGCCGACTACCGAAAAAACTTGAATAACAGACTGTACTTTTTCGAGCGTGATACCGTGCTCATTCTAACCGAATGCGCTCTTCAACTGCGCGAGTTTTAATACCGACGCGCCACGCTACATTTATATTTTACGAAATTTTTCAAAATCCTTGGCGGGCCGGATAAAATCGCCTGCCGGGCCGGGTTTGGCCCGCGGGCCGTAGTTTGGACACCTCTGGTCTAGACGGATTAAAATTTGACAGTTTTTTAAGGATTTTGCTTAACATTTTAGGGCTAAAAAGGACCCCAGAAGTTCTAAGTAATTAATTTGCATTTTTCTTTCTTCGAAAGACCAGAATCCGTTACAAGAGGTACCACTACATGATGCTCCCCAACCCGCCAAGGAGGCATCGGAAAATATTTCTAATTTAAAATTAAAATTTCTGATGGGGTTTTTAGAGATTAAGGTATTCTTCCTCCACCAGTTTAGATCATCTGTTAGGGATTTAGGTATTTTCATAATACTATCGTAATTATTACTTTTAATAAAGTTCAGAAACTTGGCTCTCTCGACAGATTTGGTATATAGCCAACCATAACTAATAGCAGGGCAACTAGATGTGAGACTACCGATAAAACTTGCAAATTCTCTGATGGTACAGCAACTAGAAACCGAAAACTTATCAATCTGAGCCCTTATTGCCAACCGTTTTTCCATTGGAAGCTCGATGGTCATATCTAATGAGTTGTAGACAAACCCCAAAAAATTGCAAGAGTTTTGGGGAAATATTTGACTTTTATTAAAATTTATGACAAACCCTAAGTTTTCCAATAAATGAACCGTTATATTGATATTTGATAAGCAATCATTAAAGGAATCAGCTATTAGTAAGTTATCATCTAAGTAGATGACCGATAGGTTGTCCTTGCTTCTGAGATGAGACATAACTGGTTTAAGTAGTTTTGTGAAAACAAATGGAGCTGTGTTTAGCCCAAAGGGCAAACAGTTAAATTCGTACAAGGAGTTTTCAAAAGAGAAACGGAGGAATTTCTTAAAATTTTTATGGATAGGTATGGTAAAGTAAGCATCTTTTAAATCCACCTTGCCCAAAAACCATTTTTACTAATCATTTTGGAAGCAACTTTATAATCTTCAATTTTAAAATGTTCAGTAGTAACATATTTGTTAAGTTCTTTTAAGTTTATAATAAATCTAAAGCTACCGTCACTTTTTTTGACTAAAAAGGTATTAGATAAAAATTGGCCTTTGCTTGGGGAGCATTTGGAAATGGCTCCCATATTTACAAGTTTGTTCAAGGCTTCTTTGTAATTTTCACTATCTGAGATAGGATGTTCCCTATATTTAAAGATAATTTGATGAGGAACTTTGTTAAAGGGAATTTTATAGCCCTTAACCCAAGATAGGATAAGGGGATCAGATGTTAAATCTTTCCTAATAAAGTAATATTTAAGTCTACCGCAAAAGCTTACTGGATTTATTGCTGACTTTTGGGAAAGTACCTCTGTCTGTTTTGGGGACGGTTGGTGTCCCATCTCTGGTTCCCCGGAGCCTGATATGTTGCCCTCCTTGGACCCTGTGGCAGACCACGCCTCTTGAGAGCACTTTGGCGTGCGCCCTGGAAGTTTTTTGCTTTCAGTAGGACCTGCTTCTTAATTTTGAGTTCCCTTCACGAACGTTTTAGGGATTTTGCCGCCTTGGCACGCTCCTCCAAATCCTCCCCAAATAAGGAAGAATCCGTTTCGGTCTAAGTGTCTTTTTAAAATCTTCGTTAATGTTAGTAAGAATAAGATTCTTCCTAGTCGAAGATTCTTCGTGATGCAAGTCACAAAGCAGGCGGCAGGCGTCACTCAGATTTTTCAACAAGGATAAATTGGAGTTTCCTTTCACCTGAATGATCTCAGTAATGGAATTGCCTATTGCAGAAATGCAAGCAGACATTTTATGCTGTTTCGTGAACAGTTTGTGATCCCTTTTATTAGATATATCATCCAAAGCCGCCTTAACCGACGGATTTAAAAACGGGGCAGAAATGCATGAACAATTAGTTGGTGTCGGATGTTTCCTGACGATTTCCTGAAACTCATCCCTTGAGAGACCCTTCTTGACTACATCCTCCCAACGGGAAACTAACTCCTTATGGAGGGTTTTGCCGGCAGGGGTATCATTTTTACCACTTCTCCCCAGAATGTTTTGGATTTTCTCATCCAGAACAGCATGGTCTTGGGTGTCCTTCCCAACTGAGTCAGATTCCAAATCTGAGCCTATTTCAATGTCAAGGCAAGTACCTGGAGGTGGAGGGGGAGTGTTGCAAGAAGTGTATCCCTCTGGAGTACTACTTCTATCGCCTAATAATGAAGAAAAATACTAATTTAATTTTTTCTTGGTTGAACCGAAATACTAACTTAATAAATTTGTTAAAATATAAGTGAACAAGTTCCAAAACGGGGTTTTTGGTGACTTGTGGTTTTTTGTTGGTTTCTTGAGGTACCACTGGAGTGCAGCCTCACACTCCTGTTTGTAGGCTTGGAAAGTGGTAGTTGTAGTTGAGTAAAGAAGATTGTTCAATACTAATTTTATTTAAAATTTGGCTGACTTGTATACAAAGAAAATGCTTATTATTATGACGTATGTACACTAAATTAATTAATAATTTTATGAAGTTTGCATTCTTCGTTGCTGATGGTTGTAGAATTTGGCTATCTTGCTGGTCGTTGGTGCGACGGTGAACTTCACAATTGCGACATGGCATGCGTAAATATTGATGACAATTGCGCTCAATAATTAATAAAAATAAGTTAACGCTAGGGAATATTGAACGTCTGCTGTTCAAACGACGTTTTTATTAGGCAAATTTCATTTATATTTTATTTTGTTTACAGATTTATTTATAGAAATTATTACGTAATAGCATTGTCCATATTTGAAAAATTAATTTTGTATTTAGGATTTATTTATTTTTGATTATTCAAGATACACATAAAATTTAAGTCAGAAACGTTTAGTATGCCCTTAGAAAAATAATCTATTTTCATTTGCAATTTTTTTTTTTTTTTTTATAAATTACATATTTAAAACTTTGTTTAAAAGGTTTCTCCATAAGACCAATGTAAATTCGAACCCAAATAGTTCAGCACTTTTCTAAGAGGCAGCGCACGGGTGTTTCATTCATAATCGCGCTACTATTATGCGAATTTAATATTCCGAGGCTCCGCCTAATGCTTTGATCTAGGACCAATAAATTTGGAGATAAAGTTATGAATTGGACTTTTGCATTGGCATATTTTACTATGCAATGTAAATTCAACGCGCTGATGTGGTGAATTATATTTATAGTCTTTAAATAGTATCTATTCAAAATATTATTTAATAAATTACGCTTTTATTTTTAATATAATTTATTTTGAAACTATAATAAATAATTGCGTTCGATTACCTGTAATATTCGTTTTTATTCAAGGTGAAAATCTGTTCTAAATGTAAAGAGGGCGTCTGGAATTCGGAATTCGTCAATAGGGAAGAAAAAACAATAATTATCAAATGTATTTTTTGGACTCTTTCCCTATTTTGCTTTGCAAAACACTTTATTCTTGTGCTTCCAATATATAATTGGGATCTTTACATTTGAGTCCCCTTTTTAAATGTCCTAATACAATTTCCGGACAAACACAATTCATCCAAAAGTTTTTAACTTTGGAATCATTTCAGTTTCCCAAAGTAAATCGTCTCTTTTAATTTCCTCAATATACCGGGTGGAAATGAAAACCGGGTCACCTGTATAACTTTTTTATTTATGAATAGAAAAATTTGAAATTTGGCTATGTTCTATGGTTCAAAAAAACAAATTTTATGTGCTTTTTTTATTTTCAAAACCACTTCCGGTTTCACCGGAAACACCATGAACTTTGTTTTTTTAAATGTAACATCCCATATTTTTATTCATGGCTTAGAATACTTTTAAAAAAGTAGTATTTTTGAGATATTAGTTTTTATTTTTTTTTGTAAAAAAAATTTTTTTCAAAAAAAAAAAAGGTTTTCGAAGTCGGTGAAAAGTACCAAAACTAATTCTAAATAATTCAAATATCTAAATAAAATTGTAATTTGAAAAAAAAATTAAGTGGTTTTTGAACTATTAATTATTAAACTTAGTTAAAGTTAGTTAATGATATCTCACTTTTTTTAAATGCAATGATGCCGGGTCATTCGACTTTTTAAAAAGAGGATTTTATAACGATTGTTTTGGTACCCCCTATGTAGGGGTATTATTTTGCATGTGCCTGTAATAAAGATACTTAATAGCTGGTATTTTCCAACTTAAGAAATAAATAATTTTACTAGTTTATTTAGCGTTATCCAGGGTGCACCGCGTGGAGGCGAACTAGTTTTACACCCCAAAAAACTTAAAAATATTCATAAATAAAAAATGATTAATAAAATGAGAAGAATGCAGGTAACAACGATAAAATCACAAAAATTGTTCAAGTAAATTAACTGCTTTTTATGTTATTATTAAACTTATCAAAATGTGTGCTATTCAGAAAATGCCAATGCTTTATTCGTGAATATTAAATAAACATAGCCAAATTTCAATTTTTTTTTTTCATAAATAAAAAAGTTATCGAGGTGACCCGGTTTTCATATATGGGTGTTGAATTATTAACAAATATTGTGAAATAGCACACAGATCTTTTGCTAATATCAAGTTGACCCTGTACCTATAAATATATGATAATTATTTTTTTAAATTCTTATAAATCATAACAAACTCTTCAAACTCCTCATCAGTTCCCCAAGGATTGGTTTCAAAATTGGAAACACCAAATGTACTGGGTTCAACATTGATTGAAATTGCTGTTTCAGCTCTTGGATCATTCCAAAGTTCTTCTAAATTCCTAAGAGGTGGACTTGAAATAATTTTTCAATCACTTGATCTTTTGCCCTAATATTTCATATTTTTGATAAGACTTTATTATTAATGCAAATTTTTCTTACTCTAGTTGCTTCTCAATTTTGGTTAATTCCTTATTTAGGGCTTTAGTTTCTTTCATTAGCTTGAACCTTTTTACTTTCGCTTTATATGTTCCGCGAGATTTATTTTTCTTATTACCCATTATAACACAATACACTATAAGTACATAAAACACTCTAAACAATACTCGACTCGCGTGAACCAAGAATAAGACCGCGGATTAAAATTAAAAAAAAATAATTTTATACTGAACGCTACAAACGCACAAAGTACAGTGAAAGAGTGAAATCTAACTACAAACTCCACTTAGGCCCCCTTTTGAGATATTCTCTTTTTAAAATAAACATTCGTAATACGTGACCGATACACACAAATAAAACATAATTAATTATGTGATGCTGATGAGTGCTAATAAGCACAAAACGCAGCGTCCATCACTATGCAAACTTGTGTAATTGCTGCTTGCTACACCTGGCCACTATAAAGGTAGATCTAAGGAATTATCCTTTTTTGATTTTTATCAAACCAAGATCTACATCATCGATTGCAACTTGGTTGTAATTAATTATGTTAAAAAAAAACACTTAGTCTTCATCGTATTCCTCATTTTGTTTATAAATTGTAATTATACATGTCATTCTGGATAAAACTCATAAACAATAGTTTATTATAAAGGACAAATGAATTAAGGGGTGTAATTTTTATTCGAAATATAATATACAGGGTGTTTCTAAATATATGCGAAGAAATTCTACAGGCGATTCCTTGACCAATTCTAAGACAAAAGTAAAGAATACAAATTTTCTCAAAAGTGCTCTATTTTTTAGTTATGGGGTGTCAAACTTTCTATATTTTTTTCATTTTTTGAGTATACCTTCTTTATTTTTTAAGATAATTTGATCAAATTTGAAACACACTCTAGTTATTATAGTCGTAACAAGATAAAAATATCAAATATCGAAATAAAATACAGGGGGATGTTTTTGGGGGTATAGACCCCATTTTTTATGCCATAACTTTTTTGTGCTCCCCCACTTAACATTTTAAATGAGATATTCTAATTCCTTGCTTTTTTCTGAAAATTTTTGATCTCTTTAATTGTTTCACAGCTGGTACGCAGTTGGGGCTGTTCTCAATGCTTTGAACAACCGTTGGTGAGCACAGAAAGTTGCCTGGTGAAAGAACAATGCTGGTTTTCAATTCTTCGTCATCTAGTTGAAAGTATAGCTGTGTATTGTAGTTTATCGCTATGAGTTCCTTTGGAATATTTAATATGACGTACGTTTCATTTGTTACATTGAATGGAATTGGAGTTGCTTTGATGATCATGAAGTCAGTGATCTCTGCCATCACGAAGAAACCAAAGACGTGGATGTATTCTTTGCTGTGTTCTATCTTCATTCTTATTACTGGCGACGTTAGTATGTTTAATATTAAACGTCCAATGCTGAGAATTTGTATTTTTTAGTAAATAAAAAAAAAACTTCACCTACCTTATTTCCCCTATAGAGTTGAAGGGTGACACTTATTTAAACCAATTAATGAAAAAAAAACTATATTTATTCAATTAAATGGAACAAAGCAAAAAAAAAGAAATTAAAATTCAACCCTGAGGTTTAATAATAGAATAAAAAAAATACTTAAAATGGAAAGTGAAAAATAAGATGTCAGAGAGCAAAAAAAATATATAAAAATTGAATTAAAAACTTGAACTTAAAAATCGGTCAGAAACAAATTATTACCTTAAGAACTCAAAAAAAAATAAACTACTCGATAATGAAGACTCAACTCAAAAAGGACGTGCTAAAATCACGGCGTGAATTAAAAATAATATTAAAGAACATTCCCTTTTATAGCTTAGCCAAGGGGTGGTTTAAACATGGCGCTAAGTCTCTTGACTTAAGACGCCCTCTACACACGAGCATACCACTTTTACCCTGGAACTAAACTAGAAAAGGGGGTTGCCTATGATCTAACCCTATGCGCGCATTTACTTAAGTTCTTTGTAATAATGTATTTCTGACTTTATCTTTAGCTTTATCTTAAATTACTAAAAAAATACCTACAAAAACAAAATAAACCAATATTACTAGTTTAGTTTACTGAAATTTCAAATACAATTAATTGTATTACCAATTTTAATTATAAAACCTTCCAACAGGGGTTTTAACCAATATACATATATTGAAATATTAAATCTATAAATTTAAGTAAATTAAAAAAAATAAAATTACAATATTATCAAAGTCGTTTTGTTTAAATTTATAATTCATATTTTAACTAAACAAAATGATTTTAAATCTTTGTGTAAACAACGCGTGAGAACATCCCTTGTAACGCGTACAATGGCACCCCCTCAACCGATGTCTAGACTCAATAAAATACAAATTTTATAGTTAACATATGTGGATTACAACAACAAATCCCTTAACTTGACGATACTTAAATTTTTCTTTAAAAAGTAATAAAAACGCGTTCTCACCCTGGGAGCGTGAGAAATATTCCGAAATGATCCAAACAAAACGACCCCTTATTATTTTCTTAGCTTAATATTTAGAAATGCTTGATTCATATCCCTCCCAACTTAAAATTAGAGCATACCTGCTCTTTTCTATAAAAATAATGCAAAAAAAATTAATACATGTATTACAATAATTAAAATTCTGATTGAAGTATCTGACCGCATAGGGGTTTAATTCAGTTGTGATAGCATTCTAAGGTAGCATTACTGTTCATTGTTCCATATATTACGAAAATAATTCTGTTACTATTGTCATTCATAAAGTTCACTTTACAAAGTCACTAAAATTCCACGCGCGGTAAAAAAAAATACTTAAGTTTTTGTTTCACTGCTACACTGGGTTAACTTTGTTCGTAGTAATGTTACGTGGGATATCGTGGATCCGAATTTCCTGAAGAGTCATATCCGGATAGAGTCTATTTACTTCGCTACTTGTGCCTGAAATGTCCGCTGGTACTTTGTTGGAAAATTTTGTGATATACTTGTTGGCCAACGTCTGCCAAAGGCTTGCGAGAAGATATTTCCTGGCGTTGGGTTGGTCCTTAGTGATCTTTCTTATGGCAAAAAATCTGATTACCACTGATCCGGCATAACTCACAAAACAGATAAGTGTGTATAGAAATGCAATGATCGAAAAGTAATTGCCCAGCCTGGATAAAAATCCAAAAACTTCCTCGGCGGCAGAACTGGCCATTCTGGAAAACCCCTGTGGTGTAAAAACAATCGGCATAAAGATACCTTTTGGGCGTTTCCAGAATCTCCCATAATTCTTCGGGAAACCAAGTTCGTTACTGCCTTAATTTCCGATGGAAAGAGTAGAGTGTGTTGAAATCGTTCCATATCACTCTGGGAATACACTCCATTGGAACTTATAGGGCTGATTTTAAATAAATTTAAATCTACAGTTTCTTGATTTGGATCTAATTCTATAGCGGCATCTGTTCTTCTCATATTCGGACTCACCTCCAACCATTGATTTTCTAAATGATATATTGGGCTCAGTGGTGTTTCACAGTTGACCTCCGTCCGTATTCTTGAATTATGTGAGTGATTGGAGCCATTTCGATTCGTTGCGGTAGTTAATTGGCAATTCCTGGTAACATTGCTCAGTTTTTCGAAAACTCACAACTTTTGCTGCACACTTGACTATGTATAGGACTTCACCCATCACTCGGCTGATATAACCAGAAGACTGTTGGATAAGTCCGCCCATTAATCCTGGAGAATGTTGAGCTAATATTAAGCGATTTTGAAATATCTTTTGCCGAAGCAAACATCTTCTTTCGATCGAGTCATATATGCTGTCCGCCAATTTATTATTGACTGCGATTTCTAAGTATAGTAACTTGCTTAGAAATTGGGTTACTAGGTTAACATTTCTGGAATTGCGAACACCCAGTTGATAATAGAATCCTATTACAGTTTCAAAGATGATGAGAATTCGGGACTGCTCCGTCTGCCACATTAACTGACCGCAAAGTTCCACTCGCTTAACTAACTTTAAAGCGAAAACTGTGTCTTCTGTATTGACTATTATGAATCGATTTTCAGTTTCTTCTTCCCCTAAAGATATAACTGCTGCGGAAACTTCATAAAGGACATCCAAGCTGTCTTTGGCACATTTCGATATACCCAGATTATCCCACGTATTTTCGCCAGTGTAGTCATCGAAGCAATAATTAGACGTGTAACGACAAGTAGTTCCTCCTCTTAAATGGATGGTATTACTGTCAATATTGACTGCTGCTACGTAGTCGGTCAATCGGATGGTGATTGATGCGGAAACTACCACATTTTGGTAGACAACGTTCCCTACAGTATGCCGTACACCTTCACACTTGCCATCTCGTTCCAAATGACCCGCGATTGTAGTGGACACTTCGGTAGTTCCGTTCATTTGAAGTCCTGTAACTACACCTACACCTAACGGAGTTATGTCCAACCGGCCCGATTCGTGCGCTTGTTAACACGGTACCGCACTTACGTAAAACACATATTTCCCGAAACCGCCCGCTACCGTAGAGTGATGCGAATGCATACCACAATGCTAAATTAATTGCATAACCCCTATTAAACATGAATATACATGGACATCTGAAAACTGTTTCGTTTGAACAACCTGTATCCGCTCTGTTTGATTTCTGGAATGTTTTCTAGGATCCAAGCAAGGCTTCGTGTTTAATAAGGAGATCTTGGATATCTCTGTTTGAGGGTCGCTGCAGTCATACGCAACGATCTCAGCTTGGATAACTCCAATCAGGGTACTCAGGACGATTAATCATAGCACGTACTGGTTCAGCATTTTGGCGTAGATCGCTGTAATAACATGCAGATCAGATCCTTACAACTTAATAAATGAAAACGATAGTATACAATTCGTTTATGACAATTACTATCTGATTTTGTAGTAACTAATACATGCTGGATTTAGTAGAATAGCTATATACACAAAATAAAATTGACAAAAACTCAGAAATTCTAAACAAACCCTGAATAAACAAATAAAAATTAAATCCTACTTTTGTTTATACAAGGTAACGACTCGACTGGACCTCTGCTACGTGTTAAATATCTGTGAATTCGTTCTTCGCTATTTGTTTTGGTTTCAGATACGTCGGAATTATCTTCCACACAATTTGAATCATCATTATTACTTGAATTTTCATTCATTTGTACACTGGACAAAGAATCTAAATTAACATCAGACGTACTTAAATCCTTAAAAGAATCTGAACCATTCCTAGAATTGGAATTTTCCAATATTTCGTCAACACTCGTTTTATTAACCTTTAAATCTTCCCTATCTTTACTTTGAGTATCACTTTGACTACTGATTAAATTTATATTTTCAACATTTTCCCCATTAGTATTATCATTATCTAAAACTAAATTTCCGATATTAAGTTCGTCTACAACTGAATTTACATTTTCTTTGTAAATATTGGGAATCAAAGGTTCAACGGTCATAGAGCAATCGTTCATTTCTACATCTTCACATTCTATTTTTACTACTGTTTCTGAACTATTACCTTTAAACAATTTGAGTCTATTTACGTGAACCTTTAATTCTTTCTTTCCCAAAATTTCTTTAATTATCGCGTTAACTCCATCTATTTCTACAATTCTGTAAGGACCAATAAACTTATTACTTAGTTTGGACTTCCCCGGACTTCTTAAGAAAACTTTTTTTCCTACTGATAATGAACAATCCTTAGCAAACTTATTAAAATGTTTATGTATACGTTCGGCGCTAACTTCTTGTTGCTGAATTGCTTTATTTCCGGATATCTTTAGTCGCTGGAGAAACTCCGATACATAATTTACATCCGTGTCGTAACGAGTTCTGTATGGTGTACAGATTTCCTCGTACGGAAATTCAACGTCCCTGCCAAAAATCAAATAGAAAGGGGTTTCTCCTGTGGAGGAGTGAGGTGTTGTACAAATTGCAGAGACTGCATATGGAACCCATTCATCCCAATTCCGTTCATCTTTATTTAAGAATATTGATAAAATATCTTTTAGAGTCCTATGAGTTCTTTCAAGAACTCTATTAGTTTGGGGTCCATACGCGGTAGTCTTTATGTGTTGAATTTGTAAGATTCTACACATTTCTTTAAAAATCTTGGACAGAAAATTAGTACCTAAATCTGTTAATATTTGTCTAGGTGTCCCGTGTCTTAATATTATTCCCGTTATAAAGGTTTTGGCTACGGTCTCGGCTGTTTGATCAGGTAATGGAAACGCTTCAAAATATCTAGTGAAACAATCGATGACAGTTAAAATGTATTTGTTCCCATTATAAGAAGTTGGTAATGGTCCTACAATATCCAGCGCTATTCTATGAAAAGGTTTAGGGACAAAATCTGGTCGAACTAAAGGAGCAGGTTTCGCCCTAGTAGAAGATTTTCGCAAACCACAAGGTAAACAGGCCTCAACAAGTTCCTTAATATAGTTTTTCATCGAAGGCCAATAATAATTACGAGATATTTTACTCAATGTCTTTTCATGAGAAAAGTGACCTGACAGAGGAGAATCGCGATAAAATTTACAAATTAGAGACGTTAAGGACTTGGGCACTACTAATTTATCTGGTTCCCCTCCAAAAGTCTTTTTAAATGCCACATAATCATCATCTAAATAATATTCTAAATTATGTCCTAAATTTTTAATTAAATTTTGAATTTCAGAATCCGATCTTTGTTCTTTGAAAACTAGATTCCTGTCAAAATATGGTTCATAACTAATATTATTTGATCTAATCGGTTTAATGTGGGAAAGAGCGTCTACGTTTGAATGCTTTCTTCCTTGTCGATACTCAATATCGAAATCGTAATCTGAAAGATAAAGTGACCAACGCATTAGTCTATTGTTAGGTTCTTTGATATTCATAAGCCACTTTAAAAGCTGATGATCGGTTATTACTAAAAATTTTCCTCCGTATACATATTGTCTGAATTTCTTAATTCCGAAAATGATAGCCAAACATTCTTTTTCAGTGGTAGTATAATTTATTTCTGGATTAGATAACTGACGACTTGCATAAGCTATTGGATGTTCAATACCTTCAAATTTCTGACAAAGAATAGCACTAATAGCATAATCTGATGCGTCAGTGCAAATAATAAATTTTTCTTGAAAATTGGGATAACGAAGTATCGGATGTTTTGACAGTGATGACTTTAATCAGTCAAATGCAATCTGGGCAGATTCATTCCAAAGAAACCTAGAATTTTTCCTAATCAATGAAGTCAAAGGTTTTGCTATTTTAACTATCTATCTACTTATCAAATTGTTGAGGTTTTTCAGAATTATAAACTAACGCGAAATAATTACAAAACAACTTAAAAACAGAACCAGCTGCCGTATCTCAAAGAAAATACCTTCATCACACAAAAGAGCACAATTAAGACAAGGGCAAAAAGTCACATTTATCAACTATCCCCAAAATACCACTGTTTACACCACTTTTTATTTATTTTAAGGCAAAAGAATTAAAAGGGCCCCACGTTGGGCGCCAAGATGTGATGAAGGTTTTTTCTTTGAGATACGGCAGCTGGTTCTGTTTTAATGAACTAATAGGAAGAGTACGCCACCTGGTCTTCCTTGCCTTTACGATGTTCAATAACGTGGGTTGACTGAGTTAATTAAAAGGGCCCCTTCAACATATGGCCGAAATTTTTCCACTCCAAATAAAACGGCCAGACATTCATTGCAAATAATTGTATGTGATTTCTGCTGCTTGTGTAACTTGTCTGACTCTGGGCCACCAGACAAGTGCGCCATAGTGTATCATGGGTCTAATGACTGCCGTGTAGAGCCATAGGGTGATCTTAGGTGAGAGGCCCCAAGACAGGCCCACGGTCCGATGGCACTGCCAGAACGCCTTGGTTGCTTTTTCAATTTTGCTCTTTAGGTGTGGAGCCCAATTCAGCTTATTATCAAGTATGACTCCCAGGTACTTGACTTCGCTGTGTAGGCAGATCTGGGTTCCGTTGAGTTTGGGCAACAGTATTCTCCCGAACTTTCTCTGTTTCGTGAATAGAACCATTTTTGTCTTGGCCGGGTTGACCAACAGATTTTGTTAAGTGTTAAGATGTTAAGTGCCCTTTGCATCAGTTCGCATAGGGTGCTTGCATGTTTTCCTTTTAGCAGAATCGCAATGTCATCTGCGTACGCAATTGTGTAGAAGCCCGACTCATTGAGCCTCCGCATGAGTCCGTCAACTAATATGTCCCATATTAGCGGGTATATCACTCCACCCTGAGGACAGCATCTACTTGGAATGCCTCTGACTCGGCAGTCTCTTACGCTTATTGTTACCGCCCTCCATTTTAGCATCTGGCCTATCAACCCTATGAGGAGGGAAGGGACACCTTGCTATTGGAGTGCGGTGGTTATGTTTTCGAAGGTCGGTTTGTCGAACGCTCCTTCGATGTCTATGAATGCATCAATTTTTCGAGTCTGCTTACTGTTGTGTATTTATTTTATTATAAAAACAACCAACGGTACAGCGACCCTCATTTGCAAATAATTGTATGTATATTTCTTAGTATAGTTACGTGCTTGCATCATATGACAGGTCAACGGCGCTTCCATGTGCGAGTCAGCGTATTAGGTTTAAGAAGAGACATTACCCTATATTTTAATTTATAAACATGTAATATTTTATTTCATGATGTTTGCAATTAATTTATATAAATGTTAGAACAATTGTAAATTAGAGCAGTTATTGAATAAAGTTCATTCGATATCAATCATTTTGTCTTTTTAAAAACTTGTTCTCCGAGTCGAATTCTAAAATTTACGCAGTCGGCAGGATTCTGTGGTTCACCCGAAATAGTTTTCCCGGCATCGTGTCCGCATTTTCGTAGTGAATTTTGGTACCAACCATCTACACGGATCCGAATCAGATCGACATCGAGAACTGAAGTTACCAACAAGAGGATTTTCAAAGGAATATTAGGCTGACAAGGAACAGTGCCAAATCATTCTGTTTTTCTTAATTTTAAATCATCTCCCTTTCTACTGCCAAGCGTTAATATTTCACTCTTATATTTATTTTCAAAATTTTTATGAGTGATACCGAAAGCGAAGCTTCCGTAGATTCATATTTTAATAACTCACTTAACCAATCGTTTTTATCTTACGATAGCGATATCGATCAGTTAATTCGTCAAGTTAATAAATTTTGTATCGATAATACAGTCAATATGGCACAAGGACAGGCATCAACCCCAGTACAAATTGACTACCAATTGCTTAAATTAAATTTAGAAACTATTCCAAATTTTGATGGCAATAACGATCTAACCGAAATATAGACATTTGCAAAACCCCCAAATTAGTAGTTTTTTGCTCAAAGCTATCATTAGTAAACTCACAGGTCGTGCATTAATAGCTATCGGTTCCCGTGCTGAACTCAATACGTGGAATGACATTAGACAAAATTTAAGAAAACGATTTGGAGATTTAAGAAATTACGATTGCCTAGGTCAAGATTTGTTCCAAATAAGACCATTCAAAAACGAAAAACCCCTTGATTTTGCCGAAAGGATTCAATTGGCCCGAAGCAGGTTGGCTTCTAAAATCAACTCGCTTCCCGAAACTGAACTAGATGCCGCTAGCAAAATAGTTCACCTTAATCAGTATGACGACACAGCTTTCAAAACATTTATTCGAGGTTTGAAAGGTCATCTTCAAAGCATAATTCGACTTAGGAACCCAGACTCTTTGGAAGCTGCGGTAAATTTTGTTATCGAGGAGGAAAATTTCAAATATACCCTCGAACCTTCAGCTTCATTCGTCCCTAAAGTCAGTTCTATGCCGAGCAGGCCCAATTTTCAATCAGCACCCCAGTTCAACAACAGGCCAACACAATTTCAACCCCAAGAAACCAATTTGTACCACGACCAACGACTTCAACATTCCCTAGCCAACCAATAAATTTGCAGTTCCGAAAAGCTCCAGAACAGAGATTTTTCACCAATAATCAAGTTTTGGGTCCACCTAGGAATGTATTTAAACCCGCTGGACAAACTTTTAATAGGGCTGTACAACCTATGTCTATTTTAAATTCGAGAAACAGGAATTTTCAAAACCCGAATCAAGCACCACAACCCATGTCGGTATGCACAACAAATACTGTGCAAAGATCTCAACCCCAAATTAACAGACCCTACCAAGGTAATAGGTTTACCAGCACTGGCCTGAGAAATTTCACTTCAGAAGAACTCTCCCAAATCTCTGAAGAAAACCCTGAATACCAATCATTTTCCGAACAAGATCTATACCAAGCAAGCCCAGAGTTTAACGAAACATACGATAGCTACTTAACCGAGGAAGATTTCTATCAATCTCATGATGATGATTTTGACGAAGTTCCCCACTACTCAGGAACCCAAGAAGATGAAAATTTTCAGCTTCCTGGTCCCAAATCGAGCACGAAATAGTAGAGATCAACAACGAACTCAGCAGGAACCCACTAGCATTCATTAAAATTCACAACCCTCCTGCCAAAATTTTAATCGATACAGGTTGTTTCACATCCATATTAAGACCAACAATTGCCCAATCATTTTACCCAGAATGCATCTATCACCAAAACTCAGTGATAAAAACATGCAATGGCGAATCATCCGCCCAATTTAGAGCAGAGATACCAGCTTTCCCCGAATTCAATGCTAGAACAAAGATCGACTTCTTGCTTCACGACTTCCATGAATACTTTGACGGCTTGTTAGGACTAAAGGATATTGTAAATATGAGACTTGTAATTGACCTGGTCAATCAAATTTTATATAACGAAAGTATCCAAATTCCTTATTTTTACAGACAATCTTTCGACAACTCCCAAAAATTGGAAATCAATTCACACGAAATTTTGTTAACCAAAATTCCAGCGTCACAACTTAATGGCGACATACTAGTGCCAGAATTCCAAACAAACGAAATTTACATCCCCGAATCTTTAACCACTGCAAAAGATGGTTTCGCCAGAATTGAAATCCATAATTACAATGACAAAAATTCTATATACACATTTGAGGACCCTTTAGAGGTCTTTCCACTTTCAAATATGACCCATGAAATATACAATATCGAATCCCCTCAAGAGGCACAAATTTAATTAACTCCCGAAATCAACCCCGAAAATTCAAAAATCAAAATTTTAGAAAACGTAAAAATTAACCCCCCCACCGATGCGACAGTACACACTTCAATAGAGAATCCGATACTAGAAATTCCAATTACAGATAAACCCTTAAATCAATACAACAATCAAATCGTTTTCAAAATTAACAACACCGATCAAACTTTTTCGAATACATACAAAATTTTTCCAACCAAGGAAAGATGTATCACATCTCTACCCTTCAAACATCTCGAAGCAGAACTCATAAAATTTGCAAAAACCAAAATAAGTCCCACACAGTTATATGCCTTATTTTTCGAAGACGAAAAAAGTATGTCAAGAAATACAAGATTTTTCCATAGGAACTTTAAATAAAAATCAATCAATCTTAAACTGGTCCATTGTACAAAAATCGTACAAGATATAGTTAACATAGACGAACAAAATCTAAAAATCCAACACCTTCACGAAACCAAAACTTGTCATAATAATAATAATAATAAGCTTTATTTCTCAACAGCCAACTGGCCAATTACAGAGGAATATAACATATAACATTGACAAAAATAATATAAATAACAATATAAAATTAAAATAAAACAGTAAACATTTGACAAGCAAATAAATACACCGAAAAATTAATAAATAAATAATATATGAAGAAACATACACAAATAAATTCTACAATTAGATTAAACAAGATAATCTTCACAATTTGCTTTGAAGGTATTTATACTAGGAACAAAAATATCCGCATTATATTGAAAATCTTTATAATTTATGAACATCTTGTATAATGGCGAATTGTTAAAATGATTCGTTTTGGGAGTACTATATGTAAAAGTTTCGCAATTTCTTGGAACATGAAAATTAATTTGATTGACAGTACACAAATCATCAACACAATTATGAATGAGTTTGAATAAATAACATACAGATATAATCTTATGCCTATTTTGAATCGATATAACGTTGAATTCCTTCAGCAAGTTTACATATGAAATGTTCCAATCAGGATACTTCTTATATTTAAAAAAATAGCAATATTTTAAAAATTTCTTTTGAACTCGTTCTAAAGCATTTATATACCTTAAATACATTGGAGACCATATCACACAACAGTAGTTGATTTTACTTAATAGCAGTTAAATAATATAAAGAGTAAATAGTTGAGTAAAACTCTTGAGTCTTCTTGTATCCTACTTTATTATATTAAATAATAACAATTAATTATTATGAATTAATTCTAATTATATTGTTGTTAATTCCATAGTTACGTAACCCTTCAATATGTTTATACCTAAGGTATAAGTTATTATTTAATATAATAAAGTTGGATACAAGAAGACTCAAGAGTTTTACTCAACTATTTAACATTAATCCAGATCAGCAGTGTCACTTATTACCCAATTCTAATATAAAGAGTGTTGAAAGTGATTGAAAATTTTTACTGTTACGTATTATGAAACCTAACATCCTGTAACATTCCTTAGAAATCGACAAAATATGATTATTAAAAGTTTTTTTTTTTTTTTTTTTTTTTAATATAAAATTATTAAAAGTTAGTTTATTATCAAATATCACACCAAGGTCTTTAAATTCAGATACCCTATTTAACACTACACTTGAAATATGATACTTAACACTTTAAGTATCATATTTCAAGTGTAGTGTTAAATAGGGTATCTGAATTTAAAGACCTTGGTGTGATATTTGAAACCGATTCACTAATCGGTTTATTGCTACGAGAGAATGACACTACACAACACTTTTTCACATTAAGATTCAGTTCATTTTCTTGGCACCAAACTTCAACATTATCAATATCCTCCTGCAGTTGTAGGCAGTCTTCTTCATCAAAAATTGTCCTGAATATTTTTAAATCGTCAGCATAAAGCAGCATAGGTGACATTAATTTAGATCCGATTTCATTGATAAACAGTAAGAAGAGAAGCGGGCCAAGCGTAGACCCTTGCGGGACACCGCTGGTTGCAATATAGATGTTAGAACTGCATCCATTATATAAAACTGTTTGCGGTCGACAGTGCAAATAGGAAGATATAATTCTAATTATATTGTTGTTAATTCCATAGTTACGTAACCCTTCAATAAGTTTTTGATGTCGCATACGATCGAACGCTTTAGTTAAATCCGTATATATAACGTCAGTTTGATTACGGGAATCTAAATTTTCAGAGATGAACTGTGTAACATTACATAAATTCGAATCGGTCGAGCGGTTTTTTACAAATCCATGCTGATAAGTAGAAATTTTGTCTTGAACCACTGAATAAATATGCTCGGCTAGAATTGCCTCAAACACCTTTGAAAAGTTACTCACTATTGAGATAGGTCGGTAGTTTTCTATATTTTTCTTATTGCCACTTTTAAATACTGGGCACACCTTAACCTGTTTTCATACTTCAGGAAAATAACCAGATTGCAGAGACAAATTATATATAAAAGTTAAGGGTTTGGACAAAGGCATCCAACAATCTTTCAAAATAAAAGCGGGAACCTTATCAAGGCCCATAGTAAATTTGGCTTTGAGTTTTTTTAAGTGTTCACTTACAGAGTCTTCCTTAATTTTAAAGTCACCGAAATGACTCTTAAAATCTTCGTTTAGTTTTATATCGTTTTTAGAAGATATGTATACATTTTTGAACTAATTACCAAATGCATTAACAATGTCCAATGGGTTCGATAAAGTTTGGTCATTTTGTGTCATTACACCAGGAATCCGCGTTGAGTTTTTTGCTTTACTGACAAAGGACCAAAATGCTTGTGGATCATCCTTTATATTATTTTCAGCTTCTTGTATAAACATTGTTTTTGCATTCTTAATAGAAATTTTCACATCATATCGAGCTCTTTCAAAAGTAACCTTATTAATATCTGTTAAAGATCGTTTGTATTTTCTTCTGCATTTCTCTTTGAATTTAATTTTCCTTTTTATATCATTATTGAACCATGGTGGATCATCATGAAGGATTTTACAAGCGGATTTTACCTCAGGCACACATGTGTTAAATAATTGATAAATCTTGTGGTAAAAGATAACACAAGCATTGTCACTGGTAGTCGCTGAATATAGATCCTCCCAAACAAGCCCTTAAAGTCAGCTCGTTTAAAATTATAAGATGATTGGGTATCGGTCGAAATAAAGTTTGATAGTGAGTCTCTAACAGTGACTTTTAAACTTAGTGCAGGGTGATGTTGATCTTCTAAAACCATTGGATCAATATCGTGAGTAACATTACAATTTAAATTTTTCGAGGCGATAATTAGATCCAGAAGGCGATTATTAGAATTACCTACAAAATTCTGTTGTTCCAAAGAACAAAACTCTAAGAAGTTATTCAAATATTCAACCAATTTAGTATTAACATTTGACAAACTATTTTTAGCATATTCAGGGATGTTGAAATCACCAACTATGATTAAATCTTCCTCTGAATGAAATTTCTCTTTCAGAGTATCAAATATTATAATATACTGTTCATTGGTAACACCAGGAGGAATATACAAACATATAATTGTAAATAATATATTTGCAAGACTAACTTTGACCGCAGTCACTTCAGCTAATGAATTAGGAAACTTAAATTCAATTTTTTCAGATTTATATTTGTTCCTTATAGACCGGGAGCCAACAGAAAAAAACACGTATGAAAAGCCCCTCGATGAATTTTTTTGGGATGATAACCAGTGATATACTCTGTAGGGGAAGACAAGTATGGCATACTGTGGGTGTCGCCTTTGTGCTTCGCAATTTTTTGAATTTGCACAAAATGGACATACGTTTGGGGAATAAACCCCCAGCTGATTCATATTTTATATTGTTCATTAGTGTGCTTAAGTACTCGGGAGTTATTCGCCACACCGATTCGGTGTCGCAAACAGTCCGCCATATTGATTTTAACGTGTCGTTTCTTGGATTCCATTTTGGATTTTATGCCCCAACCTAATTTTTATGTGTAAAGCAAGATTTTTGATTCTTCTTTGCGATAGTCAACATGCCATACTGTTTCGGTGTCTCCAAATACCCCCCATACTTATACAAAATGTCATTGTTTGGACTATTACATGTATCATAAGCCCCAGTATGGCAGCCAGCATTTATTATCTCCGAGTTACATCCTGAAGATTGGTGTACTGCCATACCGATAGTTTGTAGGTAAAGTGGCGCCATACTGGAAAAATATTTTTTTTCGCAACTTTTCATAATAAGATTGGTAAATGATTTAAAATCATTCTATTATTTATTATAATAACTAATAAATGAAGGAAAGGGTTTACTTGTAAAAATTTTTAAAGTAATTGAGAATAGGTAATATCATTTATTAAAAATAAATATACATTTGATAAGTATAATAAGTTCGAATCAATCATCTTCACTAGAGGTTTTGTTATCACTGTCACTATCTTCATCTGTTTCTACTTTGGTGTTGTAGTCAAATTTATCAAAATCTGTATATATCTCATCCTCTTTATTGGAATCTTCATCCACAGATGACACATCGTCGTCAGAGGTAACAATTTCTGTAAATGTAATGAACCGATTATATTTTGCAATTTTTAAAGGCTTATAAAAGCAACAGCTTTATTTATTTATTTGTTATAATTGTTATATCATATTTAATTGTAGTTCACATTTACCTTCGTCTTCATTTGATTGATCATCCTGTTCATCTGTCTCTTCGCTGTTTAAGCTATCAATTACTATTTCATTGATTGTAGTTGGCATTGCATCTCCATCAAACCAATGAAAGCTGTAAACGCCATCAGACAATGTCCAACCGTAACCTACAGCACTATCAAATGTTGATGGGTATTGTAAATGCGCATTGCACCAAATATTGCTAATATACAGAACTCTCATCAATTGTTGTATTAATTCTGTTTTACATGGTGGTATGAGTGAGGCATCAAAATTCTGTACGTTCTTTTTGAAAGACTGAGTACTGCTCTGCATACTGTACGATTTCAAAAATAGAGCCAATCTCACCTCATTCACATCGTCTATACGATCCTGACCGTAGAGTCTAGAAAAATCATGATCTATAGCAAGCACTTTTAATTTTTTGGTAGTGTGTACATGATATGGGTTGAAACAAACCTGCAGAGAAATTTTTCTAGGACGGTGAAACTTTCCTCGCGTTTTTCGAACATGTTGATAAAAGCATCTTGATATTCTTCATGTGCTAGCAGCTGTTGAAAAGGTTTCTTCTTTCCTTTGCGATAGAAGGCTGGTGTATAATCGCACCCGGTCAGTGCATGAAGACCTGCCAATGACCGGCACATCTTGTCGCCTAATGTCTCATATATTTTATTAACATTAATGTACCTTCGCGTGTTTCCTGAAATATGGCAAAGATTCAAATTAACAAGCAATTATATAAATGATGTAAAATTATTTTTATGTACTTAGTTTAAAGTTTAAAGTATTGACAAGTATAAATACCTGATCCAAAACGCAACCAAACACGTAACTGAGTCTTCAAATTACACATGTTTGCTAACATAATAACCAGAACGTCTGTATCAGAGCATTGAATCTCGACATTGGACTGCATTTCGAGTTGACACAAATGGTAAATCATTTTCGTGTCGGCTTCTTCATGGCCGCAACAAGATAATTTGTCCTCAACTGTTCTTATGACATGTCCGTTTTTTACAGTATATTTGTAGCATTTTTCAAAATTTATATAGACAACTTTTCGTCCAATTACCTCAACTGCATCGTCACTCATCCAATGATCAATCATAAATTTAACTAAAGCTGTCTTGAACTTGTCATTTCGTAATTCTGCATAAAAATTACTGGGTCTTACTTGCTCACTACCTTGTATTAAATATGTGCTGGAAAAACTTTCTCTCATTGTACGTTCCACTGTTTTTATAGATGGGTTTCTATATTCGTCGAAAGCAACGACTACCTCCGAAGCATTACCATAACAAACAGACGTTAGGTACTTTAATGAAATATTCCCAAAAGTCGCTGGAATTTGCTTCATTGAGTGAAATAGGAAGAATCCGTCAACAACTTTAATATTGATGAAGGGAGGCTCATCATGTACTTGTACTGTAGATTCTAGTGTCGTAGTTAAAACAGCCTTATTTGTCTTATGGATGATCCCATCGATCTGGCACAATGACAATGGTACATGAGTCAGTGGATACGTTAAAACCTATGGAGAAATGTGAAAGGTGATATAGATATATTGAACTTGTTTTAAGTATTCGTAATAAACTATACCTTTCCTAAGTCAATTTTCTTTTCAAGCGATATTCCTAAGAGTCGACCGAATAAATCTTTCTGTATCTTAACTTCTGTTACTTTTCCTCCGACCCTCATTCTTCTTTTCTTTGAAACTGAAGAAAAATTCTTTATGTTGCTTCTCTTTATTGTATACATTTGAAACGCATCTTCATTTGCAGTGCAACTGTTGATCATACTTAAGCGCATTTCCTGTCCAGTTGATTCAATAGAAGTAAGAAATTGTTCGACTTCTTTGGGTACAGCTTCGCCAGTTGATATATTGTACAAAAATTCCTCTTTCAAACTCTCATCAAATGGATTCATCCTAATGTTCAAACCACTTATGAATTCTGTAGTCTGAATTCGACTTCTACTTATTCGGTCTTCTTTCAAGTCATTTGTTATGCTTTCAACGTTCGACATTCCAACTTTTTCCAGTAAATGTGTACATACTTCAGCTCTAAGTGCAAAATCAACAGTCCACCTGAATAATAAAACATAAATTAATAATCGAAAATGAAAATGTGTACATTTACCTCATGCGCGCTTTAATTGAATTTGTGAAATGTGTGATTCCTGTTAATGTTCTGCCCGCATCTGCATTAATAGTTTGTTCTACTACCAAATCGGCACCCTGTTTCGAAAAACTCTTGTTTGTTCTTTTAATTCCCAAATAGCCAGCTTTAAAGTCCTCAAAAAGTTCTGGGTGGGTTTCTTCAACCTTCATTAAGTTGTCACAATATCTCATTAGGCAACGAGCATAGTTGACGTGATTAAAAGGAAAGAAGATATTGTTTATCTTGGGCAAAATGAATTTCATTAGTTCGAAATCACCCGTACGTATACTTCTGCTGAACATCATATAATGATCTATGAGATTGATGTAAATTGCGTAGTATTGCGGTGTTTTTCCATACCGACCCGCAAGCGTCTCCTCCTTGAAGATTAGGTACTGTTCAATTATTTGCCGCAAGTCCGTATTATCTATTGTGTTGTTAACTAGCCCGTGAGACTGCAATTTCGTTAAGGAAGCGATTACAGAATCTGGAATTTTCTCATTCCTTTTTCTGAGAAAAAACTTGAAGTTCTCAATTTGCAAACTTAGCGTCACCAGCATGTGGAGTCTCTTTGCGCGATTAAAATTTTTTGCAGACAGGAATCCTCCGACAGATCCTGCAGCTAGTAAACCACTTTCAATCATAACATTAGTTAGACCAGAATTTTCTATGAATGTGCCAACTGCCTTCAAATAAGACATTTCTGTGTGAAATGGTCCGAGATGAATGAAAATCCGGCTGAAATCTTCTTTATACATAGACTGCAATTGCATTGCCATTTTTGCAATAGCAAGGTCATAAGTAACGGTTATATATTTCTGTCCACACTCATCAGCAACTTCAATTGATCGTTTCATTGTTTCCATTACTACGGCCGGATCTGTTGGAGATAAATTGATCGGTGGCATGTAGGACACTTTTTGCGTTTTGGAAGTATCGTTTAATAATTTGGCATTAAAGCCGACCCACATTGGAGTCCTAATATTTGAGGCATGAGATATAATCCATGCGCAATCGATCATTTTTATTTCTTTCAAATTAGCGTAAACAACATTATTATCATAAAACTCAACTTGTCGAAGTTTTCCAATATATTTCAATTTTTTCGCGATAGGCTCTACATCTGGCATTATTACATCAAATGTTCTTCGTCTTTTCCGTCCACTGGTTTCGTAATAATTTTGAACTTCTTGATCATTTCTGTCGTCGTCTTCACAGATATTCTGGTAAATTATCGCGACAGTATCGTGTAGTGTCTGCTTACCACTAGCAGTTTCGACGAACCTGTCAAAATTATCAAATGCAAGGCCTGTATATAAATTATTTTTCCTCGCTATGTTACTTGGACACAATAATGATCTGCTGGTACTGGTGTACGCGGCCTCTGTCTCTAATTCTTCAACAACACTATATGAAACACAGTGACCCAACTTATTAATGATATTCAACACCTTCTTACTGCTTGTGAGACTTTTCATAGCTATTCCAAGTACAATTTGTTTGGATGGTTTTATTCTTCCTCTTGTCGTTGCATAAATAAGATCGGACGCTAACGATTCACTGCGTAATTCTTTTTTTGAGTTATTACTTCGCTGATAATTATATCCTCCTAAAATTATCTGGAAAAAGTTTTTTAATAATGGTGGAATGTCACATTCTCCCGAAACTATATCCGAGGTTTCAATTTTGCATGGAAGTTTCCGTTTCTGAATTTGAAAAATGAGTTGTCTTAAATTTATTGCTGCTCTGTGTAGGTGATCTTCCTTTTCCAATTCATCAAGATTGCTGATTGTATTAACATTGTATGGTGCAACAATAGTTTTACCCCCACTAGGATTAATGATGGTAATTTTTTTCTTGAATGTTTTTTGAGCAAGTATCTTGCTTTCTATGTGCCTCGTTTGAAAAACATTTTTCGAAGAGAAACCATTTTGTTTATATTCTTCTGTTAATATATTTGAAAACACGTTTCTCAAAAAAGATAGGAAAAAACATTTTTTTTCCTTAACTATATTATTTTCAATGAAAACACCCAGTTTCTTAAAAGCAATGTCATGAAAATGTCGCTTTTTATGCCACACGGAGCTTTTGTTTGACAACATTACTCGGGCGCGACTTTTGTAAACTTCTCTACAGGGCCTATGATAGTGTATGGTTTCGTACTTGGTTACATGCTCGTCTATTCTAGTTAAAATTTCGATGTCGTCGATTTCTGTGGCTAATGTTTTAAAAGTATTTATTACTTTCTTCTTTTTCCCCATTGTGGTTAATTTTACTTGTCTTCGTTTGTTGTACTTCCTGTGCTTATTGCAAAAGATACATACGCTATGTTGTAATACTTCTAGATCCGCTTCTTCATCCGATCCTTCATCGTTAGGAACTATTAAATCCCTAATACAAAAATATAAAATTACACTAGTCACGAAATAACTAGCTATTTTTTTGAATAATACAGCGTGCCCCGCAAAAGGAAATCCTAGAAAGTAGACGATATTTCATCGGCAAAAAGTAGTAGTTAATGGACTATTACACAATTTTGAATGAACTACATTTTCTGGGGATTTTTTATCGATGAAATATCGTCTACTTTCTACGATTTTCTTTTGAGCACTTATTATGCAACATTTTCTAGTATACTTGTATATATATATATATATATCAATGTATACAAGGTTCCCGAATTTAAACCGCCAAATTTTACGAAGCGACTGCGACTCTATGCTAATTATTGTTATTGCTCGTTTCGCCTTCTAAAATTTGACGATTTAAATTCGGGACATGTATAAATATTAAATATGTACTTACTCAACGTTTAAATCGTCAACAGAATTTGCGTCGTTTTTTACGTCTGCCGAATCACATGCATCCCCCATAACCATTTCTGAAACTCCCGTACCTTTGGAAACTTTTACCTCCACAGGCTCCTCACGTGCACACTCAGCTATTTGTAATTCTTCATAACGTTCTTTATGTTTTTTACCAATAGCGTTGAAAGAACGATAACAGGACACATGGTAGCCAATATGTTCATCAACTTTATCAGGTAGGTTTTTATCCTTGTCTTTTAAATTACAAGCAATGCGTATCTTCAAAGATTCTTGGCACTTTACAAACGTTTCTTGCTTAAATGAAGTAATAGTGGCATCACAAGATTCACAAATAAAACACTTTGTTTCGTCATCACTAATATTTTCGCTCATAATTATAACTTACAACGCTCACTTTTGACTTAACTAAAAACTAATGATACTTATGATACCGGCTAGCGCGTAGAGCTCAAATAAAATGTAAATATCGCAGCTCTGTCGTCTGTCGTGTGAAACTCGACCGTACGTACTTCGCCCGACGAACATTGGTTTCTGCGCATAGGGTTTTTACAAATTTTACATTTGAATTGAGCTCTATTTTTTCGTCCTCACCTCTCTCGCTCAGGCCCGACGAATATGCCTCTTCGATCTTTGTCATAACTCTAACAACAAATAAATAAATATTTTTTATCTTACTTATGATCTTATACATACTAGTAACAAACTTTTAAATGTAAGTATTTCACGATAGCGACATCCAATCGGTATGGCACGCATAAATTACCCATGTCCATATTAAAAACTACTCAAAATGCAATTTTCGGTGAGGGGGCTTATGATACATGCAATAGTCCAAACAATGACATTTTGTATAAGTATGGGGGGTATTTGGAGACACCGAAACAGTATGGCATGTTGACTATCGCAAAGAAGAATCAAAAATCTTGCTTTACACATAAAAATTAGGTTGGGGCATAAAATCCAAAATGGAATCCAAGAAACGACACGTTAAAATCAATATGGCGGACTGTTTGCGACACCGAATCGGTGTGGCGAATAACTCCCGAGTACTTAAGCACACTAATGAACAATATAAAATATGAATCAGCTGGGGGTTTATTCCCCAAACGTATGTCCATTTGGTGCAAATTCAAAAAATTGCGAAGCACAAAGGCGACACCCACAGTATGCCATACTTGTCTTCCCCTACAGAGTATATCACTGGTTATCATCCCAAAAAAATTCATCGAGGGGCTTTTCATACGTGTTTTTTTCTGTTGGCTCCCGGTCTATTATTCCACCACCCTTTTTATTAATTCTGTCATTTCGATATAAGTTAAAATTTTCAGGGAATATTTCATTATTGAATACACCATTATGGAGCCAAGATTCAGTTATAAGGTATATGTCATGAGTTGTTGAAGTAACACTATTATAAATTTCTTGAAGTTTTGTATTCAATCCTCTAACGTTTTGATAGTAAATTGAAAATAGTTGGTGTTGAGTATTATTTAGTTTTTTGTGTTTTTAACTTGTAACAGTTTGGTTTTGAATGCCAGCTGATGGACGGGGTGGAGGCAAAAATATAAAGTAAATAATTTTGGTCGTTGGTCACTTTATTCTTTTGGGTTATCACGTTCGTGTTAAACTGGTTGCTGACATTTTTCGCTTCTTCCTGACTCGTTGGGTTCTGGTAAATCTTCCAGCAGGGTTAGCATCCTCTTGCTGATTATTT
Source organism: Stenus bimaculatus (assembly GCA_963971135.1). Classification (NCBI taxonomy): domain Eukaryota; kingdom Metazoa; phylum Arthropoda; class Insecta; order Coleoptera; family Staphylinidae; genus Stenus; species Stenus bimaculatus. The sequence continues at coordinate 28,394,708 of OZ020181.1, forward strand.
CACGCTTACGTTGCGGTGTGCTTTTTGTTTTGGCCTTCCTTGGCCATTTCTTGTAAATTTTGTAATTTAATCCCGTGGTTGCAGCTATCAGCTGTTATTTGTTATTGTTTTTCGTCCACTCCTTGCTCGCATTTTTGTGCTCGGAGGAGTTATCGTTAGAATCCATGGGAAAACCCTTATTGTGTTGCAGCCCTTGTATTGTTTTTTTTGTCGTGGTTATTTATTTTTGCACTAGTTGTAGCGTTGCCAATTCATGTGTGGTAAATGCTGCCCTCTGATTTCATTTTTGGAAATTTTGGTTTCTTTGTTAAGACCTTCGTTCGACCTTTCTTTAGGAATGAGTGACACTCGTTGTACAGTTGGTCCCAGCTGGAAGTAGGACAAAAGTAATCACGATCGCGTATACGTTGTCCTACTTCTAGCTGGGAGCAACTTTACAGCTATCGAAGTGTACGGTTTAATAGTCGTGTTAGTGGGAATGAGGACACAATTGTGTCCTTTAATCAAGGATGTTAATTATGGATATGTACGGTTTAGTTTATAAATTCGCAGTTTCGTTATAGTTTTCTCACAAAGTTAATTAGTGGCACCTTCAGTTGGTTTTGTGCGTGGAGGTCTACTCAGCATTGTTTTGGCTGGATGCAAATTTGTGGGATTAATCAATTCGTTCGTTGAAGGCAATCGACAATCAGTCGGATTTTTGTTAACGAATTGTGGATTTCCGCCATTTTGACGGTACGATCTATTTTCTAAATTCTGAATCATCCTCTAATCTTCTGTACTTTCGATTTTAGTATTTCGAATTTTGTCACCTTATTCATCCAATCTATCGTAGAAATTCGTGTTTGGAACTACGATCGTTTTCTCCCTTAGGTACTACAAGATCTTTTGCTCAATAGGTAACCAAACAAACACGTGGCGCCCTCTTTTGGAATTCTTGACCCAGCCTTCTCCACTGATTAAAAGCTGGCGGCTGGTTACCTAATTTGTATTCTTTTGTCATATTACCGCGGTAGTGAAATTTAGCGTCGCAAACTGGGAACTTGGATATAACTTTAGGGCAATTGTTTATGAATTTCAAAAGTAAGGTGGTCTCTCCATTGGCTTCTCTAGATTCTAATTCTTTTATAGCAGACTTTAATTCATTTCTCTGAATAACAGTACGACCCGCCTGAACTTTTATGTTATTTTCTAATGTTTTTTTCTTTTTAAGAACTTCAGTAGCTTCATGAGAACTGTTAAAGATAACTTTAATGGATCGTGGTTTATCAGACCTTTTACCAATTCTAAATATCTTACGAATTTTGTTTGCTCCAATAATAGGAGAGACAACAGATTCCACAATAGTCATATAATCATTGTATTGCAAATCGGATGTATTTGAAGACGATTCAGCTATATTATGCATTAAGATATTAACCTCATCGTGGCATAAACGAAACTACACAACATCAGACCCAGAAATATTATTGGCCCAACATGAATAAAATGATCCAAGACTATATCAACAGATGTGAAATCTGTTTGACATCCAAGTATGAAAGGCACCCTCCGAAAATAAAGTACGAAATATCACCCACGTATTCTCGACCATTCGAAACACACCATTTAGACACCTTTAGAATAAATAATCGAAATTTCCTCACAATAGTTGGGCCTTTTCAAGGTACGGACAAGCCTACCCCATCGATTCTGTAATAAACATAAATATTATGAACAAAATCTTGACATATTTGTCCCATCATGGTACTCCCAAGACGATCATTGCCGACCAAGGTAGCGAATTTAAAACACGTTTATTAGAAGAGTTTTGCAAACTCCATCAAATTCATCTTCACTTTACCACAGCTAGGAACTCCAATAGTAACTCAATTGTAGAACGTTTCCACTCCAATTGTCGACACCCTGATGAAACATGCTATTATTGGTTATAATAATTCTATCTACAGTACTATTAAGTTCACACCCTTCGAAGTTGTGTATGGCAATACAGATCGCACCCTCGATACTACTGAACCCGAATTACTGAACGAATACACCAATAAACACAAAGCGATGCTCAAAATTCTTCACGAAAAAATAAAAGTCCAAAACGAGGAGAAAATACTCCAAACCATCTGCAAAATCAACGAAACTCGTGAAAATTCAAACGAATACGAAGTAGGAGAACCAGCTTATCTCAAGCAACTAACCCGATCAGCGAAACATAAACCTAAATTTATAAAAACAAACGTAATAAAAGACAGAGACAAAAAATTAACAACAACAAAGGGCACATTTCATAAAAACATCTTCCAAAAACCAAGAAAACTAATTCAAAATTATCCTTTTCAGGATGAAAGGTCTACTAATAACCCTGACAATCATCTCCCAAGCACTTCAAATTCAAACACAAGGGATCAAAATTAACCCAATAGAATCTGGCATATTGCCATTTAGACTAGGAAAAGCTAGGTTAGTTACCTCCAAGCATACATTTATACATTACATTGATCTAACACCCCTCTTTAACCAAACATCAACTTTAAAAAATCAGTTACTATCTATTCAAAATTTTATTTCAAATTCAAACGAAAGTCTACATCAACCTCTTCTTACCAATGAACTATTAGAGCATGCGAACTACATCATCTCAGATGCTTCAATAAAATTAGATAATCTAAAACCTTTCCAAAGGTCCAAACGTGGCTTGTTTAATGCTTTTGGCAAAATCAACAAATGGTTATTTGGAGCTCTCGATAACGATGACGGCACATTTTACGAACAAAGTATAAAAACGCTAGAATCCAACTCAGAAATAATAAAAAACAATGTTCTCCAACAAATGTCTTTAAATAAAGAACTCGTAACAAAATTTAACAATTCAATTGCAACACTAAATTCCCATCAGGAAAAAAATGAGCAACAAATTATAAAATTGGATCAAGGCCTTTCAAAAGCCTCACTCGATTTTTCAAATTACATACATTTACAATCAATCACGAATCAAATCATCTTAAATGGCCAACATCTAGTTACGATTTTAGATAACATTGAAAATGCTCTTATGTTCAGTAAATTAAATACCTTACATAGCACAATCATTAATTTACAAAAAATTATAAAAACTTTAGAAAAATACTTTAATCCAGAACAACTTCTGAAATTCAAAGACAGTCGAATATATTACCAATTGGCAAGTATTCAAACATCCTTCCACAAAAATAAAATTGTTTTCGCAATTCACTTTCCAATTTTTACGCCAAAAAATTACAACTTCTACAAACTTTATCCTGTTCCTTACAAACACTTAACCAACTTTCCTGATCACTCTTACCTGGCACTTTACCAAAACGAAAGCTTGTACGAAACCGAAGAATGTCCCATTCTGGAGGAAACTTTCATTTGCACGAGTCCAAAACCAACACCTCAAGACTATTGCATCTCCAAATTCATGATTGAAGCAAACCAAGACAACTGCAAACCGATCACGTTCCAAGACACCATCATCGAACAAATATCACCAGGTCATCTGATAGTAATCCCTAAGAAACAAGGTTCAAGAATTCTAGAAGATTGTCAAGAAAAACAATACGTCACAATTCAAGTTCCGAGCTTAGTCACAATTCCACCTCAGTGCAGCATCTCAGTCGAACATCAAAACATTTTCAACAAAGAAGTAACAGAACACGAGGCGTATATTTTACCAGCTCTCCAAGTTAAAAATCAAAATCAGTCAAGAAATTAGATCCAACCGTTGAATCTTGAAAAAGTAAATCTGGACGAAATGAATGAATTAAGCAGACACCTCAACCATCTTCAATCTCAAAGTTTGCCACAACCAGAGAAGATCCAATTGCTTATTACGATTTTTTCCGCCATCCCTCATTCTTCAGGCTTAAGCGGGGAGGAGTTACGTGCTTGCATCATATGACAGGTCAACGGCGCTTCCATGTGCGAGTCAGCGTATTAGGTTTAAGACGAGACATTACCCTATATTTTTGTTTATAAACATGTAATATTTTTAACTGAGGGTTTAAGTACTTCCTTATAAGGTCCTTACCGATTGTTACTTTCTATAACTCAATCACAAACAATCTTGCTAAACTGCTAAACAAATTCATTATTAAAGATCTCGACTACACCTCAAAATGTAGTATAATAAACTCTATCGAACTCACTAAAATCATTAATAACACTCCTATTACTAACACTAATATTATATTATCCTTCGACATTAAAAATCTTTATACCAATGTCCCTCTAAAGGAAACTCTTACAACAACCAAAGAATTTCTAAAAAATAATATTACTGACAATAATGATATAAATAACATTTTTAGATTAATTGAGCTTACCACATCACAGAATTTTCTAGTCTTCAATGACAATTACTATGAAATGACAGATGGCCTCCCTATGGGCAACCCTCTCTCACCCTTACTAGCAAATATCTTTCTTGACAAACTCGAAGAAAGAATCCATCAATTACCCCTTGCTCATAATATTGTTTTGTGGAAAAGATATATGGACGACATTTTATGCTTCTGGTCAGGTAGTATGAATGACCTTACCATCTTCTTCAATGATATTAATAAACTTGTGGCGTTTTTTTTTTTTTTTTGTTAAAATGTTAAAAAGTTAAACAAAAATCATAAACTAAAAGCAAGCAATTAAATAAAATCAGAGATGGATCGTCGGCTACGGTAGCTCTACCGAGGTGGGAGTGAGTAAAGTGATTTCTTAATAAAGCAAAAAAAGAAATAACCTGAGGGCGCCACGTGACTTTACGACCATCCAACTTCAAAAGAAGTCACGAAAATTTTGAAATCTCTATTTTATTTTTTTTTAAAAGGTAAGAAGCAAAGGCAACAATTTCACCAAAATTAATTTAGATATATTCAAGGTATAGTTACATACATATAATAAAATGTGTTCATTAAAACTTTTCAGTCTTAAAATAAAATGGTGATTAGCGTAGAAGTTACAAAAGAAAATTTTGACGAAAAATAACGTTATTTGTCGCTTATAGTCTAAGTAAAATATTGCGCAATATAAAAGTAACACATCAATTATAGCCATCAAATAAATTAGCATAATTACCTTCCATAAAGGTAAAACGCACAAAAAAAAAATATTGGAAGAATAATATTAAAAAATTTTAAAGAAAATATGAAAATTTATGAATGATAAAATTGTGAGACAAAATAGCGATTTCAACCACAATTAAATAGATTTCAAGGCAACAATCGGTTGAATTAATTACTTATAAACAAACAAAATACTAGAGCAAAATTCCAAAATTAATTTCTTAAATTAATTTAATAAACTTTATTTTTCCCAAAATAAAAAGGTAACTTCGATAATAGATCGATTTACTATTGATATAAAATTTTTGAAGGCCGTCTCCGCTCAAAAGCAACAGTGATAATAAAAATTCAAAATGGCCACTATAATGCACCAAGCATGAAATAACTAGTGAAAATTAAATAAAAGGTATGTATTGCAATTTTAAACGACGCAAATATTCTTTTCCTCTTAAAACTAGCTTATCTGTTCTAGGTCCGATGTATCCACCAAAAACCGATGACGTACTCCAATATGGCGCTGCAGAGCTCCACTGCAAACAAGGAAAGCAGCCTCCGAACCAGAAATAATCTCGGGGATGACTAAAAGAACCATGAAACTATACTCCAGCTTCTTCATTAATTTATGATGAGTCCCAAAGCTCAATCTTGCAGAAAAAAACACCACCACGCTTTGTGCCGTTTAGATGAATGGAAAAGCAAACCTACAATGGGTTAAAAAAAAACGATTTATTTAGACGAATGACGCCTAAGTCCCAATCAAAAATAATAGTAGGTACTTCAGAAGAAAAAAAAGAACAAATACACTACAGAGCCACAAACAGCAATAAAAAAAAGGTCTAGAACTTACCCAGGCGTTCGGGTTTTAGAATTAAAATTGTGCAAGTCACTGGGAACCGGATATGTCCAAAAATCCGAAAAGAAAATCGAAATACAATTAGCACCAACTAAACCAAATGTCGCTAATGTAATTAGAAAATCCAGGTCTTAATTAAACAGAAGAAAGATAAAATCCGTTAAACAAAACGATTGAAACTCAATTTCTATTAATTCTTCGACTGCTTAACGCACTAGCGGACTTGCGAATCATCAATGTCTCCTCGTGACACAATTTAAATTTCCCAAAATTTGCTCACATCTGGGAGCGGATGAATTCGAAATTATAAAATTTCCTTATATGGAAAGAATAAAAATCTGCCTGGTTGGTTGCATAGGATAAATTGCCAAAAATCGATTAATTAAATTTAACGACCACAAAACAAAACAAAAAAAGGACAAAATAAGGTAAAATAAATCCTCCTGGGAGCTACAGCGAAATAAAACGCTACAAATTCCCCCCCCAACTTCCGAGAGAGGTTCATACCTCGAATTAGACATCTTCCAAGAACGGTTTCAAGTCCTTGCTGCTCCAATCTCCTCTATATTTACCCATCTCATCTTCCAGAGAATAAGTCCAAGGTGATAATCTTTTCCGGCCAATAAAAGGTCCAACAAATCTACTTGCCAATTTCGCCGAAAAATAGTCTGCAGCTTTAGAGAGGGCATAGTTCTTACGCCATACTCTCTGGCCTATCTCGTACTGCACATCTCTATGTCGCAGGTTGTAAGGAGTTTTATTCTTTTGATAAGCCTTAGCCAAACGAGATCGTACGTCTTTAAATAATTCTTTGAGACGAGGTGGTTTCTCTAAAACTTCATGTCGATCAAAGGTAAACTCAAAAGGAGTATCCACTTCCAAGGTATTCTTATGTTCCCCTCCAACAAGAATGGGTTTTCTGCCAAAGTTCACCAAGTATGGTGGGTATCCTGACGACTCATGAACGGCTGTATTAATTGCCCAAGACAACTTAGGTATAAGCGTATCCCACTCGCGCTGGTTGTCATGAACGTAGCATATGAGCATAGTCTTTAGCACACGATTAACACGTTCTACTGGGTTACTCTGCGGGTGATAGTTCGCATCAAATCTAATTTTGGTTTTGTAGCTTGAGCAAAGATTTTTAAATTGGCTGGATATAAACTGTTTCCCATTATCACAAATGAGCAGTTGCGTTGCACCAAAAAGTAAAATTATCTCGTCCTCAACCAACCTACAAACTATTTGGGACGTAGCTGACCTAATTGGGAAGAATCGGGCAAATTTACTGAAATAGTCGGACACTACCAAGATGTAATTATTCCCACGCAAGGGCAAGGGACCTACCAGATCCACCGAAACGATTTGCCAAGGCTGGTTACACGACGGTTGAGTAAGAAGAAATCCCGCTGGTCGCTTCGGCTCGACCTTTGAACGTTGACAAGTAATACATCTACTAACAAACCTAGTAGCGTCTGCACGCATCTTAGGCCCAAAATATTTTTCTGCAACTCTACTGAACGTTTTAAACCCACCTAGGTGTCCACATGTAGGTGGCGAGTGACAACTATTGATTATTTCAGATCGTAAACCTTTTCCAGGTACCAACTTCCATTCATCCTCATCCAGGTTAAACTTAGAACTCCTTGATGGACATCTCTTAAATAATTTTCCATCAACTACCGACCATCTAACATACTTTCTCGGGTCACTAAGCACTAGTTCCATCATCTTCTCAATCCACGGATCCTTCCCTTCGGCTTCTATCGACCCAATATCGGGTACTGCTCTCGAAAGTGCGTCAGGTACAGCGTGATCTTTTCCTTTACGATGCAATATCTTAAAATGGTACTGTTGAAGTCGTACTGCCCATCTTGCTAAGCGGCCTTGAGGGTCTTTTAAATTGTTGAGCCAAATCAGCGAGTGATGGTCCGTAATAACCGTGAATTCCGCACCCTCCAGGTACGGACGAAGTTTCTCTATCGCCCAGATCACAGCAAGGCACTCACGTTCCGTTGTACTGTAACGCTTCTCATTTCTCGACAGTGAACGACTGATTGCTATGATTTCCGAAAACTTGGGAATGAATTTTCGGTACCAAAAGGCGGCGCCAATGATTCGTCTAACCTCCGATACATTCTTAGGAGTGGGAATATTTAGGATCGCCGTTACTTTCTCCGGATCGACCTTAATCCCATGACTTGTAACTATGTACCCTAAATAGCGTAATTCCTGACGGCAAAAGTGGCTCTTATCAAAACTAACGGTAAGTCTAGCTAAATAAAGTCTATTGAGCACTTCCTCCAGTATCTCGTAGTGTTTTTCGAATGTAGGTGCGATTATAATTATGTCGTCCAGGTAGACGAAGACGAAGGGTTCTAAATCAGGTCCTAATACGGAATCTATGAGTCGTTGCCACGTAGCTGGAGCGTTATGCAAGCCAAACGGCATCCTGGCAAACCGATGTAATCCTCTTCCAGGCACCGTGAAACTAAGATAGTCGCGACTGGATTCCTCCACTGGTATTTGCCAGTAAGCAGACTTGATGTCCAAGGAAGAAATATACTTAGCGTTTTGCAGACGATCTAAAATTGCAGATATATATGGTATGGGATACGCATCCCTCTTCGTAACAGCATTTAATTTACGAAAATCGACGCAAAAGCGATAGGATTCATCTTTTTTTTTCACTAATAAAACTGGAGACGGCCAACCTGAGCTTGACTTTTCCACGACACCCTCTTGCAACATCTTATCTAGCTCCTCATCGATATGTTTCTGAATATAGGGCGACACGGGATAATATCGTTGCTTAACGGGTGGTGACTCAGTTATAATTTTATGTTCAACTAAGTTCGTACACCCAATGGATTTTCCCATCTTGTTCCTATAGGAAGCGACTAATTGATGCAAGCGGTGATTCTGAGACTCCGAAAGGTGTTGTGTCTCTTCCAGGGTGGCGACTTCCTGAGACCTAAAATTCCAGGCGTCGCTATGTAGATCGGGGATAATCTGCATTTCTTTCCAAAAATCGATACCTAAAATTAAGTTGTGTTTCACGTCTGGAACCACGAGTACATTCAAAACCACCATCCTTTCTAATAATCTAATCGGAACCGATATATGTCCCAAGGATTCACACGAAGTTCCATTAGCTACGGTACAACGGCTTCTAGTATTATCATCCAAACTTAGCCCTAACTGTTTTAAGATTTGAAGGCCACTTCCTCCCAAAATAGTCGAAGTAGCTCCTGAGTCTAAGAGACCAAGCATTTTGACTCCAAAAATATCTACTTCAACATATGGTCGCTGATCTGAGTTAACATGGGATAAAATATAATCTATAACTAACTTTTGTGGAAACTGCGTCGGTAAAACATTTAGGTTTGAGGTACGTTCCCGACATCCTACGACCTCATCCTTCCGTTTCCCGAACTATTACACGAGGTACAGGTCCTAATCGTACAGTTTGGTCTCCTACATTTGTAGCAGAACGTGGCTGATCCTAACTCTCGACAATTTCTAGCAAGATGTCCCACTTTTCTACACCTAAAGCACGCTTTTGAGGTTGAGGCTGAATCTGTAGTGGCAACTGCAGAGCTAGATGGAGACGCATCGGTATCTATGTAAGCTAATTCAGGTTCCAATACTCTAGCCCTATTAGTAGGAGGTGTAAAGGCTTCCAATGACGCTTTACTGGCGGTGAGTTGTTGACATAACTTCTTGAGATGGTCTATGGAATCAATTTGGGTTAATGCTAGTTGACTCTGATAGTATGGAGCTATGTTCCTCCTAAGAATCTTTACTTTCGTAGCCTCTGGTATGTGCATTCCTAAACGGCCAAATAAGGTACACATCTTCGCAAGGTATAAACCTATTGATTCTTTCGGACCATGGGTCCTGTGCTTAATCTCTTCGTATAACTCCTCTTGATAAAATGGTGATTGGAATTCTTCCAAAAGAGCATCCTTTAAGTCAGTCCAAGTGTGAAGGGTCCTACGGTTGGCACTAAACCAAATCGCTGCTTGTCCTTTAAACAAATCTATCGCACTTCTGAACAGATCTTGCTTACTCATATACCTGGCTTCACACATTTCTTCAACTTTTTCTATAAAAGCATTAACGGATTCTCCGGCCTCTCCACTAAAGTGTAAGTTCCATTTACAAACTGCGATTGTCGGTTTCGCTGTTCGAATTGGGCTACTAGTTATCGGTCCATCTTCCGTAATCGGGTCGAATTCTTCTTCGTAGCTTTCATCCGACTCCTCGTGAGCTTCGTCCTGGTCGGCCTCGCCTACTAACAATACTGAGGATAAACGTGAACTACGTCGGTGCTTACGAATAGCAGTATCAACCGTAGAGGATAGAGTAAGTCCGTCGACTATAAGTTTCGCTTTAGCCGCCTTTTGGGTGTCGTCTGTGGTTACCATCCTTCTCATTCTAGAGATCACATGGGCTAATCGACTATTAATCCTTTTGTGCTCATTACTGTTTTGAATTCCAGGAAATTCTTTGATTAAGTCTCCTAAACTTTCCATAGTTTCCGTAATACCTAAACGATCCTCCTCAAACGTAAATGGATGAACAGGATAGTCCATCTTATTACCTTCCTTTTCGAACCGTACGACACTGCGTAGTTCAGCTCTCATGGCCTCGCAACTCCCAGTCCCAGGGAATCCTCGTATCTTTAATTCGTATGCCAACTCGTTGACTTTTAAACGATTTACCTCATATTCTCCTGCCATGTTGAGGCAAGAACAAACGCAACCGCAAAAAAAATAAAGGGTACGGGGATAAAAATAGATAACAGCTAATATAGCAGTTCCTAGAACACAGTACCTAGACAAAATTTGTGATAAGGGCAATATCTATAGGGGAAAAGAAATCTATAAACAAAAACAATTAAACCTAAAATAACAAATAAAAATATTATTTTCAGTTATATTCCTATTTCTTATTCTTAATTTTATTTTATTTAGTTCTATTTAATTATCAACTATATTATTATTTCTTTTTAAAATCGACCTAAGTATTTAATTTGGTTTTATTTAATTATCAAAATTATATTTTTTTTTTATATCTAAGTATTTTATTTGGTGTTATTTAATTATCAAATCTTATATATGTATATTTAAATTTCGACCTTCAATGTAGTTACCTTTTTTTTTTGTTATCGGGCCCCACGTTGGGCGCCAAAAATGTGGCGTTTTTTTTTTTTTTTTTTGTTAAAATATTAAAAAGTTAAACAAAAATCATAAACTAAAAGCAAGCAATTAAATAAAATCAGAGATGGATCGTCGGCTACGGTAGCTCTACGGAGGTGGGAGTGAGTAAAGTGATCTCTTAATAAAGCAAAAAAAGAAATAACCTGAGGGCGCCACGTGACTTTACGACCATCCAACTTCAAAAGAAGTCACGAAAATTTTGAAATCTCTATTTTTTTTTTTTTTTAAAGGTAAGAAGCAAAGGCAACAATTTCACCAAAATTAATTTAGATATATTCAAGGTATAGTTACATACATATAATAAAATGTGTTCATTAAAACTTTTCAGTCTTAAAATAAAATGGTGATTAGCGTAGAAGTTACAAAAGAAAATTTTGACGAAAAATAACGTTATTTGTCGCTTATAGTCTAAGTAAAATATTGCGCAATATAAAAGTAACACATCAATTATAGCCATCAAATAAATTAGCATAATTACCTTCCATAAAGGTAAAACGCACAAAAAAAAAATATTGGAAGAATAATATTAAAAATTTTAAAGAAAATATGAAAATTTATGAATGATAAAATTGTGAGACAAAATAGCGATTTCAACCACAATTAAATAGATTTCAAGGCAACAATCGGTTGAATTAATTACTTATGAACAAACAAAATACTAGAGCAAAATTCCAAAATTAATTTCTTAAATTAATTTAATAAACTTTATTTTTCCCAAAATAAAAAGGTAACTTCGATAATAGATCGATTTACTATTGATATAAAATTTTTGAAGGCCGTCTCCGCTCAAAAGCAACAGTGATAATAAAAATTCAAAATGGCCACTATAATGCACCAAGCATGAAATAACTAGTGAAAATTAAATAAAAGGTATGTATTGCAATTTTAAACGACGCAAATATTCTTTTCCTCTTAAAACTAGCTTATCTGTTCTAGGTCCGATGTATCCACCAAAAACCGATGACGTACTCCAATATGGCGATGCAGAGCTCCACTGCAAACAAGGAAAGCAGCCTCCGAACCAGAAATAATCTCGGGGATGACTAAAAGAACCATGAAACTATACTCCAGCTTCTTCATTAATTTATGATGAGTCCCAAAGCTCAATCTTGCAGAAAAAAACACCACCACGCTTTGTGCCGTTTAGATGGATGGAAAAGCAAACCTACAATGGGTTAAAAAAAACGATTTATTTAGACGAATGACGCCTAAGTCCCAATCAAAAATAATAGTAGGTACTTCAGAAGAAAAAAAAGAACAAATACACTACAGAGCCACAAACAGCAATAAAAAAAAGGTCTAGAACTTACCCAGGCGTTCGGGTTTTAGAATTAAAATTGTGCAAGTCACTGGGAACCGGATATGTCCAAAAATCCGAAAAGAAAATCGAAATACAATTAGCACCAACTAAACCAAATGTCGCTAATGTAATTAGAAAATCCAGGTCTTAATTAAACAGAAGAAAGATAAAATCCGTTAAACAAAACGATTGAAACTCAATTTCTATTAATTCTTCGACTGCTTAACGCACTAGCGGACTTGCGAATCATCAATGTCTCCTCGTGACACAATTTAAATTTCCCAAAATTTGCTCACATCTGGGAGCGGATGAATTCGAAATTATAAAATTTCCTTATATGGAAAGAATAAAAATCTGCCTGGTTGGTTGCATAGGATAAATTGCCAAAAATCGATTAATTAAATTTAACGACCACAAAACAAAACAAAAAAAAGGACAAAATAAGGTAAAATAAATCCTCCTGGGAGCTACAGCGAAATAAAACGCTACAAACTCCATAAAAATATTGAATTCACTATGGAACTCGAAGAGAATAACTCTATTAACTTTTTAGGCATTACTATCACTCGAAACAATGACAATATCGATTTTAAAGTATATAGAAAACCTACACTTACTGATTCCCTTATCCCTTTTACCTCAAACCATTCAATACAACACAAGATGGCAGCCTTTCATAGTCACATACACAGAGCTTTTCATCTTCCTCTCTCTAACACTAACTTAAATAATGAACTCAATACTATAAGACAACTAGCAATTGCAAACGGTTATAATGTTAACACGATCAATAAACTTATTAACAAAAAACAAAGACATATAATGAAAAATATTATAATGCCAAGTCGGAGGAATGAGCTTGTTAGGGATAATGTCTTCAGAAGCTTCATTTTTGACTCCTCTATTTATAATAAATTGTCTAACATTTTTAAAAACACCAATATTATTCCCTGTTGTAAAACATCGAACAAACTATATAATATCCTAAGTAATGTTAAAAGGAAAAAAGTTGATCTTGAACATAGCGAAGTGTACAAAATTAAATGCGAAAATTGTAACGCGGTCTATATTGGTGAAACTGGTAGACAGATAATTACTAGAATTAAAGAACATATGAATAACAGGATCACATCTAATGTAGGAAAACACTTATTTTTTCACAACCATAAAGTCATCCCAGAAAACACTAAAGTGTTACATAAGTGTGAAAAGAGTTTTAAACTCACACTTTTAGAAGCCTATGAAATTAATAAGATAAAAGATGATAAAAATGTTACATCTCTTAATGAACAAGTGTCTCTATACTTTAACCCTTTATTTAAACAACTTCAAAATTAAATCGAATTTTTATTTTATTGTATATTATTTTTTTAAACTATCAGTGTAAATATGTTTGCATACAATAACTTTCACTTTACTTATTTTCTTAAAACCAACATTCACTTTTATTAGTTATTTTATGCAAACATCTGATCTGCTGTATTATGCAAATGTACAAACGCTCAAATCCTGTAAAGCATAGTAAAAGTTAATATTCTCATGAGAGGTAACGTCTTGATAACGTCTGTTAAATATTTACTGATCATTCACCATTGGTTATAATTATTCACCATTACCATTAATTATCTTCATGATACAACCTATGCTTTATAGTACGAATGTACGATCATCTTGATTTGACACGTAAGTTAGCTTTAACAAACTTTAATAGACCATTTTAATTATAGTTAGTTATACGACACTGACTGTATCTATATTAATTTTAATTAAGTTTATTTAATACTGTTTTAATATGTATCATTTTCTTGTAGTTTGGCCCGATGATGTTTATAATAAACGAAACTAGTCGCCAATAAGTATATTTTTATACCCGACCTTATAAGGAAGTACTTAAACCCTCAGTTAATAATTAAAAACCTTATAGAATGGACAGATATCTCATCAATTATGTAATATTTTATTTCATGTTTGCAATTAGTTAATATAAATGTTAGAACAATTGTAAATTATAGCAGTTATTGAATAAAGTTCGTTCGATATCAATCATTTTGTCTTTTTAAAAACTTGTTCTCCGAGTCGAATTCTAAAATTGTATTAGTTTTAAATTGTAATAACCATTTCCTAATTTCTGGAATTCTCCAAGATGATATTTATTGGGACCAGTAATTGACCACCCTTACAGGTAGGGTAGGTAGGTTATTATGTAATTGATTCAAGTCCTAGCTTTAGTTTTAGAAGTAAGATCATTCATGTTTTAGATTGTAAATAAGCAACACATTACTCTTGTTTGGTTCGCCAAAGCGACTAGTTGCATTTTTTAAGTTATCTGTGTCTAAGTTTAATTCTTCGTTTTACTATTACTTTAATAAATTAAGTCAAAGGATCCATGAGTTTAATTGGATTTAGTAGAATCCTTAAATCTACTTGGTGGCAGCAAATATTACGCATTTAAATAAGTCAAGTTGGTTAAGTAATAAAAACCATAACAAACAACCTCTTCATCTGGTGGCAGCGGTGGGATCGGTCTTAAGGGAAACAAGTAAAAAAGTTTTTTACGAACATGTTTTGGTACTTTTCACCGACTTCGAAAACCTTTTTTTTTTTGAAAAAAAATTTTTTTACAAAAAAAATAAAAACTAATATCTCAAAAATACTTCTTTTTTAAAATTATTTTAAGCCATGAATAAAAATATGGGATGTTACATTTAAAAAAACAAAGTTCATGGTGTTTCCGGTGAAACCGGAAGTGTTTTCGAAAATAAAAATTGCACATAAAATTTGTTTTTTTGAACCATAGAACATAGCCAAATTTCAAATTTTTTTATTCATAAATAAAAAAGTTATCGAGGTGACCCGGTTTTCATTTCCACCCGGTATATATCTTTGTTTTTTCACTTGAGGTGACTTCGGTGACTTTAGGCATTAATAAGAAATTGTGATTATAGAATATTTAAATAATAATGTCCCGACGCAAAACCTTTGAAATGGACACATCATATTATTTTAATTCACTGTAAGTATCCCAATTAGATGTAAGATGGCGCCCAGATCGGCCATAAGCGAAAAAGTTTTTACGAACATGTAAAATTGAGAAAATAGACTTTCAATCGAGTTCTTCTTGTGAGTGGTCGGCTTTTGGATTTTTTAAATATATATTTTTTAATTATTTATTAATTTTAAATATTTATACAGGGTGGCCCAACTAAGAGTTCCCACCCAGGTTATTTTGAAAACAAATAATTTTTGAAAAAAACTTGAAACCGGTCAATTTTTATTTGGCGGGGGACCAACTTTTATGGTAACGCAAAGGACAACCCGTAACCCAGTTATGCAGGGAAACTACCCCTTCAGAAATCTTAAATGGCAATAGGGGTCGAGTGATACATCATTGTAAAGCTCCTACTATTCACTATACAGCTCTCATATTTTTTTTAATTTGCTGGAATATTTGAGAAGTTGTAGCATTTTCATTTTGTTTTTGTTAAAAGTTACAATAAAAATAAATACAGCCATACATTCGTCATTGGTCCCCACTAAATAACAATTGATCAGTTTCGGGCTATTTTTCAAAAATTACTTGTTTTCATAATAACCTGGGTGGGAACTAAAAGTATTTTGAAAAAAGACTCTAAAACTGGTTAATCCTTATTAAATGGGGAATCAAAGTATGATTGTAATTATTTTTAACAAAATCAAGCTTTAAAACCCTTTTTAGCCCATGTCACCTGTTAAAAACACGTTTTACATGTCTAACGTGAAAATGATATAATTTCTCAAATATTCCATCAAATTAAAAAAAAAATATGACAGTTGTATAGAGAATAGTCGGAATTTTACAGTGATGTATCACTCGACCCCTATTGCCATTGAAGATTTCATAAGGGGTAGTTTCCCTGCATAACTGGATGAGGGGTTGTCCCTTGCGTTACCATAAAAATTGGTCCCCCGCCAAATAAAAATTGACCGGATTCAGGGTTTTTTTCAAAAATTATTGGTTTTCGAAATAATCTGGGTGGGAACTCTTAGTTGGGCCACCCTGTATATATTTCTTTGTTTTTTCACTTGAGGTGACTTCGGTGACTTTAGGTATTAATAGGAAATTGTGAATATAGACTATTTAAATAATAATGTCCCGACGCAAAATTTTTGAAATGGACTCATTTTATTTCAATCACTGCAAGTATCCCAATTAGATGTAAGATGGCGCCGAGATCGGCCATAAGCGAAAAAGTTTTTTACGAACATGTAAAATTGAGAAAATATCAGACTTTCAATCGAGTTCTTCTTGTGAGTGGTTGTCTTTTGGATTTTTTAATTATTTATTAATTTTTAATTATTATTTATGTATTTTAAATATTTATTTGCTTTTTTATTTTATTTTGAATCTTATATATTTTTTTTAAATTATTTAATAATTTTAAATATTTATATATATTTCTTTTGAAACGACAAAATTTCCATGAAATAAATTTAATAATAATTATATAATGGCATCTGGTGGAAATGATAAACAAAATCGTATAGTTTGGGATCATCGTGGTAAGAATTATGTTGCATGGAGGTTTCAACATATGATTATACTCAAGAAAAGAAAAAATTCTGATATTATTTACGGTTTGCGAATAACAAATAATGATCAAAAATATACATATTTTGATTACAAAAAAAAATTAAGTTGGGTCAGTGAGATCATCGTGGTAAGATGTACATTAAAAATTAATTAAATTAATAACAAATTCCAAAATTAAGGGTGAAGCAAAACGTAATTTATTGAAGAGAAATTTTAAATCTGGAACAGAATTCTTAACTCATTTTAAATATAATTACAAAATAAATGATATCTCTAATCTAAGTGAACGTATTTAATAATAATAAAGCATTTATTAGTAACAAACAAATACAAATAAATAAATACAATACAATGGTAAAATTATAAAGTTTGTTACTAAAGGGTACAAGATCAGCTATTAACATAATAAAATGTTGTGCTGTTCTTCCTCAAGACCCAAGAAAAATCAAGAATAAATAAAGAATACATATATTTGTACTCCAAATAGACAATTAACTTATAAATACATAAAATACAGATATAACTTATTACTTGATAATAAATATTAAATATCAATTAGATTGATGTAAGCAAATTTATATGTTTATTTACAATAAAATTTAATTAAATAGCAGATAGTTGTTCCTGCATCAGTTTTGATTTAATTTAGTTTTTAAAAGAGACAAGGTTTTTATGTGAAAAATCAAAAGAATTATATAAATTAGCGATTGCATAGGTAAAAGTCGGTTTATACACCTCAAGGTTGTGTTTGGGAATATCTAGTTTATTTTTGCGCATGTATTAATATTATGGACATCCGAGCGAATTCTAATTTTATTATAAAGATAAGGAGGGCATTTAGATCTAATTATTTTATAATACAAGCAACATGTATGCAAAATTCTGCGATTATTCATGTTTAACCACTTCAATTCATTAATTTTGTGCGAAATACGTTCAAACTTTCTGATTCGAAAGATAAGCCGGGCACAACTATTTTGTACAATTTGTATTCGTTTTGAGGTGAATTTATCAATAAAGGCATGATAAAGAGAATCGCAATAACTTAAGTTGCTTAAAACTAAAGTTTCGCATAAGAGTACTTTAATATCACTAGGAAAAATAAATCAATCCCAACTGTTTCCAGACAATATTTATTTGGTGTTCATGTTCATGTGACTAGTTTCGCCTTATTGAGGGCATCATCAGACACTGCAATTGCAATACAACGGTTAAAATTTTTTTTATATATTATATAAGACAAATGTAGATCTTACCAACTAAGTGAAATTAAACATTTAACACTGGCGCATAGTTATAACAATTTTGTTTTTCTTCATCGATTGGGCTCTTTTCTGCTACGAGATGTCGACTTAATATTTACAGCTCGATCAACATGTGCTTTTGTTTTAATTATTTAAAGTCATAATTTTTGAATTAGATTATTAAAAATATTGTTTAAAATACGTATTTGGAGTATTGATAAAATTAATTAAAATATTATTATCACATAATTATCACAGATGTTTAATTTATGACTAGATTAATAATTGTTTCTTAAGAGACCGACATCTTATTGCAGAATGCCAAGTGTAAGCCTTTGTTGCGTTGCGCGAATTTTTGGCGCATGTGGAGTAAGTGCCTATCGTAATTATAACATTTAATGATAGATGGCGCAACTATTTAAACATTAAATTTAAAATACACTATATATTATTGTGTAGTTTCGAAACATCTATACCACGTCCATCTAGCCGAGGTCGTAGTACGACAGATTGACATGTCAGCCCCACCAACGTCGGGTGCACTACATGGTTTATATTCGCTGGGCATGTGTCTATCGGGCTCGTACCCCTAAACTGAGGGACGAGGTACAGACGTTTGTAGACTACCAAGGCCGAAAGATACATTATATAAATTTTTATTTTTTGGCAAGCCAAGGACTCCTGATGGGCGACCCAGTAAATTATAGTACTCACAAAACTAAAAGTGAAACGGATTTCACGGTGTTAAGTCGTTATCGAGAAATGAAAAAAAAAATTTTTAAGTTTTGAAAAGTTAGAAGCAAAGTTTGGTCATAATAGGTATTGTATAAGATGTAAAAGTTGGAACTTGTCAAATAAAAATAGAAAAAGACTCATGAATGCTGACTGAGTTAGACAGTTGGCCCTAGAGCACATGCAACATGGTAAAGACAGACGAGAAGAAAATTTAAAGAAAAAATAATTGTCGACAAATTCCAACTTATGCTCTTAGGTCAAATCCGGTTTGAGATAAATGACGATGATCTCTTTTTAGATGTGTACAGATGATATAGTATCGAGAGATCATTGTCACTAGTCAATATAAAGTAAATAGGTCATGTTCATTAGATTTTAAGTAAGTCTTTTAAGAAGTTACAATGTTCACAATCAAGTTGGACGTTGAGAGTATTACAATCTTTGTTTAATTCGCTTCTTAAAATCTCTAGATACTCTAAGTTATCTATGTTATTGCCTCTAGATTTATGGAGTATTTCATAATTTGTGTTTACATTGAACCCGTGTTTAGAATTGATGATGTGTTCAGCGAAGTTAGATTTATTGGGTCTGTTTAATCTTATTGCTGAATTATGCTCCTTAAATCTAGTGACAAAAGAACGTCTAGTTTGACCTATGTAATATTGACTTTTCATTACTGCTAGCGGTGACGAAATGGGCCGTAGGGTGACGAAATGAAAAATAGTATAAAATACTCGTTCATAAGTCAATAATAGCACGCGGCTCGTGTTTTCAACTTGAACGCGTGCTATAATACTTGAATTATTGAACTCGTGTTTTAATATACTACACTCACCGGCACAAAATTCGATCCATGCGATTTATTTGATTTTACTCATTTAATTTTGACCTTATGTAATGTAATGTTTAATTATCATATAAATATGAAATTATGCACATTTTTATACAATATTTTGATATAAAAGATTTCTTTTAAATCCAACAATTGAATGTTAACACAATTGTTATGAATTTTTAAGAATTTTTAAAGTGTAGTTCTTTTAAAATTTTCAACAGTAACTTTCCTATTAGGGTCGAGTAAAGTTATAATTAAAGTTAAAGTCTTCCTTAAACTAAAAAATGGTTTTAAGCCCAACTGATAGTGCCAGAGCTATTGCTCTTATCCAAGATGGGCGGTCACAGTATTACGCAGCTCGGGTTCTTGGCGTTTCAAGATGTAGTGTCCAAAGAGCTGTAGAACGTTTTAATGAAACTGGAAATTATTCTAGAAGAGTTGGATCAGGCAGACTACGGTGTACAACTGCTCAAGATGATCATTTTCTTAGATTAAGAGTCTTGCAAAATAGAGACACTACTGCAATTACAGAACGGAATGAGTTGGAACATGTACGTGGAGTAGCAGTAAGTGAAAGAACCGTCAGAAGAAGGTTACAGGAACATGGATTACATGCTAGAAGAGCCACAAATGGCCCACAATTGACCAGGGAACATCGGGTAGAACGTCTACGCTTTGGTCGTGAACACCAAAACTGGGGTGATCCGGAATGGAGCAAAATCCTTTACACGGATGAGTCAAGGTTTTGTCTCAGATCTCCGGATGGACGTCAACGAGTATGGCGAAGAACTGGCGAAAGGTTTGCCCAGTGCAATATTGTACCAAGATTGAATTTTGGTGGTGGCTCGATCATGGTGTGGGGCGGTATTAACATGAACGCTTGTACAGACATGGTAATTGTAAATAGTGGAGCAATGACTGCAGACAGATACATTACTGATATTCTGGATCCACATGTTGTACCTTTTGCTCCGTTTGTTGGCAATAATTTCATGCTTATGCATGATAATGCTCGTCCTCATGTTGCTCGCGTCGTCAACGAGTAGTTGAATGAAGTCCAAATCAATCGTATGATTTGGTCTGCCAGAAGTCCCGATCTTAATCCGATCGAACATGTTTGTTACATGATTGGAAGACGAATTCGTACTCGAATTCTCGCTCCTGACACCCTACGAGAAATAACTGCAGCAGTTTTGCAAGAATGGAAAGAAATTCCTCTTGATACTATTCAAACGCTTATTGAGGGCATGCCAAGAAGAATTGAAGCCGTAATTAGAGCTCGAGGAAGCAATACACGATACTAATTTTGTTGTTGCTGTATCATTTTCTGAGACATATTCGTTTTTTGTTTTGGAAGTAATTAAGAAATTTGCCATTATTTTCATTATTTTTAAAAATAAATGTTACCTTTGGTTATAATGCATTATTATTGTTCTACGCACCCTCTTAAATAATTATATAAGTGAAAATAAAATATTATGAATACAAACAAAAAGTAATAAATGAGTAAAACCAAATAAATTGCATGGATCAAATTTTGTGCCGGTGAGTGTATTTCTTAGTTTTCATCCCATTAATATATGTATTATTCAATCAATGAAAAATTAACCTTTTTGAAAAATATATATTTTTTTAATTTTATTAAAAACTAAAATATTTACCGTCTTCGTTATATACGGCAGCAATGTCATTTTCAATATCTGAAAAAAAATCGTATCATGTACCTATATATTTATTTTGGTATTTATGTGTTTACAAATCGTTTCAAATTTGATAATCGATTAAAAATGTAAACAAAATTAGTTAAGTTAACATTTTAAATGGTGTGAAGTCTACTTGAGATATATTTAAGATTATATAAAATTTGTAAAATTACCATCTTGTCTAACTTCTGTGGGATCGACATGAACATAAAGAATTTCTTGCTCTTCGCCGGCTCTGAATTCCACATTAGCCTGCACATTTTGAAGATTTTCCTCTTCATTGACATTAGTTACTTCATCTAAGTTAAATTAGTAAGGTAACTATTTTGTTATTTTTTTTTAGATCTTAATGATCCAATTTTAATCAGCAATTATAAAATATCGAAAGAAAACACTATATTATTATTGGAAGTTAAAGAGTGCATTCTTAAGTTGAACAAGTTAAAAGTTTTTAATTATTGGATGTTATAGCTCCAATATTCCATTTTTTTAATTATATCCATCAGATGGATGGCCTTTTTTGCCGAAATTTCTGCAATTACTTGTCGAATCTTACATTTTTAATTCTTCCAAGGTTTCAGATTGATTCTGGTACAGTTTAGATTTAACATGACACCTCAAGAACATTAAACTATTGTAGGAACCACACCTGAGTCTAAATTACTGGATCAAATCAAGTTGATTCAAATAAAGTGCTCTACTCTACACAGAAAAATCTTCGATCAATCGGCCACCGTTCCACAAAAACTTTAAGTTTAATGAAAGATTTAACAGTAAAAATTATAACAAATATGTGAATACGTTTTTTGTTATTACTAATTAAAAATAGGTCACTCTTAATTTGTCACCCTTTACTTAATTCGCCTGCTTTCGCAAGGAATCGTCAAACAGAACATTAAAAAAAAATGATTTTAAGTTTAATACAAAAATTAAAACGTTCATTCAATTCGATATTAGGGCTTGAGCACTGTGAGAAAAACTTGGCGCACATGTTTTCATAGGCGAAATTGAACTGTATAGACTAGAGCCCTAATAGGTTAGATTTAATTTTTTTTTAAATTAATTATTATATAATTTTTAAAATCGGTTAATCTTACTTAAGTTGTTGCCGGGAATTACTTCGATTTCTTCGGCATCATCTGAAATTTAAAAAAAATATGACCTTTATCTAACGATTAAAATATGTATAATATGGTATTATCGTATACACGAAGATAAAGGTTAAGCTGGCACTATCAATTTTTTGAAAGTTAAAATTAGGAAAGTTGTACATTGTTTTTCGTTAAAAATAACTTTGAATAGAAATAAAATAATAAAAATAAATTCTACTAATCATTTTAATAAGTAAATATTGTTGTCCTCGATACCACTTCGATATACTTCTGCAATACAATATATCGAGTTGCAGCATCTTTTACTGAAACATGTTTAAATTTACCATTAAGCATCGAAGTTTCAGAAAATAAGTAAATCGGACATTTATTTGGGACAGAGGTAGTATTATTTTATCACCTTACAAACAATAATATCTTTCATTGAAACTATATTTTGTTCAAACATACCGTTTATTGGGTCAAACAATTCTGTGATAACAGTTCTCATTGTATGCGACAAGTGATGGAGAAAATGTCGAATATCGTTATTGATTCGTAGATTTTCCTGGGCTAATTCTAAAAAATAGATTCAAACTGTATCTACTCATATGTACATATTCGAATTTACTCGGACCTCAGACTATTCAACATTTAACTCACACTGAACGAATGAACGATTATTTTTTGAAACGTCATAATATTGCATCGGATATTGTATGATGTTTGGAAGTGATATATGAATATATTGATTTTACTATCTTAATAAAAATCTTTTGTTCTTTGAATAGTCCGAAAATATCAATCTTGGTCAAATTATAAGTCGAATATTTTTCGTATATTTCCACTCATGCCATTTGGGGTTAATAAAAACTAAACCCCAAACATTCGAGAAAATATTCGACTTTAATTTGGCCACTCATTGTATTATGAACGAGTATTTTTTTAGAATTATTTTTTTTAGAGTTAATAATAATTCCGAACCTGCATGGTTTTGTAACTTACCTATCTTTTTATTAAGCCTATCATATCTTTGAGTTAAAGGGATAGGCAATGATTCTCCTTCCCTAAAGCGATGTAGGTCACAAGCTTTTTTGTGCTCCATCTTCTGCAGGGTTTCAATGAACGTCCAAAAGTTGGGGTGTGCTCTTCCCACGATCCGCAAAAGGTCTCTGTGGAAGGACTCGACGGAATAATTGGTCCTTGCACATTGTCCATACACCGAAATATTTTTATTGATCCACTGTTTATTTAGGTAAGCTATAAGAGAAGCAGTGCCTGGAATGTTTCCGATTTCTTCAATTCCTTCAGCAATTTTATTTTCTGGTAGCAGGGGCAATATCATGGACATTCTGACTGCCTTAACAATTTCACTATTTGCCCCAGCATGACCGACCAATCCTAAATGTCTTGCTAAAATATTATATATATTATATAAGAAGATTTGTACCTGTTTTTGAAATTTTATTAAAATAAAAATGTACTGTATATAAAAATGCGCGTGTTTATTCACGAGGAGAAACTGAATGATTGATTACAATTATGATTACAATAATCTTTTTTTTTTAACAACGTGTCAATAACATATTTGAACAGTACCTGCGCATTGTTTCTTCTCACTTCGCGAGGAGTCTAGTAAGATTAAGTAATAATTACTTACCTTTTAAGTAAACGGCCTTGGAAAAATGGAACCAGCAACCTTTTAAATGAACATTTCTAAATTTATTTACAATGGCCTTTCGGCTAGCAGCTTCATAATCAGCCATAATAGAGAATACTGGAACTTGTCCTAAAATATTGATCAGTTTTTCAAACACCACCTTGTAGTCTTCGAAGGTTCTCCTCTTCATAACACAGTACATTACAGGAAAAACCTAAAATTATTATTTAATTATACATGGTAAGTGTGTAACATGGAATAAATTCAATAAGTCGAGAACCGTAGGATTTTAAGAAAACCTGATGGATAGGACAATTGATATTTTTGACTATGGACATTTGCGCTATTTAAAATTTATGTGACGTCATCGCACAAGGACCACATTGCGTCATCGAATTTTTTTAAATGGAAACCCCCAATTAATAATAAATTTAAAGACCACTCATACCTGGATACCCATGCCAATTTTTTTGACTTATTTCCACCCGTTTTGGAGATATAGGCATTCAAAAATTGCAATTTAAACTGAGCGTTACATACTATCAGAATTATTAAAAACTTAAAGTCAAAAAAGATATGAACAAAAAAAGTCGATGACCTCCCAAAATGTAACGCCCCTGGAAATATTTTTTAAAACTATTATTACCCTTAAATGTGCATCTTCATATAAAAGAACTACCACAAAAATTTCAAATTAATATCTCTTGTAATAATTATTTTATTAACAAAAAAATATTTTTATTTGGAAATTTTGTAGTGGTATAACTTTTTAAGGAAGCATTTGCGGACAATATTTCCTATTTTAAAATTGCTTAGATTCACTCCCCCTATCACCACAAAAAAATTGGCACAGTTGTTCAGGGACACCTATACCGGGTGGAAATGAAAACCGGGTCACCTATATAACTTTTTTATTTATGAATAGAAAAATTTGAAATTTGGCTATGTTCTATGGTTCAAAAAAAAATTTTATGTGCATTTTTTATTTTCGAAATCACTTCCGGTTTCACCGGAAACACCATGAACTTTGTTTTTTTAAATATAACATCCCATATTTTTATTCATGGCTTAAAATACTTTTAAAAAAGAAGTATTTTTAAGATATTAGTTTTTATTTTTTGCGAAAAAAAAATTAAAAAAAAAAAAAAAGGTTTTCGAAGTCGGTGAAAATTACCAAAACTAATTCTAAATAATTCAAACACATAAATAAAATTGTAATTTGAAAAAAAATTTAAGTGGTCTTTGAACTATTAATTTTTAAACTTGCACATGCAAAATAATACCCCTACATATGGGGTACCAAAATAATCGTTATAAAATCCTCTTTTTAAAAAGTCGATGACCCGGCATCATTGCATTTAAAAAAAGTGAGATATTTAAAGTTTAAAAATTTATAGTTCAAAAACCACTTAAATTTTTTTTCAAATTACAATTTTATTTAGGTATTTAAATTATTTAGAATTAGTTTTGGTACTTTTCACCGACTTCGAAAACCTTTTTTTTTTTTTTGAAAAAAATTTTTTTACAAAAAAAATAAAAACTAATATCTCAAAAATACTTCTTTTTTAAAAGTATTTTAAGCCATGAATAAAAATATGGGATGTTACATTAAAAAAAACAAAGTTCATGGTGTTTCCGGTGAAACCGGAAGTGATTTCGAAAATAAAAAATGCACAAAAAATTTGTTTTTTTGAACCATAGAACATAACCAAATTTCAAATTTTTTTATTCATAAATAAAAAAGTTATCGAGGTGACCCGGTTTTCATTTCCACCCGGTATACCTATATCATATACTGCCGTCATTAGCAAAAACACCGTATCTGCAAAAACCGAAAACATAGTGTATAGTTGTTTTAGAAGCAAAAGTGACACTTTTTGCGGCGAGTAAGCTACGTTTGCAGGACGGGTCAGCGAATCAACGAGTCCCGCAAATGCATACGAGACAAAAAAAGTGTCACTTTTGCTCCTAATACAACAATACACTTTGTTTTCTGTTTTTGTAGTACGGCATTTTGCTATTGACGGCAGTATACAGAGTGGCCCACCGAAAACTTTACCAGCCCGGTCTTGGTATTTTGCTTAAATTTTTGGAAAAACGATCGGATAGGTCAATTTTGGTTTTCAGGGGGACGCATTATGAGACGAGTTTAAGTAGTCTCGCGTCGCTTCCTTAAGCGGGGGGCGTTAACCCCCAAATTTCTAAAATGGCAACAGGGGTTGAGTAATATATCATTTGATAGCTGCTTTTAATTAGAATTCACTAGTATAAATTAAATTAAAATTGTTCGATTCGTTTTAAAGAAAAAAATTAAAAAGTCATTGCAATAAATAAATTTAGAAAATGTTAAATTAACCCTTGCCACCAAAAAATATTTTTCTACTTAGGAAATTATTAAATACTGAACAAAAAATTGGAGGTAAGATGATCGGTCTGGTTTTCATTAACAATTTATCTTACAAAGAAATTTATTTATTGCCCTGTTGCGTTTAAATCAATTTTAATTTAATTTATACCGTTGAATTCTAATTAAAAGCAAATTTGGGAGTTAACGTCCCTCGGTTAAGGGAGCTACGCGAGAGTACTTAAATCCGTCTCATAATGCGTCCCCCTGAAAACCAAAATCGACCTATCCGAGCGTTTCTCCAAAAATTGAAGTCAAATACCAAAACCGGGCTGATGAATTTATCGGTGGGCCACTCTGTATACGTACTACAGTGCCTATTTTCATTCCTTACCGTTCTATACATCTGAAGGTGTATGATAAACAATTGGTGAGCTCCACCGGCTCTAGGTAAAACCTTAAATGTCCCATCTACCTGTAGGTTTATGTTAATTCCTTCGGAATTAATATGCCTTATATGTTCAATCACCGATGGCGAAACAAAAAATAAAATAGCACCCGCCTGAGATTCTGCTCCACCATCCATACCTACATAAAATTGTCTGGCAGTGGGTGCTAATTCTTTAGCATATTTTCTGTATCTACGAGTATAGAGATCATTTTAATTTAAAAAAGTTTAACACAAAGTTAAGTCATAAAACCTTTCTTCTAGTAATGTAGAATTAACATCTTCCAGGGAATTTGGAATGGAAGGAGTTCCAATTTTTCTCGCTCGCTCCATGATTTGTTTAACGGCCTCAAAACCACCACACTAATAAAATTTCTAGTATAGTATTTTCCAATGTACTGGATGTTAATGAAGCACTCTCATATTTTCTTTATTTATTTGATTTTTTTGCGTATAGAATACCTCAGTAATCATAAAAAAGCTTTACTTAGAACAGTAGGTATCATGGGATGTTACATTGAAAATAAGAAAGCTGGTCTCTTTTCCAATGAATTGGAAGTAAAATTAAGAAGGTTTTTCATCCGTAAAACGCGTTTTCAAAGAACTAACATCATATTTATATAAAAGTTCCAATGTTTTAAAATAGGAGTATAATAATAATTAATATAGATAATATAAAAAAAGTTATATTATAATTTATATAAAAATATATCATCAAACAATAAAATTGGGACCTGTAATATTGAAATGTAAAAATTCAATATTTAAAGTTTTATTTTAATTCAAAATTACAAAAATGATGGGAATGAATGGGTGTTTTTTTACTCATTGAAATTTCTTTACGACTAGTGATAAAACACTATTTCGTTATTTGCACTATTATTATGGGTACATATATCCACAAACCATTTACACTTTATCCCTGCCTACCTGCAAAGCTGCTGTCCTATTGGCTAACTCTGTATTTAAATAAATATTATACAAAGTTGAGTCGCTATTATTAATTACTCTGGACCGCAAATCGGTTTTGAATCTTACTACCGCAACTTCATCAGGAGAGCTAATGTGATTATGCTGCTGTGTAATAAATTCCGTACCGTCACTTGATAGCGTTTTCTTAGCCGGGCACGTTATTTGTCAACATTTGTAATATTAATATCACTAGGAAAAATAAATCAATCCCAACTGTTTCCAGACAATATTTATTTGGTGTTCATGTTCATGTGACTAGTTTCGCCTTATTGAGGGCATCATCAGACACTGCAATTGCAATACAACGGTTAAAAATTTTATATATTATATAAGACAAATGTAGATCTTACCAACTAAGTGAAATTAAACATTTAACACTAGCGCATAGTTATAACAATTATGTTTTTCTTCATCGATTGGGCTCTTTTCTGCTACGAGATGTCGACTTAATATTTACAGCTCGATCAACATGTGCTTTTGTTTTAATTACTTAAAGTCATAATTTTTGAATTAGATTATTAAAAATATTGTTTAAAACACGTATTTGGAGTATTGATAAAATTAATTAAAATATTATTATCACATAATTATCACAGATGTTTAATTTATGACTAGATTAATAATTGTTTCTTAAGAGACCGACATCTTATTGCAGAATGACAAGTGTAAGCCTTTGTTGCGTTGCGCGAATTTTTAGCGCATGTGGAATAAGTGCCTATCGAAATTATAACATTTAATGATAGATGGCGCAACTATTTAAACATTAAATTTAAAATACACTATATATTATTGTGTAGTTTCGAAACATCTATACCACGTCCATCGAGCCGAGGCCGTAGCACGACACATTGACATGTCGCTGGGCATGTGTCTATCGGGCTCGCACCCCTAAACTGAGGGACGAGGTACAGACGTTTGTAGACTACCAAGGCCGAAAGATACATTATATAAATTTTTATTTTTGGCAAGCCAAGGACTCCTGATGGGCGACCCAGTAAGTTATAGTACTCACAAAACTAAAAGTGAAACGGATTACACGGTGTTAAGTCGTTATCGAGAAATGAAAAAAAAATTTTAAGTTTTGAAAAGTTAGAAGCAAAGTTTGGTCATAATAAGTATTGTATAAGATGTAAAAGTTGGAACTTGTCAAATAAAAATAGAAAAAGACTCATGAATGCTGACTGAGTTAGACAGTTGGCCCTAGAGCACATGCAACATGGTAAAGACAGACGAGAAGAAAATTTAAAGAAAAAATAATTGTCGACAAATTCCAACTTATGCTCTTAGGTCAGATCCGGTTTGAGATAAATGACGATGATCTCTTTTTAGATGTGTACAGATGATATAGTATCGAGAGATCATTGTCGTTAGTCAATATAAAGTAAATAGGTCATGTTCATTAGATTTTAAGTAAGTCTTTTAAGAAGTTACAATGTTCACAATCAAGTTGGACGTTGAGAGTATTACAATCTTTGTTTAATTCGCTTCTTAAAATCTCTAGATTCTCTAAGTTATCTATGTTATTGCCTCTAGATTTATGGAGTATTTCATAATTTGTGTTTACATTGAACCCGTGTTTAGAATTGATGATGTGTTCAGCGAAGTTAGATTTATTGGGTCTGTTTAATCTTATTGCTGAATTATGCTCCTTAAATCTAGTGACAAAAGAACGTCTAGTTTGACCTATGTATTCGCTTTTACAATCCGCACATAATAATTTATACACCCCGCTCGATTTTGTAGGGGGTTCTACATGTTGATTTCTTTTGATTGAATTTAATGAATTATTTGTCTTAAATGAAATAATTATACCGAACTCCTTGAAAAACTTCGCCAATTTGGAACATTCTGTATTTAGATAAGTTAAAGAGAAGAATTTATTTTGTAAAATCGATTCACTGGGTATTGTTTGTGAATATGCATTGTTGTATAATAATTTAAGTTGGGTTTTGAAAATCACTTTTCTAATACTACTGTCTGGGAAGTTGTTGTTTTTACCTATTAATCTGATTAATTGAATTTCATCAGTGAAGTTTTTCAAGGACATCGGTATTTTAAACAGTCTATTAGCTAAACTATAAAACGAAGCGAATGGATGGTTCGACCTGAAGTTAATTGTAGTATCAGTGGCACTAGATTTCCTGTAAATTGATAGTTCAATTTTATTTTGGCTTCTGGTGAGTAAAAGATCGAGGAAAGCAATTGAGTTGTTATTTTCTTTTTCCATTGTGAACTTTATATTTGGATGAATGGAGTTGACGTATTCCAGGAGATGTTGTAAGGAATTGTCACATCCATTGAAGATAATGAGTATGTCATCTACATATCTACGCCAAAATTTAATGCCACTAATAGCTCCAATGTCCCTCGAGAAAATATGATTTTCAATGTGGTGCATAAAGATTTCTGCCATCAATGGGCTAAGGGGGGATCCCATTGTCAGACCATCCACCTGTTCATAAAATTTATTGTTAAAAATGAAAAAAAATTGTTTAAATTTAAGTTCTAATAGTTCAAGTAGTATCAATTTCATAGTTGTCCAAGTTAGTAGTTATTAATAGCTCTTTTGTGAGATTTAAACATTCATTGATAGGGATTGAAGTAAATAAATTGACTACATCAAACGAAATTAAGATGTCATTATCAGTTAGAATTATATGTTGTAGTTCGTTAGCCAGATCATATGTATTATTTATACTTCTAGGGTTGCTAAACCCTAATGTACCCCTTATTATATTGTTTAGCCATTTTGCAAGTTTATAACAATTGGAGTTCACGAATGACACTACCGGTCTTACCGGGATGTTAGCTGGTGCTATGTCCTCATTTAGGTTACATTTGTGGATTTTAGGTAAACAATATAGTGTAGGTACTCTAGGGTTGATGTTATAAAATTGTCTAATGTTAGTTAAAGGTGACGTTAGCGTTTTAATGGTACTATTGAACAACGTGAAATTGATAGAAGGGTCAGTTTCTAAAATATTAAAATTATTTACATTAAGAAAGTTTTCTACCATTCCTAAATAATCAACCTCATTGATTAAAACTAAAGTATTGCCCTTATCAGCACGAGATAGGATAACATGATTATCGATTATTTTCTTCTTTACTTTCTTAAAAACTTTATCATATCGATTAGACTCTTTGTGTTCGGAGATAGATTTTAAAATTTTTAATGTTTCTGATTTAACAGAGTTTTTTTAATACTAAAACAATTGATCAAGTTTAGGATCTCACAACCTAACGTTTGAACATGTAAAGGTAAATTTGAGACTTCATTCGAATTATATTTGAGGCCTAAACACACAATACCCAGTGAATCGATTTTGCAAAATAAATACTTCTCTTTAACTTATCTAAATACAGAATGTTCCAAATTGGCGAAGTTTTTCAAGGAGTTCGGTATAATTATTTCATTTAAGATAAATAATTCGTTAAATTCAATCAAAAGAAATCAACATGTAGAACCCCCTACAAAATCGAGCGGGGTGTATAAATTATTATGTGCGGATTGTAAAAGCGAATACATAGGTCAAACTAGACGTTCTTTTGTCACTAGATTTAAGGAGCATAATTCAGCAATAAGATTAAACAGACCCAATAAATCTAACTTCGCTGAACACTTCATCAATTCTAAACACGGGTTCAATGTAAACACAAATTATGAAATACTCCATAAATCTAGAGGCAATAACATAGATAACTTAGAGAACCTAGAGATTTTAAGAAGCGAATTAAACAAAGATTGTAATACTCTCAACGTCCAACTTGATTGTGAACATTGTAACTTCTTAAAAGACTTACTTAAAATCTAATAAACATGACCTATTTACTTTATATTGACTAGTGACAATGATCTCTCGATACTATATCATCTGTACACATCTAAAAAGAGATCATCGTCATTTATCTCAAACCGGATTTGACCTAAGAGCATAAGTTGGAATTTGTCCACAATTATTTTTTCTTTAAATTTTCTTCTCGTCTGTCTTTACCATGTTGCATGTGCTCTAGGGCCAACTGTCTAACTCAGTCAGCATTCATGAGTCTTTTTCTATTTTTATTTGACAAGTTCCAACTTTTACATCTTATACAATACCTATTATGACCAAACTTTGCTTCTAACTTTTCAAAACTTAAAAATTTTTTTTTTTAATTTCTCGATAACGACTTAACACCGTGAAATCCGTTTCACTTTTTGTATTGTGAGTACTATAACTTACTGGGTCGCCCATCAGGAGTCCTTGGCTTGCCAAAAAATAAAAATTTATATAATGTATCTTTCGGCCTTGGTAGTCTACAAACGTCTGTACCTCGTCCCTCAGTTTAGGGGTACTAGCCCGATAGACACATGCCAAGCGAATATAAACCATGTAGTGCACCCGACGTTGGTGGGGCTGACATGTCAATCTGTCGTACTACGACCTCGGCTAGATGGACGTGGTATAGATGTTTCGAAACTACACAATAATATATAGTGTATTTTAAATTTAATGTTTAAATAGTTGCGCCATCTATCATTAAATGTTATAATTACGATAGGCACTTACTCCACATGCGCCAAAAATTCGCGCAACGCAACAAAGGCTTACACTTGTCATTCTGCAATAAGATGTCGGTCTCTTAAGAAACAATTATTAATCTAGTCATAAATTAAACATCTGTGGTAATTATGTGATAATAATATTTTAATTAATTTTATCAATACTCCAAATACGTGTTTTAAACAATATTTTTAATAATCTAATTCAAAAATTATGACTTTAAGTAATTAAAACAAAAGCACATGTTGATCGAGCTGTAAATATTAAGTCGACATCTCGTAGCAGAAAAGAGCCCAATCGATGAAGAAAAACAAAATTGTTATAACTATGCGCCAGTGTTAAATGTTTAATTTCACTTAGTTGGTAAGATCTACATTTGTCTTATATAATATATAAAAATTTTTTTAACCGTTGTATTGCAATTGCAGTGTCTGATGATGCCCTCAATAAGGCGAAACTAGTCACATGAACATGAACACCAAATAAATATTGTCTGGAAACAGTTGGGATTGATTTATTTTTCCTAGTGATATTAATTGCTATCCCAAATCATCGTCAAATCGTTTACTTAAGAGTACTTTGTTGGCTTTGTTAAGTAAACGCCGATTTATATATAATTGCTATAATTTTTTTAATTTCTGAATTATTTTTTGTAGAACAAAAATATAATGAAACAATTTTAGAATTTTCAAAAAGGTATACAACCATAGTCAATAAAAATGGTATGAAAATTAATGAAATCTCACTACAAGAAGTATTTGTACAAGGTTTTCAAAACGCTATTAGAAATAAAGTGATTCAAAATTCAGTTAGTAAATTAGAATTTAAAACATTTAAAGAAATTGTAGACTATCTAGAAAAATCTTTAGATAAAAATAAATCGTCAGATCAAATTTTTTTGTTCCAAACCTCTTTTGAATAGAAACTTAAATATTTTAAAACATGAAAATTGTAGAAAAGCTAAGAATCTTAAAATTCAGGGAGATACATTTTTAGAAGTACCTATAATAAGACTGTCTGATAAAATTTTTAACACCCCACTTAATCAAAGGTATGAAAAAATAATCTTGCACAATTCGAAGTTAAATAATAGTAACAAACAAAATACAAGTACGGAAAATAATTCTAGTGAAATTCCGAGTATTACTAAAACTAATGATTTCGTTTCAGAAATTAAAAATATTAAAACAATTGATTCCAATCGTTATAATTTAAATAAAGAACATATTATAATTGAAATTCCAGAATATTGCTTAAATAATAATTACTATAATAACTGGATTAATAGGTCAAATATATATGAAAATGAAAATAATCCAAACAACAAAGAAATTAGTAAAAATTCCAACCGTAATTTAAGTAGAAATGAAGAAAATAATGTCAATTTTGAAGAAACTATTAGCAGAAACGAAGAATCAAATTTTTATAATTTAATTACCCCAATTAATTTTAAAGATGTTTCAAAGGAACAAGAAAAAAATGTTATAGATTATTCTAAAATTAAGGTAAATCTTAAAATAGTAAATAAAATTAAAATGAATAAAAGTAAGGGAAAGTTATTATTAAAATAAATAATAAATAATAAAAAACATTACCCCTATAAGAAAATAGAAACTTCTAGTATATGTAAACCTTTAAAAACATTAAATAAATTAAATTTACTAAATATAAAATTAAAAATATTGAAAGAGGCAATATTTTAATTAAAGATAAATTTAAGAAAAATAATTTTAAAAATATTTTTAATAATAGCAATAATAATAATTCAAATATTTTAATGCAGGGTGGGTTGAACACCCGACCCTTTCGTGCGTAGCGACACCACATTTCCCGAGGCAAATTTGCACAAGCACTAAGGTCGAAATCGCACCAACTTCCCACAAGAGGCCGACCTAGAAAAGTTGGGCGGTTACTAATGACCGGGTTAACTAGCTACACCCCCCCCCCCCCCCTTTAGTAACTACAAATAGTCCAAGACAATGAACAAGAAAATGCTGCCCACAACGAACCTAATTCGGATGAGGTTCATGGGATAGTTGGGCGCAGCAAAAATCGCAATAACACTAATAATGAGGCTAATTTGCAAAGAGAAAAAAGGCGATTCGAATGGACACAACAACTTAATTTTGATTTAATGGTCTGCGATCAGATGAGTAATTCTGCGGACAGGGGATATATGAAAAGATTGCATGCGCTCTGGAATAGAATGCATCCCGAATGGTCAAAATTCACCCCTCAGAACCTGCGAGATCGGATAGCTTCCCTTCAAGCACGAGGTTTTAAAATTACAGAAGATAACCCAAACCAGCCTGGAACAGATATAGAAGAAGACCAAAACTCGGACGAAGAAATTAATGAAGAGATGAATATTAAATTTCAGGATATCTTGAAAGACGTAAAAAGTGGAAAACGAATACAAAAGATACATGACAAACAAAATATCCCGAATAAACTTCTAAAAGACATGAACAACATAATCAAAGAACACTTACCTGGCATTAGAGATCTTTGGGACCTGAACTGTATCGTATACGCCGCTGCATGTACAGTATAAGCCATAAATATAGGGGACACAATAGACGGCACGAGTAAATACGAAGCAAAATGCGCCGACGCGAGGTGCTGTGCTCCGCGTAAGAGCCGGAGCTAATTCATTTCTTAAAATCAAGCAGCCGCATTCGAAACTCCGGTCGCAGGTATCATGGCCGGCAGACATTCAACGCAATTGAATTGATCGCATTCATTCGGTGGCGCGGCGCGCTACAAATTATAATGATTGGCTCACAATAATTCTGCTAGATAAAATTTTATTTTACTATTCTCTCATTTTATGATATTTACAATGTCAATTAACAGCTAATTTCTAATAGGTATTTTGTCGCAAAATTACTAAAAATAAGCGTAAAATAAAAGCATTTTTATATTTTTATACATATTTATTATTTATATATTTGATAAACAGAACTGATTAAAATAGGTAGATTTTTGGTCAACATTTTGTAAAAATTTTTAAATAAAATAAACCACAATTTGAGTGTATTACATTAAATAATTTAATAAATACATAAAATAAATTACTATTGCGTATTCATAACAAAAAATTACATAAACTATAAGTCCCATTAAATAGAATGTCGTTTAAGTTTCAATAATCTATTAACAAATTAACAATTTTATGAATAAAATAAACTATTACTTAACCTTATAATATTAAAAATTTACCCTGATAAATGATAAAAACATAATAAATAAATTTACAGATATTTACAAGATATTATATAATTATTGACTCCCAACGATTAGGTAATAGCATTGTATATAAAGGTTAGGTTAGGTTAGTTGCGTTGAAGGTCTGCCAGTGCCAAACGGCACGCAGACTCGCCGATCAAATTTTATACTATTTCCAATCGCTTACACAAGCGCCATCTATTTTCTCACGCCTATAACTATTAGGTGATTTGTGGGAGTCTTATACAGATTCCTTCTTTTAAATTCATCGTAATTTATACTTACTTCTAGTTTTGCATTTAAATTGAAGTGATATATTTTAAATTTTATGGATAGTTTAAATAAAACAAATAAATATTTAAAATACTTTGAAATTATACATATATCTTTGTAATTAAAAGCATTTTTTTATAATTTACATATAATAAACTTAGAAATAAAAAATAGGATAATATTGTGTTACAACATAAAGTACTTTAAAAATAAAGACAAAAATTAAGAAATTAAAAACCTCCAAGCTTACATACAAAAAAGTTTAATTATTTTAAAAAAGTAAGCATATTTTGCAATGCTGTGAGGATATTTAATTATCTTCTACAAACACAAATCAACCAAAAGTTACAATAACGACAACAAACAATAAAAACAATTTACCAAAATGAAACAAAATACAAAAACAAACAATAAAAACAATTTACCAAAATAAAACAAAATACAAAAACAAAAAATAAATAAAATAACAGATTTTAAATTTAAATATTACTCGAAACAAAGAATAAAAACAGTTTACCAAAATAATACAAAATACAAAAACAGAAAATAAATAAAATAACACATTTTAAATTTAAATATTACTCGAAACAAAGAATAAAAACAGTTTACCAAAATAAAACAAAACACAAAAACAAAAAATAATTAAAATAACACATTTTAAATTTAAATATTACTCAAAACAAACAATAAAAACAATTTACCAAAATAAAACAAAATACAAAAACAAACAATAAACAGATATTTTCCCACTAAACATTGTTATAAAACATATTTTTGTTGTAAAACAAAGGTTTAGAACATTGTAATGTAGTTAATTTTTCATACAAATGTTCGTTACACGAACAAAATTTGCTGGAAAACTTGTTATAAGTAATTTCAAAGTCTTGCGCTGCACAAGATGTGGCGTATCGTTTTCATGATGTCAAATAGTAATATTGATGAGAAGTTCTCGTGATATCAAAATGCAAATGAGTTATGCAAGAAGTTCTGTTTTAATGATCTGAAGTGAAGTCAAATAATAATATTAGCAAGTGTAGATGAGAAATGAGAAGTTCTGGTGATATCAAAATTCAAATGAGTTATGCAGGTATGTAGTTCTGTTTTAAAGATGTGAAGTGAAGTCAAATAGTAATATTAGCAAGTGTAGATGAGAGGTTTTGGTGATATTAAAATGCAAAACGTAGGTAGTTTTAAAGATGTGAAGTGATGCCAATTTATTTTTTGTGTTTTAGGAAATAGTTTTCTGTTAATTTTTCAATTTGATCAGGATTTTTTTGTGCAGTTTTCTTTCCGGCCAAAATGTGGTTTAAATTTTTAATGTAATTGTAAAGTAAAAACTTGCACATCTCGGACACAATTTCCTTTACTACTAGCTCCTTGTGATCACATAGCTCAAAGGCGTCGTTTTTTTATTAATTTTTAAATTAGTTACATTTTTTAAAATATTTGTTTTATGTAAACAGATTGGGAATAAATGTTTACAAACAATTTTTATATAAATAGCAAAATTTGCTAATTTTGAAGAAGAATGATTTAGATGTTCATTAGATAGATGTTTAGCTTTGATGAGCTCGTGTCTCTCCGAAAGTGTAGAATTGTTATGTAGTAAATTATCTAAGCAGATGGCACAATCTTTAAATT
This sequence comes from Stenus bimaculatus, assembly GCA_963971135.1. Taxonomy (NCBI): domain Eukaryota; kingdom Metazoa; phylum Arthropoda; class Insecta; order Coleoptera; family Staphylinidae; genus Stenus; species Stenus bimaculatus. The sequence goes on from OZ020181.1 coordinate 28,432,443, forward strand.
TGGGAATAATTGAGTTTGTTACCAATCCACTTACATAGTTTACTATACAGGGTGGGCCAACGAAAACGAAACAGGCTCTTTCTCCTCATTTTGATTACTTACAGAGCAGTGACTCGGTTGATGGTTTTGCAAATAACGGTTCTTTCCGAAATATTGCTGATCAAGTTCAGGTATCATGCTAAGAGGAATTTATAAAAAGTGGAAGCTCCCTGTCGCTTTTAGTTTTTGCCGTTCTACTACCAAAGCCCATGAAATTGCGTCTTATTATAAGAGCATAATTCGGGAAATACAAGGAATTGGTCTTAACGTTTTGGCTTCGGTATGTGATCAAGGAGCCACTAATGTTAATGCTATTAAATTACATCTCGAGGAGACCAGAGTAAATGCTCCTTCCCAGCAAGGAGTTTTAACCAAGATCCACTGGAGAACTTTTTTGGACAAGTAAGGCAGCACGGAGTGAGATATACCAATCCGTCCTGTAAAGATTTTAATGGCATTTTTAAGTCAATTTTGTTGAACAATTTTGTATCGGTGCACTCTACAAGTTCAAATTGTGAAACCGACAATTGCGAAAGCCTAATTAACTCTGTTGAGCAATTTGTTTCGATAAATATTGACGAGGATGACCATCAGGATGATTGGAGTTTGATTTCAATTCCAAATGATTTAGAAGTCCAAATTTCCACTTGGGAAGATTATACAGGGTGGGCCAACGAAAACGAAACAGACGAGTTTTGAAATAGTTAATAAAAAAATTTGAAAAAATGCTCGGACAGGCAACTTTAGTTTCGAGGGGGACATATTTTGCAATAGACCTGATTCAAAAATCCATTCATCCCTCGCCCTTTGGACACAACCCCTAAAAGTTTAATAGGGATGGTGGGGTAAGTAATGCCTCGTTAGAAAGATCTTTTTACCCAGAGTAATATGCCAAAAAAAAGTTAAATCTTTCGATTCGTTTTGAAGATATTCAAAATTTAACATGTAGAGTTTTCATGCCTTTAAAATTGTGCTATGAACACCACGGCTTCAATTTTAAGTGTTTTGATAGGGTAAGTAATACCTCCTGGGAAAGATCTTTTAACCCAATGTAACATACAAAAACATGTAAAACGCAATTTATTTTCATTTTCTACAAAAGAGATTTTAAAAAACAAATTTAAATTTATTCGAGGAATTGTTTAAAATTTTGTGACATCTGGAACAAAACAATACAAAACATAAAACGATTTATAACCACATTGAGATTCTTTTTATCAGTTGTATTTTGTATTAGTGGTGATTTTCATCGTGTTAAAACTGTTTATGACTAATTATTAGAAATCAACATTTAAAATTTTGTGAACTTCTCTAATAGCTTCTGCTAGCAATGGTTTATACAATTCCAGAAAGGGTTGTATTAATCACTTTTTATTTTAAAAACGATGAGAATGCTCATCGTGCAGCTAATTTATTTAATGAACAACATCCAAACAAACATTGTAACCGAAAATAGGCTGGAGTTGGTTGCAAAATTTAAAAATACTGGTTTTGTTGGTAATAAGAAACGCGATCCTGGTAATGTTCGTCCAATAAGAAATGAGGTCGTTGAAATAGGTGTTTTGGGACAAGTTGCTGCAGATCCGACTTTAAGCACAAAAAAATAAATATTGACGAGGATGACCATCAGGATGATTGGAGTTTGATTTCAATTCCAAATGATTTAGAAGTCCAAATTTCCACTTGGGAAGATTATACAGGGTGGGCCAACGAAAACGAAACAGACGAGTTTTGAAATAGTTAATAAAAAAATTTAAAAAAATGCTCGGACAGGCAACTTTAGTTTCGAGGGGGACATATTTTGCAATAGAGCTGATTCCACAATCCATTCATCCCTGCGCCCTATGGACACAACCCCTTAAATTTTAATAGGGATGGTGGGGTAAGTAATACCTCGTTGGAAAGATATTTTTATCCAGAGTAACATACAAAATTCTCGGTATTCACTAATAATTCTCTGTCGTAACTCTGCTAGAGATCCTGGTTCCGTTGCGTAAATCTCACTTTTTAAATGCCCCCAAAGGAAAAGTCAAGGAGTAAGATCAAGAGATCGCGGCGGCCACTCCAAAGGTCCTCTATGCCCAATCCATTGCCCAGGAAACGTCGTATCCAAGAATTCCCTAACAGGCCGTGTGTAATGAGGAGGGGCTCTGTCTTGTTGGAAAATCAGATGGTCTTCTATTTAACGATCGTCATTTTCGATAATATCGTCAAGAAATGGATGAACAAAGTTTTGAAGTAGATCCAAGTACATATCCCCTGTTAGATTGCCATCTAGAAAATACGGACCGATAAGACGGTTACATGTTTTTGTATGTTACATTGGGTTAAAAGATCTTTCCCAGGAGGTATTACTTACCCTATCAAAACACTTAAAATTGAAGCCGTGGTGTTCATAGCACAATTTTAAAGGCATGAAAACTCTACATGTTAAATTTTGAATATCTTCAAAACGAATCGAAAGATTTAACTTTTTTTTTGGCATATTACTCTGGGTAAAAAGATCTTTCTAACGAGGCATTACTTACCCCACCATCCCTATTAAACTTTTAGGGGTTGTGTCCAAAGGGCGAGGGATGAATGGATTTTTGAATCAGGTCTATTGCAAAATATGTCCCCATCGAAACTAAAGTTGCCTGTCCGAGCATTTTTTCAAATTTTTTTATTAACTATTTCAAAACTCGTCTGCTTCGTTTTCGTTGGCCCACCCTGTAAAATCTTCCCAAGTGGAAATTTGGACTTCTAAATCATTTGGAATTGAAATCAAACTCCAATCATCCTGATGGTCATCCTCGTCAATATTTATCGAAACAAATTGCTCAACAGAGTTAATTAGGCTTTCGCAATTGTCGGTTTCACAATTTGAACTTGTGGAGTGCACCGATACAAAATTGTTCAACAAAATTGACTTGAAAATGCCATTAAAATCTTTACAGGACGGATTGGTATATCTCACTCCGTTCTGCCTTACTTGTCCAAAAAGTTCTCCAGTGGATCTTGGTTAAAACTCCTTGCTGGGAAGGAGCATTTACTCTGGTCTCCTCGAGAAGTAATTTAATAGCATTAACATCAGTGGCTCCTTGATCACATACCGAAGCCAAAACGTTAAGACCAATTCCTTGTACTTCCCGAATTATGCTCTTATAATAAGACGCAATTTCATGGGCTTTGGTAGTAGAACGGCAAAAACTAAAAGCGACAGGGAGCTTCCACTTTTTATAAATTCCTCTTAGCATGTATACCTGAACTTGATCAGCAATATTTCGGAAAGAACCGTTATTTGCAAAACCATCAACCGAGTCACTGCTCTGTAAGTAATCAAAATGAGGAGAAAGAGCCATCTCGTCAAACATTAAGACGCATAACTTATCTTTCTCCTTCATTTTGGGTACTTCCAATTTTAAGTGCTCAATTACAGTTTTGCAAATTCCTGGTTTTAGAAAAACATTCTTCAACAAAATTCGCAATGTCTGAGGTGTCGGTAATGAAAAAATTTGGGGCAAAAAATTGTACGTTTTTGGGCTTTTTTGTAAATTGTTAAGGCCATTGCTTTGTCCTCCAATGTGTAAGTTCTTCCTTGTTTTTTTTGTTAAAATTTCGGACCTGACTTTCTAAAAATTTAGTGACGGTTTTGGGAAGTCCTTGAAATTTATTTATTTGCGCTTCAGTAGCTTTTAGGCGCTTTTTAAGTCCAACATTTTTGATTTTTAAGTAATTGGCTTTTCTTATTACTTGTTTAATGTCCTGTTTGCATTTTAAATTTTGACTTTTGTGTGAATATTTTGTAGTTAAAATGGTGCTTCCTAAAATTGAATTTGGTCCAAATCTTGGAAAAAGAAAGTTTGATTTACTATTAGTTACCTTACTAACTTTCATTTAACACATATTCTAAGTATTTCAAGTGTGTCTTTCAATTATAACTGATAACTAACAGTAGATATAACTATATTTTTCCAAGATTTGGACCCCAGCTGACGGGAATGAAAATTAATTTAATTTAGTTAGTAAAAATTAATTAATTTAGTTAGTAAAAATTAATTATATTTTCTGTTGACCGTTTGGTTAAGTTGTCATTACCCATACTCGGCCCCTATGGAAGGGATTTCTATTTGTTATAATGGGGAAGAATGAACCGAAGAAGTTGTCAAATTTCTAATTAACCACTAACCAACCAAAGAAGCCATTAGAAATCGCTTTAAGTAACTAAATGTATATGAACGCCTTTTGCAGCAGGTGCAATTAGGGGTTCCGTTCATTTCAAAAAGAGTGCATAAATAGAACGTGTTAAAAGTAAACTGATTTTCTCAGATTTGCTTGAGAAAAGTATGTAAAAACAAATACAACTATTGAACAGTGTGAATAAATGAAGCTTAAAAAACTAATAAGTTTTAGTTATTTACTGTCAACTACATCATGACAAATATAAACGTTATATCCTTGAGGAGCACATGTGCCTTTAAAAGTACTTTCACTGCTCAGGCTTTGAAATCAATGCTTATTTTAACAATAATTCAACTTACCAAATTTGTTTTCAATAAAATTTTTAAACGCTGTTTGAATAGTTGAACCTTAAGCTTCAAGTAACACTTATACTAAAAATTTACAGAAATGCAATGGGAAATTTGTCAATTTTTTAGTTTAATTGTCGGTAGAAGCTTAAGCTTCAACTGTGCAACTGAGCTTAATTGGAATACCTGCTAAATAAAATATTAAAGATCTATAATATTAAGGACCAGTTGCAACACTTTTCCTTAAACCCCAAAGTAACACCTAAATTCAAAAGTAGATAGAAATAAAATAGTAAATCTGTCACTTAAAAAAATTAAAGTATCATTAGGGATTTAAGGAGTAGAAGTGCAACTGGCCTTAAACACCCTGTCTCATTAGGCTGCTTTGATAGCGGCTAATGTTACAGGACAAGTGTCACTTAAATTTTAATTCGAAGTGGTACAATATAAAATATGACCATTTGTATATTGTTAGTAAGTGGAATGTCATAAAAATGTGGAAATGTAAAAGTTTCAAGACTATTTGGTTTTAAAAATTGGTCTTGGTTTATGCAAATTGATAGTTGAAAATTAACTGACTCATGTTTGGCTAGTTGAACAAGAAATCTTTCCAAATCCACAATCTTTTGAACTAATTCTTCAATTTTGTACAATTCTGTAAGTTTTTGAAGGTAGCTATGGGAACTGCCTATTAGAACCCTTTCTGATATTTCTTGTAACTTACAGCTTTGTATGGAATTGGCCCATGGAATCTATAATTGAAGTGTGGCATTCACAAAAGATATTATAATCAAAAACATATGACCCTTTTAGCATAATATTTAAATTTTTATAAATTATTTATTTTTAATACTTAGACCTTTTGGGAATACCATGCTTCAATTAAAAAGAGGGTTACTACATCTATAATAATATTAAATGTCATACGTTTTGTGGTTTTGCACTTCTTCGCTGAATAAACTAATATTGAGTTATATTTAGTTGTACAGGGTGGGCCAACAAAAACGAAAAGGACCTATTTTACAATAGTTAATAATTAATTGTTTTTCAAAAAACGCTTGGACAGGTCAAGTCTAGTTTGAAGGGGGACATATTTTGCAATAGACCTGACACAAAAATCTATTCATCCTTATGCACTGTGAACACAACCCCTAAAATTTTGATAGGATGAGTAATACCTCGTTGGAAACATATTTATTTGTTTGAAAGATATTTTAAATTTAACATGTAGAAATTAATTTGTTAAAATTTGAATATATTTTAAATCAATCGATCGATTAACCTTTTATTTTTTATGTTAATTGATCTTTTATCGAGGTGCTATTTACCCTATCAAGCAATTTAAAATTTTAGCGGTTCACAATGCATAGCGTTGAACAGATTTTTGCTTCAGGTCTATTGCAAAATATGTCCTCCCTCAAATAAATTTTACTTGTGCGAGCGTGTTTCAAAAAAAATATTTGTCACAAGTGGTCAAATTAATCAGCAAAAATTGAAGTACCTGTTATGATCTCTAAAGCAAGATTCGAGGCAGGATTTAAAAGAGGACAGCTTTCCATTTCAATATCCTTTGCAGATCCTAAAAAAATGAATATTAGAACAATCCGTGTAAATATTTGCTAGTGGATAAGTATGCTGGTTATTAGGTGGCATATATAAATGTATAATAATCAAAATCTATAAAGTATAAATTAGTACGCTTATAATATATAATATGTAAAAATATACAATATTTTATAAATACATGCAATTATTAAAAAACCCTAAAATTGAATGAAGCTTATTGATATTATAACTATTAAAAGTTGTACCTGAAATAACGTTTTCAGGACCCATATCCATTTCCCTCATGAGTAAAGGGTAATCTAAAAAATATATTAAAGTTTTTGTTTAAAAATTATATATTCAAAACCTTTATTGGCATATAATCAACATTACAAATTACAACAATTTTAGACTATATACAATTTAATTATTTACAAGCCTCTGTAATATTTATTATATTATAAAATATACAATAATGGAAACTGTTGTTTAATTTATTAATTAACAATTAAAATATTACCTGGAATATTACTTGAAGTAGTAGCTTTTCCATCTATTAATTCACGCCTTGAAACATCTAAGCCTGAAAATACAAAAAAACTTTAAAACTACAAAAATTTAAAAATTGCCTTGTTGATTTTAAAAAACTTGAGACAATAAATTATAAATTCTCTTATTACAATACTTACAATTAACATTTGTAATTCCTTCCAAAGGTCTGATATTCTCGTTATCAGTTTCGCTAACTTTAAGAGAAATGTGTGTGCTGTCGGCCAGAGGAAAAACCCAATTATATGGCACTTTTATCGGATCTGAAAAATAAATCAATCAACAAAAATTAATATTTAAAAATTCTCACCAACTTACCAGGTAAATTATAAGTTGGCACCAGTCCCTTAGTACCACCATGCCTTGGTATATTTTCCTCAAAATGGTCCGAACAAATATACTTTACAGATACCTTTTGAGGTTCGAGCGAAAGCAATTTTAAATTGCCCGTAGCTTCGACCCATTTCGTAAACCGTTCAGGATCTTTATTGCTATCCGGAAATCTCCGTAGGGTCTTTTTATTTTTGCAATTTATGCGGCACAAGTACGGCATGATGAATTGTTAATTTTAAAAGAAAATTAAAGATAACCTAAATGAATGAAATAAGTACCAAAAATTAAAACTAAAAAACACTAAAGTTAATAAAAATAAACTAAAGTAAAAACTAATTATTAATATAAAAACCTAAACTATAAAAAATTACTATAATAAATATTATAAAACTAACTATAAAATATTACTAAACTTATCTAACTTTAAAAACTAACTAACTAATAAAAATTTAAAAAAACAAAGAAAAAAGCTAAACTAACCTAAAACCTAATCTAACTGCAGGTCCCAGGTCTTTATGCACTTTTATTTAAGAAAGATCCTGAGGGATTTAATAATAATGATAAAGAAGCATATAAGGAAATATTGGTAAAGAGTTCTGCACTGAGAAGAAACGGCGATCCAAGTCTGCAAATTAAAGGTTCAAAGTCTTACAAATATCAAAATATATTAAAGCCTTTATTTGTCGAACCAACTCTTCCAAACCGATTTCAGAGTTACAGCGGTCCTACAACAAGAGCATCGCGAAATAGAATTGGAACTGGCTTTTTGAAATTAACACAAAAACCATTGGAATATGTTTACTGGGACGACCCTAATGAGCTGGTAGATCGATTGTATTTATTACATGCGTCAAGAGGGGTGGGTAATAATTCTCATGAAAACGAAATTATTAGAATTGAGGAAAAACTTAGAGAGGCAAATTTAATTTTATAATTCACATAAATAGGTGTCCTAAGTCAAAAACATCTAGTTATCATTTAAGATTGACATTATGAGCGTCGATAAATTTGGACATCACCTAAAAAATATCAATTCGATAAAACCTGGTCCTCCAGGTCCTGGTTTTTTGTTTACCAGAGATGTGAATTTTAATCTGGAAAACAGACGATTAACAGAACTATCAACACCAATCGATGCAATGGATGCTGTAACTAAAAAATTCGTTGATGATTTAGAATTAGAAATAATAGGAACAATAAATAACTTAAAAACCACTTTAGAAAATGAGCGAAATGAAAATATAAACAAAATATTAAAAGATGTTAATAAGTCCATGAGTAAGAAGATTTCAAGTTCTGAGATACAAACTAATCAGCTTATAGCAAATTTAGAGAAAACTCTCGACTCAGTTTCAAATAAACTTCTCTATCAGATGGATACAAAAATCGATAAGAGTATAGCAGAAATTAAATCGTACATTCACAATCAATATTTATTTCAAGAAAAATGAGCAACGTGAAGCAAGACATTGTGAATGAACATTATAAACTAGCTAGAAAAAAATTTCAAAGACGAAGAACTATTTTAAAAGGCATTGATGATTTATTGCAAGCGGATTTAGCTGAATTCCAACTTTAAGCACGGGAAAATAAAGGATTCAGATTCATATTGGTTGTTATCGACTGTTTTTCTAAATACTTATGGACGGTCCCTGTAAAAGATAAAAGTGGCGCCGCTGTAACAGACGCAATGAGCACAATATTTAAATTGGGGAGAATACCTTTAAATTTACAAACGGACCAGGAAAAAGAATTTTACAATAAAAACTTTGACGACCTAATGAAAATTCATGGGATAAATCACTATTCAACATTTACCATCATGAAAGCATCAATTGCAGAACGCGTTATTCGCACATTAAAAGAAAATATTTACAAACATTTTAGTATAATGGGGAAATATAAGTGGTATGATGACCTTAAAATAATTTGTGATTCTTACAATAATACCAAACATACTACAATTAAAATGAAACCTGCTGAGGTCACGAAAAAAATGAAAAAGCGTTGTTAAAAACTGTTTACTCTCATATTAAAATTGTTGGACATGGAAAATTAAAGGTCGGTGACATTGTTAGAATTAGCAAACAAAAAGCGATATTTGATAAAATATTAATTGGACCACCGAATTTTTTAGAGTAAAAAAATTAATATAACAAATCCAGTAACGTACTTGTTAGAAGATATGAAGAATCAACCTATAAAAGGAGCATTTTACTCGGAGGAATTACAAAATGCTAAATATGAAGATGCTTATCTTGTTGAAAAAGTTATTAGAAAAAAGAACAATAAAGTATTTGTTTTAAGTGGCTCGGTCTTGATAAATCACACAATAGTTGGATTAACAAAAATAATGTTTTGTAAATAATATTAACTTTGGGAATAAAATAATCTTAATTTCATTATAAGTTAACAAAATATATTATATTAATAAAAAAAAACAAAATTAAAATGTATTTTTAAATATAAGTAATTATTTTAAATTGTGTTATTATAAAATAAATATTACTTACCATGAAAAATTAAAGGAATAATAAACTGTTATGCACATTCAAATTTTATGTTATTTATTTTTTGAAACTCATAAAACACGAGTGAGTGCTTGGGATATTAGGAAGTTGTAAAATTACAAAAATTGGATTTAATTCAATAATTATTTATTTCAAAGCACATTATAATATTTAAAATGCATATACCGGGTGGAAATGAAACTAGGGCCACTCCTGGCATTTTTTTATTTATGAAAATAAAAAATTAGAATTTTAGTATCTTATATGATCTAAGAAAACAAATTTTATGGATCGAATAAATCTTTCATTTTACTTCCGGTTTATCAGGAAATGGCACCCACTTTCTTATTTTAAATGTAACCCCCTGATTTTTTCTACGTAAAATCAAACATTGGTTAGTTTTAAGTATGTTTATGACAAAAAAAAAATTTTTTCAAAACTTTAAGAAAAAATGTTGAATTTTTTTTTGGTAAAAAATTTGATTAAAACCTACAAAAACTATTTTTAGATAATAGAATTACGTAAAATAAATTTTAATTTATAAAATTTATTTCACCGTTCTTGAGATATTATTTTTTTTTAATTTTCAAGAAGCGTTTTTTGGAAATATCTTTACTTTTTTAAATGGGATGATATAAGGGTCACCCCCTAATTAAATAGAGGGTTTTTTTCCGGTTACTGTGATATCCCATATGTACGTTTAAAAATAGGTTTTGTAGGTTTTACTCAAATTTTTTTCTTAAAGTTTTGAAAAAAAATATTTTTTTGTCATAAACATACTTAAAATTAACCAATGTTTGATTTTACGTAGAAAAAATCAGGGGGTTATATTTAAAATAAGAAAGTGGATGCCATTTCCTGATAAACCGGAAGTAAAATTAAAAATTTATTCGATCCATAAGATTTGTTTTCTTAGATCATATAATATACTAAAATTTTAATTTTTTATTTCCATAAATAAAGATATGCCAGGGGTGGCCCTAGTTTCATTTCCACCCAGTATACATATAACATAAAATTAAATAAAAAACAAAATAAAATAAAAAACAAAAAAAAATACAATAAAAACAGAATACCTATCAATAAAAACGATTATTTTCTAAACACTTGTCCAAATTATTTTGAATAGTTTAAAAAAACAATTAAACCTAATAAATAAATCACATAAAAATGTTCTTTCATCACTAAATTCCTCACCTAATATTAAATTTAAAATGTCACTTGTTTCAACTACATATCTGCCTTCGTTGATAACACTCCGAAACACTGCGTCCACAAACCCATTGAATGGTTGAACATCGCAAAGACCAACACCATTGAAAACCTCCAAATAAAATGTTGCCATAATATGAAGATTCTGCAGAGAGTGCAGTTTTTGAAATTAAAGCAACCGGGTGGAAGTTGTTGAACGGATCCACCCCAAACCGTATTACTTTGGAGCCGCAGATATTGAGTGGAAAAACTTGCTCAAACAACAATCTCTTCGCTTCATACTTGAGCCCATAGTCAGCGGAGGTGGAGGTAGACAATCGGGGTTGTTGGTTGAAATTACGTAATCGAAGTTCCGCTGGAGTTTGTTCTTGGTTGGTGACAGACATTGGATTGGAGTTGGTTGTTGTTTGGAGGTAGACATTCCTCGTTTCGCTGGAGGTGGTTGTAGACTGACATCGTTTTCTCGGTAAAACTTTTTCACTTCGGCATCAATGTTGTCTAGTTGAGAAGCTGTGATCTCCAAATCATCTTCCACAAACATAGATGGTTGAAGTGGAGGATCACAACAAATCTTCAACTCATCAGTTTCTTCTTCTACAACTTTTGGCTTGAAGTAGGGGTTGATCTTCATTTTCCTGGCCATTTTGAAGCTTTTCTTGAACATCTTGTAGGTTTCTTCGTTACTCAGACTCGAACTACTGTTTTCACTAATGTATCAACAATATTTATACCAAACTTTTGCTAAACTTACAATTTTACCGCCCCCCACTTTAATATCATTTTTATCATTTATGCATAATTCCTAATATAGTCTATTTTTCTGACGGATGTAACTATAACTTTATTTATTTTTTATTTATTTTATTAAATGCAAATAATGTACAAAACATTTACAAAAGTAAAAAAAAAAGACAAAACGGAAAGCAATGGCATAAATGCTTTAACCTAAGATAAAATTATTATTCTATATATAGATATATCAAATTTAGTTGTGAGTATTTCCTCTAATGAAAAAGGACAAATATTAATAAGAAGTTCCTTCAACCGATATTTAAATTCTTTATTTGGTAAATCTTTAATTGATGATGGCAGATTGTTAAAGATCTTAATCCCGTAAAAGTTAACTCCTGAGCAAGTTTTGTTTAGCCGAAAATGGGGAACTCTGATTTCTTTGGTCTGTCTTGTATAGTGGTTGTGGATTTCAGAGCTGGTAGTGAAAGAATTCAAATTATTTTTAACATATACAAGAGAGTCCAAGATAAACATAGCCGGTAAGGTTAGTATTTTTAGTGACTTGAAAAGTGGTATGGTATTGTCTTGGTACCCTGCGCAACATAGGGCATGTATTACGGACCTCTGGAGTGCAAAAATTCTTTTTGCAGAAGCACTATGTCCCCAAATAATCAGCCCGTAGCTTATTAGTGAGTTGAAAAGGCCGTAATATGCAGTGAGAAGAACCTCTCGCGTCACTACTTTTTGCAGAGACCGAATTAGAAAGATAACTGAAGACAGTTTATCTGCGAGGTAGTTAACATGATTACTCCAAGTGAGAGTGGAATCGAGGTAAATCCCTAGCAATTTTACTTTGTCACTATTATTAATGGTTGGTAGCGTTCTTGTGGAAATCATTAAACTTTGTGTTTTCGAATCATTGAGACATAGTTTGTTGGCATCGAACCACTTCTTCAGGTATAGTTTTGTTTCGTCTATTTTTAAGGAGAGCTTATTGAAGTCAATATCCGAATTTAAAGTCGTGGTGTCATCGGCAAATAGAACAAGCTTAGAAATTGGAATGTTCCCGTCTAAGTCGTTGACATAAATTAAAAAAGAAGTGGTCCGAGCACCGAACCTTGAATCACGCCCGTTTTAATGTTGCAAGTACTAGAGTTCGACCCGGAAAATTCTACATATTGTTTCCTATCAGAGAAATAAGATTGAAAAAATGATATAGCACTTGGAGTAACACCATAGTGCTCTAGCTTTCCTAAAAGAATATTATGCGAAACTGTGTCAAATGCTTTTGACAAGTCAGACATTAATGCGTTTGCGTAAAGTCCGTTATTGATGCATTCGTGCACGTAATTGCTGAGTTCGATTAGGGCAGTGGTCGTTGAGAATCCTTCCCGAAAGCCAAACTGTGATTCAGAGAGAATATCATGAGCACTTAAATGCTTGCAAAGTCTTGATTTGAGGCCTACTTCAATAATTTTTCCAAAGGTTGGAATAATTGAGATGGGCCTACAGTTAGCTACTTCTTTGGGATTGCCTTTTTTGAATAAAGGTATAACTTTTGATGTTTTAAGGCAAATGGGAAAGGTATTCTCCACGATACACCTGTTTATTAATTTGGTTAGTGGGTATAAAATTACACGACAACTTTTTTAAATTATTTGAGAGACCAAATATGTCGGTGGCATTGCTATTTTTTAACCCTTTTATTATATCTCTGGTTTCGATGTAAGAAAATTGACTTATAGAAAATGGTTCTAATTCGTCTAACTTGGGCAAGATCTCTAGGGAGTTTAAGTCGGTGACGTCGATGTCATTAGCGATATGATCTGCTTCGTTTGCAAAATATTTATTGAATTCATCGGGACTTAACTCGACGATATTGGTTAACTTTTTTGCTCTATTTTTATTGACGAGTGACCACATTGATTTCACCTTGTTAGTGCTGTTAATGATAAATTTACCGTTGGCCTTTAACTTTGCTAATTTGATTTCGTACTGATAAGAGTACGTTAACTTATGAATAGAATCTTCAAGATCGAGTGCAGGGAACCTCTTATTAAAATCATTTAGCATGTTTAGTTGTTCACGCGTATTTTGTAGATTGGCGTTAAACCACTTGACCTGGTCAGAATGATTTTCTTTCACTCTCTTAAGAGGAACATATATATTGAGCAAATTGATAATAATACATATAAAGTTATTAAAGGAAATTTCGATATTAACATTATCGAGGAATATCCAATTAGTATTATACAGAGCGGTGTAAAAGTTATACAGACAGGTTTCGTTTAGTGGTAGTACTATTTGTTAGTTTGGGTGTGTTTCTTACGTCTATTTTCTTTTGGTGTTTGCCAATCATCTGATCGCGTCAATGACTTATTGGGACGAGTCTCGAGGTTTGTTGATAAACAATTTAAGTTTTAATTTGCATTGGTATTCGAATTTTCCGCATCTGGTGCTAGCTGAGTTACTGAAACGGTTGCAACGGCCTGAGCGTATGTTTGATTTATGATATTGATATCGCTAGACATTTTTGGCTTTTCATAAATAGATGGCACTTTTCCTTTCGTCTTTGATACTGGAATGGAATTTGAGTTATTTAAACCATATAGATAATTAATTTTGTCCCTTAGGAGATTGTTAATTTCATCTTTTTCCATAATCAATTTCCGTTGAAGAGAATTTTCTTCTTTGAGGAATGCAATAACATCCGAATTGTCTAACTTACATGTATCATCGGCAGCAGCATCATCAATAGCAGAAAAGATGGCCGTATTAGAGGTTATCTTCTGACAACATACGGTATTTCCATCATCATCAACGAAAACACCAGGAATTTTTATCTCACAATTCGCGTGGTAGTCTTTCTCACATGTATCACATGTGATAAATTTTTTAACATTAACTTTACAGTAATTGCAGACTGAATCGTTAGCACTTGTTGATTTGACCGACATATTGTTTTCTCTCTTTCATGAAAACGACTTATATGTGAAGTGAGCAAGAGCATAAGCATATAAACTATACATAAAAAAATGTTTTCGATTTGTGTCTACTTGTCACATTCGAGTTTAATAAATTAAATTGTAACAATTGCTGATTAAGAAGTTGAATCACCTCAAAATACAAAATTGTGCGAGAAAGCTAAATAGGTTTGTAGTATTTTGTCAAAAATGATTTAAATAAGGCAATTTAGATTTTTTTTAGATAATTAAAATCTTTCTTTTTCATAATAAGTATTTTTTTTAATTTAATAATAAAATATTTATTTCTTTAAAAAAATTTTTGTTAATTATTCTAAAATTGTAAAATATTAACCACAATTTATTTATTACAAAAAATATCTTCACATGTTGAATATTATAAATTATTTTAATAACGAATTATCTTCAATAAATTAATAAATTTGCTCATTTATGTTTGAAATTAATTTTTCAAAACATTAGCTACATTATTTTTACAACAAATTGTTTTCGATTTATGTCCACTTGTCACATTCGAGTTCAATTAATTAATTTGTAACACCGTCATTGCTGATTAAGAAGTTGAATCACCTCAAAAATTGTGTGAAAAGGCTTAATATATTTGTACGATTTTGTCAAAAATGTTTTTAAATAGGACGATTTATATTATTTTTATAATTTAATGATAAAATATTTTACTTTCTGTAAAAAAAAGTTTTGTTAATTATTCTAATAAGAATTGATCATTATTGAAATAAATATTACTTATTCAATAAATGAGATTGGTCCATTAAGAGAAACAGCTAATATTCTAAATTTATAAATTGATTTAAAGCGGGTGAGTTGTTGGTATGTGATAGAAAAATTTGAATCCTTAAAAAAAATTGTGTTAAATACATATCTAACATAATTATTAGTAACTGCTTGGTGGTCACAACCGCTAAGTCGTTGGAATAAAAACACATACGATAAAAACTGCGGCTTGGATTTGCGGTGCCGTGTGTTTTTCTTAAGCTTTGTCGCTAAAACTTAAGATGGTGCCACTAGAATTAGTAACTTAGGCTACCAACTCGCAGATGGCAGCACTTGACTGATTCATAGTAGCGACTTAAACCACCACTTCACAGATGGCAGCACTTGGCCGATTCATCATTACTTAAGTAGTTGGGGATTAACCAATCAGCGAGCTCGGGGCGGGGTAATAATTAGGAAATAGCGTCCGTCCAATGAAATTGGAGTGTAGGAGGAGTCTGGGTGAGGTATTAACCAATCAGGTGGTTAGGGGGAGGGCTAGGAGGGGAGGTCGGCTCAGGTGGGAGGAGTTATGGCGAGGTGTTCGACCAATCACAGCACAGGTGGGAGGAGTTATAGTGGGGGAAATTTCATGACGTCATATGGAGAATTTTACATGGGGGGCGGGGCTTCACCCGATGGGTGCATGGGTTAGCTCGGCACCGCAAATCTTATCTACTCACTCCAATTGCGATATTAATTATTGTAAAAGAAAAGATGACATTAATATTGAAAAGAATTTAATACCAGCAATAAAAGCCAGTCAGGAGTTATTTCTCAGGCTAGATAAAATAATAACCAACTTATCCAATCGCAGTAGAAGTTTAATTGAACATTTGGATAGCAATATACTGGAAACAAGTAGTGGGATGAGGACTTCAAGAAAACAACTTAATTTTTAAATTGCGACTAGTTTCGACATTTATTAATGTCTTTATCAAGCTTTAATTTTCTTATCAAGTTGTTTGTTAATCATTAATTGATCACTGGAATCACACACTAATTTGTGATAGTAATATTCTATTCTATCTAAATTGATTGCACTCATTAAATATGTTACTGTGATTGTTTTCAGCATTAAAAAATTTACTACAGGATTATTATTATAAGGACGCTATAATCAAATTAATATAGTGGAAACATTTAATTCAATTATTTGTAAGTTTGTGGGTGGAAAGCGTGTAAACTTTTCTAAAAGAGGTTCATATGAAGGAAGATGTAAACCCGCTGTGGTATCATTTAATACGAAAAGACACCATTCAAGTTATCAAAAAATTGTTCCTAATAAAATCCCTAATAAATTAATTACGTCATTAGAAACTAGAAGAATAAAAAAAATCAATAAAAACTTTAAAACGGAAAACTATTTTAAACTTGAAGAGAAAAACTCCCACAAAAGTACATCGGAAACCAACTGGGCTTGCTGATAGAGATTACGGTGAAAATTGCGAAAAATTTGATTTAGATCCAGATATTTATAAAATCGAGGAGGAAAAATTTCTAAAGAGGTTAAAAAGAACAGATGAAGAAAGGGTAATTTTGGAAACAAGTACAGTTCTTCAAGCTGAAAGTGGTTATTGGTTAGAAGAAAGAAGAAAATTATTGACTGCTTCTTTTTTTTAGCGTTAGCACCAGAAAAGAAGAAACTCCTTGTAAGGCATTAGTAAAATCCATATTATATGGTCAAAAAATAGATGTTCCGTTCCGTCTCTTAATCATGGCAAAATGTATGAGTCACAGGCCATAACGGAATGGACTTTTTGTAGACAAGCAATTTTGCTTTTTAGGTATTTATATAATTATATATTTAAAAATGAATCTTATTTATTATGTAAAAAGTGTCACATTTTTTCACTGGTGTTAAAACTAATGGGGCAATTCTGAACAAATAGTTTCAGGCGTAACAGCGCTGTTAAATTTGACAGTCAAAAAAACGCTATTCTGTTTTTTTTATTTTTTTATTAAAAAATAGCACTGCCAAATACAAAAAAATAGCTCTCTAAAAAGTGCAAATAAAATAAACTAATGCTGTTTAAAAAAAAAATAGTTGGTTGCGCTATTCAAAATCTAAAATGTCAATTCTTGTAACAAAAATTCATCTATTGCTCCAATTAGGTGCAACCCCTGATGGAATCGTAAATAGCAAAACGATTGTT
Organism: Stenus bimaculatus; assembly: GCA_963971135.1. Lineage (NCBI taxonomy): Eukaryota > Metazoa > Arthropoda > Insecta > Coleoptera > Staphylinidae > Stenus > Stenus bimaculatus. Next base: position 28,449,782 of record OZ020181.1, read on the forward strand.
GAAATCAAATGCCCATATTCAGCGTACAACATGGATCCGAGGGAAGCAATTAGAAAAAAGAAGATACACAAATGATAAATGGTATTACCAGATATAAGGGCAATTACGTGTAACTGGAAAAAAACGGTTGCATATTTGCAATCTGGACAGGAAACCAATTTCCACTAATTGTAGAATATATTAATAGGCGAACTGATTTTTGGAAAAACAAAATGGAACCAAAGTTAATACGTTTCTACTACAATTGCTTATTGCCGGAATTAGTTGATCCAAGGCATACAAGGGGGCTTGCTATAAGGGAACCTATTTACATTCTAGAAGCCCAAAAATTATTGGAAGAACGTAAGCAATTCACCAATTCGAACAAAATATTTAAAAAAATGTCCCTAATCAAGTAGTTTGAAATTACACATCCGCAATTAATGAATCGATTTTCTTAGAAAATATATCTATTTATCACCAAATGTGTTCTTTTATTTCTAAAATTTACTCTGAATAAACATTTTTTTGTTTCAACTTGAGCTTTTATGGGCTTATTCTGTACAAATATTCCTAACAGCTGCAAACTTAACATCGACTTAGTTAAAATCGCAATGTTAAAAACAATTCGACACCTCTTTTAGCGATTTTGAAAATTTAAAATAATAAAAAAGTTATGAATTTTATGGGTTACTTTAAATGGTCATTTAAGGAGATATTTAATAATTTTTTTTATTACAACTAGATGGCGCAAGTATAACTTTTTTGGTACTGTTAAAAAGTTCTTTAAATAAGGTATTTTTTGATGGTATAAAAACCATATCAACCCATTTAAAAAAAAAATTGATGACGTCATTGTGACGTCATGCCATTGGATAATATATTTTTTCTATTTTGGTGTGTTACTAGTCGCTAGTAACACACTGACAGCAGTGCGTTACTAGCCAGTACCGCACTGCTATCGGTGCGTTACTGAGTAGTAAATTTTATTTTTCGAAGTTGGTAGCACTGAAGTTTATTGATTTTATTGTGACAGTTGCCAAGCGATTTACAGGTTATTTGATGATTTGACAAACCTGACATTAGAGTTGCCAACTACCAGAAAAGTTACTAAAATTGAAAACTATAATATTTTATTTTAAATAGATAAAAAGGCGCAAAATAGAAAAAATAGTATAAAAAACTCGTTTCATAAGTCGATAGTAGAACTTGTTCATTAAAATACTCGTCGCTACGCGACTCGTATTTTAAAATTGAACGCGTGCTCCAATATGCGACTTATGAAACGAGTTTTTTAATATACTATTTTTTAACTTTAAAATAAAAATTTTTAAAAACAATTCGACACCTCTTTTAGCGTTTTTGTAAATTTAAAATAATAAAAAAGTTCTGAATTTTATGCGTTACTTTAAATGGTCATTTAAGGAGATATTTAATAATTTTTTTTATTACAACTAGATGGCGAAAGTATAAGTTTTTTGGAACTGTTAAAAAGTTCTTTAAATAAGGTATTTATTGATGGTATAAAAACCATATCAATCCATTTAAAAAAAAATTGATGACGTCATTGTGACGTCATGCCATTGGATAATATATTTTTTTAACTTTAAAATAAAGTTTTTTAAAAACAATTCGACACCTCTTTTAGCGTTTTTGAAAATTTAAAATAATAAAAAAGTTATGAATTTTATGCGTTACTTTAAATAGTCATTTAAGGAGATATTTAATATTTTTTTTTATTACAACTAGATGGCGCAAGTATAACTTTTTTGGTTCTGTTAAAAAGTTCTTTAAATAAGGTATTTTTTGATGGTATAAAAACCATATCAACCCATTTAAAAAAAATTGATGACGTCATTGTGACGTCATGCCATTGGATAATATATTTTTTTAACTTTAAAATAAAGTTTTTTAAAAACAATTCGACACCTCTTTTAGCGTTTTTAATAAAAATTTAAAATAATAAAAAAGTTATGAATTTTATGCTTTACTTTAAATGGTCATTTAAGGAGATATTTAATAATTTTTTTTATTACAACTAGATGGCGCAAGTATAACTTTTTTGGTACTGTTAAAAAGTTCTTTAAATAAGGTGTTTTTTGATGGTATAAAAACCATATCAACCCATTTAAAAAAAAATTGATGACGTCATGCCATTGGATAATATATTTTTTTAACTTTAAAATAAAGTTTTTTAAAAACAATTCGACACCTCTTTTAGCGTTTTTGAAAATTTAAAATAATAAAAAAGTTATGAATTTTATGCGTTACTTTAAACTCACCCTGTATTAATGACGACACTGGTGATTTAGCAATGACGTCATTATCGATTTTTTTAAATTGAAACCCCCACTTTTTTCACTCGTTTTTGATAGACATTTGTCACTTAAACGATGATATAAAAAATGATTGTATTTGTAAACAAATTTTCGTTTAAAAATGTTTTTAATTTAAACTTGAAATTAATTTGTACTATTAAATTTGAAAAATTTTAATGTTGTATAAGATATATTTTGGATGATTTCAATAAAGAGTAAATTTAAAATTTTATTTTTTGTAAATTTCCTTACATTTTAATGGAATCAAAAAATTAGTTTTCAAGACTATTTATTAAATTTTGTTAAATACATTTAACATTTTTCCTTCGCATTAGAATGTGCATTATTTAAACATTTACTTTCTTTTGTTATTATTAGTAACTTCAAATTCATTTTAATTTATTTTTATAAAACCTTTTTCGTTAAAGTAAAAAATTCCTTTTTTGAATTAAAAAGATTTTTTATTCAAAAATTTGTTTAAAAATTTAATTTTTTTTATATCATTGTTTAAGCGACATGAATTTTTATCAAAAATTAGTAAAAAAGTGGGTGCTTCCATTTAAAAAAATCGATGATGACGTCATTGGTAAAGCACCAGTGACGTCATTAATATTTTTATTATACCAAGAGATGGCATTTTGAAAACTAAAATCGACCTCTCCGAGCGATTTTCTCAAAAAAAATTAAATACGGCAGTTATGAATTATGTCCCAAACTTTATCATCACCCATTACCGGGTGGAAATGAAACTAGGGCCACCCCTGGCATTTCTTTATTTATGAAAATAAAAAATTAGAATTTTAGTATCTTATATGATCTAAGAAAACAAATTTTATGGATCGAATAAATCTTTCATTTTACTTCCGGTTTATCAGGAAATGGCACCCACTTTCTTATTTTAAATGTAACCCCCTGATTTTTAAATAATACAAATACGTAAAATAAATTGTAATTTATAAAATTTATTTCACCGTTCTTGAGATATTATTTTTTTTAATTTTCAAGAAGCGTTTTTTGGAAATATCTTTACTTTTTTAAATGGGATGATATAAGGGCCACCCCCTAATTAAATAGAGGTTTTTTTTTCCGTTTTCTGTGATATCCCATATGTATGTTTAAAAATAGTTTTTATAGGTTTTACTCAAATTTTTTACAAAAAAAAATTCAATTTTTTTCTTAAAGTTTTGAAAAAAAATATTTTTTTTCATAAACATACTTAAAATTAACCAATTTTTGATTTTACGTAGAAAAAATCAGGGGGTTATATTTAAAATAAGAAAGTGGATGCCATTTCCTGATAAACCGGAAGTAAAATTAAATATTTATTCGATCCATAAGATTTGTTTTCTTAGATCATATAACATACTAACATTTTAATTTTTTATTTCCATAAATAAAGAAATGCCAGGGGTGGCCCTACTTTCATTTCCACCCGGTATACTTTAACATATTTACAAATACACTTTTTTTTACAATTACTACAATATTACACTTATTTTTATTTTAGGCATGAAACCTACAGACAAATGGAACCGACGACAAGTTAGCAACAAATTTCCAGGATCAAAAATTTTACATGTATTTTTCCATAAGAGGATTATCGCCCATAACTTCTTCGTATTAAGCCGCATAAAAAAGCTAATGATACCATTAGAAAGTATGATTTAAGATCTTTCTAGCAGTGTGTATACCAATGCTTGCCTCATAATATTTATTGATATAACTGCAATTACACTGAAGTCTACTAAAAATTTACAAAAACGTATTATGGGATGCAGTTCTTTTCAAAATAATCCCACAAAAAAATAATGGTACCAATGAAAAGGTCTCTTCATTTCCTTTAAAATGATGTGTTACACAATGCTTTTCTTTTTATATTTTTTAAACAATTAACGAAAAAGCTTATTTTTTTCTAATTATCACCGAATATCAATCTTCAATTAAAATGCACGAAAAAAACTAACCACGCCAATAGTTAGAATTTTTAATGCGGCTGTAACAAAATTAATTTTGTCACTATTATTTTTTATCATTTGAACACCCTGTATTGAGATTTTATGTCTATTAGTTACGCGCTCTACTGTTATCGTTTTTTGGTTGGACTAAGATCCTTATCGGAGGGGGAGGAGATCGATTGAAGATCGATAACGGGGCTTTTTCTCGGTGACCAGCACTTTTTCAAGAGGATCAGATTGATATGTGGCACAATGCTTGCCTTTGTCCTTTTAATGAGCTGTTTTTTTTAATTAACGAATTAAGTCACCTGACTCCGTTGAATTAACTTGCACAAAAAAGCTAAATACACCAATGATCGTGATTTTTCAGGAGGATTAGATTGATATATTGCACAATGCTTACCTTAGTCCGGTTAATGAGGTGTTTTTTTTAATTAACGAATTAAGTCACCTGACTCCTTTTAATTAACTAGCACAAAAAAGTTAATTACACCAATGATCATGATTTTTCAAGCGGATTCGATTGATATATGGCACAATGCTTGCCTTTGTCCGGTTAATGAGCTGTTTTTTTTTTAATTAATGTATTAAGTCACCTAACTCCTTTCAATTAACTTGCACAAAAAAGTTAATTACACCAATAATCATAATTTTTCAAGAGGATTAAATTGATATATGGCACAATGCTTGAATGTAACCGGTTAATGAGCTGTTTTTTTATTAAAGAATTAAGTCACCCAACTCCTTTTAATTAACTTGCACAAAAAAGTTAATTACACCAATGATCATGATTTTTCAAAAACTTTATTATTTGCGTGCGTCACTCTTGGGTGATGCGGCACAAGTTATAAGCGCCCTCGAAAGTTCAGCTGCGAATTACGAAGTTGCATGGAAATTGATTTGCGAAAAGTACGAAAATAAGCGCCTACCGATCCAGAATCATGTAAACGGCTTATTTAATATTCAAGGTACTAAAAAAGAGTCTTCAGCTCATTTACGTGAGATGGTAGACACAATTTCAATAAATTTACGCGCGTTAAAAAGTCTGGGACAACCCATAGAGCATTGGGATACCATTTTAATTGTAGCGTTCACCAGTAAAATTGATGATGCTACTGCTCGCGAGTGGGAAACCCACACAAAAGGTCAGCAAGATTTTCCCCACCTAGACAAATTTAAGAAATTCTTGCGCGAAAAGGCAATAATGCTAGACAATTTAAAGTTTAATAAAAATGAAAATTTAGGTAATCAGCACACCATATCATTCCAAAGGCAAAAACATGCGGAAAAAACGTTTTTGGCAACCAGTTTATCTTGTTATTACTGCAAGGGCAATCATACAATATACACGTGTACCAACTTCCTGCAGTTAGGAGTAGAAGCGAGACTAAAAGAAGTTCATAATTTAAAATTGTGCACAAATTGCATACGGGCAGATCATAGCGTAAAGGATTGCAAATCGAGCGGCTGCAGAATATGCAAGGGTAAACACAATTAGTTGCAGCATAAAGATCAAATACGATGAAATTCAACTCCAATTAGCTAAGTTTTGGGAATTGGAAGAGTGTAGTTCAAGTTCAAAAGAATCAGATAATTTTTGCGAGACACATTTTTTAGTTAATTATGAAAGATCAAAAGATGGTCGATTCATTGATTCTATTCCGTTAACGAAACCATTTCAGCTTTTGGGGGATTCACGTGAATCTGCGCTTAAACGGTTTCCTTCATATGAGAAAAGATTGCACCTAAATGTTAAATTAACGGTTCCGTACGTGAACTTTATGAAGGAGTACGAGTCTCTCGGTCACATGGTGCGAATTACTTCGGAAACCCCTAACAGCATTAATTATTGGCGTAATAAATGAGTCAAGCTCAACAACAAAGTTTCGGATCGTTTTCGATGCATCCAATCCCTCTAGTACAGGATACTCTTTGAATTCATTGCAAGGTGTAGGTCCTCAGATTCAACAAGACTTATTTTAAATTTTAACAATATTTCGACAACATCCTATTGCTATTGCGGCTGAAGTTGCCAAAATGTACCGATTCTCGTCAAAGACTGATAAAATTCAAGAGTTCCAACTGAATACTGTCACATACGGGACTGCTTCCGCCCCGTTCTTGGCAGTAAGATGTTTGCACCAGTTAGGCGTTGAAAGTATGAAATCACGCCCAGAAGCTGCAACGGTCATTCTCGAGGATTTTTACGTAGACGCCTTGCTGTCAGGTGGCGGTAGCGTAAATGAAGCGTTACAATTAGCAAGTGAGGTTACAAGTATACTAGAGTGTTTTCCGCTGCGAAAGTGGATTTCAAGCAGTCCAGCAGTAATGCAGGCTTTAGAAAGCACTAATGACCAACATTGTTTAAATTTAGGCGAAAGAGAAAATACAAAAATATTAGGGCTATATTGGAACACAACTGAAGACATTTTTGTGTTGAATATAAGTACAAATCCATCGGGGAAAGTAACAAAGCGTACGATACTATCAATGACAGGTCAAATCTTTGATCCATTAGGATTATTGGGCGCAAGTACTGTTAAGGCAAAAATATTATTACAAACTCTGTGGCAGGAAAAGATTGGTTGGGACGAGCCTATTTCTAGTGTTTTAGAAATTGAGTGGATTAACTTTCGGAACGAATTATTGAGTTTGAACCTCCTCAAGGTTCCAAGATATGTTTTGGGTTCGGGTAGCGGAACTAATCAATTACACGGTTTTGCAGATGCATCCGAAAAGGCGAATGGAGCTTGTGTAACATGGTCGGTTCAAACAATACGGTATTATTGGTTGCGTCTAAGTCAAAAGTAGCACCAGTAAAGACTCAAACGATCCCACGTCTTGAGTTATGCGCGGCCTTGCTGCTGTCAAAGTTAGTAGAAAAGATACAAGCAGCTTTCAGGCTCAGATTTGAGTCAATCTATTTATGGTCGGATTCTACTATAGTCCTATCGTTGTTACAAAAACCTGGAAACAAATTTAAGACATTTGTATCAAATTGAGTGGGTCAGATACAAGACCTAACAGAAAAAGCGCATTGGCGGTATGTGCCGTCAAAACAAAATCCAGCTGATCTCGTGTCGCGCGGAATTAGTCCAACTGAACTTTTACATTCTCAGTTGTGGTGGCAGGGACCTAGTTTCTTAGCAGAGGCGGCAGACAATTGGCCAGAAAATATCGCAAATCAAGTAGACAAAGGTGATCAAACTCTTGTGAATTACGGGCTTCCACAGGAGTGTTGACAGTCACAAGTAGTAATTGGGAGCTACTGGAACGATTTGCATCCTTAACCAGGGCAAAACGTGTACTTGCTTACTGTTTAAGGTTGTCTCCCAAATTTCGAGCTCAATGGCGCATTTCTATCCAATTAAGCACTGAGGAACTAGAATATGCGCTTAAAGTCATGATACGACAAACACAACGCTCTTATTATCCAAATGAAATGATGAAAACAAAATATTGTGCATAGGCGGGCGCCTTCAGTTTTCCAATCTAAGCGAAGAACAAAAGCATACCATGATTCTTCCACAAAAATCTCATTTAACCGTACTTATTTTTCGATCAGAACATTTACGATTAGGCCATGCAGGCATGTCACAATTACTTAGTTCAGTTAGGTACAGGTTTTGACCAGTTCACGGTAGAAACATGGCAAAAAAGATAATAGGAAGTTGTGTGCGCTGTTATCAAGTAAAACCCGTGAACACGATCCCTATCATGGGTTCACTTCCTCGGGAACGCGTAACACCGTCATACCCTTTTTTGACCACGGGAATTGAATATGCGGGTCCATTTACAGTAAAATGACATAGAGGGCGCGGCGCCAAACTTGAGAAAGCGTACCTTGCGATCTTTGTGTGTTTTTGTACAAAGGCAGTGCACATTGAAGTTGTGCCAGACTTAAGTTCAGACTCATTTTTGGCCTCATTAAAACGATTCATAGCACGCAGAGGTAGACCCTGCGAAATCTTTTCTAAAAACGGCACGAACTTCGTGGGTGCTTGTAATGAACTCAAAAAGATTATAAAAACATTAAAAGACAACAGTGGTTTCATATACAGGGTGAGTTTACAGTAACGCATAAAATTCATAACTTCTTTATTATTTGAAATTTTCAAAAACGGTAAAAAAGGTGTCGAATTGTTTTTAAAAACTTTATTTTAAAGTTAAAAAAATATATTATCCTATGGCATGACGTCACAATGACGTCATCAATTTTTTTTTTAAATGGGTTGATATGGTTTTTATATGGTTTTTATATGGATTTTATTTTATTGTCTCTGTAACGTCTATGGCGTCATCAATTTTTTTAATTGTTTTTTATGCTTTTTGTAGGAAACAATGCTAATAATAGTTCAAAGTAAAATAAAGTAAAGTAAAATTCATAACTTCTTTATTATTTCGAATTTTATTTTAAAGTAAAAAAAAATATATTATCCGTTGGCATGACGTTACAATGATGTCATCTTTTTTTAATGGGTTGATATGGTTTTAATACCATCAAAAATACCTTTTTTAAAGAGCTTTTTAACACTACCAAAAAAGTTATACTTGCGCCATCTAGTTGTAATAAAAAAACTATTGAATATCTCCTCAAATGACCATTTAATGTAACGCATAAAATTCATAACTTCTTTATTATTTCGAATATTTAAAAACCCTAAAAGGGATGTCGAATTGTTTTTTAAAAACTTTATTTTAAAATTACCATGACGGCACAATGACGTCATCAATTTTTTTTACGGTCTTTATACCATCAAAAAATACCTTATTTAGAGTGTTTTACAACAGTACCAAAAAGTTAATACTTGCACGAATTAGATGCAATAACGGAAATATAAATTAAATTTAAAATAAAAATAAACTTAAACCAAAGAAGTCTCGCACAAAATTACTTAAATTAAATGTTCAAACTGTTCACCATTAACAGTTTGGCAATGCGCTAAACGGCAGTATACAGAACTAACCGTCCTTGCTAAAATGTCTGGAGAAATTTTTGCAATTTCTTCCTGAATGACATAAACTTTACTTTTTAGAAGTCCCCATAAAAAAGTCTAATGGAGTGAGGTCCGGTGATCTAGGGGGCCATTCCATATGACCTCTACGACCTATCCATCGGTCAGGAAATATTCTGTTTAAATACGCTCTTACTTGGACGCCGAAATGAGGCGGAGCACCATCTTGTTGAAACCACACAGCATTATTGGGAATAGCGTTATCATCGGGGTTAGGAAACAAAGCAACCTAATCTGGAATTAATTGGGTTTGAAGAAATTGTAGATAACTATCTGCTGTAAGTGTATCTTCAAAGAAAAATGGACCAATGACTATCCCCAATAATTCCTACCCACACATTCAGCTTATAATAAATTAAAAAACCAAACTTAAAAAAATTAAAAACTCAAAAACAATTAAATTAAATTTAAAAAAATTAATAATTATAAAAAAAAATTAAAAAAACAAGAAAAAAAGAATTTAAAAAAAAAATATTGGTATAATTGGTTTAGATTATTTTTGGTAATGATTTTTTTCAAAAATAAAAATAATATTTTATTACCTGATAGTAAACCATTCAATTTGACATATCACTTATTAAAATCGGATAAGAAATAACGAAGCTACATCGTTGGCCGTTTTTGTGCACCCCTCTGTATTTAAACAATACTGAAGTTTTCAGGAAACTATTACTGAAATGTTGATATTGTCAATCGGTAAAGGGTAAAGGAGGAGAAAATGAAAGATAAGCAATATGTTAGTGGTTTGTCCCAGGATTTATTTTAAATGTTGCAAATAATTACTATTATATAAAATGTTACAGATCAATTAATGAATGGAAATCAATCATATTCTCTGTACAAACTTCATCCAAATCAAAATCCGAAGATAAAACAAATCTTGAATGAACAATTTTAAAAATTCAGAGTAATTCACATTTATCTTAAAATTTCTCAGGTGGTGATTCTTTGGATAAAAATAAAAATGCAAACTAAGGCACCTTGGAAATAGTTACGCTTACGATAAAGGTAGTCACACTTCAGGAATTTTTAGAACACACCTAGAATGTGTACACCAATATCAGTAAACAATTTCCACTCTTTGGGATGAAATAAATTCCAAATTTCTAGGTCCCTGATTGTAGAAGGTTTATTTTATTTTGTTCCTAAAGAAATACTAGCACAGAGATTTTGCAATAAATGTGAACCCCCCTTGTATAATTAATTTGTTTTGTAAACTAATTCAGCTTGAATTTCCTTAGATTCTAGAAAGAAATTATCCAAATCTGCAAAAATAAAACGAACTTGAAAATTTCAAATGTAAAAGTATCATCACCTATTTAAAACTTTACATAATTGAATACGCTTTCCACCAATAGCAAGGCACAAAGCATCTTTAAATTATTTTTATTGAAATTTATATTAATACATCTTCAGCTCACCGTAGGAAATTTGGTGCTTATCATACACCGTTAATTTTCATTTTTGCATATAATAGATTTTTGTTTGGTAATTCATCGCAAAACATTGGCATACGTACAGCGATTGCTCTAAGGGTGCATTATCTAAGAAAATGACTGGAGTTATTTTTTAAAATCTACAGATGATACGAAATGTGGAATACCTAAAGGGCATATTGGGTACGATCAGCACCAAATTTCCTGCGGTGAGCTAAAGGTCTATAATCGCTGTTATTTCAAGTAACAGCGAGCAGCAAATTTTTATAAAAATTGCTTTACAAGATTTTAATCGCTAACAACTTTTATGGATTTAGTGAAATATATATAAATTATTTAAAATAAAAGTTAACTTACCATTTTAATTTGATTGTCCCTTTTTTTTCGAGCAGTATTTATCTTAAGATAAACGCAGCACATCAAACGTTTTAGTTGATGAAAGATTTAAGGACTTCTTCGATTCAGATGCCAAATGATTTTCTTGTAAAATAAAGTAGCAAACACTGATTTTTGTTGTTTCATATTGCTTCACTTATGAAGTTACAAAATAAATAAATAATATAACCTCACATTTTAAAGTCGCCTTAAATCTGGCAAATTATTTACGTGTTATAATGGATAACTGTTTTGCATTAGCATTAAATCCGATGTTAAAATACGTTATTTAATGTGGAATTAAGGTAGAAAACAATTAAAATTATAAAATCGAGAACTGTCAAACGATAATAATCACGCGTTATTAAAGCATAAAGATGCTCCATCCGTCTTTAAAAACGGGCTTAGTTACACACGCCTAAAGACGCGTAATCAGGCATCTGCACATCGCTCCTCACAGTGGCCGAATTAACGTTTAGAGTTAAACCGTATTTTGCAATTCTTTAATAACGCTGTGAGCGCGTATTTGTTTGCCGTGATGAGCGTTCATCACGCCTCAGAGTTAATCACAGGCGTCTAGTAATTGAAGAAGCTGATACTAACGATGGAAGTAATATGTTACAAGTTTTTAATAATGTCTTACAATATTATACTATGTGTTTTTAAGATTTTAGGCAATTAAAGGTGGACACCAGAATGTGTTCTTCTTTTACTTGAAACATATAAAAGTTTCGAAGGAAAACTAAATAATGGAAAACAGCCTCAAAAAAAGATTTGGAAATCTATTGCCAAAATTTTAATAACAAAAGGGCATAACGTAATAGGGCAGCAATGTTCGGCCAAATTACGTAGTCTTAAAAAGACTTATAAATCTATTAAAGACCACAATAATAAGTCTGGTAATGATAGACGAACTTGGCAATTTTATGAGGTACTAAACTAATAAAATATAATGCTATTAAATGCTTCTTAAAGATGTGTTAATTTGTTGTAAAGAACATGGTTTGCAGGCAATGGATGAGATATTTTCAAAAAGAGCCTGGTGTGCTCCAGTAGCTGTAGCTTCATCTTCAGGCCTATCCACAAAATCGGGAGGTGACTCGGAAAATTCCGATAGATATTTAAGCACAAGCGGTAAGCCCAAATAAATTATTCCATTCTTCCTCGATTCATCTTGATTTCCTTTTATTTCAAGAATACTCACCTCATTTTTAAAATTTTTTATTTTCTATGTATTTTATAGAGTCACAAAAATCAAAAGGAAAAGAAAGTATAACCTCCCTTCTTAAAAAAACGATTACGGCAAAAAGAAAATAACGGGGAATCAAAGCGCAAAAAACATGCGGAAAGGTTAGAGAATGAAGAAAGATATACCACAGAGAAAGACCAGAAATGGATAAAAAAACTAATCGCGTGCCTTGAACAGTTGGGGGGCAAAAAACAATAAATGTAGTTTATCGTTTATGTGTTATTAATTATTAATATTTTATTTTCCTTATTTTAGAATTCTGAGGAGTAAATCCTTGTTAATGTTTTGTATCTGATTTTTAATTGGGAATACATTGTTGTTTTAATAGAAAGAAGGCTTGGCTTAAGCCGATATTTATCAGTCCTGGTCAGTCCAGGTGAGGCCACTTCTTTTGGCTTACATTACCAGCTGTTTGTAGGAGAATGTAGTGAGGCTTCTTACTACAACTCTTCAGCAGATAATTCAGTGACGCTAATTTGATTTAGAGTCATATTAGTTTGGAAATCCTATTAGGTGAATACTCTATACCACCAAACAATAAAAAATGAGTACAAAGTTATTCTTGTATTATTCTTGAAATAAACTTGATGTGCTACATTAATGTTTGCATTATTAAATTTCTTTTATGATTTGCAGCATTTAATCTACCTGTTTGATGTAAACCATTGTTCGCATTTTTCTGTGATGGTGGAGGAGGTATTGTGACAATGCCCAGTTTATCTCCCTTTAAAATGTAAATATTATGAATTACACAGCAGGCCACAATATATTCTGACATCAAGTCCACTCTTGTCATCGGTAAACAATACAACAAACTTCTCATACGGCCTTTTAGTAAGCCAATGGCCCTTTGTACTACTACTCTGGCTGCAGAGTGACGGTAATTATAGTTTTTTTTTGCCTTTCAGTTAGGTGGCCATTGTCTATGTAAGCGGCATTTCCCGGAATTTGGTTATCTGAAGGAAACATTTCCTCGTCATTTAAAAAGTAAGCCACTTCAGACGTACGAAAAACTCTCTAGTCATTAACAGAGCCCGGATATCCTGCATAACTATGCGTTATTAATGCTCTGTAATCGCAAATCAACTGCAATTAGAATACATTAAATAAACTTTTATAATATCATTTGTATTCACATAATTAGGAGAGTCACTCACCAACCTGAAAGAAATTGCGTAGAACAGCTCAAACACGAACGCCGTTCCCTCGCTGGGCTCTCTCACAATTACGGTACCAACTTCCTGCAACAATCCCTGCGAACGACAAAGGATTCAAGAAAGAAACCAGTATAGATTTTTCCCTATATTGTGATTAGTCGGCATAAGTTGATAAACAGTTTATATAAAAAGTACCAGCCTCAGTAAGAAAGTGGGTTTCATGGGATTAATAATAAAACTTAAGTAACATGGAAAATTATTTTAGCAGATGTTCGATAATCAAATATCCTAAATTACACACACAAATATTGAATAGTTGTAAATAATGCCAACTATTAATTTACTTAAACTATATTAAATTAAAGAAAAATTTGTAGCTTTTTCGGACAAACTTTATTAAAAAACAATTATTAAAACGCCAACGTTTCGAAGCTGGTTAGCTTTTTTCAAGGCTAAAATATAAATATAATTGAATTGGGTAATAAGTGACACTGCTGATCTGGATTAATGTTAAATAGTTGAGTAAAACTCTTGAGTCTTCTTGTATCCAACTTTATTATAAAGTTTTTTTAATAAAGTTGGTTACAAGAAGACTCAAGAGTTTTACTCAACTATTTTATAAATATAATTTATCTACAAACATATATTATATTTGTAATAAAAATATAATATTTAATATAAGTTTTTATTACAAATAATTAAAATTTAAATAATCAACCCTTAATACAAATAAATGATTAGGCAACCAATTTGTCAAAAACATCAAAAATATTTTTATAAACACAATTTTTACCAGATAATTAGAAGACAAAAAATCAATTATATTAATATACAATATTATTTTTTTTTAAATTATAAAGACATCGATTTATGTATATTATTTTGATGTATAAAATAAACTCAAGATTTTTTAAAAATTGAAAACAACTTTAAATAGGTAATTTCTTAAAATATTAATAATATATGTTTGTAGAAAAATTATATTTATATTTTAGCCTTGAAAAAAAAGCTAACCAGCTTGGCGTTTTAATAATTGTTTTTTAATAAAGTTTGTCCGAAAAAGCTACAAATTTTTCTTTAATTTAATAATTAACGGACACGAATAATCAACAATTAAACTATATTCAAAACCTAAGGATCGTCCGAATAAATTCCTCTACCGCGCTTACTTGATTTCTGGATCGGCGACCAGCAGGGGACATAAGCTTATGTAACCTTTACAGGAAATGAAAAAAAAGGAAATCTGCGACTAAATGTTTGGGGTAAAGAGAAATCACGGACGATGCGATATAAACAATAATTATCTCAAAACCTTAAAAAAACAAAATGCATTACAAGTGAACCAGCAGCTCAATTTTACTATAACGGCTAAGCGGCCATAAAACCAAGAACTATTAAGTATAAAAATAAATATATGTGATTAAGGAAATCCACTGATAAATAGTCTACTAAATTAATATACTAATGAGGAAACACCAGAGTACATTCAGGTGATTAAATTTAAGCTCCTCATTTAAGTTACTAAGCAAAGACAAAAAATATTATACAAAATATAATGAGTTATAAAAATTAATAGTTATGAAATTTCTTGAAGATTGGTTTCAAAAAAATGAATTTCTAAAATTGATTTAGGTATAGCAACCTATGCAACCTTATGACCTAGGTAACACGCAATTAAGACAACAACCTCGGATTCGAATTGGGAATTCGGATGGCGGCCGGAAGTAAGGATAGCCTAACCTTAGGTTTTGCACGATGTATCCCAGCTCCAGTGATAACGTCGGTGGCTCTGAAAAACCTGGGTCGCTGCCTCAATTATCTCGAACGTCGCTGCACAAGTTATCTCAACGTCGCTGTACCAATTATCTTGAACGTCGCTGCACCAGTTATCTCAACGCCCCTGTACCAATTACTTCCCCAGATGGGCTCATTAAGCCATGGTCCAGGTCATAAAAGGTCCTCAAAACATGAAGTACAAAAAAAAGGCCTGAGATGGTAGCGGCCTTTGGAAAATCATAAACCACGTGCAAAAAAAAATGACGGAACTAGCCCAAAAATACGCAATTTCCACAAAATCCGGACGAGCCGATTGCTCCACAATAGCAATAAATAATTCGCTGTGACGATCCGGCGATGCCGTATTGTTTCTTTCAACCAAAAATCAACGGAAGTCACAAAGATAGTCACAAGGAATTAGGAGTTCGCGTAATAATTAAGCACTTGCACTGGCCAAGATTGAAATCGAAAATCCAGGCTTTCCAAAATTCCAAATTAGCACAGGGGTTGCCTCACTTAAATTAACATCAACAACATCCAAAGAGTAGGCAAAATTCAAACCGTTACAACCAGTCTCGCAGAGCCTTGTTATGGCAATATACCAGTAAACCGCTGCAACAATTACCAACAAATTCAACAGATGGTACAGCACTTTTGGTCAAGATGGTCAAAAGAATATTTACCAGAACTCCAATCACGCAACAAATGGCAAACAAATCAAAATTGCCCACTCAAAGTTAATGATTTGGTTCTAATTCGAGACGACAATCACCCTCCATTGAGTTGGTCGAATTAAAGAAGTATTCCCAGGAAAGGATGGAATCATTCGAGTTGCTTCAGTCCAAAGTAAACGTGGTCTCCTTCGGAGACCTGCGGTGAAGCTGTTTCCATTGCCCATTGAAGAGTAGCAGATATCACCAGCCTCGGCTCAACACTTCAAAAACTAGAAAATTCAGTGAAGTGTTGTGATGCACAAAGTGGTGTTGAAAGCTTAAAGCTTTCAAGGCGGGCGCCATGTTTGAGCGTTTTTTGGTGTTAGTTGTAAGGACACATTGTATGTTTGAGTGTTAGATATAAGGTCATAATTAAGTTTTAAGCTATTCTATATTTTCTATTGTATAATCGGCTAGCCTCGTGGATTGACGAGGTCTCGCGAAAAAGGTCATGGCGGATGAAGGGAGGAACGAGAACGTCTCATAACGACGAGTAACATGTAACAAGTTGTTCAGAATAAATCAGTCAAGTTAACCAGTGTTTTTATTAATTGAGTATTAAGTTATCAAGTACAACCTAGCGCAACGAAAATCAAAGTTTAACAGGGTAGTTTTGCTTTGTGAATAGCAAAACTTAAAAAAATTACTTTTGCTTTAATTCAGAGTAATTAAATTATTGTCTATATTACTCTCTTATTAGATTGCGCTTTGTCAATTGCTTCTTGCCATCGTGTTAGTAATACCGTACCGTCTGCATAACATATCACTTGACCTTTTATTTTTAGGTTTGTTATTTTATTAATATACAGGGTGGTCGAGATAAACTGAACAGTGGATATATCTCCAAAAGTAAGAGTTTTAGAAAAAATTATTTGGTTTTAAAGGGGCCACAGAATGAGAACAATTATTTTTCACCTGGAGGCCTTCTTAATTGTTCATTCGAACCCTAACTCAGTTTTTTTAAATGGAAACCCATATTTTTTTTATTTGAATCTGAATCCAGCAAAAAAAGAAGAAATAATTCTCTAAAGCATTTTTCTTTTTAGCCCTTAGTTTTAGCACAATTTGTGTCTTAAGTTTTTCTACTTTTAGGCTTATTCCTTACATTTGCGAATATCTGGTTGAATACATTTTTTATTGTTATTTATTACAATATTAAATATGCAATTACTAGAAGAAAAGGTTCCAAAATTCGAACCACCTCCCAAATAATTAAAAAAAGTATGAGCATAAAATTAACAATTTTTATAAAAAATCACGAAAAACATTTTTTAACTTAATTTTTATTACTTACAAAGAATAAAGACATTTTTCATGTGAAGAACTTCTTCATGTTCATTCTAACTCAGGTTATAAAACAACAAAATTGTCTGATGCATTTTTATTTTCAGCCGTTAATTCTAACAAATTTAAAAAAATTGAATTTCTTAACAAGAATGTAAAAAGTAAAGGTGCATACAAACTCAATTAATTTAACAGATGCTCAAAATGATGACCGCCAACCTCAATACATTTATTGATACGTGCAAGAAACGATAAATGGGTGGCGATAAGTGTTTCCTGATCGATGTTGATCGATGTCGGATTCGTTCTCTCATATCTTCTGGCGTTGTTGGTATCCCTGAATTTTTTGGAAATAAATTTTTGTTAGGGGATTCAGCTTATCCCTCAAAAAGATGGTTAGTTACACCGTTTAAAGATTATGGTCTTTTCATGATCTGAAGGAATTATCACTGATGGATTGGAAGTAGATGGTAAATTAGACGATTCCATACTTTCATTACATTTATTAGTAGATTTTGTCCCTAATAAATTGTCCATATCTTCAAAAAACTAGAATCTAATAGGACCTCTTCCTGTTTGGTTTTTGTGGTCTTTAGACGTTTTATACCTTTGGCATATAGTTTTCCATTTGACACAACATGTATCGGGACTCACTTTGTAACCTAAACGTATAAGGATGATGTAAATCCTCCATATGTACCTTCATGAACTTGATTAGATTGGATGTTTCCTGGTGGTACCAAATGTGCCTCTCTGAGGTGGTTACCGATTCAAAATTCGCTTCCGAAAACGAGGGTATATTCTGGTTTTGTTCACAAACGGCGATTTTTCTTTTTCATCCTCACAAATTTTCGCTAAGAGCGATTGTGCAAATTTTAAGTCTGTAAAAAATTATGTAACTTAATTATTTAGGAGAGTAATATATTGTAACATAGTATTTAACTTAAAATGAAGTTAACTACTAAAAACTTATCTTATCAGTTTGAGCCCTTTCATATTCTCGAGCATTTAAATTTAATGTGTACAATCTTTCTGTTTCAAGGTCAAAAATTTGAAGAAAAAAGGTTGTCATTTCCATTTTTTAATTGTTAGAAAGCAAATAAAAGAAGTGATTCTTGAAAATTTTGATATTGTACATAAAAAGCACTTAAAACACAACACTAAACTTTTAACATAACCAAGAATAACAAATAATGGCCGATTAAAGCGCACAAATCAGAACCCCCGCTAAAAATTAGGTAGGTACTCTAGGGGACGGGGGCGAGGTAAAATGGAGTTCTTCAGAGTAGTTCACTCTGATCCGCTTGGAACATACGATTAAAACTTAAGATTACATTTAATTAAAATATTTTCGACTAGATTTATCACAGTTCGGCGAGATCACATTGTATGTTGTCGGTTATATCAATCAAAATATTTTAATTAAATGTAATCTTAAGTTTTAATCGTTTTAAATTAATGTATGTTTTACGCCCTAAATGTTATTAACAATATTTTTACATCATTCTTTAGTGTCGTTAGCCCTGTTGCATGGGCATTCATTAAAACTATATATATAAAGCCTAGTTGCTTAGGCATTCCTAGACAATAAGCCTAGTTGCTTAGGCGCACCACAACATTCGGCCTGGTTTGGTTGGGCACTCATTAGAAAGCCTAGTTGCTTAGGCGCTCACCTTTAGCCTAGTTGCTCAGGCGCTCACTTTTAGCCTAGTTGCTCAGCCGCCCACTTTAAGCCTAGTTGCTCAAGCGCTCAATATAAGCCTAGTTGCTTGGGCGTTCATAGCCCTATCGATCACAGTATGAAGAGTACCAGATTGCGTAAATACACCTATAAATTGTTAATGTGCCTGATGATGCCCTTATGAAGGCGAAACTAGTTGCATGACAATAAATATATTGAAAAGTTGGGAGTTGAATCATTCACCTTTACCTTTAGTAATTACTCTCCCAAATCATCGTCAAGTTCTCATCTTAGATTAATTATTAATTAATCGCAACGAAAAATATCATTTCATTAATTGAAACGAAATAATCGATTATTTTAATCATTCGATTAATCGCTGCCATCTCTACTCATAGCACATTCTGTACGTTACAATTAAAGGATCTGGCATTGTTTCATACGAGACATGG
The DNA here is from genome assembly GCA_963971135.1 of Stenus bimaculatus. NCBI lineage: Eukaryota > Metazoa > Arthropoda > Insecta > Coleoptera > Staphylinidae > Stenus > Stenus bimaculatus. The sequence continues at coordinate 28,469,172 of OZ020181.1, forward strand.
GTCATGGGTCTCAGCATTAGCCTCGCCATAGTGACCAGGTAGTCCGTGAACTCTTTTTGTTAAGAAGTTATGTATTTTTATATAAAATATGGCATTCTGATAAATGAGTACATATGTAAGTAAATGAAACCATCGCATATGGTTCCTTATTCAATGTAAGAAAAACCATGTAATTCCTAAATTTATAAATGTTAAGATTAGTTCAGATAAATCTTATGTAAAAGACCTAATAGTAATGACCAAAATTAAATGGTTGAATTTGGAAACTAATATGGCTCAGAGGGATTTACAGTTTATTAATTTAGAACTAAGTAATATTCATAAGTATTTAGCTTGTAACATTTCACGTTATGAGTTTGAGGAATTTGATTATTGGGTCAGAAGAATTTCTGCTAATGACGGTTTAAAACAAAAGTTAAATTTAAAAAAGAAACTTGCTAATTTGATTAAAGAGAGCAAATCTTTAAGCTCAGTTCTAACAAATGACACAAACTCAGATTTAGACACTTCATGCATCAAATTTGCAAGAGACGAAACTATTGAGAAATCACCCATTGTCACTGCTCATGGTCAAGTTGAATCTAATTACAATGGTTCAAGTGATATTAATCCAGATAATTTCAACAACATTAGTTCAAATAATAGTAAATTCACAAATATAAGAAAAAATTTAAATTCAAACGACTACATTAATTTTACCAATTTTAAAAGTTTTCCAACGGACAACAATATACCATTCCTACAGCCAAATGACCACTGTTACTCTAAGATTGCTTAAATTTATAAGAACTATCAAATCATAGATTATAAGCTAGATGTTACTATTCAGGATTTTAATGTTTTAGATTTTTCGAATTTTTCGGATAGGTTCACACAAATTAATAACGTTACAGATTATACAAAAGATATTAACGAGAATGATCCTTTGTTCTCAAACTTCAATAAGTTTGGAAACAAAAATATTAAGAGAAATCGGGATACAATACTTTCAGACTCCTCAATTAATTTTACGAATAACCATCTTGATCAAGGTGACATTAATACAAATAATAATAATAATAATAGTTATTACACATATGGAAACACTAAAAACACCTTATAGTGAAGAACTACATAGACAAGTTACCAACCGATATCCAAGCTTGATCGATAAGACTGTTCAAAATATTCTCGACCAAAAACGATCGATAATGAAGAACAATAGAATACCAGCAAATAGGTTATGGAAAATAAAAGGAGAAGTAGCCGCAGAGTTGGGAATAAGTGAAACAGATGCTGAACCGCCTGTAACATCACAAAACTTTGCGAGTGACGAAATAATAGCAGATCAGGAAAACACAGATATTGAAAATGGCTTCTATAAAACCTTACTAGAATTCGGCAATAATGACCCAACCAAACGACCTACATTACCTAAACTAGTAATAAAAAAACACACCTTGTCGATTGTAAAGACGCTAAATAACATTATTGAAAGAGAACTTGGCTCTGAAACAGATCTTCTTAGACTACACTCTTTAATATATGCGGGTGCGTATACGACGCTAACTACAAACCAGCAAAAAATTACACAAGTAAGAGGTAAACAACAATCTCGATACCAAAAACCAGGATGGGAGATCAGATATGAAAATAAAATTAAAACGCTTCGTAAATCAATAGCACATCTTTCTGAGTCAACAAAGGGAAATCCCAGCAATAAAGTAAAAAAGGCTGCATATGAAATCCTAGAGAAACACAAAAGAGATAAGTTAAAATCAACATGCGAAGTTCTTGAATATCTCAAACAACTACTAGCAGCAACATCAAAACGATTAAAGAGGTACCTAACAAGTAGAAAAAGACGCCAAGAAAACAACTTGTTTAATACAAATGAAAAAATGTTTTACCGAAAAATAAATAATAAGGAAAACATTTCTCAAAATGAAAGTCCTTCAAAACACGATATTAGAGAATATTGGGAATCGTTGTGGTCAGAACCAGTACAACATAAGAACGCAAATTGGATTCAAGAAGAAAAAAGCTCCATTGAGAACATTAACACCATGATTGAAAATAAAATAACAAATGAAGACTTAAAAACGGCCCTCGCTAATTCACCTAACTGGAAAGCACCCGGAAATGATGGCATACATAATTTCTGGTACAAAAGGTTTACTTCTGTACACAGCTTACTGGTCACTCACTTTAACCATATGCTAACATGCCCAGAAGATATCCCAAGTTTCATGACATGTGGCACGACCTTTCTCATTCCAAAAACAGACCAACCATCTATGGACCCAGCCAAATATCGACCCATTACATGTCTACCAACCATCTATAAATTCCTCACGTCTATAGTTGCGAATAAAATCTACTTACATCTAGAATATAATAACCTCTTACAGGAAGAGCAAAAAGGCTGCCGAAAAAGATCCCGTGGTTGTAAAGAGCAACTAATTATTGATTCCCTCATAACAGGCACAGCGAAAAAGAATAAAACGTCATTATTCACAGCCTTTATTGATTACCAGAAAGCATTTGACAGTGTACCACATACATGGTTACTGGAAGTGCTTCACATTTATAAAATTGAACCAACTATATGTTCATTTTTACAGCAAATTATAACCAAGTGGCAAACCTGTCTGATGCTTAAAGGTAACAATACCACAATAAACGCTGGAGAAATAAATATTAGGCGCGGAATATTCCAAGGCGATGCGCTTAGTCCATTGTGGTTTTGTATGGCATTAATGCCACTTACAAACATCCTGAATAAACAGAATAAAGGTGTACAAATAAACGATACTGAAGTTAGCCTGAGTCATCTTTTATATATGGATGATCTTAAGCTTTACTCTAATCGGAGAAAACATCTAGACACACTACTAACCTGTACTAAGAAATTTAGCGACGACCTGAAAATGAATTTTGGCATTGATAAATGTCGTACACATGCAATGGTAAAAGGAAAATGGAAACAGGATGATGGGTTTAGATTAAACGAAACAACTAACATAAAAGGTATGGAAGAAAATGAACTCTATAAATATTTGGGATATAGGCAAGCATGCGGAATGGAATATAAAGGCATAAAAGAAGAGCTTAAACATCAATATGAGATAAGGCTTAAAAGCATCATGAAAACCCAACTGAGCGGAAAAAATAAATGCAAGGCAATTGGAACATATGCAAGCTCCCTCTTAACTTACAGCTTTGGTGTTGTCCCATGGACAAATACAGAACTACACAGTATAGATATAGCTACCAGAGTAGAATGTACAAAAAACCGAATACATCATCCGAAAAGCAGCAAAGAAAGATTCCATCTACCAAGAAGTGAGGGGGGGAAGAGGCATTCCAGAAACATACCAACAAAACCAAAAGCAAATAGATAATCTGCGAAAGTATTTTTTTAGTAAAGCAGAAACCAGTGAATTACACAGGGCTATAATATCAGCAGACAAGAAAATAACACCACTACATCTAAATAACGCAGAGTTTTGCGACACAGGAGATACTCAAACAAATGTGGAAAAAATAAATCACTGGAAATCGAAAGCTCTACATGGAAGATACCCTAATGCACTTGATAATCAATTTTTAGATAAAAAGGCTACATTATCATGGTTAACACAGGGAGATCTATTTGCGGAAACAGAAGGATTTTTAATTGCAATTCAGGATCAGGTGATCAGTACAGAAACTATAAAAAATACATAATTGGAGAGGACATTGTGGACAAATGTAGAATGTGTGGAAAAGGCGGAGAGACTATAGACCATATAATCGGTAGTTGTACAACACTAGCTCCGAAAGAATATTCAGACCGGCACAATAATGTGGCAAAGATAATACACCTAAAACTCTGTCAAAAATACAACACCAACACAGAACTCTTACCTTATTACAAATACTCACCTGAGAAACTAGTTGAAAACAATGATTGCAAAATCCTTTGGGACTGGGATGTACCAACCGACAAAACAATGCAGCATAACAGGCCTGATTTAGTTGTTATAGACAAATCTGAAAACAAAGCAGTAATTATTGATGTTGCAATCCCGTTAGCAAATAACATACTTCTTCATAATCTTTACATCTTTAAAAACCTACAACATAGTTTAAGTGAAATCTTTCGTAATCAATATGAAGATATTACCTTCTTTGATAGGACATTGACCTTGTCAGGATCAGTTTTCTCACAGAACGAATTAGACATCCTCAATTTGGGCTTCAAATATAATTCTTATGATTCTAAATCAACTAAAGACATCCAACAGCTAGGTATAGAAGTTTTACAAATCATAGATAGATGCATTAAAGACGATAAATCTCTTTATAAACATGAAGTTCTAAATATACTAAAAGAACTTAATAACACAAGAGGAAACAGTTCGACCAGTGATGCTTTGACGGATTTGGACTGGACTTTTTGTTCTATTAAGAAGAAGGTTAAAGATAATAAATTAGTTTTAACAAAAGCCGATAAAGGTAACACTTTGGTAATTCTTGATCAGGATGATTATATAAGTATAGTCAAAGAATTCCTAAATAACAACAACTTTAAAGTTCTAACCAAAGATCCAAGCTCCACATTGATTATGGAGTATCGTTCAGTAGCGAATGGAGTTCAAATAAAGGATTTCAATAAATATTCTATTAAAGCTTCTAACCCTAGAGTCCCAAAACTGGGTTGCCAAAAATACATAAAGTCAACATTTCTAACATAAACGATATCGTTACTTCAGAAATACCTATAAGACAGGTAGTTTCATTTGTGAGTTCGGTTACATACAATTTAGCCAAATGGTTGAACTTAAAGATTAGAGAAATTTCAGATTTTTCCAACATTTACAGCATTAAAAATTCACAGAACCTGGTTGAACAGCTTGAACAGGTTGAGATTAAGAATTCCTTCATTTTGGTTTCATTCGATGTGGTAAATCTCTTTACATCTATCCCAATCAATGAATGCATTAATCTTACTATTGAGCTTTTGGAGAATACTAGCTTGAGTGACTGGGATTTAGTTGACTACAAAGCTTTACTAACTATTGCGCTTAAACAAAATTTCTTTGTATTTATTGACACGTATTATGAACAAGTGGATGGTCTAGCCATGCGCTCTCCACTTAGTCCACTCATGTCTGAGATTTTCATGAAGCATATCGAAGATATTTTGTTCAATTTAAGTGATGGTTGTGTCAGCAAGATAAGGTTCTGGAGAAGATACGTTGATGACATACTTGTTATTTTAGAAGGTGATGAATTAATAATGAATGATTTATTAAACGCGATTAACAACATACATCGGTCAAACGAGACGTGATTTTAGGACAAGAATTAAGGAACATGATGCTGCAATAAGGCTTAATAAACCAGATAAGTCTAACTTTGCCGAACACATCTTGAATAGTGATCATCAATGTGATATAATCAATAATGTTAAAATTTTACACACAATTAACAATAATTTTCCATTAGATTATTTTGAGAATTTTTGAAATCATTAAAAGTAATGACAACAATAACATTATAAATTTAAACGTACAATTGGAATGTGAACACACACCGTTTTTTAGAGCTTTAAGAAATTTTGAGTAATTTATTTAATTGTCAAAATTAAGGTAGGCAACCTAAATTGTTCAGTTGGAAGGCTCAATACATAAAATGTAATTTATAAATTTAAATAAGTTGCAACAATGACCTTCTCAGCATATTTATGAGTCGGTAATAAAAATTTGACGTAAGTCAGTCCATTTCATCTCCAACCATTTTAAGAGACGAACGATTATAAGTGGCATATATCTTCTGCTCAAATTATAGGATAAGAATTTATTCAAACAGAATTAGACTGAAACTATGTTTTAAATAATTTGATAATATTTTTAAATAATTAATTGACCTCTGCTGTGACAATGGGTGAGTTCATTAAATTGTTTCCTTTCATAACCACGTGCTAATCTTGTGAATTATTTTTAGATTATGACCAGTTTGTTTTTGTGCGAAAAACTTTATAAATGTGCCTAATTATAAATAACTAGACATATCTACTTGTTTTAAATAATTCTAAGAAAAAGCTGCTTGATGATTCGTTGCGTCAATGTTGTAAAGAATTATTGTTAAGTTTTGTAGACCATCCTAGGTGAGTCTCCATCTCTCTCTTTTTCTTTAATATTAAAGCCTTGTTCTCTGTCTCTATAGAGAGATTTCATATTTAATTGGATGTTAATTGTATAATGAGTTCATGCACTCATCATTTGTCTAATTTGTTTAACTTGGATACCTTCAATTGCATTATTACTGCAAGTAGTTAAGCTGGCGGGTTCCTGTGACAAAAACCGTTACTTTTGGCGGGAAAGAAAGTCTCTCAAATTTTAATTTTTGAAATGGAGCTCTGTGATTGGTCGAATTTGAATTTCTAACTCGGTGCTGATTGGTTGAATTTGGATTTTCAAATTTGAATTTTAGAAATGGAGCTCTGTGATTGGTGCAATTTGAATTCGGCGGCGGGTAAAAAAAAGGCTAGCTTAGGCTTGCTTGATCGTTTAGGCAACCAAAGTTGTTGATTGTTGGGTAGCGGCGGCAAGTTTTGGCGCGCAATTTAAAAACCTCACGTGCGCGTAATTGTAAAAAAAAACTTATTGTACCTTTCGTGCAAATCTATAGACCATTACGGAAATCGACCTGTCAATACAGGTAAATACAGATAGTTACCATATAAGACTACAGATTTGCTCCGAAACATACCATAAGTTAAAGATGAATAGAGGTGAATGGTGCTTTATTATTGCATAAAATCAAATTTATAAAAAACAGATCTACATGTTTCAGCGATTACTCGCCATCTTCAGGATCAACTGAAAGTAATTACAATAAATATTTAAGGTAAAAGAAATTAAAAAGTCGCTTACTTGTCAGTTAAAATCAAATATTGAGGAAACCGTTTAACATTGTAAATAAATCTATTTGTATTCTCAACTTGACCAGGAGATTGAATATCGATACCCCAGCAACGTGTCCAGGACAATAAAAAGAATCCTCACAATAATAATTTAAGAGGTTCTTAAAACAATTATCAAAAAACGAGGAATCAGTTGATCTAACCTAAAAATTAATTATTTAGATATTTCAGCTTGTATATCGTGAGGTTCAATTTACTGTAGTGAATACACTGTTGAAAACACAATCACAATTGTATGGACATTCGCTTAATAATTTGATGGAAAATAAAAGCGATTACTTAGGATTAAATTAATTATTAGGCGTACCGTAACTGTCAAACAAATTTTTACAACCAACGAAAACATAGAGCGGCGCATTACAGACTTAACATAAATTTACGATCAATGAGTTAAGTTACGAGACCCTATATACATATATATTAAGTGAGGTGGGTGGTCTATTTAAACAAATTATCAAAGGTCCGAGTCGAATAACACAAGGGAACTAATTTTTAAGCATACAGACAAGTTTAAAAAATTCAAAAAATTCAAAAAAACACATACTTAAGAAACATTTAACAAACATGTAGAAAACTCATAAAACCTTCCTGAACGTACAATAAGATCAAGGTTGAAAGCCCCAACAAACGTTATTAAGAATGGGGACAAATTCCTTGTTCATGTTGGTCTGTGCATTTAACAAACCGTTATTCTTATTACGAACCTGTCTTTGTATTTCAAGGAATTCTAACAAGTCCATTTTTAACCCTCTGAAAGGGTATTTGTGCAATAGTTTTGCATTCTTGATTTCGAACTTATGGTTGTTATTTGAAAGGTGTTCGCCGAAGTGGGATACACCATTTTTGTTTTTTATATGTTCGTTTATTCTAATACAAAGTTTTCTACATGTTTGGCCTATGTAAAAACAATTACAATCGCTACATTTTAAATGGTATATACCACTTTGGTTCAAAAGATCAGTTCTTTGTTTGTTTTGTACTAAAAAGTTTTGGGTCTGATAATTACTCTTAAATGCAATTTTTATCTTTGGATCATGTTTGTTAAAAATGTTGGAAATTTTTGAAGAAATAGGGCCCAAGTAAGATATTCCGAAATAGTGTTTATCGGATAAGTCTTCTACTACTGTGTAAGCTAAGTCCCTTGTCATTCTATATGTGAATTTTTTATGAAGTTTATCTATCAGACTAATTGGGTATCCATTCAATATAGCGAGGTGTTTAATTGTGGATATTTCCCTTTCTCTACCTTGCTTAGTAAGTGGTAAGTTTAGTGCTCTGTAAACTAAGCTGTTAAAGCTTGAAGTTTTTTGCGTGAAATGGTGAAATGAACTGGCATGGATCAGATTCGAGGTTTGGGTTGGTTTTCGATAAACATCGAAATTTAAAGAATTATCTATACTTTTTGAGATTGTAATGTCTAAGAAATTGAGTTTCCTATTCTCTTCCACTTCAATCGTGAAATCGATGTTAGGATGTAATGAATTGAGGAAACCTAAGAAATTCAAAAGATTTTCTCTCGGCCCTTTCCAAATGGCAAAAATGTCATCGACATACCTTTTCCAGAAAATTATGTTCTTGGTGTGATTGTTAATTGAGTTGAAGAGGTTAGTCTCAAATCTGTCCATGAAAATCTCACTAAGCAAGGGAGAAAGGGGGTTACCCATAGCCAGACCATCAGTCTGTCTATAAAAAACATCATCAAAAACAAAATAATCTTGTTCTAAAGTGATGGTAAGTAAGTTAATAATGCTTTGTCGCAGTTTACGACAGTTTACGACAAACTACTACAATTCCAAGAAGACCTTTCAATCAACGAACTCTACAATGATATGGACCCAAGGATATCTGAGGCTTCGTTAACAAAAAAGAAAAACATTAACAGAAAATTGGATTGGTTAAGAAGAAAAGAAAGAAAGAAGATCAAACAAGAAAATGATTCGAGACTACAATTGTCACAGGTATCGGGCCATGTATTTCATGAAAATGTTATGAACCTTTCGAACGTTAATTTTTCTATTTCTGAACTAAGAATCCTTAATAAAGGACTCAAACATTCTTTTCATTTAAATAAAAAATTAGACCATGAAGTACTAACACTTGATGTAGATAGAATTTTAAACTCTAAGATTATTGACAACAACTGTAAAACCTTGATAAGATCAGATATAATTTCAGCTCTTAACAAGGTTGATTTAGATGCAGATACAGATCCAGACTTAGACATATTATTAGACATTAAAGACAAAATCAAGAAAAATAACTTAATTTGTTCAAAGGCAGACAAGGGCGGTTGTGTAGTTCTACTACCGAAAGACCAATATGTAGAAAAAGTAATCAAGTTCATAACAGATAATAATTTCCAGAACATTAGGAAAGACCCAACTAACAGCTTTGTTACGAAACTAAAACAGGTTGTGAAGGAGAATATTGACAATGTTAAGATTTTTGCAGATAATTTTTGGAGAATGATCCCATCTAATCCCAATGTGCCAAAGTTGTACGGACTACCAAAAATACACAAACCAAACCACCCCATAAGACCAGTGGTGTCCTTCATTAATACACCCTCTTATAACCTAGCCAAGTTCCTGAATGACTTAATTAGGACACTAACAGACTTTAAACCTAAATTCGCAGTTAAAAATTCTCTAGTTTTTTGTGAGTACCTTAAAGATATTACTATTGATGACCAATCTATCATGACTTCTTTTGATGTTACAAATCTCTTTACAAGCATTCCCAAGAATGAAACGATCTCCTTGGTTTCTGACCTCTTACTTGAACGTAAAGTAGTCGATGAACTGCGACAAAGCATTATTAACTTACTTACCATCACTTTAGAACAAGATTATTTTGTTTTTGATGATGTTTTTTATAGACAGACTGATGGTCTGGCTATGGGTAACCCCCTTTCTCCCTTGCTTAGTGAGATTTTCATGGACAGATTTGAGACTAACCTCTTCAACTCAATTAACAATCACACCAAGAACATAATTTTCTGGAAAAGGTATGTCGATGACATTTTTGCCATTTGGAAAGGGCCGAGAGAAAATCTTTTGAATTTCTTAGGTTTCCTCAATTCATTACATCCTAACATCGATTTCACGATTGAAGTGGAAGAGAATAGGAAACTCAATTTCTTAGACATTACAATCTCAAAAAGTATAGATAATTCTTTAAATTTCGATGTTTATCGAAAACCAACCCAAACCTCGAATCTGATCCATGCCAGTTCATTTCACCATTTCACGCAAAAAACTTCAAGCTTTAACAGCTTAGTTTACAGAGCACTAAACTTACCACTTACTAAGCAAGGTAGAGAAAGGGAAATATCCACAATTAAACACCTCGCTATATTGAATGGATACCCAATTAGTCTGATAGATAAACTTCATAAAAAATTCACATATAGAATGACAAGGGACTTAGCTTACACAGTAGTAGAAGACTTATCCGATAAACACTATTTCGGAATATCTTACTTGGGCCCTATTTCTTCAAAAATTTCCAACATTTTTAACAAACATGATCCAAAGATAAAAATTGCATTTAAGAGTAATTATCAGACCCAAAACTTTTTAGTACAAAACAAACAAAGAACTGATCTTTTGAACCAAAGTGGTATATACCATTTAAAATGTAGCGATTGTAATTGTTTTTACATAGGCCAAACATGTAGAAAACTTTGTATTAGAATAAACGAACATATAAAAAACAAAAATGGTGTATCCCACTTCGGCGAACACCTTTCAAATAACAACCATAAGTTCGAAATCAAGAATGCAAAACTATTGCACAAATACCCTTTCAGAGGGTTAAAAATGGACTTGTTAGAATTCCTTGAAATACAAAGACAGGTTCGTAATAAGAATAACGGTTTGTTAAATGCACAGACCAACATGAACAAGGAATTTGTCCCCATTCTTAATAACGTTTGTTGGGGCTTTCAACCTTGATCTTATTGTACGTTCAGGAAGGTTTTATGAGTTTTCTACATGTTTGTTAAATGTTTCTTAAGTATGTGTTTTTTTGAATTTTTTGAATTTTTTAAACTTGTCTGTATGCTTAAAAATTAGTTCCCTTGTGTTATTCGACTCGGACCTTTGATAATTTGTTTAAATAGACCACCCACCTCACTTAATATATATGTATATAGGGTCTCGTAACTTAACTCATTGATCGTAAATTTATGTTAAGTCTGTAATGCGCCGCTCTATGTTTTCGTTGGTTGTAAAAATTTGTTTGACAGTTACGGTACGCCTAATAATTAATTTAATCCTAAGTAATCGCTTTTATTTTCCATCAAATTATTAAGCGAATGTCCATACAATTGTGATTGTGTTTTCAACAGTGTATTCACTACAGTAAATTGAACCTCACGATATACAAGCTGAAATATCTAAATAATTAATTTTTAGGTTAGATCAACTGATTCCTCGTTTTTTGATAATTGTTTTAAGAACCTCTTAAATTATTATTGTGAGGATTCTTTTTATTGTCCTGGACACGTTGCTGGGGTATCGATATTCAATCTCCTGGTCAAGTTGAGAATACAAATAGATTTATTTACAATGTTAAACGGTTTCCTCAATATTTGATTTTAACTGACAAGTAAGCGACTTTTTAATTTCTTTTACCTTAAATATTTATTGTAATTACTTTCAGTTGATCCTGAAGATGGCGAGTAATCGCTGAAACATGTAGATCTGTTTTTTATAAATTTGATTTTATGCAATAATAAAGCACCATTCACCTCTATTCATCTTTAATTTTCATTGCATACGGAGGCACATCTCTAATTATTATACCATAAGTTGACCCAACGTAGGAATCGAACCTACGACCATTAGACAAAAGTCTCCTGCTCTACCACTGAGCTAGTTGGGTTTGAAAAGAAAACTACACTTTTGAGGATATAACTTGAATAATTAGCTCAAACGCATAATAAAAAACTCGTTACTAATTTCAATGTTTATAAAGTTGTCTTGATTCATAAAATCTTCGAATTTGAAAATAGGCAACCAAAGTTGTCTTGATTCGTAAACTAAACTCTTAAGGAACATATATCAAGCACACACAAGATAAAAAATCTGTTTATTTATTGTTGGGTACATATATATTATTTTATGTTACTTTACAATAATAAAATACATAGTATAAATAAAAATACATAATAAAAATAGTAAAAATAATTAAAAATTATAATATAAATATAATTTCTCTCATTTCTTAATAAGAGCTCGAGCTCTTTCCGTAAGTTTTCTTACTCTGCCTCTGCTACTAACAGTTACATGTTTATCAGACTCACTATCATTAAGTTTTTGTCTGGTAGATCTAAATGTTCTTTTTTCCTCAAGAGCTTCCAAATTAACATCTTGGTCTTCTAAAACATCATTCTTCTCAACTTTATCATCACAACCCTCTTCTTCATCTTCATCATAGTTCCTTTTTGAAGTAGAACCAGTTCCATTAAGCACAATATAACTTTTTTTAACTGCACGTCGAGGTATCGTATTTATGTTCTCACTATCGGCCGAGATAATCAATTCAGAACTGCTAACTTCTAATTGATTATTCGGAGTTAAAATTAAAAAATCATTCAAACTTTCAACTTCCAAAGTTCCCTTTGAATTGTCTATTGAAGGAACTATGGAAGAATCAAAATATGAATGTTTCTTAAAAGATTGAGGTATCATATAAATTTCTTCTAAAGACTTGTTCTTAGGAAGAGTACCTAAAACAGCGGCAGCATTTCCCCTTTGAATAGCAATGCTTATTCGTTGAACAAAAAATGAAAACGACCTAGGATCTTTAGTCAAATTTTCTATTCCTTTGCCAATGTCTTTAATGAATTTTAAACCAGTAGAACCCCAAACTCCAAATGTTTCTATACTGACTGGGTAAAACAGAAAATTTTTCTCAAGGTTTCTATATTTTGATATTTTTGTTTTTTCCCCGATCAAAGCAGCAGCACCAGAAGAAATAGAAGAAGATTTTAAATGTGACGTGGCCATAGTGTCTACACAAGTAAAGTCCCAAACAGCTGACTTGCCGAAACACCAAGGAATCAAGGTCATTCCATCAGGTCTCTTACCATCATCCCTACTGGTTCCTAACGGTTCTAAAATAGATGGTACATCGGCAGAAGACAATGCTCTTTTAATTAATTCATTAACTTCACTGTGACGAGATAATCTCCCAGCGCTAAATTTACAACTTAATCCATGTAAACCATTTTCATGTACAGTCGAGCCACATGAACAAGTATGTTCAATACATAATGAAGAACCAAGACGGAGACCTATAGTAATTCTAAATGAATCGTTATCAAGAAGGGTACCCAAAGATGAAACTGGTAAAGCATGTAGCCAGGCACCTGATTCTTTAGAAGACAAAGCATTTAAACGTGCTTTTTTAAATGAATCATCAGACGAACACTTAAATTCATTAAATGTAATATCCAAAAGAGGAATATCCCACGATCTTTGGATACGCTTTTCAGAAGCATCAAGATATTTTTTGGTTTTTGAATACCAAAGATGTTCACCTTCAACTAAATTAATATCAGGAACATCTTTAAAAACTGGAGGCAAAGTGTCATCAATTTTCTTCAAAGTTGCATAACAAGAAGAAAGATAAGCAGGTAAAGTTAAAGATGAAGCAAGGCGAATTCCAAGACCTCCATAACGTACAGGCAACGTTGCTTGAATCCACATTTCTTCTGTTAAATAATTGTTAGTGATTCTTTCTAATCCACATTTTATAATATTATCAAAAGTATTAATACTAGAAAGATCATGCCAAGATGGGCTACATCTAAGAAGGTAATTTACTTTAGGAATTGCAAGACAGTTTTTTAGTAGAAAAAAGGAAACATGTAATGGAAGATTCAATAGACGAGAACACATAAGTTTCAAACAATCTGATTTTTCACCGATAGATTTAGAAAGTGCGGTATCAGTTAGAGGTGTTCCAAGTAAACACCATTCAGAATGTTTTGTAATTTTAATACCTGGAGCAATAGAGTTAAAATTCTGAAAAATATCTTCATCTATACCATCTAAGAAAAAAAGTTCACATTTTCCGAAATTCAATTCAAGGCCTATTTCGTTTGATGTTCGAATTATTTTTCGCAAGTTTTCAAGAACTAACTCAGAGTTATCTCCAATGGAACCATCATCAAGATACCAAGTGTTAAATTCAGTATTAATTAATTTTGTCAATTTCTCAATTCCTAAGCAAAATAAAGCTGGTCCTAAAGGATCTCCTTGTTGAACGCCTCTTTCTGATAAGATGCAATCTTCACCAAACATAAGAAAAGAAGATTCTTTATAACATTGAAAAACAAAAGGTGATATCTCTGGAAGGGTATCAAAAACCAGATTAAGAAAAGTATTTCTGTTTAACATGTTGAAAGCATTTTTAAAATCTAATTTCAGAAAAACTTTATTTGTTGGGTCAGGATGTTGGGTAAGGTATCTTCGAGCTGAATGAAAAATAACTTCACAACCTCCTTTAGTACCAAAACCAAATTGAATAGGACGTAAAACATTACCAAGATTTTTATTAATTTTAGAACAGCATAACTTAGCTACCAAGCGGCGAAAAAAAGTTCCAACAGCAATAGGTCTTACACCTCCATCTTTTTTCTTCAAAGCACACAACGAAGCACCATATAATATCGGGCATATATCAGGAATTACTTTTCCAGAAAGCATTAAATTACAAAGATTTGTAATTGATTTTAAAAGCTTTTCCCCTGAAGAACCAGAATTAAAACTGAGCATGTCTTGTATGTGTGAAGGTCTGAGAGAATCTAATCCGCCAGATGAGCCCATATTAAAAGATTTTATGGCTAAAAAAACTTCACTTGTAGTAACTTGTATTGGAGTAATCTTGCTATTACTATACATAATATTAATGCTTTCAATAGACTTAGGATGTTTATTAAGAAGGGATTCATAAATATTTTTATCAAAGCCAGCAAAGTAATCATTTGAAGATATTAATTTAACAGCTCCTGATAAATCACCATCAGAAACTTTACCCATTATTCGATTAATAACTTGGTCTTCCTCTAAATATCTTTTTTTTCTTATTAACAGGAATATTGGCAAAATCCATAGGTCTTTCTTTATTTAAATTTCTAATAATAATTGAAGTTAATGAACCATTATTGTCAGCTTTTTTGGTAGGAATATTAAAAGAATTATAAGCAAATAACAACAGATCAACCCAAGAATCCAAAGAATTATTGTTTACACAATGGTCTATAATATTGGACAAGGAAGCAGCCGAAAGGAGTCTAGCTCTTTTAGGAATTCTTTTAATCACCTTCAAGTTACGTTTTAAGTAAGCCAATCTATCTTGAATATTTTGTAAGTCTTGATTAGGATTTGAATTATTTAAAATTTTATTATGGAGTGGATGTGCTTTGGTAATGTGTAAATTTACTTTTTGAAAAAATTTTCCACAAATATAACAAGCCGTTTTATATTTGTTTTTATTATCAATCGAAGAATTATTTTTGTGAATAGAACATGCTTTATCATCAATAAAATGGTTGTAACATAATAGTATACCACATTTGCTACATGAACTAAAAACATTATTTGAGCAACTGAAAATTTCACAAAATTGATCGCCAGGGTGTAAATCTGTACCAGTGATGGCATGTAAAATAATATAATTATTTACACAATACCTGTTTAACGGAATGACGCAACAATCCAGTCAAAAGAATCGTAACGGGTGGCCAATTGAACCATAAAAAAAATCAGTAAATAAATATTCCAAAACTCGAAGAAATGAGGTAAAATTAGCTGCAGCAAAAAAAACCAGTTGTCAATATGACAATTTTTTACAATTTTTTTTTGGGTACTAGAAGATAAAGTAATGAAACACATAGTAATACAAATTTTCGAAATGTTGACCAAGGCTAAAAAATTTAATGATAAATGCTTAAAATTCACAATATTTTCCCACACATACTTTTTTCCTTCGAAAATTTGTTGTATTTTTGCTAAAAATAAATTGTTGACTTAATTAACAAGTTAAAAGTTAGAGATTTACTTACATTTGAGGCTTCTTTAATTTTTTAGGGATATTTTTTTGTATCGTCTGAAGTACAACATAGAGATCAATCGCTACTTTACGATGCGACTACGATTGCGGTACGTACGCTCCGTTTTTTTATACTTTACGGGCTCGCTCTGTCATTGCTGGACTTGCGGTTTTTTTTTCATTTTGCTGAGGTAATAAAATTATCATATTACTTTGTTGCACAACATGTGTGAATTATGAGGCGTCAAGTTTTCTAGGAGATAAAAAATAGGATAGGACGTTATTATATATAATTATTTCTAGGCGCGCCAATAAAATTATTAGTAATTAATGTGCGCTTTTTCGTTTTTTTTAAATTTATATGTTGATACCATTTTTAATGGTTCCAAATAAATCAACACTTTACTAATAAAGTTAACATCTTGCGTGCGCTTTTTTCATTTTTTTTTAAATTTATATGTTATTAATATTTTTAAAGGTTCCGAATAAATCAACACTTTTAGTAATTAATTAACATCTTTTACAATTTTTTCAGGGAGATTAAGGTTTTTTTTAATTTATATGTTGATACACTTTACCAATAAAATTAGCATCTTGCGTGCGCTTTTTAATTTTTTTTAATTTATATGTTGTTACCATTTTTAAAGGTTCCCAACTTTTACGAATTAAATTAACATCTTTTACAATTTTTCAAGGAGATTAAGGTTTTTTTTTGTTATTTTAAAAAACACAGTTTTTATAAAAATCTTTATTTTTTTAATTATATAATATTTAGTTTGAAGTATTTTTTACTTTTGTTCTTCTACAATTATTCAAAAATTGATTACATTTACGACGTTTACTTATACATTTATTTTCTCTCTCAAGACAATCTGTAATTCCTTCTTCGAAGTCATCATTTTTTTTTAAATTTTTGAAGTACTTGAGCTGTTACATTTGATAATTTTTTATTACAGCTTGTTAAATCAGCATCTATCATACGTATATCAATACTTAACTCGTTTATATGATTTTTTGCTTCTGTGGAATTGGTTTTGTATTCATTAATTAAATCATATGAAGCGAGAAGTTTTTCTTCTTTCATTCGTAGTGACCTATTTAATCCTTGTATTTGTGCATTTAATTCAATTTGTTCACGTATAAGTTGATTTTTTTGTGTATTAACTACATCCTGGCTTGAATTTTTTAAACTATTTTGACATAGTTCTAATGCATCCATCAATTCATCATGAGCGTCTAGTTCGTTTGTATACAAATCGTTGCATTCTTCCAAATTTAAATTATATTCTTTGTAAAGATTTAAAGATGTATTATAAAGGGTATTTAATTCATTTTGTAAATTTTCAATTTGGTCTTTGTAAGATTCACATGATGATGATAATGGTGTTGAAGTTTCGTTAGTACTTTTTACATAGTTAAAATAACTTACAAAAAGTAATATTATTAATATCGATGATACTTTATTCATTTTTAGTGCACACAGTACAAAGGTTTACAATATACTAAAAGTAGTTACTTAAAAAAAATTACTTAAATATTCTTACAACATTTGTGAGGGGATTGTATTTAATTAAACGATCGTAAATAATGAGACAAAATGCTGTAGTATTGGAAGTCATATTCACTGATGTTTCGAATTCTAATCTAATATCTACGCTGCCTGATTTTAATGTTTCGTTTTGACGTGAACAATCAATTACACACATCGGAGTGGTAGTCTTAAAATTTGAAAAATTTATACATGGTTCACCATCAATTTTGTTATAATAAGATTGTTGAAATTTACTATACATTTCATATAAAATAGAGTACTGATTTTTACCAAAATTTAAATTATCATAGGGATAAGTTTCAGAATTAAAATACAATTTCATATTAATTAAATTGCAATGATCAAATTTACTCATATCTTTTTTAAGATTATTTTTTCGACCGGATTGGAAACAAACAATTACATAGCGAGGTTTTTCCATTTGACTTGTTGCTTTTACGTTCCATGTGTGTTTTGTAGTTTCTTTTAAAATTGGAAATTCATGCAACTCCCAAGTTCTAAATGCCGCTTCAAGATCTTTACCATTTTTGATGTATTTCATGAGTTGTAATTTTTCAACATCAGCTACTTGTACATGCGGTATTTTCCATAATATTTTTAAAAGTTGTATTGATGCTGTTTCAGTATTATCATCTTTCGTACTAATTGCTCCATTTAAATCTCCTGAACTTCGTATTAGAACCAATTCTTGACGTATATTTATAATAATTTTCTTAAAATCCTCACAAAATCCAAGTATAATTTTAAGTGGAATACAAACATTAAAATTACCAGCTGCATCAGTAATCTTCGGATTAGCATTATTATCCCAACCAGCATTATTAAGTTTGATACATTGATTATTTGTAAACGAATTGTAACCTTTGATTGTGGATGCGATACCAGGATTACGTACTCTATCAATTACCGATCCACCGATTTCATACCTGATTTCATCAAATAAAAATAAAATACCATTATTTATTAAATGTAACGTAGCGCTAGCTTTTGAATCAGTTGAATTCAAAAGTTTACCCTCAATATAAAATAAACTTTGAGAGGGTAAAGTGTAGATATCTTGCGTTTGGATTGGAATACGAATTTCATCAGAATTATTTAATGTTGTATTTGCATAGGGTGGATGACTATGTAGTTCACCATTTGTTATTGAATTATCATTGTAGACACTTTCGTTAACATTCAATACGTTAAAATTCATTTTTTCTTTTTCTCTGAAGCACTTTAAGTCCTAAGGCAATTAAAAATTGTTTATTTTGTGGTGTTAAGTCTTTCACGAACTTTTGACGACTGTTACTATTTTGCACACTATGATTTATTTTATCTAAATTACTAGTACTTGTTTTTATTGTTGGATTAACTAAAGAATATTGAAAAACCATTTTTTCACAAATTCAGCTCTTTCAAATGTAGTCCGACCGACACCATTTCATTTCTGAAATTGATTAGTTTTCCATTTTGATCCTGTATTTCAATGATAATTTTGTCAATATAATGTGAATTAATTGGTAAATAAATGACATTCTTAATATTCTCCACAATTCGGTAACCTGGTGCAGCTAATGGATAAAACATATGTATGATATGACCTGGTTTACTTCCACTGTAAGAGTTTGTGATCAGATTACAATTAATAAAAATTGCATTTAAATCAAATACTTTAACTGGACGATCGGAAATATGTGTTTTATTTGGATGTAATATTTTTTTATCAAAACCAAACATTGAACCTATCGAATTGTTTTTATCGAAGTAGATTGGAAAATTACTTTTAATTTCATAATTTAACGTATTTAAATTTGCTCTTAATACTAATGCAATAAGTTCTTTCTTCTGTAAATTAGCTTTGTTAGATCCTATTACCTTTACTGGTTTTGTTGTTTCTTGGAATATTAATGATTGTCGTTTTGTTGTTGTTGTTGTTGTTTAGATTGGTTCAGTTCTTCTTGTTCTGCTTTATTATATTCTTCAATTTCAAGATTAAGGAATTTTATTCGTTCATAGATATACGCCTCAATATTTTTAATTTCATAAGAACCTGTATCTATTATTATCTCATGTGATCCAATATGAAACTTATTATTTTGTTCATCGACGTTCGGTATTGAATTAAATGCAACAAAATTTATTAACCCCAAAACGTACGTTTTTTTCTGATCGAAAACTATTGGTGGATAGTAGTCTGCAGTCAATCTTGACGATCTATCAAATAAATTAATACTATAAGAAGCCGCCATTGTATCTAAGCTGGTGAAAGGGGTATGGTTAACTGAAGAAATCGTTATTTTTTTACTCGTATTTATTCAATAAAAATAAGATACACTTTTTACCACAATTTACTGTACTATATGTTTGATGTATTTTATGATTATAAATTATTTTAACATGATTCTCGCTAGCAAATTGAAAATATTTTTGAAGTTCAATTGGTGGTCGTAGATTTCCAAAACTATCAAAATATTCTATGGTGGTAATATTATTATTTTTAATTGTTTTATAAGCAACCCAATGTGTTCCAGGACCTTCAATACCATCTAAATTGACTATTCCACATTCGTTCTTTCGAGGTTTTTTTGGTAAATTATTTCGCATAAAAACTCCACGAAAATATGGTATTTTAAAAATTTTGGTTGCGTATATTATCAAATCTTCATTGCTAAGTGCACGATTATTAGGTATAATATTTAATTTTGGTTGTTGTTTTTCGTGCCTAAAAAAAGACCCATTCCTTTTTTATAGGGTCCTAAATAAAGTCCTTTTCCCATACTGATAGCTTCCATCATTTTATTATGTCTTTCAGACTCCTTTAATTGTTCCTTTGCTGATCGTACATCATTAAGAGCTTTTGCAATACCAGCTGCACCTCCACTAAGTGCACCTAATGCACTTAAACCGGCAAAAATAGGAATTAAGGGTAAAATACCACCACGCTTTGGAATTTTTATCACTCTTGATGGTTTAATTCGTTGTTTTAGTTTTTTAGCCCTTTTCAGTGCGACTTGTACTGCCTCACTCAATGTGTTGGGTTTCATTTTTAAAACTTTCTCTTTAATTTTTGAGATTGGTTTCGATAAACACAACTTTTTTTTACTTGATTTTTTAACTTTTGTCTTTGTGAATCTCTTGGTTTTACTTTTTTTCTTTCTTTTTCTACCACCACCACCATCACCATCATTATTATATTTTACCATAATTAAGTCTACACCTTACAAAGGTTCTCTTGCTAGTGATGCTAATATTTATTATACTTGATTTTTAAATTTGTTTAAGTTTTTTAGGAAAAATTTCATTATCAAAATCAGACATTTTTCGTTTTTGTGATTTTGATGTATTAAGAGGTTCATTAAAATCAAAAGTTTTAGTTTTTTTGTTTAAAATAAGATCATCTATTACATTTAAATTTTGCAATTTTCGTTTTCTTGAAGGTACTGTTGTTTCTTTAATGTTATCATCAATATTATCATCACTATCAATTTCCATTGATATACTTTTGTTTGCTCTTTTTCTTTTAATTTCAATCATTTGTGGTGTATCCTTAGTAGTAGTATTATCTATTATTAATTTTTTCTTTTTAGTTTTTGGTTTCGTCTTTGATGATGATGATATTGCGTTATTTTCTTTTAGTAAATCTATACATTTTTCAACATTTTTTAATGTCATTGTAATGTTTGATTTTATTTTCATTAATAAATGTTGATATTTTTTTTAATTTTTGGTGATGATAAACCCATACCCAATTTGACTTTTGTCTTCATAGCACCAACTATACCTAATGCTGCCATTTTTTCACCGATACTAGCGTCCTTTGAATGAAATATTTTAAACGCTTTTGCAGCTAACACCTCATCTGCTTTATATCTACTATATAAATCGTCTTTAGTTTCTGAATAGGCTATATCATGTTCACGACAAGCGTCATCCAACGGATTAATCCCGGTATCACCACGTGCTAATCGTTTCTTTAATTTAGTACCTGGTCCACAAAAACGATAGGTAGGTATATGAAGTTCAAACGGTAAGTTATTTATAACTTTATTTAAAAGACCTTTACCACTATAATTCTTCATACCTCCGTACTAGTACGGACGTCTACTACTACTAACGCTCAAACAGATTAAGTAAGACGTTTAAAATGAAATTAATTAAACAAAAGACAACACTTAAAATTGAAGATAAAAGTTTAAGTTTAAATAAGAAGAGTAATTTTAAAAAGCATGGAGAACTGTTTCCATCCACAATACGCTGTATTTTAGTAGGACCGTCAGAGTGTGGTAAAACTAACGTTATGATAAATCTGATTGAACACGAAAATGGATTGAAATTTGAAAATGTTTATATATATTCAAAATCGCTCAAACAAGATAAGTACAGATATCTAGAGGAACTGTTGAAACCACTAAAAGGTATAGGTTATTATGCGTACGATACAGCAGGTGAAAACATAGAACACCCTTCAAAGGTCAAACCTAACTCTATCTTTATATTTGATGATGTTTCAACCGAAAAAAAAGCAGGTGCTTTAATTCAAGCATATTTCAGTATGGAAAGACACAGTCAAGTCGATTGTTTTTATCTTACCCAAACTTATGCAAAAATTCCTAAACATTTGCTAAGAGATAATGCCAATGTATTAATTGTTTTTAAGCAAGATGATAAAAATTTAAGTCTCATTCATAGAGATCATGTTAATGTTGATATGAATTTTGATAAATTTAAAAAAAAATGTTTTTTATGTTGGGAAGGAGGAGGAAAACAAGATGATAATTCTTTTTAATTTTTATCAATATTTAAAAATTATAAAGTAAATAATGGAAGATATAGAAAGGGTTTTGATTTATATATAAAGGATATAAAGGGTGATCAATAAAGCGCAGATACCTCGTTAGACCTCATCAGACCTCATCAGGTACCTCATCAGATACCTCATCAGACCTCATCAGGTACTCCATCAGATAGCATATATAAGTAACCTAATCTCCAACATCGCATCATATTAGAAAGATGAATGAACAAGAACTGAAGACAAAACTCATTAAAAAACGAAAAACTATACGAAATAAATTAAATCTTTTACGTTATGGTGAAATGGAACAGGAAACTATGTTTAATCCAATTACAAAACATTTGAGAAACATAGAAAATAAATTGAACGAAAAACCTACTGCTAGCAATAACACAAAAATAAAGGAGGAGGATGAAACTATGGTAACACCTAAAACTTTTTTAAAACGAAAAAAACTACTCCTAAAAAGAAAACCAGTAATTAAGAAACGATTAAGTTCTCTACCAACATTTTCTGAAATTGATAAAAATGATGATATTGATGATGATGACGATGATGATTATGATAATGATGATGATCATATTGATGAACAAAGTCCTATTGCATCACCATTTTCTTCAGAAATTTCTAATGACAGGATTCATAATAAAAATGTATTAAAAAAATTATATATTGATTATTTAGAACAATATGATGCACTACCTAGAAAATATCTTCATGATATGTATAAAGATGAAAAAAATAAAGAATATGATCATAAATACGGTGTAAGACTTGATCCTCCTAGTGAAAAACTTTTTATTGGTGACTCAAGTTTAGATTTTGATGGTAAAGACGTACTAATAAAAAATAAAAGATATAAAGGAACAAAAGGTTTGTACGAGTTGTTATTTAAAAAGAATCCACTGGATTACAGAACGGATGATAGACAAAATTATTTACAAATTGTGAATAAAACAAATGCCTGCCGACGACATTATAATGCCAATCAACAAATAGATGGTAATAAATATAAATATATTATTGGACCATCTATTAGTAGCAACAGTAGTAGTAATAGTAGTAGTGGAAAAGGTCTGTTTATGGAAGTTAATAATAATAAAATAGATTATATTTATTGGAATTCAATTAATGAATTGGTTGATAGATTAAGATTAATGTTAGCTTCAGAATCAGCTGGAAATAATGCACATAGGAATGAAATTAATTCCATTATTGAAGAATTAAAAGAAGCTAAAGTGATAGAATGAAAATTAAAAAAAACTCGTATGAAGTGGAGAGAAAAGAAATTGTAAATGAAATTCATAAATTAGCAAGAATAAATTTTCCAAGGATAAAGTACATTTTAAAATCTTTAAACGATTTTTGGCAAGCGGATCTAGCTGATATGCAAAATTTCCAAGATGAAAATCCTGGTTATAAGTATATTTTAGTAGTAATAAACTGTTTTTCTAAATTTGTGTGGGCGTTACCATTAAAATCTAAATCTGGTCCTGAAGTCAGTAAGGTGTTTGAAAGTATTTTTAAGAAATTAAAAATAACACCACTATTAAATCTTCAAACGGATCATGGAACTGAATTTTATAATAAGTTTTTTACGAAAATGATGCAAATATAAAATTAATCATTATAGTACGTTTAGTGAAAAAAAAGCAGCAATTGTGGAACGTGTAATTCGAACGCTCAAACATAAGATGTGGAAAGAATTTAATTTACAAGGTAGTTATAAGTGGTTAAAAATTTTACCAAAAATTGTAAATGATTATAATAATTCAAAACATAATACAATTGGAATGAAGCCTATAGAAGTCAATGAAAAAAATGAAAAACAAATTTTAAATACAGTGTACGGTCGAATTAAAACAGTTGATCCGACGTTAATAAAAAATAAAAAATTAAAATTGGAGATAAAGTACGTATCTCCAAAGTCAGGGGAACATTTGCTAAAAAATATATGCCTAATTGGTTTACAGAAATTTTTACAATAACCGAAATTCGATTAACATATCCAATCACCTATCATTTAAAAGATTTAAATAATAAACACATTCACGGTTGTTTTTATAAAGAGCAATTGCAAAAAGCGAAATATTCTGATGTATGCCTAATTGAGCGCATTTTAAAACGTTCTAAAAATAAAATCTTTGTCAAATGGCTTGGTTTCGATGACACATTTAATAGTTGGGTAAAATTATGAAATTATGATTCTTTTCTCCACGTAAGGTTACTTTTTGCATATAAATAGAAGAAAAAATTGTAGTTAAATTCAGTAGCAGCCAGCGATCTATGATCAATACAAGTATTTCTTGCACAACATAAAAAAATGTAAGTTGATGTCCAAGGGTACAAAAGTATCAACCTCCCAAAAACCGTTCGGTTCCTGGTAAGAGAAGTTGCAATATACGACACTATAAGAAAACAAATTCATCATCGAATGGTGACCCAAAATGTACCCTACGACATGTTAAACGAAAGCGGTAAGAATGAGATTTGTCAATCAATGAAGGTGCACGGTTTGGAATATGAAAATTGTAACAAGCGATTAAGAGATGATGAATTCATCTCCATGGACAACTTGAGTGGATTTTTAAGAGAGGTAATTAAAGAAGAGGAAGCGCTCGTTGTTTGCTATGATTACATAGGGCAGCAGAAAATTAAAGAGTGTATAAAAAATCCTGTGGTGATTAATTTTGAAAATTTAACTGAAACTGATCTGGATTTTGTCCATGAACGAGATTATTTTAAGCATGCATGCAAAGAGCACCATCGGGTAGGAAAACTAGAAGGAGGTTATTGTGCAAGATTTCACGTAAACGTTGCTTATCTTTGGTTTACTGAAAAAATGTATGCTTATTAAAAAAATGTTATTTACAATAATAATAAAAACAACAAAATAAATTGAAGACTTTTTTTTATTTATTCCATTAATATAACGGATACATGTTTTTTATACATTTGAAATTCAATAATAAAAGCAAAAATTAAAAATTAAACAGTTTTTTATTTATTCCATAACTTAAAAGTGTTTTTATGTATTTGAAATTAAATCTTGAGAGAAAATTTCAATATTTTTTGTGGCCTCTTATTGTTCCTTCAATTGTTGAGATAAAGAAGAACGGTGAGAAGGAGAACGGGATCGTTCTCTTTTTTCAGAATCTGTTTTCTAACACCACCACCAGCACTTCTTTTTAATCGTTGTGATGGTGGTTGTTTTGATGGTGATGGTGGTGGTGGTGGTGGCATTATCGGTAATGCAGAAGAAGTGCTTGCTATTGCTGGTGGTGGTGTTGATGGTGGTACTACTACTACAGGTTCTTTTTCTATTGCTAACGTATCGAACTTAAATTCCGTCAGCGCCATTTTATATAATGCAATGTCCTCTTGTTTTTCGGAACTCATCTTAGAGTATTTTATCGGGAGATTACCAAATTTTCGACGCAACGTTTCAATTTTGGGAGTATATAGCAAGTTTAACAAAACTTCGCCAACACCATTTATACTAAGTGACTTAACACCATATCTAAGTAATACAGAAAAAAAATCTAATTAAGAACAAATAAGTAAAAAAGTAAAAAACTTACCGAAAAATCTCCTTACAAACAACATATAACATTCTTGGTGGTAATTTCTGTTGATCCAAAGACCGCAGAAAAATAGTACAAGGAACACCTGACATTTTTTTTAACAAATCACAATTACAAACGTACTAGAAACTTGTTAGTATTGAAAGTACTAAGTAACTACGTTACTAAGTTTGTAAAAATGTATTTATAGTAACTAACTGGAATATCCCACTAAATTTTTAAGTTCGTCATCTCCACTTAATTTCATCATCCCACTAAATTTTTAATTTCGTCATCTCCTTTTAATTTTACCATCTCCACATAAAATTTCATCATATCCAAATAGAACCCTATAAAAGCAGAAAAAATTCAAAGAAGGTACAATCATGACGACACCTCAACAACATCCGAATTCAAAGAAAAAAGTTACAAGCATGACGACACCTCAACAACAACAAAATCCGTTAACTACTAAAAATTGAAAAATTACTTCTAAATGGTTTGAAGAAAATTGAACAAGTGAGTAGAATAATTAAATCTGAAAGAATTTGATAAATGGCTAAAGTATTACCAAATTTATTAAGTTAACTGAAATTTGTGTTCGAAAAAAATGTAAAATTGTAAATTTTTTAAAATTAGAACCAATTTTGGGTCTTTTAAATTATTACAAACAACAATTTCAAAAACATAAAACAGTAAAAAACGTGAAAAAAAATCATTTAGTTTGGAAAGATTTAGAATCGTGTTTAGAAAATCGTATTAAATCTGGTGCAATTATAAACATAGATTTTAAAGATCCGATTAAATTTTTGAATTGTGCATTTAAAAATTTTGCCACTAAAATTAAAAAAGAACTAGAACGCTCCATGCTCAAAGTAAAATGTATTTTTTACGGAAATTTTGTTAAACCTTCTACATTGGAAACTGATTTAAAACATTTCACTACAAAAAATGAACTGATCGATAATGGTACAAATTTAAAAGAATGGTTTTCTGAAAATGTGATACAAAAAATTGAAAACAGAATTCCAAGAAAGAGACAGTGGTTATGCTCTTTATCAAATTTTACATTTAAAAGTAAATATTAATCGTTTTACACCTTTAACGATAGGTACGTACATTGAAACACCATCCTTTCTAAAAACAACACATTCTCTATTAAATATTAAAAATAATCATGACTTTGAGAAAAATATTTTAGAGAGTAGCACCTACCGGGATAACATAGTATTATGGAAACGATATGTGGATGACGTTTTCTGTCTGTCGAAAGGTACTATAGAAGAACTCAACAATTTTCATAACTCTATCAATAATTATAACACAAAACTAAAATTCACTATAGAACTTGCCCAGAACAATACCTTAAACTTTTTAGATCTTACAATAAACAAAACAAATCACAATTTCAACTACAATATTTACAGGAAACCTACACAGACAGACAACGTCATACATTATAATTCATACCATCCATTTAATCATAAAATAGCAGCCTTCAATAGTTACATACATCGAGCTTTTAACGTACCACTCAATACAATAGATTTCAACACAGAAATTAACATCATTAAACAAATTGCCAAAGATCATAATTTTCCACTTCAAATCATAAATCATATCATTAACAAAACTAGCAATAAATTCACCAACAACCTCATATTTCCCAATCATAACATCAACACAGACAAACCAATTTACAAAACTTTCCAACACAACGGTATTATAAACTTTAAAATCAATAAAACACTCAATAAATTTCACATCACACCAGCATACAAAGCACCTATCACCATCGGCAAAATGCTTACTTCCAATCATCAAGTTCCTCTGTTAGACAGAAACGGTATATATTCACTTACTTGTAATAATTGCAATGCTAAATACATAGGACAAACTGGTAGAGCCCTAAGACATAGAATAAAAGAACATACCAGACAAAATACTAACTCACATTTTGGCCGACACCTTCACCAAAACAACCATAAACTCATTGAACGTAATATCTCTTTACTCCACAACCAACACAAGGGTTTTAAAATGGATCTACTTGAGATTCTTGAAATAACTAAACTCAAAAAAGATAACAACTTCAACTGTTTAAATGAACAATTAAATCTTAATTTCAAACCACTGTTTAGTTATTTAAAAGATGAACAAGTCACTCCATCTATCCATAAAAATAACGTTCAATGAGTCTTAATTTTGTCAACAGAGGGCGACACCATCTTTCTTCAACCTCAAAATCACTTAACGTCATTTTCTTCATTCATCTATCATCCTTCACCATGAACAGTACATGAAGACTAAAATTCCTTCATTAAATTAGCTCCATTGTTTCTTTTACGTTTTTCAAATTTTCGCATGCATCGTCATTATTATTTAAAATGTCAAATAATTTATAAAGTCCGTCGAACTAGTAACAGTGGAAGAAGGTAGAATATTACATCTCTAGTCAAAATTTATGGTCGAAAAGCACATGGTTGATAACTTTTTGAAAATTATGACACCCGTTATTTCTATTTCTTGTAATTGACGGTAAGACTACACTTTTAATTTTTTTAATTAAAAATTTTTTTACTATCTTGACTGTACACTTACAAAAAATTTTTTTAATATATTGTAACTTTTCACAAGAAAATTTTTTTATCACTTGACTTTTAATTGTTCCATGTTATTTTTTCTCGTTTGTAATTTTTGTATTTTTTAACTTGTAGTTCATGTTCTGAAGATGGCTCACGCCGAAACCGGTTAACGTGATATAATAAATTTGATTATATAAGGACAAGTACATTATTAACACCATTCCTACTATGAAGAAAATAGAAACAAAAAATAAAAAAATACAGTCTCTACGATATTTTGTTCAAAAGTTATGAATATTTTGTTTACTGACGAATCGAAATTTCCACTTAAGAGAAAGCACAATCCTTCAGTTGTGAGATATTGGTCTGTACGTAATGAACATCGTGCTATTGTTGCGTCCAGTCAAAATCGGGCATCATTAAATGTTTGGGCTGGAATAATTGGGAACAAAATAATTGGTCCATTCTACATCGACGGTACTTTAAATGCCCAAAAATATCTTCAATTATTAGGAGATTTTGTTATACCTGCAATTCAAGGACTGCCAGATGTAGATTTCAATCAAATTTATTTCCAACAGGATGGTTGTCCAGCTCACAACTCACTTAATGTGAGACATTTTCTTGAGCAACGATGCATTGGAACATACACCGAACCACTGTCTTGGCCAGCTCGTTCACCAGATCTGTCCCCACTTGACTTCTTTTATTGGGGTTATTTAGAAAATAAAATTTATCAAAGAGACTTACTAATGATCTAGATTCATTGTCCAAAGACTCAGGACAAAACACTTCACTAAGAATCTGCTGAGACTGAGACTCTAGTATGACTGCATTTAGATTGCGACTCGGTCAAAACAAGGCTGAATTTAGATTGATACTGAACAGTACTGAAATAAGACTGAACTAGGATTGATCTAAGATTGATTTTTTAACTGACAATTTTTTTACTTTTATTCCCAAGTCATCTACTAACCAATCCCTAACTCCTCCCAACATTTTGAAATTAACGAATCGGTTCATTTTGCGTTGGTGGTAATTCTTGGAATAAATGATTTTCGATCTGTGATCGCAGCTTTTGAACGTCCAAGCATTCTAATTTCGAGCATGTTCTTTTGTCATAAAGAACTTGTTTTCTGTTGCTTGCTTCCAAAAAAGTTCCACAAAGTTCCATAAAATTCCTAAATGTTTCTCGCTGTTTCCGAATCAAATGCCGACTGTTTCTTCTTGTCGACGGTTTCCATTTCGAGCGGTAAACTTCAAAACAAAATCGGCAACAAAAGGCTTTACTTGTTTTGTTTAGTATCTCCGCGGTGGTAAGAATCGCCTGTTGCAAGGAATCGCAAAGTGACAAAAGCAAAATAGTTCCATTGGGGAAATAGCTGGCCTAAAATTTGTATCTTCTTTTTGAATACGTGGAGCAATCTGATACAATAGCCATTCTATGTCAGAATTGGACAATCTTAAAAAATTTTGAACACTTCCATTTTTTATTTTTCCAGAGGTAATATCGTCTACTTTGAGGGTGCTAAGCAGGCGTATGCCACCATGATTTTGCCTTTCCAGGCAACCGCTCTGAATAGCTCCGAAGTAGTTCTGGAGCGCCGGAAAGCCTCTTTAGTTTTCAAACCTAATAACCAAGAAATTAAATTTATGCCTTCTGTATTATTATTTTATATCTGCCTTATTTGTTAAAATGGAATCGGATTTAATTGAAGAAGTTGTATTGGTAAACTAAAATAATACAATTTAAAAATTTTACTTATAACAGTAATTAATTTTTAGGAAATGTTAGCGCAGGAATCTGACTTTAGTATATCGGACTCAGATTCTTCAACATCAAGATCGTCCAGTGATAGTGATGGTGATTTAAACAAAACATCAGAAAATAAAAAAAATTGTTTTACCAAAAATTAAGAATTACAGTAGTCCATTCATTTAATGCAGACCAATTTAAAAAAAAACATTTTAGACTTTGTCGGAATGTGATAAATGTTTTAATCAATAAAGTTGAAGATAATCATATTTTGACATCGCTTTGGAAAATCTAATGTTAATGCAGAAAAGGCTGTCTTGATGACGGTGTGGTACCTGGCCAATACCGAAAACTTTAGGCAAATTGGCGATAGGTTTAATGTTGGCAGAGGAACGGCTAATGTAATTATTCATAAAATAATAAATTTTTTGGTAACGTTAAAAGAAGAATATAGGTATTTGTTGGCCAAATATTCAAGAAATGGCTACAATCAGTAACAAATTTGAAGAGAGGCAAGGCATCAGAGGGGTTGTTGGTGCGATACATGGGCGCCAAATACAAATTACTAGTGACAAAAGGATTGCCTCTGTCTTCCATCTTACGTCGTCCAGCGCACACGTGGATTTAACAAAAAATTTTATAATGAGTTGAGGTGTGATAATTTTATTTTTGTAAGTTATTTTATAATTTGAAATCCTCTTTTCATTTTAATCCTTTGTTATTGTTTTAGATTATGTGATATCTCTTTTAATTGTTTTTAACCCGATTTTAACGTTTTTATCGATTTTAACCTGTAATGTCCAAAAACGTGCTGTGATAATTTTTTGCGCCTGATGTTAAGGGCCTCCATGATGCCTAGTTGATGGGATGTTGTTTTTTTTGCCTAAAATGTTGATTGGGCATTCCAAGTTTATTAGGCGATCCTTTTAAAGTTAATTAGGCGTTCCTTTTAAAGTAAATTAGGCGTTCTTTTTAAAGTTGGTTTTTGCCTTTTGATGTTTGATTATGTTCACCTTGAAGATTGATTTACACAGTTAGACTGACTGCTGCTTTGTTTTTTACTACGTTTTATTTATGAACATCCATTAGTTCCAGTAAGTTTTTTTTAATATTTTATTATTATGTATATTATATTACTAATATTTTTAGTTGATAAAATGTTAAATGTATTCTCTGAAGATGAAGTTAAGTAACTTCGAAATGCATTAGAATAAAGTTTTATTAATGTGTAACATTGATGGTGTTTGGTATATAAGGCTCTTTTCCTTTTGTCATTATGATACACCAAACAACTTGAGGTTTTCGTTTCGAAACAAATTACTAGGCCTATTAAAGATGCGACTGTTTACTGTAACAGAAAAGTTGATCACAGCATTATTCTACAAGGGACTGTAGATGCTCAAAATTTTTTTATTAATATTTATTGTGGAGAAGTCGGGGACCGTTGCACGATTCAAGGGTGTTAAGAATATCTTCATTATATGAACTCTGTGAAAATGGTGCACTTGGTAACAACTTTTTAATTGGTGATTCGGCTTACCACCATTTAAAGAAGACGGGCATCTGACCGAAAATCAAAAATTGTTTAATTTTAAACATTGCTCTACCAGAATTATCGTAGAAAATGCTTTTGGACTATTGAAAGGTCGATTTAGGCGACTAAAACATTTTGAAAACATAAAAATTGAATTTATTTGTAAGTCAGTTATTGTTACCTGCATATTGCATAACTTACGCTTAACAAATAATGATTTTGTGGATTTTGAAGATGAGATTTATAACATTCAAGAAAATTTTGTTAATAACGCAAATTATGTTGAATATGATCGACGAGCTGAAGTTTTTAGAGAAATGTTTGGAAATAATAATTAATTAAAATACAGGATTGCTTTGATTTATATTTTCTATTTTATTAATAAATTATTATTCTGTTTTTTGTTTTTGATTAAATAACAATAAGTGTATAAAACAACATTATACTTACATATTATACAGGGTGGCCCAACTAAGAGTTCCCACCCAGGTTATTTCGAAAACCAATAATTTTTTAAAAAAACCCTGAAACTGGTCAATTTTTATTTAGCGGGGGACCAATTTTTATGGTAACGCAAGGGACAACCCCTCACCCAGTTATGCAGGGTAACTACCCCTTCAGAAATCTTAAAAGGCAATAGGGGTCAAGTGATACATCATTGTAAAGCTCCTACTATTCTCTATACAGGTGTCAGATTTTTTTTTAATTTGATGGAATATTTGACAAGTGGTAACATTTTCACGTTAGACATCTAAAACGTGTTTGTAACAGGTAACATGGGTTCAAAAGGCTTTTAAAGCTTGATTTTGTTAAAAGTTACAATAAAAATAAATACAGCCATACATTGAACCCCCACTAAATAACAATTGTTCAGTTTAAGGCTATTTTTCAAAAATTACTTGTTTTCATAATAACCTGGGTGGGAACTAAAAGTATTTTGAAAAAAGACTCTGAAACCGGTCAATCCTTATTAAATGGGGAATCAAAGTATGATTGTAATTATTTTTAACAAAATCGAGCTTTAAAACCCTTTTTAGCCCATGTCACCTATTTAAAACACGTTTTACATGTCTAACGTGAAAATGCTATAACTTCTCAAAAATTCCATCAAATTAAAAAAAATATGACAGTTGTATAGAGAATAGTCGGAGCATTTAAGATTTCTGAAGGGGCAGTTTCCCTGCATAACTGGGTGAGGGGTTGTCCCTTGCATAACCATAAAAATTGGTGCCCCGCCAAATAAAAATTGACCGGTTTCAGGGTTTTTTTTCCAAAATTATTAGTTTTGGAAATAACCTGGGTGGGAACTCTTAGTTGGGCCACCCTGTATAAAAGTATTCATTATTTTCTATTTTGTACTAAAAAATAAATATAACTTTAATAAAAATATATATTCTAAATTGCCCAAAAACAAGTTAATAAAAAAACAATTATAAATTCTAATTTCTTTTAAAAGAAGTTAACAAAATAAATATAAGGAACAAAAAAATATACATTGTAAATATTAATTTGAGATAACTATTGATTATTTTGTACCAAAAAAATAATATAACTCTAACAAAAGTAGATGTTATTCTAAACTGCCCAAAAACAGGGAAATAAAAAAGCAAATTATAAATTCTAATTTCTGATAATAGTATATTAAAAATCGAGTTTCATAAGTCGCATATTGTAGCACGCGTTCAATTTTAAAATACGAGTCGCGTAGCGACGTGTATTTTAGTGAACAAGTGCTACTAACGACTTATGAAACGAGTTTTTTATACTATTTTGCGCCTTTTTATCTATTTAAAATAAAATATTATAGTTTTCAATTTTAGTAACTTTTCTGGTAGTTGGCAACTCTAATGTCAGGTTTGTCAAATCATCAAATAACCTGATTTACTCTGTTGATGTTACCCGCGATTTTCTCAAGTCCTGGTTCAATAAAAATAAGCTGTGCCTGAATGAGGCCAAAACACAATCATTGATAATAGCCACCAGAAGTCTGGTCGAGGTCGACAATCACCTACCAGTTACACTTCTAGGCATATACGTCGACTTTGCCTTGACTTGGGACAGCCATTGCCAGTATCATGCCAATAAACTTTCATCGCTTGGCTTCCTGTTCAGAACATTGAGTAAGACGGTTCCGAAGTTGGTGTTATTGACAGCTTATTATGGGCTATTTTATTCCCTCATGACCTACAAGATTTTCATATGGGGTCATTCGGCATCCGCTACAAGAAATTTTGCCATCCAGCGGGCAGTCATAAGAGTTTTGGCGGGCGCTAATTATTACGAGAACGCCAGGAATCTGGAAATACTAACTTTGCCCGCGGCCTATAATAATAATAAATAAGTCATGATTGCGTTACTTATAAATACACAGCCTTATACAAGTTGTTTCTGCGGCAATGAGACGACCCGCGTAGGCTACTAAAGGCAGCCGCGACGATCGTTCTAGCGCGCTACAAAATTAAAAAGTAAAAGCCACACGAAATATGTATTTCGATTAACGAAGTAACTTTTTAAAAACAAAATTATTCACTTAAATACTTTATTTCCAGAAATTACAATAATACTTTTGTATTTAAACTTTGATTAAATTTTACTTTAAAATTATTATTATTAACAATTACAGAAATCGTACATAAAACGTTAACGTTTAGCCGAGCCGAATATCAATTATTGACTGAAGATAAAAAAGAACAAGTGTTAACATCCTCGATTATGCTTGTTGCAAGATAAGGCAAAAATGTACATATTCTGCAGAATAATGCGGACGGTGCTGAGTTGCATCTCGAGGTTGATGTTCTAGGGCTCACATAACTCCTCCCTCCTTAAGATGAAGTTTTGGTCGGTACGAACAAAACTTTTTGGGATGGTGTGACCTTGGTGGCCGGAGTCAGAAGTTCGGCAGTTGCTGGAGTTTCTTCTCGAATGTTGGGAGCTGATCGTCTTTGATTTGCCGTTGTAAAACGTTTTCGGATACTGTAACACCCATATATTATAATTGAAAAAATTAGAATAACGTATAAAGGTCCTGTTGAGATATAGTGGTTGGTCCATCCGGTCTCATTTGACGGTATAAATTGTAGTTGTTCCACCTTTTCTTGAATTTTATGCATGCATTTTATATTTTTCAATCGTATCTTCAAGTCCGGTTTTACGTGGTTTTGTATTTTGATCTCGTTGAGCAGTAACGGTCGTTCTGGGGTCGTCCCCTTTTCATTTGAGTAGCAGAATTCGGATGTTTGGATGCTGCATTGATGCGGAACTTCGATGAGGTATATACCTTCTACCATTACAACGTCCGATTCACCACATTTGGTTTGTAGTTTTTCTTCCTTTGGAAATATTCCGATGTAATGGGTTTCGCTGACTTCTTCCACTAGGGTTTTGCTCGCTACCGTTGGTGTCATCCGGCAGGTCGGGATGTGGTCTTTGACTTGTAGAATCGAGAAAAGGCAATCCTCTTCTTGAACTCCATCCACCAGATTATTGTTTTGACAAAGATATTCTGGGTTCAAAAACTGGCATGGTTCCACGTCGTATTGGAACATATTGCTACTCATTGTAAAGTAAGGATTTTTGGGGATTATGGTGGTAAAGTTTTCGGTTGGGATTGAGTACAAGTGATAGTGGTTAAAACTATCAGGGTGTATTAAAGGTACATGTAATGCAAATATAAGTTTATCGTTTGAAAAGTAAGCATCCACTGAAATTATGTCATACAGTTTGTATATGTTTTTAATTTCAGAGTAAACTAATTGATTCTTTTGATAATGTTTTAGTAATGACGTTAAAATCGTTTTCATATCGTCATATGATATTAGTCCATGATGCAACGTTCCAAGCTTGGCGAAGGAAATACCGTTTTCAATATTAGAAAGAATTAAAAGCAGTGTATCTACATTAAACTTAATTTGTGTTAAAGAGTCTACAGTGGAGAAAAACAAGGTGTTATTACTTTGCAATTCTTCAATGTTTTCCTCGATTATTTTTTGGTTATGAATCATCAATGAAAATGTTTTATTATAACTTTCTAAAATCTCATGTGTTAACGAGATCTGTTGATTTAAGGAAGTTATGACTTTATTTTGATTACCTTGCAGTTTGTTAATAGCGTCATTGTATCTCTCGGCATCTTGATGGTCAAGGTTGCCGGTGATAATTCTTATAACGCTACCAAGGCCGTTTATTAAACCTCGTCGTCGCTTTTCCGTGGGTTGGACATGTACTGATTTAATTTTATCTTTAACTAACAGTAATTGATATTCAACATGTTGTTCGATAGTTTGTAAAGAGGAGTCGTATAATTTTAGAAGTTTTTGTTTCTCTAAAAGACTTTTTAGTTTTTGGTATTGGAGGTCAATGGAGTCGATTTCTTCGGAGATTGGTCTAAGGTTGATAAAATGGAGAAATGTATGAGTACCTATTCTGATTTTTGCGTTTTCTAATTTAAAGGGGAGGATGCCAGGGTTTCTTCTAAGATTCGTTATTTTGATCTGCACTGGTTCCGTGGGGTGGATCCACATCATTAGAGTTATTAGGAACCTGTAACAAATTAGGTTTTGTTACATTTTTGCGTGGTTTTTTAAATATATTTTTGGGATAGGTACTTCTTTGCGTTTTGAGTTTGATCCCTTTATCTTCTTGTACGGTTTCTTTAATGAACGGGCTTCCTAACTTGTTTCCTTTAGTCTTTACATTTTTTCTGTAAGCGGTTTCGTATTCTCGATAAGGAACGGGGTCTTCTCGTGATTGGTTTTCTTTTTAATAATAATAATAATAATAATAATAGTTTATTTACGGGCTAGCCCTTTTTGTTACAAAAGTTTACAAATAAGTGTGTACGGTATAATAAAAAGCAGCGTAAAAAAAATACAAATACAAATAACAATAATTTTAATAACTAGTATGCTTAAGTTGGCTCTTAAATGAGGTAAATGAAACATTAAAGAATTTAAAGTTGGGATAATTACTGCTAATATCATTAGCCTCTCTGATCATTCGCGATATGGGTTCGTTACACCCATAATTAGTGCTGTGAAAACTTTCAATAATAGTTTCTTTATGAGTTTGATTCCTTTCGTGTATGCGATCGTACACAAGTTTAGTTTTTTCTATATGTTCGCGCATATAGTTATTAAGTAGTTCATAATTGATATCAAATCAAATCAAATCAATTTTATTAATGCCAATACTACACAAGTTTACATACGTCAAACAAGAACAAAGCACGTATTTACAAGAGATACATGATTAAAATTAGCTAAAAAATTACATTAAATATTAAAATTACATTAACTTATATACTACACGTTAAAAGAATTTAGCAACTAAAATCATTAAAATTATTATTAAGGAATTCCTCTATACTATAAAACGCTTTATTTATAAGGTATTGTTTCAAGCGATTTTTTAATGTCGTGCTAGGTAGTGATTTAATCTGGCTGGGAAGCAGATTGTAGCACCTTATTCCAAAATACCTTAACCCATTTTGTGATCTTTTAAGGCGGATATACGGGAGTTGCAGATCATTTTTGCCTCTAGTATTGTGCATATGCACATCACTGTTACAATTAAAATGTTTAGTTTCACGTGCATAATGCATTCAAGAATGTACAGACATGGAAAGGTAAGAATATTTAGTGATTTGAAAAAGTCAGCACAGTTAGCGTCATAGGATATTTGAGCAAGTATTCGTATGGCCTTTCTTTGCATTCCGAAAACAGCATGTTTCCCACTAGAGTGACCCCATATAATGATTCCGTAGTTGAGATGTGTATGAAACAACGCAAAATAAGCATTTCGTGCAATTTCAATCGACACTTCATTTCTTAAGTTACGCAGAACGTAGATTGACGTCGCTAGTTTTTTAAGTAGTTTTTCAGTATGCGAACCCCATAACAATTTGGTATCCAGGTGCAACCCCAGAAATGATGTGTCCTTGTTGTTCTGAAAATCATTTTCCTTTAAGGTAAACAACATTTGCACTGTCTTTGTTTCGTTAATAGTTAAACGATTTGAGATAAGCCATTGATTTACCCTTGACTGTGCTTCGGTACTTTTGTTAGTTGCTAGTTCCAGACTTTCACCCATAGTCGACCATGAAGTGTCATCCGCAAATAATATAAAGTTATCAACATCGCAGCAACTCGGTAAGTCGTTGATATAAATCAGAAATAGTAGAGGACCCAAAATGGAACCTTGGGGAACACCATGTTCTACAGGGAGAAAGTCTGATAAAGCCCCATTTGTATATACCGCCTGTTGTCTATCAGAAAGATATGACACAAGAAGCCTACAGCTAGCCGGATGTATGTTGTATACAAGTAGTTTTCGGAGAAGTACCGTATGCGAAACACAATCAAAGGCCTTTGTAAGGTCTATGAAAGTGGATAAAGCATGACAACCATTTTCAAAACAATCGACAGTCTGCTCAACAAAGTCATTTACTGCTTGAATAGTAGAACAGTATTTTCTAAATCCATATTGCTTTTTATAGAATAGTTCGTTGTTTTCAAAGTACTCAGTTAATTGATGTTTTAAAACCTTCTCGAAGATTTTCGAAAAAATCGGTAGAATAGAAATTGGTCTAAAATTATTGGGGTTGTCTTTTGGACCCTTTTTATAAAGAGGTATAATTTTTGACATCTTTAAGGCATCTGGAAATTGACCCGCACGAATGCTTAAGTTAATCAAATGAGTTATTGGTTCAATAATTGCTTCCTTAGCTGACTTAATTATTGCGCATGATATTTCGTACACATCTTTGGATTTAGAGTTTTTTAAAGTACATATTATGTTTCTAATATCATTTGAAGATACTTCACTAAAATTAAAATACTCAACAGTACCCATACAGTTGCTCAAATAGCTTATGGGATCTTTATCGGATGGTGGAAGATCTTTTACTAGTGATTCTGCAATATTATTAAAGAAATTGTTAAGTATATCGCAGTTAATTTTGCATTCCTTTGGATTTACTTGTTTCTGGCATTTGCTATTGATAACATTCCATGCTGCCTTTACTTTATTATCTGCATTTAGAATATAGTTATTATTGGCTTTTATTTTTGCTATTTTGATTGCCTCCCTATAGGAAGATCTATATTTATTTTTTGCGGATAGTAGTTCATTAGTATTATAAGTTCTACAAAGGTCATGCAGTGACTGCAGATGCTCTCGCATTGATTTAAGTTCCTTTGAGTACCAATTGACATTACTTCGGTTAAAATTATTATCTTTAACATTTTTCATAGGAAAAATAGAATCTAAACAATTAATAAAGTAGGCTTGAAAAGCATCAAACGCTGTATTGACATCATTATTTAGAGTAACGAATTGCCAGTCCGTGTTGTACAGAATATGAAACAAGGTAAATATGCCAGATTGTGAAACTGGACGCACTATCTTGTATTTACTAAGTGTCGATGGTTTGCTAAGGCATAATTTACCCAAAATAGCCCTATGATCAGAAAAACTGATATTTAATGGCTCAACACATATAATATCAGAAGATATATTAGTGAAGATATTGTCTATCGTATTATCTAACCGAGTGTTAAAGTTAACAATACTTTTAAGATTAAACATGTCAAATAAAATACACAAGTCGCGACATTTTTTACAATTATTTTTGAAGCTAACATTGAAGTCTCCACATACAATTATCTGTTTGTCAGATGATATGTTCTCTAAAGCCTTGTGCATGGTATCCAGAAATATCTGAAAATCTCCTTCAGGAGAATGATACAAACATATTATAACACAATGAATGTCTATAAAATAAGTACAAGCTATCTCGCAGTGTTTTTCTTTTGAAAACTCGACAATTTTTTGCATTGAAAAATGATTGTACTCAGGGGTGTTTACGATCATGGTTCCACCATGTATGTATTGAGTTCTAGAAAAGAATGAAGACACACTTGCATTATTAATTTTGAGTGCTTTGCATTCTGGGCTGGTAAGCCAGTGCTCATTGATACATATGATATTATGAATGTTATTAAGGTCAAATACAAGAGCTTCCACTTCGTCAATTTTATTGCGAAGACATTGCGAGTTAAAATACAAAAAATTAATCCCGAAAGAGTTTACGTTTTCTTTTCTCCCTTCACAAGGAACTTTAAAAAACGACTTACACGCGTATATTCAGGCCAGTTATTAGGATCTACAATTATCGATTCATATTTGTTGGGTACCGATACTTTAAATGAACTGTACTCATCTGGTCTCAGAGAATTCGCTTGGGTGCATTGAACGTCCTTCACATTTAGATTCGTAAGGAAATTTTTTAGCTCGACAACAGATGTTTTTGGATTTAAATTATTTACATAAAAATGTGAGGATTGCACAACACCTTTAATGTAGGAGTCGTTTGCTGAGGATTTCCCGTAAAAGACGTTTTGTTTATTTTGTTTTCTTCGTTGGTGACGCTGAATCTTGAATTCCTCAGAATCTTCATTCTCAGACCGAACTGGTCCTGAAGAGGTGTCGTCCTGAGATTCTTCAACTTTGGAGTCTTTCTTGCCCTTCTTCTTCTCCTTACGAGACGCGACTTCTGGTAGTTTATTACTAATTTTTGCTCGATTGAGGGCATCTTGGGGTTTCCTTGTACATTCTTCTTTTTCTAGGGTTATTTGTGGAATTTTTGAGCCAGAAGCAATTTCTGATAGCAGCGGCATCTCACTTCCACTAGCTAAGCTAACGTTTTGCTTTTCCAAAGGCTCGGAGACAGTATCCTCGCCTAATTTAGGATTCAATTTAATAATTTTCTCCAAGAGGCTGCTGTTTTTATATAACAAACTAATTTTATCTCTTAGTTCGTTAATTATTATATCTTTGTTTACAATAGTTGCTTTAAGATATTCAATTTCAAGACTATGCATTTTGCACAGATCTGTTACTTGTAAGTTATCTCCAGTAGTTCTGGGTGACATCACTGTGGCATCCTTTAGGTTAGGTGTACTACTTTCACAGCAGATTAGAGTGTTTTCACTGATCTGTTTAAACTTCTTTTTATATCTGTCCACACAGGATGGATGATACGTAATATCACAGTTTAAACACTTAAAACCGTTTACAGCAACCGATTTACACAAGCACTGATTAAGAACTTTAATTTGAGTGTCTGACCCGGTCGCCATGTTTACTGATTACTCAATTCTATCTATTTCGAAAGGGTCCTTGACGTTAAGATGACCGTTTATAAGGTCGATGGGTCTTTGTTTTGTGACAGAATGAATAGAGTGGTTGTAGCCTAAGATAGCATACGGCATTAAATCGGAGACATCCACTCTGGGTTGCTGGATCCTTAAAACTCGAAGGTGCTCTAACAGGGTTGAATGGAACCGCTCGACCGGCGCATTACTGTTATAATTTTTTGGGGTACTGAAATGAAGTCTTATTTTGTGGAGCTTCATGAAATCCGTTACCATCAAGTTTTTAAATTCAGGCCCACTATCGGCCACGATTAACGAAGGTAGTCCATGGAAAGACATAAAGGTTACGAGGGCTTGAACAGTTGATAGGGCGTTTGCACTCGATACTGGGAATGCTTGCCCGTATTTAGAAAATTTGTCTATTATGGTCATAAATTTTTGATTGTTGGCTTGGAATAGGTCTATATGAATAATTTCGAAGGGCCTATTCGGAGTTGGTGTTACTTGGTATTTGATTTTTGGCGGATGCCTATCATATTTAGATTGTTGGCAGATATCGCAGTTATTTACATATTCTCTCACTTCGTTTGAGACGTTAGGCCAGTAGTATTTCCGCTTTATTTGTTCGATGGTTTCCAGGATCCCTCGGTGATTGGTCTTGGTTTCGTGATTATACTGTAAGAGTTCCTTTTGGCGCTCTTTGTCTGTTATATCCTCTAGTCTGTT
Source organism: Stenus bimaculatus (assembly GCA_963971135.1). Lineage (NCBI taxonomy): Eukaryota > Metazoa > Arthropoda > Insecta > Coleoptera > Staphylinidae > Stenus > Stenus bimaculatus. The sequence continues at coordinate 28,510,835 of OZ020181.1, forward strand.
GTTGCATTTTAAAAGGTTAAACGATTGATTTTTAAAAGTTAGCTTCATTAACTTGCACAATTCCCGGTATAACTCATCATCGTCGTCGTCTTCGAAGTAAAAGGCAGAGGTCTTTTTGGGCTCTCCAAATTCTTGGAAAAATTCAATCACAGGTTGTAGGTCGTTGTTAGCGATAAAGATTTTCCAAACGGTCTTCTTGTTTTCCCAGAGACATTTTTTTCGGGAGTCACGGGGTAACCTACTGCGTTTTAGGTGGATTTGGTTTTTAAACAGATTGACCGGGGATTCGATAGGGTTTATCCCTTGTATTGGATCTTCTTCGCTTGTATGAACGGTTTCGGTATCTTCTTCCTCCACTTCGTTCACGTTTGGAGTTTCCTGTATGTTATTAATTATTGAAATTTCGTCCATTTCTGGTTCGGGCAGAGGTTGTTCGTTGAAATCTCGCATGTACTCGAGAAATGTCATAGCTTCGCGGTGATCTTCTTTGGAGATTGATGGTTGGGGTTCGTCTGCTTCATTGAGATTAATCTCCACTCTTGATAGAGCGTCGGCGTTGGTGTTAATTTTACCTTTTTTATATTCTATTTCGTAGTCGAATTCTTCCAGTTTAAGCCTCCATCTGACCAATCTTGAGTTCGGTTCTTTTAGAGACATCAACCATTGGAGCGGCTTGTGATCGGTAAGGATTTTAAATTTCCTTCCGAACAAATATGGCCTGAAATACTTCGTTGCTCAGACTACAGCGAGAAGCTCCTTCTCGATGGTGCTATAGTTGGTTTCGGCATCGTTTTAAGTACGCGACGCGAATGCAATCGGAACCTATGGGACCTTGCTAAAGAACTGCTCCTACCGCGAAATTACTGGCGTCCGTTGTTACGTTGAACGGTTTGTCAAAATCCGGGTATTGGAGTATCGGGTCGTTTGTCAATAGGTTCTTGCAATAGTCAAAAGTTTTAATAAAATTTTCGACCATATGTTCTTGAAGGGATGTCGAGAATATTATAATGTCGTCCATATACACCAGACATATATGGTTTTGTAACCCCTTTAGAACATTATCCATGACCCTCTGGAATGTGGCCGGAGCATTTTTTAGCCGAAGGGCATTCTGAGATATTCGTAATGCCCATTTTCGACATTAAACGCCGTTTTTTGTATGTCCTCGAATCCCATTTCTATCTGGTGAAATCCGCTGGCGAGGTCCAGGGTGGAGAAATATTGGCATCTGCCAAGTTTGTCCAGAATGTCGCTTATATTCGGTATTGGGTAGCGATCATCGATGGTTTTTTCGTTCACTTTCCTATAATCGACGACAATTCTCCATTTTTTCTTGCCGCTGGAATCAGTTTTCTTCGGGACGACCCAAATCGGAGAAGACCAGGGTGAATTACTTGGGCGAATGATGTTCTGTTCGAGCATAGAGTTTATTTGACTTTCTACTTCTGCTTTATGTATGAAGGGGTATCTGTACGACTTGCTGTATACAGGTATCTCGTCCTTGGTTTTTATGTTGTGTTTAATTTGGTTGGTGAACGTAAGTTTTTCTCCCTCGTAGTGGAAAATATCCGAATAAGATTGGCATAGGTAGTTTATACGATTTTTCTCTTTCAGGTTCATATGAGAGGTTCGAATTAGTTGCGAAATGTTCGGGTGGTCCCCATAATTGTTGTCACTTATGTCCACTTGAAATAGTTCGTAATTTTCTGGTTCGAATTTTTGAACGGGGAGTGGTTTAAACATCTGGATTTCACCGTTGAAGTCATTAGGGTTTTCAATCTCAGCCCAAGCATACCCATTATCGGATATCCTTAAGGTTTCTTTAACGAAACAATCGTATAGTTTCGTGGAGGGTATTATTATTTGACCCGAAGGAACATTAACTGGAATTTTTATTTTCAACCCAGTGAAACTTTCAATTTCGGTGAAAAACAGGAGTGTATTCTTTGATTCGTAATATTGAATTCTATTTTTAGAAATAGGGGTAACTAAGATTGATTGACTAAAATCTAAGTTAGCTTGAAGAGCTCTTAATATATCTAATCCAATAAGTCCATCGAAATAGTGATGGAATTTAAATAAATGAAACTTAAGATTATTTTTATGATTAAATTACTTGAACAGCGGAATATTTGCACAAAACTCACGACAAGATTGTTGAAATACGGACGTAATTATGAATGGTTCTTTAAAAATTGTTTCCGGGTAGTACCTATTTGCGATTTCGGGATTTAGAAAAGATTTGGTAGCTCCCGTATCGATTAGTAACTTGAGAGGGGGGTGTTGAATTTGGATGTACGGTAGTTCTTTCTTGTCGTATATGGAGTTGATTTCAATTATGTCTCTTCGATTTATTGGGGTTCCTCCTGAAAATTTTGGGAAGTTTGTTCGGAGGATTCATATGAGTTGCCTTCTTGGTATTCGTAAGAAGAGGACTCATCGTAGTATGGGTCGTAAGTGGCCTCGGCTTGGTAAGTTGGCTCATATTCCACGTTAAATAGTTCTTCTGACGTGAAATTTGGCTTTCGATTGGGATCCCTTTGCAAGAAAGAGGGCCTCTGCTGTGGTTGTAGTTGGTTCCATGGTCGAGGGTGGTTATAGGACCTTGTTTCCCCACTCATAGGTGTGGGCTTAGAAGTTGAAGGCCCATTTGGGTTAGGTTTCCAAACATTTCTATTTGGCCCGAAAACTTGGGAATTTGAGGGATATTTTTGAGGTATATTTTGACGTGGTTGAACATTTATTGGTCCTCGGGGAAACGTATTATAGTTTTGAAATTGCGACCCTTGCGGAGAAAATTGTTTTGGTGCATCAAATTGAAAGTTTTGAGGTTTTCCCATCAATTGAGTGTGGGGTGGCCGAACAATGGGTTTAGGAAATTCGGTTTTGCCGTTGAAACCGAAAGATTTTTGTAAATAACTTATATTATTGTCTTCCAAAATATATTTTTGGGCTTCGGCCAGGTTTATTGGTTTCATTGCTCAAATCATCGAGCTTTGGGGTTCTTTGAGTCCACCAAGAAGTGTATGCAAAGCATGGGAACTAAATAGGTTTTTCTTGCTAGCAATTATAGCATTTTCAGTTTCATGCAAATTTACATAATTATGGAGCAAATTAAGTACCGATATTACTCTACTATAAAATTGCATTGAGGATTCGTTATGGTTTTGCCTAAGTGATCCCAAATCAGCGAGTAAACTGCTTTCATTTCTCTGGTCACCAAAATGATTTATCAATAAATTTTTTTATATCGTTCCAATCGGTACAGCCGCTGAGGGAAAATATTTCCTCGGCGGGCCCGACAAGCTTGGAAAGTACTCCATGCAATAGTATCTTATTTTGAGCGTTGTCATTTTCCGTGTCGTAATATTGATTTAATAAATCGGTAGCGGTCGTTAAAAAGCGATAAAGTCTGCAAGGGTTCCCGTCAAATTCAGGAACGATTTGCAATAATTTAAAGTCAAAAGCTGGCTTAGCCATAGTGTTACTTAATGATGATCCCGCGTTTTGAATTTCGCTACCGTGACTTAAATTCAGTGTGCGCAAACTATCAATTAATTCGTCTTCAATATTCGCATTAACTAAAGGTGTCACGGACATGAGTAAAGGAACAATGAGTAACTTACATGTAAATAATTTTCATTCTTTCGTTGATGAATTTTCCAATTTCCAATAAATTTTCCTTGGTACTGTCTTTGCTGGGTTCTGCGGTCCTTCTCGATGAGGAGTTGAAACTCTAGGATATCTTTAAAGATGCCTTCGAGTATCCTACCGACTGCGCCAAATATGTATTTCGATTAACGAAGTAACTTTTTAAAAACAAAATTATTCACTTAAATACTTTATTTCCAGAAATTACAATAATACTTTTGTATTTATACTTTGATTAAATTTTACTTTAAAATTATTATTATTAACAATTACAGAAATCGTACTTAAAACGTTAACGTTTAGCCGAGCCGAATATCAATTATTGACTGATGATAAAAAAGAACAAGTGTTAACATCCTCGATTATGCTTGTTGCAAGATAAGGCAAAAATGTACATATTCTGCAGAATAATGCGGACGGTGCTGAGTTGCATCTCGAGGTTGATGTTCTAGGGCTCACATAACTCACGCGATAAAAAATTTTACTTAGATTTAAAAAATATTAATGAATTGGATATTCAAAAAGTAACTAGTTTCACTTTACAATTGAAAATGTGGTTAAATTTTGTCTACAATAATAAATAATCGTGTTGCGAATCAACGCGACAATCCGGCTCGGGCGTCTCATACCGCTTGAAACAGCAATGTAAATTTTGTACCTGTTCCATATGCGCTGCGAATAAAAACTGATTTAATTGTTTTGAAAGTGTTTTGCTTTACTTTACTTACTTTTAACGTCACAATAATTGATTGTCTAAATAAAAACTCCAATTACACATTTTATCAGAATTAGATTCTTTGGTTTTAATTCCGATATTGATTAGGATTGTTATTCATAACGAACAAGAACTTATGTTATTTTATTTCAAGTGTTGTGAGTTACTTTTAGTTTTTAAAAATAATTGTGTCAGTAATCACAATAATTATGAATAGGTTTTATTAGATTTTGGTATTTCGATTTTAATTATTTTACTCATTATTAAAATCACAACTTTAAGTTAACTTAATTTAAAGTTAATGCACATCCAAACAATTTTTAATTTAATTTCAATCAGTTTTATGTCAAATTTAGAAAGATGCGATACCTATAAAATTAATTTAATTACAGCTTTATCATAAACCTTTAAATAACAATTATAAAACGAGATTTAAAATTAAAATTTACACGTTTTTAAAATTTAAGATGTTATTATTTGTTAATTAATAAATTTGTTTCCTTCAAATTATTAAAATCTATGTAATTTTTTTTATCGCGTGTGGCTTTTATTATGTAATTTTGTAGCGCGCTTAGATTGGGCGCGTTAGACGATCGTCGCGGCTGCCTTTAGTATCCTACGCGGGTTGTCTCATTGCCGCAGAAACAACCTGTATAAAACATGGCATTCTGGTAAATGAGTAAAGGTGTATTTTGAAAAATTCATATTTCGCTTAATAACTAAAATTAAAAAATTAAAATTCGTACAGATAAGTTTCTAAAAATTACTGATATTAACATATTAAATTTTTTTAAATTTAAATATTTTTTAAGATACATTACCTGAAAAAAAATGCTTTTTGAGTTATTGGCGAGTAAAATTTTTTTAGGGGGTGTAGAGGGCAAATGACACCCTACATTGCATTCATTTGCGGGGTCGATTTTTAAAAAATTTGAAAAAAAAATTTTTGAGATATTTTTAAGTAGGCTTGAAATTTTTCGTGGAAATCGGTTATTATTTTTTTTCTCGAAAATTATTAAAGTTGCCGGTTTCAAATTTTCACCGAAAATAAACACCATGGATAGACGCGTTTCAAAAAATATTTGGTTAAAATCTCTTAAATAGTTTTTTTGGAAAAAATTTGCAAAGTTTTGTGAAAACGGCGCAATTTTAAGCAGAAAAATAAAATTTTCACGGAATTTGGTGGAGAAGATGACGATGCGAATTTTAAGCTATTTAACGTCTCGGCGGTGCTAATAGTTTCGAAGATATTAATTATTTCGTGAAAAGTGAAAATTTTCAGACCGAAATTTTGGCTCCAAACGGAGCATTGTGCCATATATCAATCTAATCCTCTTGAAAAATCATGATCATTGGTGTAATTAACTTTTTTGTGCAAGTTAATTAAAAGGAGTTGGGTGACTTAATTACTTAATTAAAAAAAACAGCTCATTAACCGGCTACATGAAAGCATTGTGCCATATATCAATCTAATCTTCTTGAAAAATCATGATTATTGGTGTAATTAACTTTTTTGTGCAAGTTAATTAAAAGGAGTTGGGTGACTTAATTCTTTAATAAAAAAAACAGCTCATTAACCGGTTACATTCAAGCATTGTGCCATATATCAATTTAATCCTCTTGAAAAATCATGATCATTGGTGTAATTAACTTTTTTGTGCAAGTTAATTAAAAAGATCTAGGTGACTTAATTCGTTAATTTAAAAAAAACAGCTCATTAACCGGTTACATGCAAGCATTGTGCCATATATCAATCTAATCCTCTTGAAAAATCGTGATCATTGGTGTAATTATCTTTTTTGTGCAAGTTAATTAAAAGGAGTTGGGTGACTTAATTCGTTAATTAATTAAAAAAAAACAGCTCATTTAACCGGCTAAATGCAAGCATTGTGCCATATATCAATCTGATATCAAAATGATAATCATTGGTGTGATTAACTTTTTTGTGCGTTATTTGAAAAGTGTTAGGTGACCTAATTTGTTAATTATGAAACCAACTCATTAACCGGGAGGCTAACATCGTGTTATATATCGTTGTAAGCCGCATTAAAAATTCTAACTATTGGTGTGGTTAGTTTTTTTGTGCATATTAATTGAAGAATGTTATTCGGTGATAATTAGAAAATAACTAGCTTTTTCGTTAATTGTTTAAAAAATATAAAAAGAAAGGCATTGTGTAACACATCATTTTAAAGGAAATTAAGAGACCTTTTCATTGGTACCATTATTTTTTTGGTGGGATTATTTTGAAAAGAACTGCATCCCTTAATATGTTTTTGTACATTTTTAGTAGACTTCAGTGTAATTGCAATTATTTCAATAAATTTTATAAGGCAAGCATTGGTATACACTCTGCTAGATAGATCTTGAATCATACTTTCCAATGGTATCATTAGTTTTTTTATGCGGCTTAATACGAAGAAGTTATGGGCGATAATCCTCTTATGGAAAAATACATGTAAAATTTTTGTTGCTGGAAATTTGTTGGTAATTTCTCATCGGTTATTACAGTTTTTTCAATAATTCAGCCATGGTGTTTTGGTAGATCTCTAAGGCTTTGTTCTGATTTTCCAATCTCTCTCTGTGCCTTCTCTCAACGGCTTCCTCTCTGCTTTCCTTCCTTGATTTTTTTGAAGAACTTGGTTCATTCCCATCAGTATCTATGAAATAAGAAATTTCAAGTTGACCATATTTTAAAGACAGTACTATACTAACAAATTTTCTTACAGGTAAAATTTTTAAAATTAAATTACCTGTAGGTGCTTGTGTAAACGCTAATTGGTTTGGATTTAACTCATCACTTGAATTTGCCATGGCAACAGGTGTAACATTGGGTTTCTTCCCAAATATTTCGTTCATTTCTTCATAATATGTAAATTTTAAACGGGCTGCGCCACTACTGGAACACTTCATGTTTTCATATATTTTAATTTTAGGTATTTTAATTTGTCTCTGCATTGAATTGGATTGAAATTTATATTTTCAGCCTTTAAACTATTAGAAATCATTTTAAAAACTTCATCTTTTCTAACTGTGCTGCTATTGTATAAACTTAAGTTGCTCTTGAAATGATGTATTAATCTTAATGTATTGTTGTGGCTCCAATATTTATCCCCAGAACCTCCTTCATTTTTACTAGTGTTTTCTTCAGATTTTTTGTAATTTTCTTCTGTAGAATTATTTAGGGTATTTAAAATTTCTTCATATATCGGTGCTCCAAATGTACTTTGTAGTTGATCACAAATAGGTAGCCAGAAAGTTGTAGAGCCTTAAAAGAAAATAATAATAAATTAGTTATTGGTATATACCAAACAAATAAATACAATAACCTAATATTCCTACAATAAATATGTTTGTTACTAAATACTAAAAAATTGTTCTGCTATTTAATATGAAGAAACAATAAAAGTAATCGTTTAATCGAATAGGCTCGATTACTGTGGATTAAAAAAGTATCAATCATAATATCTAACGTTTTATTTTCGCAAATTACTATTCATTAAAATAACAGCCATTATTGCACCTACCTTTAACAGATGTAATTAAAATTCTCTTCTATTATGATTTTCCCAAATTCATCCCTGCAAATTAGATGAGAACTACCTGTAATGATTTCAGTCGTCATTTTCTAAACCGGCGAGGTCTGCACGTGAGAAAATGCATGTAAACGCAATAAACGAATAACTTGTCAAGGCAGGAACGTGCTATTTTACGAATTAACTCTAATGCGCATGCTTGGGTAATATTTAACCATGCATCGAGATGGTTAAAAAGTAACTCATATACCTACATTTTCGAACGCACTCACGCGTCACGTCCCGCACTATTTTTAAAATTTCCGATCCCATCCAAATTTTGTTCAATTTCTTCTGGGTCTAATATATTCGAGAGGAGAGTAGCATCGAAGTTCTCAGCCGGTGTTCTGCTATGATCAGTTCAGACAAAACATATGTTAAGGTGGATTTATAACTATACATAAAAGCCGTTTATTCACTTTTAGCTGCTCGGTACAGTACCGAGCAGTACCGAGTGACTAAATTCTGTTCGTTTACGCGGTGCGTGACGCCCTAAGAGGTCCAAATCTTCCTTCCCGTTACCCCTGACGCACCTACCTAATTTCTGGTGCGTCAAACCCCAGTCAGCTGATGTTTATTGTTTGTGGTTATGTTCATCGTGTGATATCAAACTGCTTCAGAATAGCAATGCTAAATAAAATAGATTAGAATTATAATTGTAATATGAATTTGTACTGATAATTTGTGTGTGATACTTATACTTTCTAAATAAAAATAAAATAAAATAATAAGCCTAACCTCTTTTAATATTTTGTCATTTGATATAGATCATTTTTCCGTGTTCGTTTATTTGCACAAAAATAACCAAAGCGTTGCGCTCGGTGCGTCAAGCCCCAGTGCATGAAATCCAATAAACAAAAACGGCTGAACATAAATGTATTGCTACTAGGCGATCTTAATGTACCTAACTTTAATTGTCTTGATACAGATTCAAAAAATCAAATTATTACCTATTCCATGGAATTTTTTAATTTTAAACAATACAATAAGGTTAAGAATAGCAATGGAAGGCTACTAGATTTGGTTGTTTCTAATATACATTGTAACGTAAGACATGATAATGCCCCATTATGTTTGATTTTAATGCAAAGAAAGAGAAAAATATTAACTGCTCAACGAACTATGAATCTCAAAATTATAACTTTAAGAGGGCCAACTATCCTGCTTTGTACCTTTCACTTTCTGAAATTGATTGGATCTTTCTTGAAGATTGTAATGATATCAACTTAGCATGTGATATTTTTTATTCTTAAATATATAATTATTAATTTAATAAACATATTCCAAAATTAAGCTTAAAATCTAAAACTTCTTTTCCAAAATGGTTTACTCCACAGATAATTCGGTGCATTAAACAAATAGATAAATTTCGAGAACTTTACAAAAAATTTAAGACTGATGTTTACTTGTAAAATTACAAAAATTTAAGATCTTCAATAAAACACCAAACAGATCTAGCATACAAAAATTATTTGAATGAGGTTCAATGTAACGTAATCAAAATTTATTCTGGTCCTTCATAAATTCAAAAAAAGAACAATCAAGAATACCGGTGTGACGCTAATTTCACCCTGCCAAAATTTCGGGCGCCAGATTTTGAAAGGGTTTACTCCCTAGGTTATGCTTTGGGTAGTTGGAGTAGTCCAGAGTCCATTAATGAAACAACATTTATAATTTACAATTTTTATTATGAACAAATATCAATCAAACTTCAAACGAGAATACAGATGTAACTAATTATAATTATTTGTAACTGTGGGAATGCGCACTACTGTCACTAAAAGAATTGCCAGGTATACGCAGGCTTTCCTTTTATTAAGTACTCAGGAATACACAGGAGTACCGTTATCTAATGAGCTCTCAAGATATGCACAGTAGAACTGTCATCTACCGAGCTCTCGTTTTGCCGCAGGTCCAGCACACCTGGTTTGGATGTGGCACGTATGTTGAACCAACCGGACTACTACGGGTGGGATGGCGTGGCGCGGGTGGCGGGTTTGTCGAGCGTCGCGAAACCGGGAGATCTGATCGTCTGGAGGGGGTGGGGGTCGAAGGATCGGGAAGATGATACGAAGACGGTCGCTTTGGTGGTGGCGAGATTTTAACTTCGTCCTGGATTGGTTCGAATTCCACGATTCGGGAGATTAAGGCCTGCATGTCACTAACTTCTGCCCTGCGGATACTAGATCGATACCGGGGCATTAGCTTTCTCGTAAACTCGGTCGAAAGTCTGAGCCTGCGTCATCTTTCCATGGCGGCGGATGAGAGTTTCCATTTCAGTGATATATTCAAGCGCAGGCTCGTTTTCCAAGTGCATACGTCGGGCAATCTGATCCTCCAGATTAGTATAATAATTAACGGGGAAGTACCATTGGCGGAAAGCGGTGGTAAGTCCTTCCCAAGTGGCCCAGTCATCCCGATGATTGCGGTACCACATAAGCGCTCTCTCATCCAGGATATCGGGCAGGGCGTCTGGAGGTATTTTGTGTTGCGTCTGGTTATTATTAATCCCTCCACGGAGCGTCACGATGGTAGTCGGAGTTCCGAAGAGTGGGGGAGGTATTGCAGGAGACGGAAAAGGTGCTAAGCGGTGAGGGTTAGGAAAGATTTCTCCACTGCGGAGGAAGTTAACAATCCTCTGGCGAAGCTGTTCTACGGTACCCTGAGAGTTAAGCCCAAATTTCTCGGTCTCGATCTTTAATTCATACTTCTTAAGACGGCAAACCCATCCAACTCGGACATCGGGGGACTGTGTTTCGTCAACACCGGAGGGTCCCTCATCAATAGTAGGAATTTTATTGTTGGGCTCGGGGTTACCCATTTTTCGCCGTTTTTATTATATGTAAACTACAAAGAACTTGTTCACTCGATAACTATTGACTTTCTGGATAATTTCTAGGGCGAAGGGTAGCCGGAAAATTTTTTGCGGAGTTGAAGCTTGGGCGGTAAGGGGAACAATTTATAGGGTGAGGGGGGAAATGTCGGGAACGGTCTGATAAACAATCTGTATGGAGAGGGGTATGCGATTTAATTTTTGCGGCGGGGGGGGGGGGGGGTAAATGTCGGGAACGGTCTGATAAACAATCTGTAGGGTGAGGGGTAAGTGATTTAATTTTAGCGGGGGAGAGGGGAAAGATTTCCGAAAGCAGTTGCGAGGAATCGGCCCCTGCTCAGGCGCCAATTTGTGACGCTCTTTCCCTTAAAGGGGGTTTTTCTCGGTCGCCAGGACCTATTTGGGACGCGAGGTCCACGCGATCTGGGAGGCTTTTGCCCTCATAGTCTCCAAAGATGTTATTGAGGAGGCTTCCCAGGAAGACAGTGAAGAAAGTTTTGTCCAGGGGTCGATTGCTTATACTGAAAGGAAAAGGGGAGCGGGTTTTGAGCAGAGCTCAGTAAAATGCAAAAATAATAGGAAACCGGTTTATTATCAAAACAAACAATATTGAACTTAAGTCTAACTCGTAGTAATTAATAATAGATTTTGACTAGCGGTTAAATGAACAGTGCGGGTTACGTAGGCGACGCGACCAGGACCAGGGGGATGCAACGCGGAATTTGACGGAAACCAACGGAAGATTTAAAAGCGGTAAACTAAAGCGCAATAGAAACAACTTTAACTCCAGACAGTACCCACGGCTGCAAAAGGAGCGTAGGACGCAGGTAACAGAGTAAGCAGGGTTAAAAGCTCATTCTATTGGTAGGGGTTAAAGGAGGCAAGACAGGCAGGAATGTGTAGCGATCGTTGGGGATGTCTCCGCTACACACCAGGAAAAGGTAATTTTTAGACAGGTAGGAGTGTGCAGTAAGCGTTGGGGATGTCTCCTCTACACACCAGGAACAGGTAAATTTAGACAGGTAGGAGTGTGCAGTGAGCGCTGGGGATGTCTCCCCCACACACTAGGAAAAGGCAATTTATGCAGGTAAAGCAAAGGTAGGTAGGAGCAGCTGGTACTTACAATTTAGGCGAGGTCTTCTAGCTGAACTGGAGCGTCAGGAACTAAACTCTGGAGGCTCGAGCAGCTTATTTTGTACTTTCTTGACGGTCACGTGACCATGAACTAATACTGGCGGGGACTCGAGCCACGACGATCTTTGTAGCCGAAATATTGCGAGCAAATTTGGTCGGACGGGTCTGCGTAAGGCAGGAACTGCAAGGTCGCGCGCTTTTAGTAACAAACCCCGCAAATCAAGATAAATAATTAACCAAAATAAAATAAATTGCCGGTCCAAAATAAATGGTTTGTTACAACTGGGACTATTTCCATATAAAGTTTTATGAAGGGCTCCCATACCTAAATCCGCCATTGGAGTAACGCACACGTGCATTCCTTTGTTTGTACGTTCTGCCGAGCGCCCTGCTGCGCGACGCAATAATTTCATAGAATCGTGAAAAACAAAGCATTCTCATTTCATGTACAACTAGAAATAGAAATAAAATTATCCAATAAAAATTTATGTTTTGACTTAGTAATTGTTACTAGTAAATTAATAAAGAATTTTGATTTTTTTAAAAACAAAGTTTTATAGTCACCAGATATTGAGATAAAAAGTTTTATTAAAAAATACAGTGTCTTTGTGGTTGAATAATAATTGGTGCAATTTCATTAATTAAGTCCCTTACGAGATTTCTCGTTAGTCTGAAGACCTTTATAAAACTACTATCAGCCATATCAAAGGGATTGCTCCAGTTGAAAAAGCGAATCTACGAATTTGAAGAATACTCAACTATTCTTTGGACCATCTTGCTCAGAAGTGTTGCCTTAATTGCTACATGTGTTGAGACGATGAAAGGCGGCTTAAAGGTATATGGAGAACGTCTGGATCTGCTACTGAACCCATGCTTCGGCCGATTAAAAAATGTGTAAATCTTACGTCGACCCTCTGCTTAAAACCCTTGTTGGTCTTTATTATTTTATTGATGTTATTTAAAATAATATTTAATGAAAAAGAAACATGGCCCAAACTTAACTTAAGAATTAATGGGTTCTGTTTTATAGGTTTAAGGTTCAATGGAACTTCCATCTTTAGTCTGGGGGAAAGTATAATGTCCTATTTTGGAAGAATCGTGCTTGCTTAGGAAATTAACGATATATGTATCAGAATCAATTACTTCCTTGACACAGGCGACATAGTTTATTTATGGTCAATTTAACTTTGAGAAAAGTGCCCGTCCAAGACTCTTGATCTTCACCTTCATCATAAATATATTCATTATCGAATCCATAAATAACATTAATTTTATTGCAATTATCAGTCTTATCCTTATATTCATCATATGCCATTTGTAGATAATCCCCTTCACTAGCATTTTCTTCATCAAAGTCTTGAGTTGGTCTTTCAATTGATTCATAACTACTTTCATCATGTAAAGTATATTGAGAAGCTGAAGAAACAGATGACGAATTTTCTTTTTCTTCTAAATTATCATTATCGCCCATATATTTTTCAGTGTCCGTATTCTCTTTCCAATTTAAAATCTCACATTAATTTTAAAGCAAATGCAAGTTATATGTAATAGAAATTAATTTGTTTGTCCGTTCGATTGTTAAGCTATTTCTTTTTTTACTTTTTATAAGAGAAAACGTTTTGAAATTCCGTTCACAGCTGGGACTTGTTGGTGGAAGACTCAATATTATATTTGCCAATTTTGTCAATTCTCGGGTTTGAAAAAAAGTTTTCCACCAAGTTAGTACACTCCGCAGCTTTCTTCAAGTTTAGATTAGACCAAACACCTTTCCTATTTTTAAATTCTATAAAGTCTTCCATGATTTTATTTGTCATAAAATTCATTAAACTAGCAAATTCCATTAAAAAATATAAGGCAGTATTTCCCTCTTCTTCGCTCCCTTGTCAACGGGACATAACTGTATGAAAAAAAAATGTTTTCTCTTTTCAAATATATCCCTCAATTTTTGTTCTGCGTTTACAGATTTTAAAAAAAGTAGTATTATTATGGAGTTTTTCCTCCAGGCCTTTAAAATGAAGGAAAAACTTTTGCAATGTATGCATTATATGACACTTCACGCACCCCCATGCATTATGAAAATCAGTTTAGCCAACTGTCATAAATTTCCCTAAATTCATAATGTAATTACAAATTAAAGCCTAAAATAACTTAAAATTTCTTAAAATTTGTAATTCTTAGCAAGTAAGAAATATAAAATTAACCATAATAAACGGATAGATTGAAAAATAATGTAAAATAACAATCTAAATAATAATCAAAAATCCAAATCTTCAACATCAATCTACAAGTTTATTTGGCTAATTTTTTGTTGACTGCTATTTCCAGGTACAATAATTTGGACAAAAATTGCGTCACCAAGCTAGTGTTTCGTTGATTACGAGTAAATATTTTATAATAAAATGAAATGTTGAATGGAAAGGTAAAGTCTTCAACGGGTAAGCCAAAAAATTCAAAAGAAAGTTGTTACTATCTTTATTAAAAACAAAAATCAGTCATAGGATTAGGTTAGTTTCAAAAATTGAAAATAGTATATTACGCAACGAGCTAGAAAGTGACGAATTTTGTGCGAGTGTGAAAATAGCCGAACGAGGCGCTAGCCGAGTGAGTATATTACACGAACAACGAAATTCACTTTCTGCGAGTTGTGTACGCTATTTTTCCGACGACCACGGAGATTTTGCGACCATTATTAATATTTTGTAGTAACAACATAACATAACCTATGTTAACAGCAGCTGACATTGAAGTTATCGATTATTTTTATTTAAATGTAAATAATTGTAGGTGGCGCTGTTTTGACGGAAGCAACTTATCGAAACGAATAAAAAATGTTCCTATTTTATTTAAAATTTACAGAAATGTGAATTATATAATGATTTTAATAATAAAATTAGTAATATTGGCGGGGTTAAATATAAATTTTTATTTGAACTATCCTTTTTTTGCAAGTTCAAAAAAATCCAAGAGAGGGCTTTCGGAATTCCTTCGCAGCGCCTCTATCGAAAATTACAAGAACTATTTTCTCATATGGTCGTCGGAAAAATATTAATTTTTTTTATTTTCATAATTTTATTATAATTAAAAATCCCTTAACGGTTTTATGAAACCAACAATAACATAAAATAATATACATAATACAAAACAAGTATAGATTATCAGTAGTAATATCATGAATAGATTGAAATCCGCGATAATTCTGTCAATTAATTGACAATTGAAATTGTGTTGCTTAGAAACGCAAAGCAACACAATTGAATGTCAATAAAGCGACATAATTATCTGCGGATTTCAGTTTGCGAATATATACGTAATAAGTCTATTTGAACTACATTAAAACAATAAGAAAAACACAAACCTTATCTAAACGAGAATAACTTAATCATATTTTAATTTTATTAATACATAAATATTTATAATAATTATTTGTAATAATTATTTGTAATTTTAACTGTACAGTTATTATATACAACTGGTTGTGTATTTTTAAAATGATCAGGTGAGCTCATGGTGAAGGTAGGTTGAGTTTTGTTGATGTTTGACAGTATTTCCTCATGATGGTCTTTGTGAATTTAAAGATAGGGTTTAAAAGAATGTGAGCTACCATGTCCTGTAATTTTTATTGCAGTTTGTTCCCCGACTCCTGATTTAATTAATTGAGTAACCGCAGTTGCTCTATTACTATGGTTGCTGTTTTTTTTATTTTTTGTGTCCAATCCTGCCAGATCTGCTGAAGTTTTTGTCCATTTGGAACAGGGACTCGAATCAGAGGTGGAAGTCTCTAAGACCTAACGATACGAAAAGAATCGTCGTGACGTCATCAATACGTCACTACTTTTCGATACTACCCGAAAACGATCAAATTGGTAGTCTGTAAGCTTAAAATTCCGATACCCAACGGAAACGGGCGACGGATCGTACCGGTAGGGGTTGGGCAGCCGAAAATAATTGTACGTCGTGATCTTTAACCTCAAAAGTTTTTGATTGAAATTTTAAAAGTTTGTGTTCTTTAAATTTGAAATTTTATTAATTAAAACCGTAAGTACAAATATATATTTTATATTTTACACTTAGTATATTATATTATTAGTATTTATCATAAAATTTATTTGGTTAATGTTGGTTAAATTAAAATAGTTGATCGGACAAAGTATTTATCGTGGAAGCTTCTCAACTTAATGTGTTGTAGTGGCTTTAAAGGTAATATTTTTAAATATTTCTTTTGTTAAATTATTATTTTATAGAAAAGGATAAACAAGACTCAAAAAAAAATCTTCAAGATCTTCTGAAGAACAAAGGCAACAGCTGGTTAACTTCATGTCGGAAAATCTGGCACTGGCCAGAAATCAAATAAGTGAACCAGCTGTTGTCTCTCGGATGTGGGATGCACTGGCCATCAAATTAAATGCTTATGGCGGGACCAACAAAACGAAAAGGCAATGGCAAAGGGTAAGAAATGATTATATTTTTAAATATTACGTAACATCAAAATCTGGTCCAAATGCTGAATAGCGCATCCCCGCGAACGTTTCGTAACGCAGAGCCTTTGCGATATTTAAAAGACATAACCGTTTTAGCCGTCTTGATAAGCCTGTCTTATTTATTTTTACCCGTTTGAAAATGAAATTGTAGTATTATTCATTATGGTGATGCAGGGTTTGGTTAGTTTAGGTATAGTTTGATACTTCTTTTTACGGTAAAGGTTTTTAAATTATTTATTCTGGTGATACGGGGAGGTTTGGTTAGCTTCGTTAGGTTGATACATCTTGATAAAGTAAAGGTTTTTAAATTATTTATTCTGATGATATGGGGAGGTTTAGTTAGCTTCATTAGGTTTAGGTTGATACTTCTTGATAAGGTTTTTAACTTATTTACTCTGGTGATACAGGGAGGTTTGGTTAGCTTCGTTAGGTTCATACTTCTTGATACAGTAAAGGTTTTTAAATTATTTATTCTGGTAATACGGGGGGGGATAGTTTAATTTTATTTTTATGTTACTTTAGTTTTTATCAATGTTACGCTACTTTTTTTTTGAAACGGCAAAGATTTTTATAATATATTTTGCCATTTAGTTAGGTTAGTGTTAGAAAAATATCGTTATTTTTGGGTAATAAATAGAAGTTTTAATAAAGTTTTATATCCGCCAAAAGTGCATGGTGGCGCCATCTTTCGGAATGCGCTATTCAACACTCTTACCCAAAATCTTTGTAAAATAAATTTAGATATGTACAATAGGTCTGGATAATTCTCTGAATGTTTTTAATAAAAATAACTAAAAATTTTATTAAATGCATGTTAAATGTTAGACTTGGAGTGATTGGAAGTGTGCGGTTAAGGCGAAGGCAGCCAAAATTCAAAGCCAAAGGCTGCAAACAGGAGCACCTGGACCAATATTTACAATTGTGGATCGTCTAAGTGAACTGGAGGAAAAGGTATTTGCTATACTTGGCCCATGTAGCTTAGGCGATCCACAGATTGAAGAACCGGACAACAACCGAAGCATCTCCCGAAAATATTGTAAGTAATAGGAAACAACCGTTTATTAGATGGTAAGGTATAAATTCAGTCTTTTAATTTAACTATGATTTTTAAATGTTTACAACTATTTTACAATATTGGAAAAATGTAGATGTATTATATAATTATAAATTACACTATTTATTAAGAGCATTTTCCTAGAAACCAGCGATAAATTTTCCTTCGGAGACAATAACAGGGAATAAAAAATTCATCCCACTTTTCTGGAGCGAATCACTAATAATTAATGTGAAAATAGGACACAAAATCTTGTTTTAAAGAAATTACCTCCGGCTTTTCAGCGCAGATCCAGCTCGATAACTGAGCAGGGAATCCTATTTTTGTTCACATTAGTGATGGTGAAAAAATTTTTAATTGATAAAATTTGTTATAAACCAAAACTATAAAAACAAAATAGTAATACAGTATCTTCAAATTATCGAGTGTTATCGTTAAATATTTAGAATAATTGTATTCACACGACCGAAAGGTTTAAGTCTTCAATTGTTCACATTAAGCATATAGCTTCTAGTATACCTATATGAATTTTTTAATTTTTTGCAATATTAAATTTATTTCTTAAGGACTGTTTAGATGGGCTAAAATGTTATCATGCAGTTGCATCTGAGTCGGTTTGGGAACAAAATTTTGGTAGAAATTGTGCCAGTCTAAAACGGCCATTAGTAATTACCGTAACCTATAATTTGCTCTACTTTTTATCCAATATTATACATAATGTTCCCAATTTACAATCTTTTATGATAGCAGTATAAACATTAGATTAGCTTTTGTATTTTTTAATATTTCTTGTAGATATACAAGATAAATAAAAGTTTTCCGTTTTTATGAAGTTTTTATATTTTTAGTCCTTTCCTACTGCTGCTCCCTCTCCCTTAACCTCCCGATCATCATCACCAGATCCCATTGAAATTTTACAGGAGGAAATAAGAAAAACAGTCAGTGTAATTTTATATTTATTTCTTTATTTTCAACATTTTAGTTTTTTTATAGATGCCAATATTCACTGCTGAAACATCCAGCAATAAAAAAAAAATTAATTTTAAAAGTTGTTCTCCTCCAAAGAAACGTTTTAAAAAAATGTTAAAATCGGGATATACAGAGGACTTGTTAATTGAAGAAAGAAAACCCAATGCATTATGGGAGGAAAGTAATAAACTTTTAAAAACTATAGGTGTAAATATGGAAAGGCAAGCAACTGCCTTGGAAAAGCTCGTGGAATTGGCACAAGTTCTGGTGCAAAAAAAATAATATAAGTTACAATTTTATATTTTTTATTAATTAAAATAGTTTCTAACAATTCTTTGTCTTGTTAATTCACCTATGTTGTTTCCTAAAACTTCTTCATTTGGATATTTCTCATTATTTTCTTCCAAAATGATCTCTTCAGGGTCCGGAATGTGGTTTTAAATAATAATGTTGTGTAAAATGGCACAGGTATTTATTATGTTACCCACGTTTATGGGAAATATTAAATTCATTTTCAGGGGAATTTGGTTGAGGATTACGGAATGGTGTCATCAGGTAGGGTTGCAAAGGATAACCAGAATCACCTACATTAAAAAAATTATTTTTATAATTGCTGTGTTCTTTTTGATTGATTTCCTCGAGCAAATCACTTTCTTCTCTTTTTAATTCTATAGGAGAAAGTGAGATAGAATATGATTTGCTCGAGCAAAATTGGTAAAAAAAACACAACTAATATAAATATTTAAAATCTTTATACCAATTAACCACGAAGACCTATCACCAATTTCATATCTTCTTCCAAGTTCCACAGAAGCTTGACTATTAGTCCATATAAATGCATCATGAGTTGCACCACCATGAGCTGCATTTATATTTAAAATTCTGTAATCCAGATCACAAATCTACAAATAAATAATAATTCATATAAGACAATAATGTTAAATATACTGAAAATTTAATATTTTTGGGTGGTCTGGTAATGGCTACATGGAATCCATCCACAGCTCCTATCACTCCAGGAAAATTGAACTTTTCCAGAAATCTAAAAATGAAATATTTTGAAAAACAAATTCTTTCTTATCAATAATGTATACTATATAATACCTTTCCTTCATTGCCCCATATTCATCCTGGGAGGGAAATTTTATTCGGTCACCCAGGTGGGTTACAATTGCATTTGTAACCTCATCTATCGTCCGACTAACCTGTTTTTGCGACAAATTCACAAAAGAATCTTGGCCAACACAACGTTGATAGCTACCTTGGGCATAGAACCGCATGGCAGTTAGTATGCGGATTTGTTTTGCTACTCTCGTAGGCCTGTGACAATTCGATAGATGAGGTTCAAGGGTGTTAATAATTTCCCGCATACATTCTTTGTTGAAACGAAATAAGATAGTTCTATGAAACTAAAACAGATTAAATGCTTTGTTAATAAATATATTCTGAATATCTAATAAAATCCACTTGGAAATCGAAAACAGAAAAAGATTATATTAAGTATAGTCTCGAGTATAGTATTAGCATACATTTTAATAAATACACAGTATACAACTTAAATTTGGACTAGTGTTAGTATCTCTTAGTACTTCTTACTTACCGTTGTTCTGGTAAATCAAAGGCATCAATATTTGCCCTTAATGTTTTTTTTACCTTCCGAAGATAATTTTCCTCAATATACTCAAACTCTTGAACTGCAGGAACAAGACGAGCCATAATTTTACTAAATCTTATTAATATTAAATAAGCTAAACTGAAATGAACTATAGAAGTATCAGAGGGAATATCACTCAACTTGTAGTTCACTTTTGACACAAGAATAGGTTATGTGAGGTTATGTTACGTTAAAAATAATGCCGGCAACATTGTAGGCATTTTCGGTTACGATTTCGTCGTCTCGCGTAATCGGTAGGTCTTATAGACTACCAAATACCGGTCCGCAACGAAAACTACCTGACGAAAGTTTCCGTTGTACGAAAATAATCGTATAGCTTACAGACTTCCACCTCAGGACTATCCTTTTTCCAAAATAGATTGGTAGTTAAATCAACCTATCTATAGTAATGTTTGAACCTCTCTTAGAAATTAGTTTTCTCAAAAGCCTCACTGGACACATAGAAGCATCACTTTTATTTTCAATAAGCCATTTACTACTGGCACATTTTTTGCTTCCCCCTTGGGATGTTTTCGTAAAAACTGGGTTATACTCTATTCTGCCAGTATTTATTCCGGAGTTATCGAATTCTTCTTTAAAATAATGTATCAAGCAGGATGCAGCCTCACCACCTCGCCAGGCAAGTTCAACGGCAGCAATATGGTAAAATTTTCTAAACATATTTTTTGATGTTCTTCAAATGTTAATGCGACAGAGCTTGTTTTCAGTTTTTCGGATACTTTTTGAAGTTCCTTACGCTTCGTGTCTCTAGCCTGTCTTGCCGATAAATAGACAATATCCTTAAATGGATCGAATTTCCTACCAGATTCATTATAAAACTTTTCTTGTTGTAATTTAGCACTTATATTCCACATTGTTTTAAAAACAGTTTCCTTATAATCTGACCCATCAAATTTTCGCATATTATATGCCCAGTCCTTTAAAATAAATGCTAACCTTTCATCACTCGTGTTCAAGTCATTTATATTATAGTTTTTTTCAGAACAAAATTGTGTAAATTCTCTCCATACATTTTCTTTTGACTTTTTGGTATTTCTTGGTGTATTTTTTTTATATTATCATTTATAATACTTTCCGAAGCTTTTCCAAATCGGCTCATTTTGAAGTAGATACTGCAATAAAATGAATAGATAATTACAAAACAGAAATAATTCAAATACTTTATTTTTGATGTTTTTATTTAGCTTAAGTATCTATATTTTTTTAATTTAATGTATTATTCTATTTTAATATGTATTCATTTTATTACTTACCTCTTATACTTCGTATTCTTGTCCGAAGATTATACCAGGTTTATGTATAACTAGCAGATTACACAAAATACAAAATAATTTACACGATCACTTGATTTAAATTGAATTTTAAATATGACAGAACTGCGATATGACAGAACAAACTCCTGTCATAGAAGCGTAATTTGTAAATTTAAACGTCAATCTCTACTTCAAATTTCAAATTTGAAATTCAAAGAAAAGTCAATGTCAAAAAGTTTGACTTGATAATTAAGGTAGGACCCTAATTATCACGATAACCCGATGGCAAATGGACCAATCAGAACGCTTGTTGAGAGGAAGGCATGAAATAATCTATAAAATTAATCTTATTGACATTTTTCAGTATAAACGTCAAATTATTGGACAAGACAAATCAAATCTTGTATTTTGATTGGTTCTAAAATGAGGTGTTTATTAATCAAAAAAATATTTATAAACAGTTTGGTAAACTTTTTACGTAATTTTTTATTGTTACCCATAAAATGTAAAAAAGAAGTATACCACGTTTGAAACATAAAAGGTAACAAATACTTTGAAATAATCTAATTTATTTTAACTGACTAAATACCCCAACGAAGTAATTTTAGTAATAATTCCAGAATTCACTCACCTTCATTGATATTTCTTTTAAAAATATTATCAGAGTCCATTTCATTGATATTTCTTTCGAGAATTTTGTCTGAGTCCATTTCATTGTATAATCCATAAAGAGATTTTGTATTTAAAATAGATAGCACATTGTTCTATGATGGTTCCAACACTTCCGCTTGATTTTGAATAATGGTGAACATTTATTAATCACATACCTTAAGAATTGTTTAAATGTTTATACAAAACTGTTTGTCTTCATACAAACTAAAAATAATTAATCATTTCAATCCAGAGAACGTGTTATGCATCAATAACGTGCGGAATAACTTCTTTACCAAAGTGAACCTAAACAATCCATTGGTGAACTTATTTTTTTCCGGAACAACCCGGAACTATCCGAAACCGGAGATCACTTTGTTTTTTAAATAGGAACATAGAGTTTGGTATGGTTTGATAGGTCTTTTAAAAACAAACAACTTTTATTAAAATATTTTTTTAATATTTTCCATAGTTTAGAATTTATTCGAAAAACAAAAAAAAATTAAAAACAAAAATAAATAAAAATTATTGCATATTTTGAAGAATTTTGTTGAAATATGGACATGTATGATATTTAAAGTTGGTAAAACATTAGAATTTGTAGGAAGAGTTTCTAAATTTTTGCAATTGACAACGAATGTACATATGTATGTACATTACATTTAATGTTCCAATTTTATTAAATTTTGTTTTAGTATTAAAAGAATATTTTCAGACGAAACAGCTTTTAATAACATAATTCTTAATTTTTTTGCCTAATTTACAATTTATTCAAAGAAAAATAAAATGAATAGAAGAAAAATTTATTTAAAAATTAACAAAGTAACATGTGTATGTCTTTTGTTTGTAATTTTAAATAAATCAAGTACCCTCTGTTTTGATCCTATTTAGTAATAAACTGTTTTGAAGTGTTAAATGTTGAAAAATGCCTTTTACAAATGCAGTAGCGTTTGATATGTTAATGATATTAGGAGAATGTAGGTAATTTTACAGAGCTGCTGCCCAATTGTATTTACAAAGATATCCTCAGCGTAGGCCGCAATCGCGGGAAGTTTTCCGCCGTTTAGCAAGACGTGTGCAAGTAAGTGGTAATGTTCAGCCCAATCATAATAAAAATGTTGAAATAAGAAGACCTGTAAGAATTAAAAGAGCAGTAATAGATGTCTTAGGAGGTGTTAATCTAAATCAATATTTAACATCAAAAATGAGACAAAACTGATTGACAAAAGAATGATTGACAAAAGAGTTAATAATATCAATAGAAACTTCAATATCGGCAGAGATTTTCTCAAAAAACACAATGATATCATAATAATAAAGTCAGATAAGGGTAATACTGTAGTTGTTATGAACAAACATGAATACGAAAGTGAAATGAAAAAGTTGTTAGATGATGATAACGTTTATACCAAATTAGATAGAGACCGCACGAGCCAATTTCAAGTAAAAGCCAATAAAATCATTAAAAATTTACTAGAGTTAAATTATATTGATAATAATGAATATAAGAAAATGATAAAACACAATTCACTTCCACCTAAATTATATGGCTTGAGAAAGACCCACAAAAATAATGTATCATTTAGACCTGCAGTTAGTTGTATAGGATCACCATCTTACAATTTGTCAAAATTCATTAATGATATTCTGTCAAAATTAGCTACAACCTTTACCTACTCATTAAAAAATTCAGATGAATTAGTTCGGGAGCTCTCCGATTTAACAGTACCAAATGATCATGTTCTTATTTCATTAGATGCGGTTTCCTTGTTCACCAACATACCAAGAGATTTGGTTATACAGACCATTAACAAATATTGGAAAACTATATCAGCATACACCATCATAGATAAAGTAACATTCTTAACTCTTATAAATTTCTACTTTGATTCAAGTTACTTCGTTTTTAGGAAACAGTTTTACAAACAAATAGATGGTAGCCCAATGGGTAACCCAATGAGTCCAATCTTGGCTAAAATAATTATAAATCTTTTGGTCACTGATTTGGTGAACAAAATACCCTTTAAAATTCCACTAATTAAATATTACGTAGATGACATGATATTACTAGTAACTAGTTCCAAGAAATAAAACAGATATAATATTACAACAATTTAATAAATTCCATCATAACTTACAATTCACTATAGAGTTAGAAAATAATGGTAAAATACCCTTTTTAGACTTACGACTAATTAGGAAAAACAAACAAATAATATATGATTGGTACAGAAAACCATCAACTTGTAATATCATGTTAAACTACCTCTTACAACACACAATCAGTCAAAAGAAAGCAACGATCAACGGTCTACTTATCAGAATGTTTAGATTGAGTCATGCAGATTTCCATGAACAAAACCTTTCAAAAATCAGAAAGCTCCTGAAACTGAACAACTATCCTACCAAATTGGTGAATGGTTTAATCAAGGATTACTTAGACAAAAATAATAGTCCACACCAAGATATAGAAACTACCTTAGAAACAGACGTAGATATCGAAAAAATCAGATACTTTATGTGAATACTACGTTAACCCCTCAGCTAACCCTGGGTCTAGATGATTAAAATAATAAAAAAGAAATTACGAAAAGATTAAAGGCAGCGAATGAAATTATTAATTAAATAAAATTTTAAAGACCCTTTTGAGAATGTAAAGTACAAAAAAAAAAATATTAAACGTCCAATGCTGAGAATTTGTATTTTTCTTGCTTTTATTTAGTAAAATAAAAAAAAACTTCACCTACCTTATTTCCCCTGCAGAGTTGAAGGGTGACACTTATTTAAACCAATTAAACTGTTCTAAGGTAATTTGTTTCTTATAGTTATAATAAAAAAAAATTAGAATATGAAATTCGAAGCTTGAAAATAAAATCAACTAAATTGAACAATAAAAATTATTTATTCAATTAAAAATATCAACAAAAAAAATATAATTAAAATAAAGAGTAAAATATAAAAAAAAAAAACTACAAAAAAAAATGAATTGAAAATAAAAACGGTCAGAAACAAATTATTACCTTAAGAACAACAAAATATTGAAAATAAAACAAAACTACATTATGACTTAACAACGTGTTAAAATCACGGCGTGAATTACTTTAAAATTAAAGAACATTCCCTTTTATAGCTTAGTCAGGGGGTGGTTTAAACATGGCGCTAAGTCTCTTGACTTAAGACGCCCTCTACACACGAGCATACCACTTTTACCCTGGAACTAAACTAGAAAAGGGGGTTGCCTATGATCTAACCCTACGCACGAATTTACGAATTTACTTAAGTTCTTTGTAATAATGTATTTCTGACTTCTGAGCTTTATCTGAAATTACTAAAAATACCTACAAAAACAAAATAAACCAATATTACAATTTTAGTTTACTGAAATTACAAATACAATTAATTGTATTACCAATTTTAATTATAAAACCATCCAACAGGGGTTTTAACCAATATATATGTATAGAAATATTAAATCCATAAATTTAAGTAAATTAAAAATAAAATTACAATATTATCAAAGTCGTTTTGTTTAAATTTTTAATTCATATTTTAACTAAACAAAATGATTTTAAATCATTGTGTAAACAACGCGTGAGAGCATCCCTTGTAACGCATACAAGGGCACCCCCTCAACCGATGTCTAGACTCAATAAAATACAAATATTATAGTTAACATATGTGGATTAGAACAACAAATCCCTTAACTTGACGATACTTAAATTTTTCTTTAAAAAGTAATAAAAACGCGTTCTCACCCTGGGAGCGTGAGAAATATTCCGAAATGATCTAAACAAAACGACCCCTTATTATTTCCTTATCTTAATATTTAGAAATGCTTAATTCACATTTAAGTGCCTATTCGAACCTAGCATAGCAAAAAAACTCCAATCATTGTTTAAACCATTCCAAATTAAATTAGCTTTTTATAATAACAATAAAATTAATAGAATATTTAGTAAAATGAAAGACAAAGATGAGAAAGGTAGAAAATCAAATGTTGTGTACAAAATTCCATGTTCAGATTGCGATAGGGTGTATATAGGACAAACTAAACAATACCTAACTAAACGCATAAAACAACACGAATATGATTGTAAAAAGCAAATTACTAATAACATAACAGGTTAGGTTAGGTTAGGTTACAAACACAACACAAAATAGATTTTAATAAAGTAGAGATTATTGATACAGAACCTAATTACAACAAAAGGTTGATAATCGAAATGATCTTTATAAAGAAACATAAAACAAATATGAACCTACAAACAGATATCAATAATCTAAGCAAAATCTACCACAAAATGATCTAACAACCTTATATAGATTTAATATCTAGTATATTTTTTAGATTATAGTTTTTCTAGTGATTGTAAGACCATATATTATGTAAAACCAGATCAAATCAGAGAGTTGAGTTGCATACAATAATAGATATATAAATTATTAAATTTAAAATATTTCTAAATAAAAAATTTAAGATCGAAGTCTAACTGAGGCCTGCCATAAGTGTACAAGTTATGGAGGCATAAACACCAAAGAGAAACCGACTGTGATAATTTGTGTCTTTGTTTTAATCATTGTAATCTCAAGTATAATTGTATATATTGAACAAATGAGGTAAATCAGAAACAATAATATAGGTAAACAATTAACAACATAATTTATTAAATGTTAGGTTCTAATAACGCACATGTGCTCGTGTGACGTCTTAGGTTTTAACTATTTAATTATTATACATAGAGTAACAAATTATAATTGATAAAATAAAAATAATTTCACCTCATAAATGGAGGAAACTCAACAGTGATTAAGTCAACAAATTTCACCTCTCATTTTGATGTTAAAAACCGATGATTAAAATTCACAAATTTCACCTCTCATTTTGGATGTTAAAAATTGATGATTAAACCAACAAATTTTACCTCTTATTTTTGATGTTAAATATTGATGATTATATATATAATATATATTATATTGTTTTTATGAAGTTATTCCGCATGTTATTGATGCATAACACGTTCTCTGGATTGAAATGGTTAATAATTTTTAGTTTGTATGAAGACAAACAGTTTTGTATAAACATTTAAACAATTCTTAAGGTATGTGATTAATTAATGTTCACCATTTTTGTTAACAATCTATATTTAAAGCTTGAAAAAGGTCACAAAGATGACCGAAACGTTGCTGGAGGAATAAAGTTTAAATTAATAAACTGTTTTTCAATTGTCCAAATAGCCAATAACTCCCACACATTACCAAGTTTTGGACGATAACCAACTTAAGAGTTATGGTATTAGTTTTTTTTATTTTCAATTACATGTTTATAATTTTCTACTAAAGAAATTAATAATTGTTTTTCCTCCTGGGAATAATGAACTCGCTTTCCTTTCGGTACTATACTGTAGTAAAGTAAAAAGTGCATTGTGCACTTATTATTAATTAGCATTAATTTATTAGACTAAGCAATTTTACAACTATTAATTGTGTCAACATGTAACTAAACAGGAGTTCTAATTGATACGTTATGGTGTATAAATGACTGAAAACATATTTAAATCTTTGATTATCAAGAACCCTCACAATACTCATGACTATAAAAACACGTGAATTGCCCGAAAGAGCTACATTCACAACCTCCAAATTAGCACTTGGTACTTAACGCAAGAACTTGCAAGGTCCAAGCTTTTACGTTAATTTTGCACTAATTTATAAATCTGCGCGTGCGCCTTGGGGTTTTTAGTTATAAATGTCATGATATAACCTGTAATGTTTGTAAACAACGTCAGTACAAATATTTTGAAATAATAAAATGAATCGTAAGTTAAGACTGCAGCGGCGAAAAATTATATTGGGCCAATTAGCTTTGGCATTTGGAGCTATTTACGAAGAAGGAAACAGAAAAAGTACTAGACGTTGGTGGGTTCGACCCTTAAATCCAAATCGAGAACAGCAAGGAGACTACAATAATCTTTTGCAAGAAATGCGGTTATATGATTCAGATATGTTCTTCAATTATACCAGATTGGATGTAGCACAATTTGATAAATTAATAACTTTACTTGGTCCTGACTTGCAAAAAAATAGTTACCGCGATTCTGTTGCACCTGGGGTTAGATTAACGGTACGGTACGATTACGGTAAAAAATGTCTACTTTATCATTTGCTTTTTTGGTATCGGCAAGTCAACTGCATTATTAACGAGACATGTGAAGTAATTTGGAATAAGTTAAGTCACATAGTTTTAAAAGAACCGACTGAAGAAGAATGGAAAGCCATAAGTAAAGATTTTGAAGAAGTATGGAATTTGCCAAACTGTGTGGTTGCAATTGTCGGAAAGCATGTTAATATAAGAGCTCCCTACAAAAGTGGGTCATTATACTTTAATTATAAGAAAACATTTAGTATAGTACTTTTTGCTATTTGTGATGCCCACTACTGCTTTTCATATATGGATATTGGTGCATACGTTTCCCAAAGCGATGGTGGAGTCTTGAAAAACGCCTCATTTGGGCATAAATTAAATAACAATAAATTAAAACTACGGATGATAAAGTCTTTCCCGGCACAAGTACAAAAACACCCCACTTCTTTGATGGATCCCCTGCAATTAAATCTAATGAGACCACTTGGTGGAAATCGTTTAACAGTGGAAGACAGATCGTACAATTATAGGATTTCACGCGCTCGACGTTGCATAGAGAACACTTTTGGTATTATGGTGGCAAGATTCAGAATATTTCACACAACAATATTTTAAAAACTTGAAAATGTTGACCGGCTGATAAAATGTGCGGTGTGTCTTCATAATTACATAAAAAAAGTTGATGTAAATAACACAAAAGCAAATGGGGAAATTATTCCAGGGAGATGGCCCAAAGAAGTGCCCCCAGAAACTACATTGCGAAATGTTTCAGAACTTCGCAGGCGAATCGGTTGTCGCAATGCAACAAACAATGCTATTGAATATAGAAATTATATTAAAAATTATGTAAACACTGTCGGAACAGTACCTTGGCAAAATAAAATTAATATATAAACTCATCTTTTATTATCTTCTAATTTACATAATATTAAAAGAAACTAAAATAAAAATAATCATTTGATTATATCATTTATCATCATATATATTTATCATTTATATATTTTGTAATGATCGTGCTACCGTACGCTTTTCAATTAAAAGTAACATGACTTCATCTTTTAACTCTTCGGCCATATTTTCTGGAAGTCGATCCAATCCATTTTTAAATGTTGGCAGAATGTATAGTTAGCAGTAAAAGGCTGAGGCTCTTCTAAATTTGCAGAAATTACCTCTAAAGCCATTGTTACTCTTGAGTTGACAATATCCTTCCTTTTTTTCCTTGAACGTTCTGATTGAGCATGAAATCTGCTTGTTGAACTGGGTGTATTAGGACGATCATATTCCGTTGCTTGTGAAGAAGACAAGGGAGTTTCATCAATAAAAGATAAAGGCCCACTTGCCAGTGAGCTTTCAGGTGAAAGTAGTGGCGAACGGTACTCGGTGGATACTTCCTCGGTTTTAATTGTCAGGATCGTTTGGTAAATGAGAGGAATCGAGTACAAAACTGCCCATAGTTTTTGGGGCCGAATGACCTCCTCTAAAAACGACATCCATTTGAATATAGGCCAGTCCTTTTCTTTAACGGCACCTGCCCCGCTTCTAGTTTCTTTCTCCTTTTGTTTTTCAATTCGCACATATTTTCCCTTAGCGTCTTAACTTAATTTTTTGCATCTTCTCCTAAAATGATAATTTATTCATTATTAATGTTGTATTAGTTGGAGTGCTTTGTATTTTTGTTACATACCTGATTTTGATTACCTAGGGATGAGGCTGGAGTCAAAACCACATCGGATCTGGAGTTGTCCCGGTTCAACGTATTGGCTGGATCGTGTTAATATCAAGGATCAGAATCAAAATTTAAAATTAAGGGGTCATTAAACCGCAAGTCTAAACTAAAATTAATGTTTTTTAAGTGTAAGCTAGAAACTTTGTTATTAACGTTATGTTGATTGTTTGAGTTTCCATAAATATTGTTCACATGTAAATAATTATTAAAATTGGTCTTATTACGAATAGGTTGAGCTCTACGATTATGTTCCACTAATAATTTATTTAGTTTCTTATTAAGATTTGATTTTAGGTTGATGCCTAGCTCTAAAATGTGGATACGAAAATTATAATCCACGCCCTGCCACTGAAATGGATGTAGGCTAGTACTAAGAAACTTATGTAAATTTAACAATTCGATGTTGATGAATTCGACTTTTCTATGGGCTAACCTGAGTTCGTATTGCAGCCATCTAAACTTGGACTCTTCGATGATGTTGTTCACAGCCTCTATGTTACTACTCCCTCTGGTGTTTATGAAATGCGGGAGTACCTTCAATTGTTTGCATGAAGAAAGAAACCATATCCGTAGATTTGTCTTCTTCCTCTTCGTCAATAGATCCTTATATTTTAGTGCTAATTTGACCAGATTCGTCTCCATGGATGAGTAAAAACGGAAGCACAGATGTGTTGAATTAGTGTTAATTGGAAAAAGGAAGATCAAAAAACACAAGATCTCGATGTATCTTGTCTCAACTTTTATTAATGACAATAACCATCAAGAAGGGTTGTCAGGTCCAACTTGAGCGTTAAAATATTACCAAAATTTGCAATCGATTTCGGGACATTGTCCCATCATCAGGCAAGAATCTATAAATTAATAAATTAAAAGGTGAGATGTTACAATTGAAGTTTGACTTACAATGTACTAACTGGTCAAACATTTACATGTTACTAAAATCTGCAAATCCAAGACTTATGGCAAATTCTTCAATTTTAGATTTGGGTATGGTGTGACGTCCAATCTGTGGGTGGTATAGTTTATAAGTATATTATAGTTTTAAGTTATATTGTTCTAAATTTTATTTTTAATTTTCGATTTTAATTTATTTAATTTTGCTTATAATTTTAATTTATATAATTTTAGTTAATTTTGATTTAGACTTACTTTGTGTTGGGGCTGTAAATTGGTTTTTGACTAGAAATAATGGGTTTCCAGATAATCTTGTTAAAAAAACAATATCAAAAGTTCGCTTAAAACTACTTTACAAAGAAGCGTACATAAACTACGCTGCAATTACTTTCCTTAATAATCTAAGTCTCCAATTCCTTCAGATTTTCAAGAACACAAATATTAAAATCTCATTTAGAACCACACCAGGACTTACCTGTTTGAAAAATAATAAAGATAAAGTTCAAAAATCAGAAAGAAAGGGCGTATATAAATTGCAGTGTGGGGGTTGTAACGCGGAGTATGTTGGACAAACTAGAAGATCCTTTGACACGCGGTTAAACAGACCGAACCTGTCACATTTCTCAGAACATATTTTGAACAGTAAACATAAATTTGATACAGATGATAACTTTCAAATGTTGCATTTCACAAATAGTAATAGTGAGAGGAACATCCTAGAAAATTTAGAAATTTTAAGATCTGAACTCAATGAGAAATGTGTCACGTTAAATGTTAAATTGGAATGCGACCATCAAAATTATTTGAAATCATTAATAGAGACTTTTACGAGCCGTTGAGTGTTCTTTTAACGTGGCGGTTAGGCAACATTACTTGCTCTCTCTCCACTCTCTATTTTCAATGATCAGCTGATTCCTGTCAACCTCAACAGCTGACATCTACTTGACATTTAATTAGATCTGTGATAACCTGTGATATAACACTAATTTTAAAAATTTTTGCATATATTACACAACCATTATATATTATTTAAACCTATAATCATTGGGTAAGGTGTTTTTAGCAAAGTACTGTTTAATAATGCTTTACCTTTCATCTTTCTCCTTCGTACTTAAAAATATTTAACTATTTATTTATTTATCGACAGTTTTATATAATTTTAACAAATATTTTAATCAACAAATATAATTTTATCCAACGTATCATTGTATCACTAAAGTTTTAACAAATGACATGCGATGCCCAATAAACTTAAAAATTGGCTCACAAAATTAGATTTTAAGAAACTAAGTTTTACAAAATAAGTTTTAACAGTTTTACAATTTTATCGATTTTAAATACATAACATCTAGTCAGCAAAGTAAAAGATCTAGTCTAAAAATCTAGTCAAAAACCAATTAACAGCCGCAACACAAAGTAAGTCTTAATCACAATTAAAATTAACTAAAATTAAATAAATTTAAATTATAACCAAAATTAAATAAATTAAAATCGAAAATTAAAAATAAAATTTAGAACAATAAAACTTAAAACTAAAATATACTTATAAACTATACCACCCACAGATTGGACGTCACACCATACCCAAAACCTAAAATTGAAGGAGTTTGCCATAAGTCTTGGATTTGCAGATTTTAGTAACATGTAAACGTTTGACCGGTTAGTACATTGTAAGTCAAACTTCAATTGTAACATCTCACCTTTTAATTTATTAATTTATAGATTCTTGCCTGATGATGGGACAATGTCCCGAAATCGATTGCAAATTTTGGTAATATTTTAACACTCAAGTTGGACCTGACGACCCTTCTTGATGTTTATTGTCATTAATAAAAGTTGAGTAAAGATATATCGAGATCTTGTGTTTTTTGTTCTTCCTTTTTCCAATTAAATCATTATTATTTCGATTTTTCCTTTGGCAAATTGTTTTTTTGAATATTTTTGGCTGTTTTTAAAATAAGTGGATTTAAATAAAAAAATTCAAATAAAATAAAATATATGCAGGGTATCCTACAAAAATCATTAAATTTTTTAAATTTTAAACTCGATCTAACTTTTAAGGAGTCGATAAAACATAATAGTTCATAAGACAATTTTTGTTCAGAATAACATTTACTACTTAAAAAATTTGCTGGAAAAAAAGTGTGGCACCCTGTATATGTGATGTAATGTTAAGGTGTTAGAAATTAGTTGATTTTTGATATTTTTTGTAAGAATTATGTTTATTTTTATAATTTATTTTAAGTGGAATAAAAATTTAAAAATAATGATTTTTTTTGGACATGTCCGGCTTTCTGTCTTCTCGAATCTGGCAACCCTAAGCAAAAGACGTAGCAAAATCGTGATATTAACGAATACATAACGTGTAACATGTATGCGTACAGAGAATTTAAAAAAGACTAAAACCGCAACTATGCAACCAAACATACTCTGTAGTAATTTAAAAATGCACAAAACTGTATTTGCGCTTAAAGTAAAAGCACATAACAGCTAAACGGCCTAATGTAAAAATGCGGAAAACCGTATATGCGCCTAAACTAAAAGCGCATAACAGCTAAATTGTCTAATTTAAAAAAGCGGAAAAACGTATTTGCGGTGAAAGTAAAATCGCATAGCAGTGATAACAGCTAATTTCATTTAAAATGCACAAAATAAATAAATAAACAGGGTTCCCGTTTTACGAGCCTATACAGGGTGTCCCATTTGACATGTCGGACTGTATGGGTATCTTTGTTTTTATTGGAGATAGAAAGTCGGTTAAATTGACAAAGTAGTAGAGATTGGTTCGTGTATTAATAATTCGTTAACAAAACATTTGAATCGTTCCTGGGCTATCTTGAAAAATCAAGTAAATGCGATTTACATAATATGGCTATGGTGACAACTAAGTTTTTAGCTTTGAAAACATAGATTGATTAGTTGTGGTTTGATAAAAACAGATGTCATCGTTTATAGTTGTAAGTATCTTTTGTAATCTATGAGAAAGACCTTGTATATATGGAATTGTTAAGTACATTGTATCCACAGACGATTTATCTTTATTTTCATTACTGAGATTTGTTAAGTTAAAACTATTAACAACCGAGTTTACTAGTTTTTTTTGGATAATTGTTCTAAGATTAAAATGTTATGTGATAAATTAGCACCAGATATGGAGAAAAATATAATTTACGCAATACCTTGTAAAGACTGCGATAAAATATATATCGGCAAAACTAAAAGATTTATGAAGGACAGAATATATGAACATAAGTACAGTTGTAAACCACAAAATAGAGAAAAGACGAATAAAACAGCTCTAAGTAGTCATTTCTTCAATTTGGATCATTGTTTTAACTTTGAAAAAATTTAAATTTTGGATAGGGAAAAAAATCTGAAAAAGAGACTCATAAGTGAGATGATACATATCCAAAAAAATCATTCTAAGTGTGTTATTCAAAAAACAGATTTGGATGATTTAAGCAAAATTTAATATTATATAATTACCCATCACTAACAGATATAATAATGTTTTGAAATCAATATAGGCAATACAATTATCATGTTATAAAAGTTGCTAAATTTATTAAGTTATTGTTGTTATATGCTTGTATTAATTTTAATATTGGTAGACTTGTCATCGATATGTCATTTGTCAACGAAACTGTCGTTAGATTGTAAACTTGGAAGTTATAAAACATCGTTAATTAATCTGAAAAAATCCATCTGATTAATCCTTCCTTAATGTTAAAATTGTTGTTTGGTAGTAATATATGCGATCACCTTCATATCTATATTTTTGGTTCCGGTTTGATGAAAGTTTTTAACCAAAAAAACTAAATGGAAAAATGTGACAAGTATTGATTATTATAGAGGCACAGTATAAATAACTACCAGTAGCGACACTCTCCCGTGTCTAACCTATTACCATTTCTATGGTACGTATCTGGTACCATTGAGTTTAGAACTGCAAATTACTAATAGTGACATTTCTCTATGATCAATATAATTTTAAAGGCGTCGCCATTTGAATTTAAATACCGTAATTAATGTAATAATTGATGAAAACTCTATATTATTAGATTTAAGCTTGTCAAAATCATTAAAAACTTCAATATTAATCAAAACTTTGCAAATATATGTTACATTTTTATGGTTAGAAAAAGTGACGTAAATTCAAAAATTGGCGCGTGCGTATCTGAGTATACATATATATATCGTCAAGGTCACAAAAAATTGTCCCTTCAAATAACATGTAATTTGCATGAAATGTCGCTACTGGTAATTGCCTATACTGTGATAGAGGTGAGATTATTGTTAATATAAGATTTAAATTTAAAAAAAAATAAAATAATTGCTATTTATTAGAAAAAAAGAAAAAAAAAGAAAAACATTTAATGTAATAATGTTGTTTGTTTGAAAATTGTATTGTATCTAATGTGTGAATTTTAATTGTAGGCATGATTAAGAAGGCAATCTACCTTCGAAACGTCGGTTTTCTTATGAAAATAAAAAAATACTGTTGAAAAAAAGTTCGTTATTCGCCAAATTCTTTAATTTGTTTCACCTAAATAAGAAAGTATAATTTTATTAATTTTCATTTAGCCGAGGAAGAGAAAATAAAATAAAAGTAAAGATAAATAGTATATTGTTTTATTAGGAGTAAAAGAAGTACTTTTTGTGGCGAGCATGTAGGTTTGAGGGACGAGCTTTGCGAGTCCCACGGATAAATGCGAGCCACAAAAAGTTCTTTTACTCCGAATAAAACATGCTATTTTTTCATCAAACATCGAAATTTTTAAAATAGTAATATAATAAATAATTTTAAAATTTGACATTAATTTACATACAACACACAATACAATGTTAGTGTATATTGGGTTGACTAAAATTCATTTCTACTTTTTTTAAATTTAAATTTAATGTTAATTATAATTAACATTGTTTAATTTCAATACATGTTGCGGAATAAGCGGAGTAGAAATTTAATTTCTACTCCTAGGCAGTGCAAAGTGACCATATAATCAACGAACATAAAAAGTGACTATTTAAAGCCTGCCAAACGTCATAGAAGACTGTACTTTAATGACGTTTGAAGAAAAAAGAATTTTCAGCAACCTGTATGTTTTTATCGTTCATGAAGTTTGGAAGTGGAAAGTTAAAAAAATAAATAAATACCAAACTAGAGTAAGAATTTTACTTTCATCTACAATTTTTGTTATGTACGTATCTACAATTACGTTTGTGCAATTTTGCAAGATATATTATATTTTTATGTATTTTATTTTTGCAAAACTGCGCTCATATAAATCTAGATACATTAATTAAATTAATTTAAATTAATTAATTAAATTAACTAATTAATTAAAGTAACTAATTAAATTAATAAAATAATTTAAGTTAGTTCAGTCAAGTATTATTCAAACAAATCTTCTTAATCTAGAGTTACTTGTGACTATTCATTTTAAGAATTTTGGATTTTTTGTGTAGTAATCAAAATTTGTTCGATACCCCGTCTCCAAAGAGTTAACAAAAAGTTCATTTGAAGAGATCATGACATTTTTTTATTTGTAAATTACCATCAAAACCTTAAACTTACGTTTTACGAAAAATACAAGTTTTAGCGATTACAGCGCCACCAGTTGCGAAAAAAAAAGTTCCCGGATAAAACCTACATAGTTTGTGATGCTCTTTTCGAATCTGTAATAAAAAATAGGGGGTTTCATTTAAGATTTTGAAGGAATCCCCCTTATCCACCCCCTGGGGGGTTTGGGGTGAAATTTTTTACAGCACCGAACGCCCCCCTCCAAACCATCAAACTTTTATTCGGAAACTTTTTTTGTCTGATGTACTCGTTTCGAGAAATTCCCCTGACAAGATTAAAATGGGACAACCTGTATACAGGGTGTTTCTAAAATCGTGGTCACGGGCTCGTGTGCATATACTACAAGTAAAAATAAGACAAAAAGTAAGTATAATTTTTTTTTCTGACGACCATATGAGAAAATCGTATATGTCATTCATATTAGTAGTTTAGAAAATCTTTCATTTCAACACTAGTGACTTTGACTTGCCGTTTTGTAACTGTCAAATAGTTCTTGTAATTTTCGATAGAGGCGCTGCGAAGGAATTCCGAAAGCCCTCTCTTGGATTTTTTTGAACTTGCAAAAAAAGGATAGTTCAAATAAAAATTTATTTTTAACCCCGTCAATATTACTAATTTTATTATTAAAATCATTATATAATTAACTTTTCTGTAAATTTTAAATAAAATAGGAACATTATTTATTCGTTTCGATAAGTTGCTTCCGTCAAAACAGCGCCACCTACAATTATTTACATTTAACTAAAAATAATCGATAACTTCAATGTCAGCTGCTGTTAACATAGGTTATTTAATTTAATTTCATTTAATTTCATTTAATTTCATTTAATTTCATTTAATTTCATTTAATTTCATTTAATTTCATTTAATTTCATTTAATTTCATTTAATTTCATTTAATTTCATTTAATTTCATTTAATTTCATTTAATTTCATTTAATTTCATTTAATTTCATTTAATTTCATTTCATTTCATTTCATTTCATTTCATTTCATTTAATTTCATTTAATTTCATTTAATTTCATTTAATTTCATTTAATTTCATTTAATTTCATTTAATTTCATTTAATTTCATTTAATTTCATTTAATTTCATTTAATTTCATTTAATTTCATTTAATTTCATTTAATTTCATTTAATTTCATTTAATTTCATTTAATTTCATTTAATTTCATTTAATTTCATTTAATTTCATTTAATTTCATTTAATTTCATTTAATTTCATTTAATTTCATTTAATTTCATTTAATTTCATTTAATTTCATTTAATTTCATTTAATTTCATTTAATTTCATTTAATTTCATTTAATTTCATTTAATTTCATTTAATTTCATTTAATTTCATTTAATTTCATTTAATTTCATTTAATTTCATTTAATTTCATTTAATTTCATTTAATTTCATTTAATTTCATTTAATTTCATTTAATTTCATTTAATTTCATTTAATTTCATTTAATTTCATTTAATTTCATTTAATTTCATTTAATTTCATTTAATTTCATTTAATTTCATTTAATTTCATTTAATTTCATTTAATTTCATTTAATTTCATTTAATTTCATTTAATTTCATTTAATTTCATTTAATTTCATTTAATTTCATTTAATTTCATTTAATTTCATTTAATTTCATTTAATTTCATTTAATTTCATTTAATTTCATTTAATTTAATTTAATTTAATTTCATTTAATTTCATTTAATTTCATTTAATTTCATTTAATTTCATTTAATTTCATTTAATTTCATTTAATTTCATTTCATTTAATTTCTTTTAATTTCATTTAATTTCATTTAATTTCATTTAATTTCATTTAATTTCATTTAATTTCATTTAATTTCATTTAATTTCATTTAATTTCATTTAATTTCATTTAATTTCATTTAATTTCATTTAATTTCATTTAATTTCATTTAATTTCATTTAATTTCATTTAATTTAATTTCATTTCATTTAATTTCATTTAATTTCATTTAATTTCATTTAATTTCATTTAATTTCATTTAATTTCATTTAATTTCATTTAATTTCATTTAATTTCATTTAATTTCATTTAATTTCATTTAATTTCATTTAATTTCATTTAATTTCATTTAATTTCATTTAATTTCATTTAATTTCATTTAATTTCATTTAATTTCATTTAATTTCATTTAATTTCATTTAATTTCATTTAATTTCATTTAATTTCATTTAATTTCATTTAATTTCATTTAATTTCATTTAATTTCATTTAATTTCATTTAATTTCATTTAATTTCATTTAATTTCATTTAATTTCATTTAATTTCATTTAATTTCATTTAATTTCATTTAATTTCATTTAATTTCATTTAATTTCATTTAATTTCATTTAATTTCATTTAATTTCATTTAATTTCATTTAATTTCATTTAATTTCATTTAATTTCATTTAATTTCATTTAATTTCATTTAATTTCATTTAATTTCATTTAATTTCATTTAATTTCATTTAATTTCATTTAATTTCATTTAATTTCATTTAATTTCATTTAATTTCATTTAATTTCATTTAATTTCATTTAATTTCATTTAATTTCATTTAATTTCATTTAATTTCATTTAATTTCATTTAATTTCATTTAATTTCATTTAATTTCATTTAATTTCATTTAATTTCATTTAATTTCATTTAATTTCATTTAATTTCATTTAATTTCATTTAATTTCATTTAATTTCATTTAATTTCATTTAATTTCATTTAATTTCATTTAATTTCATTTAATTTCATTTAATTTCATTTAATTTCATTTAATTTCATTTAATTTCATTTAATTTCATTTAATTTCATTTAATTTCATTTAATTTCATTTAATTTCATTTAATTTCATTTAATTTCATTTAATTTCATTTAATTTCATTTAATTTCATTTAATTTCATTTAATTTCATTTAATTTCATTTAATTTCATTTAATTTCATTTAATTTCATTTAATTTCATTTAATTTCATTTAATTTCATTTAATTTCATTTAATTTCATTTAATTTCATTTAATTTCATTTAATTTCATTTAATTTCATTTAATTTCATTTAATTTCATTTAATTTCATTTAATTTCATTTAATTTCATTTAATTTCATTTAATTTCATTTAATTTCATTTAATTTCATTTAATTTCATTTAATTTCATTTAATTTCATTTAATTTCATTTAATTTCATTTAATTTCATTTAATTTCATTTAATTTCATTTAATTTCATTTAATTTCATTTAATTTCATTTAATTTCATTTAATTTCATTTAATTTCATTTAATTTCATTTAATTTCATTTAATTTCATTTAATTTCATTTAATTTCATTTAATTTCATTTAATTTCATTTAATTTCATTTAATTTCATTTAATTTCATTTAATTTCATTTAATTTCATTTAATTTCATTTAATTTCATTTAATTTCATTTAATTTCATTTAATTTCATTTAATTTCATTTAATTTCATTTAATTTCATTTAATTTCATTTAATTTCATTTAATTTCATTTAATTTCATTTAATTTCATTTAATTTCATTTAATTTCATTTAATTTCATTTAATTTCATTTAATTTCATTTAATTTCATTTAATTTCATTTAATTT
This sequence comes from Stenus bimaculatus, assembly GCA_963971135.1. NCBI lineage: Eukaryota > Metazoa > Arthropoda > Insecta > Coleoptera > Staphylinidae > Stenus > Stenus bimaculatus. The sequence continues at coordinate 28,550,771 of OZ020181.1, forward strand.
CATTTAATTTCATTTAATTTCATTTAATTTCATTTAATTTCATTTAATTTCATTTAATGTTCAGTGAGGTTATGTTATTTGTTATGGTTTAATGTGCATTTCTTTAATTATTTATCTGGTTTAATTGTAATTTAATAGTTAGAAACACAGTGTTATAATAAAATAACGTATAACGAAACTAGTGATCGATAAGGTTTGCAAATGCAAGTATTATTCAAGTAATTAACGGTTTCAGCAATTATTAACCCATTTGTTATTGTTCGCATGCATTCCGCAAAATACGTTGCAAATTTAAATTTTGAAAAGGGTCGGTAATACACCAAGCAGATCTTACTAAAGTGTGTGGCCGCACGGCTAAGTCTCTCAAATCGACTGATTCCCAATAACGCAATGGGTTCAAACCCTGAACATAAAACTTTTTTTTTTTAAATTTTGTTTAATTTGTGTACTTATTTCGTGATCATCCACCACAATTCCTTTGTATTATTATTTGTATTACCCTTCCTGGTCGATATCTTGTTTGTATTTTTGTTAGTCACCGCTATAGACCGGCTGGTGTGAAGTTTTGTGTCCTTGTGCTATCTCCTAATCTTACTTCCTTTATTTATTTTGTTGCTGGTCATTCTTTTAATATGGTTTTAATCTGTGCTCACTGTAATCTTGTAATTAGCCCTCGGGGCGAGTACATAAAATGCAAAGGAGCGTGCAGCCGATGGTATCATAGTGCTTGTGTTGGATTGGATAGTGATAAGTACTCTTATTACATTATTGAGAATAAGAAACCTACTGGTGATCATTGGCAATGTGATATCTGTTTGCCGGATTTCGATCAACTAAATGTATCAAGTGCATCACTTCGTAATGTTATCAGTGAGCCGGCTCTACCTCTAACTCTTGAATCCGTGTCAAGTCTTTTTGAAAATCAATTCACAATGTTTAAGTCCGAGGTCTTAAATCAATTCAAGCTTTTATCGACACAGTTTCAGGGCTTAAATGCGAGGGTTGGCCAAATTGAAAGTGATAATATTACTATTAGATCTGAAATTGTACAACTTAAGCAGGCTGTAAGCAAAGCGTCTTCAGTAACTACTAGTTCTGCAGAAATGGTAGGCACGTCACAATTAGCCATTTTAGCTGAGGTAGATGATCGTAATCGCCGTAGCAAGAATGTTATGTTTTACAATGTTCCAGAGTCTTATTGTGAGCAAGTGGAAGATAAGATTAAACATGATACAGATAGTGTAAAGAATCTTATCAATTCGGCCAATTTGAATTTACAACCTACGAAGGTCATTAGGGTTGGCAAGAAGACTGCAAATAAAAGACCTATAAAAGCAATTTTTGAAAGCTCAAACGATGCTATCAAAATTCTCAAGGCCTCGAAAACTATTACCAGTGGTGATAGCAACATCAAAGTTAGAGCCGACTTAACACCACGGCAGCAAGAATATCGTAGAGACCTTCACGCAGAATTTACCAACAGAATTAATAATGGCGAAACTAATTTGGCAATTAAATACAATAATGGGGTTCCGACAATAATACAGACCAATTCTGGAAACACATCTTCAAACGCTTCAAAAAACTAAAACATCTACAAGTCTACTTTCACAATGTTGGGGGGATGACGACAAAGATTCAGGACTTTTCGATTTTTGTACGGACTTCCGTCTTTGATATTTTTATAATTATTGAGACCTGGCTAAACAGTGAGATTCTGGATACTGAATTTGATTTGCAAGGGTTTAATTTATTCAGAACTGATCGGAGTTCAACTTCAAGTAACAAATCTAGGGGAGGTGGCGTACTTATAGCCATCAAAAATAGTTTTGAAGCTGTCTTGTTAGCAAATAAATATGATGATGTGGAACAAGCTTTTGTGAAAGTAAGTTCCAGTAGTGGTAGCATAATTGTCGGTGCTGTTTATCTTCCACCGGATACAGATGTGCAGAAATATGAGAATCACTGTCTAATGGTTGAAGAACTAACTGAGAACTATTCAGACAGCAGAATTATACTGTTTGGTGACTATAATCTCCCATTTGCTACTTGGAATAATGATGAATTTGGTGTAACTGTAAACAATGACATCAACCTGAATGATCCAGCCAGAGCAGTGTATGATTCGTTTGGTTTTTTGAATCTTCGTCAAGCCAACTCAATTCCAAACTCTAGGGGAACATTTTTAGACCTAGTATTTACAAATGTTGAGAAGCTTGAGGTGATGGAAGCAGTGGACATGTTTGGGCGCAACAGCATTCATCACAAGGGCTACTCTATAGGTGTTAACTTTCAGCATGATAGTGATTTGCTTAATAATCAGGATATGGTGTATGATTTTCAAAGTGCGGACTATGTTGCCATTAATGAAGTGCTTAGTAGTTTTGATTGGTATAAATTTTTAAATTCATTTGACAATATAGACGCATCATTAGAAGCTTTTTATGAAATTCTATATAGTTGTATTAACCGTTTTGTACCTATGAAAAAGGTTTTTACTAGCTCGTACCCCATATGGTACAATGCTAGATTGATTAAGTTAATTAATGCTAAAAAATCTGCTCATAAAAAATATAAGAAGTCTTTAAACAACAATGATTATATTATATTTAGCCATTTACGTACTGAATGTAAAAATCTTAGTATTTCCTTGCGCAAGCATCATATTGATAGTGTTGAATCGAACATAAATTTTAACCCTCAATCTTTTTGGAATCATGTTAACTCCTTAAGAAAAAATTATTCTCTGCCTGTAACTATGAACTATGGTAACACTTTTAGTAATAATGGTATGGATACAGTAAATTTATTTGCAGACTTTTTTCAAAGTGTGTATGTTGAGGATAATCAATCGTCAACTCCTAAATTTTTGAATGTATCAAATATTATCAATTTTGATTCTGATATTACTGTAACCATGGTATATGATGAGATCAAGTCCTTAAACTCTTCAACAACTTGTGGTCCGGATAAGGTTCCAAATTTATTTTTGAAAAATTGCGTTTATACCATATCCTACCCAATACATGCTTTATTTGTGAAATCTATTAAAGATCAAATGTTTCCTTCATATTGGAAAAACAGTTTCATTTCTCCAATATTTAAAAGTGGCGACAGAGCAAATATTGAAAATTATAGAGGAGTATGTCTACAATCACCAATTCCGAAACTATTGGACAAAATCATAGCTCAAAAACTTTCCTGGTCAACTAAAAATATTTTATCCGATAAGCAGCATGGGTTTGTCGAAAAACGTTCAACAAACACTAACTTAATGGCCTACCACTCACTCCTAAATGATGCTTTAGAATCCTGTTCTCAGATTGACTCTATCTATACAGATTTTTCGAAAGCTTTTGATAGAGTCAATCACCGCATACTTATTTCAAAACTTACGTCTTTGGGATTTCCACTCAATATAGTAAATTGGTTAAATAGCTTTTTATCGAATAGAACCCAGTGTGTTAAGTATTATAAGAACATCTCTAAACCTATCAATAGTTATTCTGGTGTACCACAAGGGTCACATTGTGGCCCTATATTATTTGTTCTTTTTATAAATGATATTGGTTCCTTTATTCATTGTGATTATCTTCTGTTTGCGGATGACCTAAAAATTTTTAGGAAAGTTGAGGATATATCTGACTGTTCATTAATTCAAAATGATATAGACAATCTCTTAAATTGGTGCAAAGTTAATAAGCTATATTTCAATATTGAAAAATGCCAAGCAATATCATTCACTCGTAAAAAACACAAGATTGAGAATACCTACCACATGATGAACACGGAGTTAAAAAATGTCACTGAAATCAAAGATCTCGGTGTTATCTTTGATCAACGTTTAAGTTTTAAAAATCACATTATTTATATCACGGGCTGTGCACTTAAAATGTTGGGTTTCATTAACAGAATTGGTAAGGAATTCTCAATATCAACTTTGAGAATTTTATATTGCGCTTTTGTCAGATCAAAGTTAGAATATTGCTGTACAGTTTGGAGCCCTCACTATGAGAATTTAAAATATATGATCGAAAAGGTTCAAAACAAATTCTTGCGCTTGGCAGCGTTCAAATTAGGTATAGCGAAAGTCGATATTAACTATAACATTATACAAAACATGTTAAGCTTAGATTCATTGTGTATCAGAAGAATTCACTTTGACATGTATTTCCTCTATAAACTCGTTCATTTTTACATTAGTTGTCCACAGTTATTGGAATGTCTAGATTTTTATTTTCGTCCGCAAGGTTCCACTACTCGTACTCATAATATATTCCGAATCAATTATCATGCGAATAATTATGGATTTTTCTCTCCCCTACCTCGGATTTGTAGAATGGCGAATAGTCTTATTGCAAGACCAAATTTTATTTTGTTTGATCCCTCCTATTCAAAATTTAAAAACAATTTAAGGATAATTGCTTTAGTAGTATAAGAAATGTAGATGTAAATTTGTGTTGCTTATCTTTTAATGCGGTTCATGTAAATTTGTATTATTAAATTTTATTTTATTTTTTGGATTATATAATTTATGAATTGAACATAATCTACCTATTATATTAAACATTGTATACTATTGTATAAAGGAGTTATTCCGTAAATAAACATATTATTATTAATTTCATTTAATTTCATTTAATTTCATTTAATTTCATTTAATTTCATTTAATTTCATTTAATTTCATTTAATTTCATTTAATTTCATTTAATTTCATTTAATTTCATTTAATTTCATTTAATTTCATTTAATTTCATTTAATTTCATTTAATTTCATTTAATTTCATTTAATTTCATTTAATTTCATTTAATTTCATTTAATTTCATTTAATTTCATTTAATTTCATTTAATTTCATTTAATTTCATTTAATTTCATTTAATTTCATTTAATTTCATTTAATTTCATTTAATTTCATTTAATTTCATTTAATTTCATTTAATTTCATTTAATTTCATTTAATTTCATTTAATTTCATTTAATTTCATTTAATTTCATTTAATTTCATTTAATTTCATTTAATTTCATTTAATTTCATTTAATTTCATTTAATTTCATTTAATTTCATTTAATTTCATTTAATTTCATTTAATTTCATTTAATTTCATTTAATTTCATTTAATTTCATTTAATTTCATTTAATTTCATTTAATTTCATTTAATTTCATTTAATTTCATTTAATTTCATTTAATTTCATTTAATTTCATTTAATTTAATTTAATTTAATTTAATTTAATTTAATTTAATTTAATTTAATTTAATTTAATTTAATTTAATTTAATTTAATTTAATTTAATTTAATTTAATTTAATTTAATTTAATTTAATTTAATTTAATTTAATTTAATTTAATTTAATTTAATTTAATTTAATTTAATTTAATTTAATTTAATTTAATTTAATTTAATTTAATTTAATTTAATTTAATTTAATTTAATTTAATTTAATTTAATTTAATTTAATTTAATTTAATTTAATTTAATTTAATTTAATTTAATTTAATTTAATTTAATTTAATTTAATTTAATTTAATTTAATTTAATTTAATTTAATTTAATTTAATTTAATTTAATTTAATTTAATTTAATTTAATTTAATTTAATTTAATTTAATTTAATTTAATTTAATTTAATTTAATTTAATTTAATTTAATTTAATTTAATTTAATTTAATTTAATTTAATTTAATTTAATTTAATTTAATTTAATTTAATTTAATTTAATTTAATTTAATTTAATTTAATTTAATTTAATTTAATTTAATTTAATTTAATTTAATTTAATTTAATTTAATTTAATTTAATTTAATTTAATTTAATTTAATTTCATTTAATTTCATTTAATTTCATTTAATTTCATTTAATTTCATTTAATTTCATTTAATTTCATTTAATTTCATTTAATTTCATTTAATTTCATTTAATTTCATTTAATTTCATTTAATTTCATTTAATTTCATTTAATTTCATTTAATTTCATTTAATTTCATTTAATTTCATTTAATTTCATTTAATTTCATTTAATTTCATTTAATTTCATTTAATTTCATTTAATTTCATTTAATTTCATTTAATTTCATTAAATTTCATTTAATTTCATTTAATTTCATTTAATTTCATTTAATTTCATTTAATTTCATTTAATTTCATTTAATTTCATTTAATTTCATTTAATTTCATTTAATTTCATTTAATTTCATTTAATTTCATGTAATTTCATTTAATTTCATTTAATTTCATTTAATTTCATTTAATTTCATTTAATTTCATTTAATTTCATTTAATTTCATTTAATTTCATTTAATTTCATTTAATTTCATTTAATTTCATTTAATTTCATTTAATTTCATTTAATTTCATTTAATTTCATTTAATTTCATTTAATTTCATTTAATTTCATTTAATTTCATTTAATTTCATTTAATTTCATTTAATTTCATTTAATTTCATTTAATTTCATTTAATTTCATTTAATTTCATTTAATTTCATTTAATTTCATTTAATTTCATTTAATTTCATTTAATTTCATTTAAACTTTACCCAACAGAATATAACATTCCAATTACAAGGTAAGGAAATATAACAATATGTATATCAAAAGGTTACTTTTTAAGATATTATAAACAATGATATATAATTACATGATTACATGATAATTAAACAAACAAATGATATTATATTACGGCGCATACATTACAATATTGTTTTTAGCATGTGTATCAAGAGCTAAAAAATTCTGGATCCTTGCTTTAAATTGAACAACAGTACCTGAAAATATGTCGATATTGTGCTGATTATCATTATATGTTCTAAACATTCTTATTACAGGGTAGTTTGAGTGGTAAGTAGTCGATGGCGTTTCATAAGAGAATGTGGGACAGTATCTTGCATTAACGCGTGGTACATGAAATTGAATTTTTGAAAGCATCTTTGAGTCGTCCACAATCGAATTAACCAATTTGTAAAGGTAACATGCCTCGTTACGACGATGTTTATTATAAATAGTTGTGTAGTCATACCTTTTTAAGAGAGTATCGTAGGAGATACTTTTATCGGGATATTCTTTGTTTTCGAGAAAATAAAGATGTTTTAGGAACCTTTTTTGTATTCTCTCTAGAATGGACATATATTGGTTATAGCAGGGAGCCCAAATAAGTCAACAATAATCTAATTTGCTGTGGATAAAAGCAGAAACTAGAGTCTTCACTGTTTTTAGATCCTTGAAGGTCTTTGAATTTCTGACAATAAAACCCAATGTTTTAAAACATTCACCGGTGAGCTTAGTTATGTGGTTTTTGAATGTTAATTTTTGATCAAAGAGCACTCCCAAGTCCTTAATTTCCCCCAATCTGCCCAAAGTAAAGTTGTTTATAAAATAATTATATATCAGAGGATGATTGATTCTGTTAAAAGACATGACTTTACATTTCTCAATATTTAGACTTAATCGGTTGCGATCACACCAGTCTGAAATACTGTTGATATCATTTTGAATTTTCAGACAATCTAGTAAACTACTAATAGTACAAAATATTTTTAGATCATCTGCATACATTAATGCAGGGCAGTCGATTTCTTGAAAAAGGTCTTTAATAAAGAGAATGAAAAGAAGAGGTCCGAAATTGGAACCTTGTGGTATTCCACTGGTTGCTAGATAATAGACTTAACATCTTTGTATTCGACATAATGAATTCGGTTATTTAGATAGCATTTTATTAAATTAATGATATTTCCAGGTATATTAAAATTATTTAGTTTTTCAATAAGAATCCTGTGGTCAACTTTATCGAAAGCCTTACTAAAATCGGTAAAAATGACATCTGTTTTAGTCTGTTGTCAAGTGCCTCGGAGACATATTGTGTAAAGTTTGAAAGATTAGAACAGATATACAGGTTTTTACATTAAAATATACATGGTCGGCAAGTATAGACTCTAGTACCTTAGAAAAGTTGCTGAGTATGCAAATGGGTCTGTAATTGTTAATTAAGCTCTTATTGCCACTTTTGAAGATAGGACAAACCCTAACTTTTTTCCAAAAACAAGGAAAAACACCAGATTTCAGAATTAAATTATAGATATGTGTCAGTGGGTTACTAAATATATGAGCACAGTCCTTAATTAGAAAGGATGGTATTAAATCTATACCGGCCGTAAAATTGTCTTTAATATTTTTTAGGTGTTTTAGGGTCACATCTTCGTTGATAGAAAAGTTACCGATGGAGCTTTTCAAATTACCTTCATTAAAGTCTTCTAGAGAAGCTGTACTTGGCGTAGAGAACGTACTTTGAAAGAATTCTGCAAAACCATTGACAATGCTGGTAGGGTCCTCTAATGTCCGGTCATTAAACATTATGCAGCCCGGTATTCTGGTGGATTTCCTGATACTATTTATGTATGTCCAAAATTTTGTGTGATCGTTTTGAATGTTAGTTTCAGAATTGTGTATGTAAAGATCCCTACTTTTCCTCAATTTGACTTTGATTTCCTTTCTTTTAACTTCAAAAAGTTTCTTGTCATTGCTAGATTTACTTTTCAGGTAATTTTTACGAAGTTTATCTTTTAAGTTTAATATCCTTTTTAAGTTCATTTATAATCCAAATCGGAAACGAATCGTTAGAGTTATTGTAAGTGGCTTTAGGAATGTGTTTGTCGAAACAGATGTATATTTTATCGTAAAAGTATTGGCAGGCGAGATCCGCATCATTAATTAAAAGTAAGTTACTGCAGTCTATATTAAATAAATCCTCATACAGTCCTATATAATTTGCTTTTTTGAAGTTATATGAATCTTGTGAACTGATGAAGTTGGGAGTTTTTTTAACGTTGAGATTGATATTAAATTCCAATACTGGGTGGTGATGATCTACAGGTACAAGCGGATCAGTATTATTTCCTAAATGACATATAATATCGTCTGATGTTATAAGTAGATCTAAAAGTCTTCCATTTATGTTAGTTATGTAATTGTTCTGTTTGAAGTTAGAGTAATTCAGAAAGTCTGTGAGTTGCATCACAGATCCCATATTGCTTTCATGATCGTCGGAATTATTGCTGTAATGAGGAATATTGAAATCGCCGGCAATCACGATATTCAGATCGTTCTCTGAGAGGATTTCAAGAGCTGAAAAAACTGTGGCATAAGCATCCATTGATGATAACGGTGGTATGTATAAGCAAATTATGATTAGAGAGGATTGATCCAACATTATACGGCAAGCGACGATATCAATTGAATCATCGATTGTATCTGAGATAGTAACCTGTTGCGATACGTAAGTATCACGTATCCCAATAAGTACCCCACCTCCACGTTTCTTCTGGCGGTCTGTGCGATAAATAGAAAAATTATTGCTAAAGAGTTCGTTGTTGTTTACTCCATCCGTAAGCCAAGTTTCGGTAAGTAAGATCAAATCATAATTGCAGGTTAGAAGGTTATTATGAAAGTGTATTGTTTTGGTGTTTAGCCCACGGACGTTTTGGTAGTAGCAGAGAATAGAATTTGACATATTGGTATGCGTATCGTGTTGGGCAAAAACTAGTTTTTTGGAGGTACCGAATTGTTGACGATTCTAGGCTGATTATTTCCGAATATCAATTGTAGATTAGTTTCACCGTTAGCTTCCCTTCTTTTGATCTCTTCAATTTTTTCTCTCAAATCAGCCGCCTGTATAGGAGTACGGTCTGATTGTACCTTTATGTTATTTTTCAGTTTATGTCTGTTCATGATTACCTGTTATGTTATGTTGTTACTACAAAATATTAATAATGGTCGCAAAATCTCCGTGGTCATCGGAAAAATGGCGTACACAACTCGCAGAAAGTGAATTTCGTTGCTCGTGTAATATCCTCACTCGGCTAGCGCCTCGTTCGGCTATTTTCACACTCGCACAAAATTCGTCATTTTCTAGCTCGTTGCGTAATATACTATTCCAAAACTCAACTGCTACCGAGATACAGGGTGTTGAAATTTCTTTTCATTTTCACTTTTTATTTATTTTCTCTGGATCGGCTGAATGAAAATTAATAAAAATTATAGGGTGGGTACTTCCCATAGGTTGTCATCTTTAGCTATAACTTTTGTATTAATTTAACACTCCAGTGGCATAGAAACGGATTAAGGTGTCCCCTTTTTTAAATTTATTTGATACGCCACTGCAATATTCTACAATTTTGTTTAAATTTTTAAAATCTTCATTCAATTTACCACAAAAAAATATACCTATTAAATTCTTATAGGGTTAGTAGTATTCCAGTAATTTGGTGATTTATAATCCCGTACCTTTTTTAAAATCTAACCAATTTTCAAAATTTGAAACAAATTAAATTCAATTTAGGAAAATTAAAATTAAAAACTCTTAGTATGACATTTTGTTGGCGTATTCAATAAAAAAACATGTCAGAAACACCTAATTTAAAATTTTAGAAAAATGTTGAAAATGGCTGCCCAATTTCATTTTTTATTAAATTTAAATAAAGTGTTTCGGACTTATTTATTTATTTAAAACACAAACTAAAGCCTTACTGGGAGTTATCAATTTAAATTTTGTTAATTTAATTAAAATTTTTTAAAATTTTGAAAATTTGTTTGATTTTTGCAAGGTCACTAGACCATAAAATTTGAAATTAATGAAATACCACTACTCCTATAAAAATTTAACAGATATACTTTTTTTTGGTAGATTGAATGAAGTTTTAAAAGATCCAAAGAAAATTGTAAAATTTTGCAGTGGCGTATCAAATAAATTAAAAAAAGGAGATATGTTAATCGGTTTCTACGCCACTGGAATGTAAAATTAGGACAAAAGTACAAGCCAATGATGACTACCTATGAGAAGTACTCGCCCTAAAATTTTTATTAAAATTCATCCAGCCAATCAAGAGAAAATAAATAAAAAGTGAAAATTAAAAGAAATTTCAACACCCTGTATCTCGGTAACAGTTGAGTTTTGGAAAAATGTTTGTACATACTTTTTGTCTTATTTTTACTTGTAGTATAAGCACGAGCCTGTGACCATCATTTTAGAAACACCCTGTATCATTCGAAATAAATGCAAACAAGTGACAAATTGTTTCTTAAATTGTGGAAAAATTAAAACGCGACCATCATCCTCAATGGGCGTGGGCAGAGGAAACTATGATCTTTTAAATGAAAACATGTATTTTTTACATTTTACATTTTTCGTTTCGTTCGTTAAAAATAATCAACTTTCTTTAGGTTATGTATTTCCCTTTAAATAGTAATCAAAGAAATTTAAAAAAAGTTGAATATTTTTATCGAATGAAACAAAAAAAAAGTTTCTATTTAAAAGATTTTGCGGATGATGGTAATGTCTTATTTTTTCCATAATATAAAATACCACTTGTCACTTATTTGCATATTTTTTTTCGTCTAATTTGTTATTTATGCAAGATATTAAAAAAATATTTTGATATAAGTTGTTTCTTTTTAAAAGACCTATCCAACAATACCATACTCGACCTAGGTTGCCATTTAAAATTTCAAAGTTACTTCCGGTTTCGGTTATTTCGGGTTTGTTTTGGAAATTACAAATTATACCAAAAGATTCTTTAGGGTCACTTTTGTAGTACATTTAAAATTAATTAATTTTATCATCAATATACGACAATGAGTTCTCGAAATAAAGAGGTGGTACTGGTGGTCTGGGACACCCTATATACAGGGTGTCCCAATTTGAGTTGCATTGCATGGGTATCTTTGTTATTAATAAAGTTACAGATTTGGTTAAATGAGCAATGTTTTGCTGTTTTTTATACTCATTTAGATGGTTTTCTAAAATAATCAAAAATTCCTTGCCATTCCGATAATAAACGAAAAAAACCGAAAAATACAATTTTTGAAAAGTCGATTATGTCATTAACTAAAAAAGTTACAAAAAAATGTTCCGAATGAAAGTTATTTGTTTCGTAAAGACTAATCTAAATATGTTTTTTACAAACATATAACAAACTCGGTTTCAAGATATCAATAGCAACTTTCTTATTTTAAATGGCCTCATATTAGATTAAAGATCGAAAATTCCAAATTTTTCCACAAATAAATTGCATTTTTCTTTCTGCTTTTAACAATGTATTACAATCCATGTTTAAATTAACTATGAAATATTTGACACTATTTGAATTAATTTAAGTAAGCCATAACTTTTTGACAGATCTTCTTTAAACAAATGATGATTCAAGCTTACACTTTAGATTACTTGATTATTATATTGGTTTATTGTACAACATCAAGTTAGAATTAAGGGTCATTTATATTACTCGCGCCGCGCACTGATTTAAAAACTAAGTTCTCAATTTAAATAAATATTAACAACAATATACACAGTTTTACATAATAATTGAAAACTAATGTACTTATTATTTATGTTTATGAGTATTTTTTTGTTGCTGCGTTTAAATTGGGCAACTTTTGTTCAAAAACAACGTTTCGTACCTCACGAATAACTAATTAAAGAAATTTTTTTTTGGCATGTATAAGGTACCAATTGATTCATATTTTATGCCTTACCTATGTATCACGAGCTTAACTTCATACTTTGATTGGTTTTTGAGTAAATTAACTGTAAAGTAGGAGCACTTTAAGGGTCACTTAAAATACACTCACTATTAATATTTTTAATTTCTTTTGTGATAAATTGGTCATTATAAATATTTTTTAATGCTACCAAAATTTGGTACAAAAATATAATAAGTAGTTTATGAGTTATTTATGAGGGCATACCCTATTAAGCATACTAATAAATGACTCTTAATAAGTTTTAGTCATTGATACATTGATTAAACATTTTCAAATGGAAACCTTTCCCCTAACTAAATGAACATTTTGATATGTTTTGGACTTATATCCTATACAAAAATCTAAAATGACAGTTTGAATTGTCATTTGTTTAAAAAAGTCCTGTCAAAAAGTCATCGCTTACATAATTTAATTCAAATTATAACAAATATTCCGTATTACTTCAAACATGGAGTAATACTTCGTTCTAATCAGAAAAAAAAATGCAATTTAACTGTTGAAAAAATCAATATGGCGTCCATTTATAATAAAAAAGTTGTTATTGATATCTTGAAAACCGATTTGGTGATATGTTTGTAATAAACATATTTACATTCGTCATTACGAAACAAATAACTTTTAAGCGAAATATTTTATGTTTTTCTAGTTAATGAAATGATCAACTTTTTCAAAAATTGCATTTTTCGGTTTTTTTCGTTTATATTCGGGATAGCTCCGAATTTTTCATATTTTTATAAGGGATCTGGATAATTATAAAAAACTGAAAAACATTGCCCATTTAACTGAATTTGTAACTTTATTAATAACAAAGTTACCCATGTAATGCAACTCAAATTGGGACACCCTGTTTACATACATATATAGTTTAGGTTAGTTAAAAATAGGTTTCTAAATTTTTAAAATTTTTAGGTTTTTAAAATATCACAGTTACCTGTACCTGAAAAGCTTTCGACAGTCGAAAATTTTTCAGGGCGGGCATTTTGTTTTCCAGAGCAGGCATTGCCCTCTGAAGTACCTTCATTATTATTGATCCAATTTAAATAAGTCAAATTAAAGGTTTAAACAATACTGTTATCTGCTGCTCACTAATATTTATCATTTTTAGGTTCTTATAAATAATATCACAAGATATTAAGTTTGTTGAAGAAAATCTACCGTTGATTTATGAGCAAAGTTTGTTGCTGCGCCACGGAGTGCAAGTCCATTTGCTGAACCGATGACTTCATTATGTATGAAACATTTCTACAGTAAAATGTCTATGTGTAAGATCCAGTTAAAAAACAACCGCAAGAAGTTTTGAAAGTAACCAAGAGTTGTGTATTTTGAATTAAAAAGGGGATAACCTATAAGAGGTAATTATTTTTTTAATTGCAATATAGAGCAGGGTCAGCAATTCGCAATTAAAAAAATGAACCAAAGCGAGTGTTGGGGGCACACTTGGCTTGACTTGGTGCTAATATGCTTTTTTGCTTTTTTAAACCAGGCTTTTTAACTACTACAAACCTTAAGTGCGAACACGGTTTTCTGGTTTTTAAATCAATTCTTTTACCTGTTATACGCATTTACTTTAGCCACAAATACAGTTGTGCTCTATTTTAAACTAGGCTGATTTACTATCATGTGATTTTACTTTAGGCACAAGTACCTATGTTAAGCTACAATATTTTGGGCATTTTAATGCATCACCAAAACATAACTGCTATGAAAAAATGCTAATGCAGCTCACATACTAAGACAATAAGTGATATTATATTTTTGATTACGTTTTATACCTTACCTGTTGAACGCCCACTGAAGTAGCTTCATTATTATTGATCCAATTTAAATAAGTCGAATTAAAGGTTTAAACAATACTGTTATCAGATTTTATTTTTTTCCAAAAACGTGACAGACAATGACAAACGATAGACAACTTTTGTTTTTCAAATGCTAATATGATTACAAAAATTTAATTCCAAGAATAATCACTGTCAATAATACAATTAAAAATTTTTCTATTAATTTTTATAAAATATTTTCTTTTTTTTTCTTATTAAAAAGTTTTAATTCAAATAATAATACCTAAATTAATTTAGGTATACTATAATTAGATTATAAAATAATTTTATTTTTTCAAAAAACATCAGAGAAATTATAGTCAACATTTATTTCTTTAACATGATTACAAAAAACGAATTCCAAGAATAATCTCTGCCAGTGCTGGCCAGGCCCAGATCTGATTTGGGGGCACTTAGAGTGCAATCATGCAACATTGAATTTTTTAACTGCACAAACTAAACAAAAGAATTAAAGGCGCATTTATTATTAAAAATGGTAATATGAACCATTTTAAAATGAAACTTTTAATGTTTAATTGAAAAGTAAATCAAATTAAATTAATAATTTTTTTTTAATTTAAGATTTATCACTTATTATTTAAGAATAGTGTAGGATTTATGCACCCAGATTTAACACAACCTAAAAACAGAAATTACCCGCTTTTTCCTTCAATTTTTAATTTGTGTTGAGATTTGTGCTTTTGGTTCTTATTTTGTTTACATAATACAGTATATTAAATCAAAATTTAAATGAAAAACAAATAATTTCAGGTAAAGTTGTTTTAACTCATGCGCAGTTCACATAAAATTTAACATGTAAGAAAACGGAGTTGAAATTAATCAACTCTTATTTCTTAAAACCAGGGCCGCGTCTAAACCTTTTCTGGCCTTAGGCACAAGTTTAAATTGCGGACCCCTTGAACTTTTTGAGAACACTTTAACCATGTTGATTTAAACTTCTTATTTTTATAGAAAAATTTCATATAATTTATTTCTACTTTGTTATATATTTTGGTTTTATAATATCTGTTTATATTTATAATTTATTAAAAAACTATCCTACTTTAGATAGTGGGAAAGATGGCCCTGCTTAAATGCTAAATTTTTACTTCTTAAATTTTTTAGTTTATGTATTACTTCTTTTTTCTTAAATGTTAAATATATCTGCATAAATTGACCTTTAAATATTAATTTAAAAAATAATGTAAAACCTAAAAACCATGTCTAAGGAATATTTATTAAAACAATGATGTCTGTATTTTTTATTTTTGCCCAAAAACCCATAGGAAAACAATAAGGTCCTTTGATATCTGGTACGGGGTATTTCATAGGCTAGTTACCCCACTGATCACACCAAAAATACAAATAATGTACTTTTTTTAATTTTTTAATTAAAATTTTCATATGTAATATCACGAGTGGTCAAATTTAAGTCGAATATTTTTCACTGTCATTTGGGGTTGCCCCAAATGACATGAGTGGTAATGTATGAAAAATATTCGACTTATAATTTGAACTAGAGTGCATATTTAAGGGACTATTTAACGAACATTTTTCTCTTTTTTGTGCAAAATTTGACATTAACGTCACCAAATAATCGCTGATATTTTTGACGTTTTACTTGTCATAAAAAATAATCACTTATGAGTTGAATAGTCATTTTTATTAAATTTTAATACAAACAAAAATCAATATTTTTTTAATTTTACTTTTTACATATTTTTTTATGTTCTTACTTATTTATGAACTTTGTGTATTAGAAACAATGCCAAAACTATACAAAAATTGAAGCCCAAGCTCGTTGCTACGTTTTTTGGATTCTTCGTGGAGTACTGCAAAAACATTAAATTTTTTTTTCGCGATTTGAACTTTGAAATTTACATTCATAGTTAATATTTTTGATTTTGAAATCATATATCTCCCAAACAATAACATTTTAAAACAGTACGATTGAAGAAACATGCAACTTATACTATTATTAGTTAGAATAAATACTAAAATATTGTTTCTGTAAATTATGAAACCATGAATAATTTATAACGTTTTTTGGTCTATCATTACCTTCAATGTCTACGCTATGTTTTAAAGTAAAGATGATTACTAAGTGCACGCAAAAAGAAGTGTTTAACAGTTGATAGAATTTTTTTTTAATTTTGTAGTACTTACTTAAAGGTAAATAATGTACTGGTGTGCTTGGGCGGCATTTTTAGGTACATACAGGGTTGTTTAAAAATTTAAAAAAATTGTTTCAATCAAAAGTTCAAGTAAAATTTAAAAAAATTAAGTAAAAATAAAAAAAGGAATAATTTAAAAAATGTATTTGTTTTATTGGCTGGTATTATTCTTGGAACTAAATTTTTGTACCTACCTTGCTATTTCAAAGACAAAAATTGACCATTATTTTCAGGAGTGTTTGCAAAAAGCGAGGCAAAAAGTCTTATAATATTTATTTATACAGGGTATCTGTACAAAATGATACCACACAATCCTGAGATTAAAATAAGATAACTAACAAAACTTATTTAAGTACATCATCAATTGCTTTGTTAAGTTGCTATAGAACATCTAACTTCTTAAAAATATTTCGATTTTTTAAAATTGCTATAAATTGCTTTGAACGATGAGTATAAAATTTGGTATATGAATTTAAACAGAATATAGGTATTTTTGAACAACATACTTCACCTAAATTGATTATTGATGGTATGGATTTTTATGAGGGAAAACAAAACGACAACTTGAAACGATCTGCCAGCAAGTTGTAAAAATTAACAATAAAGAAGGAGATCATTTTAAGCTGTCGATTTGTATTGTATTGTAAGCTCTACTTCCCATAAGACATCGTCCTTCTGAGTTATTGTTGGTCAAATAATTTATAACTTAATAAGTCTCCTCCCTCGAAAATATTTCGTGATCGCTGTGCTGGTACTTGTGATTTTACCACTTACCGAGAAGGACTTGACTTTTGAAACACTTATTAATAAAGCAACTTTGATTTAAATTTGGAAAATTATAGCGTGGTAATGCTGGTTCTCACATCACACCCTTTCCTCTTAAACAAAATCATGTTGTAAAAATTAACTTGATTTTGTCCAAGGTACAATACGCTTAAATCTATCATGCATGAACAACAGATTCTAAAAAAAAATTAAACTTAAAATACATAAACAATGATATAGATTTCGTTTCCGAGGAGTACACCAATCAACCATACACTTTGAACTCATTCTTCCAATCTTCTTTCTTCACATCGCCATCCATCATCCATCAACTTGAGGTTCCATTACCAATCCTTTCTGCATAGTGCCTCACACGTTTGCTGAACTGTTCTTGGTTCCATAACTGCTTGCTAACAAGGTATTATCTTGTAGAATACCAACTTTATCCATCAGGTAATTGTAAAGTGCAACTGGTTTCCAATTCCAAATTTCATTGCGGTTTCTTCTGTTCTGGTACTGGTTTTTAGAACTTCCATATTAACAAGTTCTGTGAAGCTTTACTTTATGATGTGCTGTTTGGTTTGTGATATTCCAAATATTAGTGTTGATCTTGTAGACTATTCCATGGTGATATGAGCGTGATTGACTCAATGATAACGAAGATTCGTAATTCTTCATCCATTGATAAGTTGTTAATTTCTTCTTAGTTGTTGTCAAATACCATGTACCATATACAACAATTTCCAGCTTCTTTAGATAATTTTGATGTACAATCTTGATTGGCAATCATATTCACTTGATACTAGTAGTTTGTGTAACTGCAACGTTCTTCATTAATACATCTAATTTATTCATTTAAACTATGATCTAAAACATGCAACTATAAACAAAATAATTCCTTTAATTTAACTAATAAGGTATACTTATAGTTTACCTTACAACTTACAATTCTAACATGCATTATCATTCTTAATATTTTAATAACTGTAACCCAAATCTGGTGTTTATAGAGAAAATAAAATAATGTCTTCAAGACACAATTTGACTTGAATTTTCCATATTTGCTAGATATAAAGAAATCTTCAGAGGGGAAGTTTAAGTGGAAGGACCTAATAGGTTGCTTCCTTCTTACTGCTTCACCACCGTTCCCTGAAGTGTGTAGTGTCTCAATATGCACTAATTATTTGAAAAGTTACTATGAATATAATAATAAATGTAAAGTATTGAAATAAAATAAAATAAAATCCCTTCCAACCCCTTCTACAAATTTTATACTATTATATCATTAAATCTTAAATGAACCCTTACAAATTTTGATTATTGATTTGAAACTTTTGCTATTAAAAAAAATATTACCTTAAGTTTGAAATAAAATGAAAATATCACTAAATCAACCATAACAAAAATAATAAGTTATTTTCTGAATATATTCTGATCTTCTGATAAAAAATAAAGAAAAATACTTTGAAAGAAACAAAATAGATTACTTAAAATTTAATGCTTGTCCCTAAACATCTTCTTTAGCTTTTAATCCCCAAAAATTTCTAGTAAGAATTTATTATACAAATATTAATAATATTTTCAATAAATATTCTAAGGTTGATTATTTATTGTTTATTTATTATTTAGCTATATCTGCCAAACCTGTTTCTTGAAATGTCTTGATGTAAAATTTCCATCATATTTTATTTTCCTAGTAATCCTAGTAACTTGAAACATTCCATAATACTAAATACGATAAGGTTACTACTGCTGGTCCTATATTCTTTTTCTAAAAATATAATCTTATGAACACTAAATACTGAATCTAGATAAAAGCTCTATTGCTCTGCAATTTTAACTGCAAATAGTAAAATATTATACATGCAATCATACATACATTCATACTAAAAATACTACTACTAATAATAATAAAAATAAAATCAATGCTATTATACAACTAAATTCTTTTGGGGAGTACCCAAGGATGATCTACAACTGGACCACGACTTCGTGTCTGGTACCTTGTAATCGCTTGGTTAACTCTTTCCTCTAAATTGTTCTCCTGTGGTGCTTCTACAGGTTGTATTGCTTCTGGTTGAGCTATTTCCGGTTGAGCTATTTCTGGTTGAACTCTTTCTACTTCAATTGGGTAATCATCATCAGATTATATCCAAACTCCATCCTCTACAAAAATGTTATCTTCTGGAGGTGTAGAATTTCTCAAATCCTTTGGAATTTCTTCTTCACTTTCTTCTTCGTAATTAGATTCTTCAGTTTCCGGACCAAAGTATGGTTTCAATTGATCCACATGTACCCTATGAGTTGATTTTCCAAAAATATCCTTGATCAAATAATTTACTGGACCTCTAATTTCCTGTATTCTATATGGACCTGACCATTTCGGTTGAAACTTATACGAGATACCTTTACTAACGTTATGACACTTCATATATACCTTTTCTCCAATATTGTAATTTTTAGTTTTAGCTTTTCTATTAGATCTTACTCTTCTGGATTCTGCACTTCTACCAATTACTTCGCTGGCCTTTTGATGTACTAAGCCCATTCTTGTTACCATTTCAGCTACATAGTTTTCATCTAAATCGTATCTTAATGTAACTGGTTTGATTAGGGAATGGAATGGTAATTCCATATCTCTTAAATGCATTAGGAAGAATGGTGTCTCACCTGTTGATTTATTAATATTATTTCTGATAGCCATGCAAACAAATGGTATCATTTCATCCCAACTATCGTTTTGTTTATTAATGTAATGTGATAGCATGGTCTTAAGAGTTTTATGCATTCTTTCGATTACTCCGTTTGAACATGGATGCCATGGTGATGTTTGGATTTTCTTTATGTCTAAATACTTACAAATTTCTTTAAACATTTTTGAAACAAATTGCGTTCCATAATCAGTTAAAAGTGTTCTTGGTGCTCCATGTCGAGTAATAACATTTGTCACAAACGCTTTTGCAACTGTGCTTGCCTTAATATCTGGTAGTGGTATGCATTCTGGATATCTTGATAAATAATCAATAACTGTTAAAATGTATTTGTTCCCATTTTTGGTCTGATGTAATCCATTACATCAGGTCCACCTACAATATCCATTGAAACTCCAGCCCAAATTCCATATGGTACGTTCATTTCTTGTTGCTCTGCTGGTTTCTGATAAGAAGACTTATGAGTGTTGCATGAATGACATTCTTTGCAATACTTTTTAATTTCTTTAGACATGTTTTTCCAGAAAAATTGCCTCTTTATCATCTCGAGCATCTTTTCATGACTCGGGTGGCAACTAATTGGTGCATTATGGTATAGTTGTAAAATTGTTGGAACCATAACACTAGGTACAAGTAATTGATCTTCCCTTTCCTTTCCTTGTCTTACTTTATATGACAATCCATTATGCTGTTTGTAAAAATGATCATAATTATCAAGATACTTAAGAACTAGTGGATCGTTTTTTTGAGCTGATTTAATTTGCTCAGTGTCCCATATTCCACTGATTATAACATCAACATCATCATTTTTGTTATCTGAACTAATTGCTGCGATTTCGAGTTCTTTCATTTTTCCTAATCTGGTTGAAATTACAATTATTTCTGGCTCTTCACGTAATCTTGTTAAAGCATCTGCGTTTGAGTTAATTTTACCTGGTCTGTATTCAATATCAAAATTGTACTCCATAAGTGACATTGCCCACCTGGACAATCTACTATTAACGTCTTTCAAAGAGAGTAAATATTTTAAACTACGATGATCCGTATAAATTGTAAAATGTGTGCCTACTAAATAACATCGAAAATATTTTACTTCCCAAACAACAGCTAATGCCTCACGTTCTATGGTCGAATAACGTGATTCTGGTCCATTTAAAGTCCTACTCGCATAAGAGATGGGATGTTCAGAATTTCCATACTTTTGACAAAGTATTGCGCTGATGCTACACCACTTGCATCAGTCACCAAAATGAAAGGTTTACTAAAATCTGGATATTTTAAAATTGGAGGGGTAATCAATGCTAATTTAAGTCCTTCAAATACATTTTCATGTTCATCGTTCCAGGAAAATTTAATATCTTTCTTTGTTAATAAAGTTAAAGATTTCGCTACATCTGAGAATTTTGGAATGAATTTTCTATAGAATCCTACTAAACCTAAAAATGCTCTGACCTCTTTAACGTTCTTTGGTCTTGGATAATTTCTAATTATTTCAGTTTTTTCAGGATCTGTTTGACATCCTGCACCCGATATAATATGACCTAAATATTTAACTTTTTGTTTAAAGAAGCAACACTTATTGGGTTTCAATTTTAAATTGTTCTCCCGTAGTCTTAAAAATACGTCGCGTAACCGACTAACATGTTCGTGTAAATTGTCACTAGAAAACACTATAATGTCGTCTAAGTACACTAAACAAGTAATTCCCGTTAAACCCGCTAATACCGCGTACATTAGTCTTTGCCACGTGCTTGGTGCATTTCTAAGTCCAAATGGCATTCTCACGAATTCTAGGTGTTTATCCGGGGTCGAGAAAGCAGTCTTTTCTCTGTCTTCAGGTTGCATTTCCACTTGAAAATAACCCGATGCTAAGTCCATTACCGAAAAAAGTTTGCTACCCGATAACTGGTCTATGGTGTCACTTAAATGTGGTAAGGGGAAAAAGTCTGGTTTCGTAATTTCGTTTAAACCACGATAATCGATGCACACACGGATTTCTGGTTCTTCACTTACTTTCGTTTTCTTATCCACGATTACGATAGGTGCGTTCCATGGTGACTTACTTTCCACAATGATTCCTTCTTCTAACATCTTGTTAATTTCCTTATCTAATTTCTGTCGTTTCGCATGGGGAATTTTATAAGGTCTTTTTACGATTGGATGTGAATTTTCTTCTGTAATAATTCTATGTTTCACTTTGCTTGTACATGATAGAGGTATATCATCAACTCTAAATATATCTGCAAATTCTTCGACTAAATCATACAATATATTCTTCTTTTCATCATTGATTTCCGATACATCAAGTTGACTAAAAGTTTCATTGATGACTTGTCGTTCATTTCGCGATAATTTCTTCTTCTCTATACTATTAATAATACCATTATTTTCTAATTGATCTTCTTCGTGCACGTTTTCAACTTCATAAATGACTCCTAATTGAATATCTTTTTCTATACTCTGAACTTCATCTGACACATTTATTATTCTCACTGGTACCTTTTTCTTATTATCACAAATTGCTTTTGCTACGATTATAGATACTGGAAGTTCTGGATTAGGCTCAATCATAATCCATGGGATGCTGGAGAGTTTCCGTGACACTCTAGCCATTACAACTGCTTCACACCTTGGTGGTATTAGCAAAGTTTCCATCAAGTTTAAAGTGTTGCGCGTTTCACTTATTTCACTTGACTCTAGGCGAGCATCATTCAATAAACCTACTCCAAGTTCATCAACCTGAACATCTTCGTTTCCATCCTTATTCTTCTGATCTTCCATTATTACTACATTTTCTTCTTTAACCGTTTTTACTTTAATTTCTTCTACACTTGTTCGCTCAATGTTATTAATTTCGTTACTCTTCATCTTTTTCGTTGCTCTTCTTCTTTTACTTTTCTTGGTTCCAGCTTTACTCCTCGAAACTCCATGTATAACTTCATTCTCGGCTTCATTCACTAGTTGGATGTCCTGGGCATTATCTTCCGAACAAGCTTCGCATACGTTATCCGGCCGGGTTAACATATCTGCGGGTGCCACGTTAGAAGAACTACCTTGGTTACTATCCTCGTGATCGATACCAATACTAAAACTTGCACTAGAACTAGAGATGATTTGGTCGCTAAACTTCGCCAATTCTTCATCACTCTTCATAAATAAAGCTTTTCCTTTTAACCATAATATACCTTTACCCCAATCAATAATAATCCCATGTTTGCATAAAAAGTCGACTCCTATTACTGCATCATTGTGTAACGTTTTATTTTATGTAGGTTGGGTGGTCTACGTTATTTTCGCATCTTCGTCAAATTTGTTTTTAAAGGCAACATCTGGTACTTGGTATTGTTCACAATTTTATTGTATTTCGCATTTTTGCGGACATTC
The DNA here is from genome assembly GCA_963971135.1 of Stenus bimaculatus. Lineage (NCBI taxonomy): Eukaryota > Metazoa > Arthropoda > Insecta > Coleoptera > Staphylinidae > Stenus > Stenus bimaculatus. Next base: position 28,574,156 of record OZ020181.1, read on the forward strand.
GTGATTGAGATTTTAACTCGAGAGGTGCAAAGCAATTTATGAAGTGAAAATTAACTGGTGTTAATTATCGTTTGATACGGATAAATCATAATTGTTTTATATTGCTGGTGATTACAAGGAGTAGCAGTTCGGATATTTTGGATTTATATTGGTGTTGGCTGCATCCTTGGTTCGCTTTGCGGTTTTGGTCGCTAGTGATCTCCTCGTGGCGAAGTTATTTTCACAGCGAATTAATCTACTGGAAGTGCAGAACCCCGTCCATCTGGTAAGTACCTGGTGTTGTTCTGGAAATGGATTTGCGTTTCTTTTTTTTTGTAGTCGAAATATTTATTCCTTGTTTTGGATTTTAGGGTTCTAGAAATTAGTCAAATTTTGACGTCGGCCATTTTGGTTCCGGTTCCTGGGAAGTTAGACCTTGGGATATTTACCGGACAGCAGTTTTAAGTTGGCGATATTGCTGAGGTTGGCGGCGTTGACGTTGACGTTGTCATTTCTGGTTTTGGTTTTGTTATGGAGTTGGAATTTGAGGTTATCGAGTTGGACGCTGGAGAGATTCAGGATTAACAGCAGATAAGAACTTACATTATAGTTTTCGGTTATTCACAATTAAATAAATATTGAATTATCACTGATAATATTTTGGACAAAATTTGTTTTTGTTTAAGTCATAACATTAGATTATTTGGAATTGTGATTATTGAGAAAAAAAAAACAATAGCAGTAACTTTCATTTATTGCAAATAAGTATACATTATTATTAACTTGCAAACGTTACATTGAACTTGATTGTACAAAATAGTTTGCTGCCTTCTTTTATAAAGTTTAATTCAGGAATATTGTAGTATCGTTATACGTTGAAAGTGTTCAACATTTGATTCCTGAAAATATATAATTGAAAAATTAACACATTTAACAATTAAAGCATTTTACTTACCTGTAAGTGGGACATAACGTTATCGAACACAAAAGTACCTTGATATAAATATACTTACCTTTTTGTAGTCCTAAGAAATTATTCTTGGGCAAAATCTTTATAATCTTATTTGATCTGTATTTGTATTGATGCGTTTTGAAAACCTGTGTCGAAAAGTATAATTATTTGCTTTGAGAGTTGATAGCTATTGGATGATTTTGTTTATATTTTTGCATAATTAATTTTGGTGAATTTGTTGGAAATACAAAGGTGATAACTTTTCGTAACTTGTCGAAGTATTTAATTATAGACCCTCTTTCCTAATCAAAGCCAAAGTATATTATATAAATTGTTTTGAATATTTATTTGAACTTACCTTAGTATCTGCTACTTACCATTGGAAGAGTTTATCTGTAGTATCTGGTTATTTATTGACCTATTTGTAAATAGTGATTTAATGGTTTCTTGGTCTTTCATTAATGTAGATTCGTCGTGAGACCAAGTGGCGCTTAACCGGTTCATCACTTTAATATATTCACTCCCACTTCACTGAGTGTAGCTGAGTCGACGATTCTATCACTAATCGGTCAATAATTGATGGGATTTCAATATCAAAAAAAAATTACGCGTCACAATTTTGGCGCCCAACGTGGGGCCCTACAAAAATAAAGTAAGTCATTGTAGCTTGGTAATATACTTTGGTTTATAGGAAGAGAGGTTACGGGTTATTTATTTTTCTTAAGGTTTAGGGACTTATCTGCTGTTCAACGTTGGCACACCTTCAAGTCGATTTATTTGTTGTAGTTTATAGGTAGCCACGATGGATTTTGCCAAGTTTGAGGTCAACAGGTTGTCGCAGGATGAGTTGGTTTACGAGTTAACTATTAGGGGGGTTGTTGAAACAGGTACATGTCAAACAATGCGCAGGACGCTGAGGACATTTCTAAAATTTGAGAAGGAAGGCAAGAACATGGTGATTAGTGAAAGTTCATTCACTCATGCTGAAGAAGTAGCGAAAGTCACAGAGAAACTTGCAGAGATTCGTACCTTGGTGCAAACATTTGATGGCAATCCAGCCGCAACCGAACATAGAAAAATCAGATCAAAATTAGGTCACCTTACAGGGAGAATAGAGCGTATTAAGGCAACTAGCAATGCAGAGAAAAAGGCAAAAGCGAATCTTTTAGCAGAGGCACTTACAGTTACTTCGGAATTAGAAGCGACCATTCGTGGGTATCGGAAAAGCCAAACTCTTAACCCTTTGGACAGGAGTGTACTAGTTTGCGAGGATGAAGGAGGTTCAGCAACAGAATCCTCAGAAGATGAAGATATTGTGAGGGGAGGTCCAATGCATAGTAGTACCCCAGTGGTTCAGTCGGTTCTGTTTGATAAAAATTTTGCAGTTTATAAATGGGGAGTTTCTTTTTCAGGTGCAAAGTCGGAGTCGGTGAATGCTTTCTTGGAACGAGTAGAGGAGTTACGAGTGGCTAGAAGTGTTGCATCTCAAGCTTTATATCGTTCAGCGGTAGATTTATTTTCAGGCGAAGCATTAATTTGGTTTCGGGCGAATCGTCACAATTTTACAAGTTGGATTGATTTATGTGGAGCGCTTAGAGAGGAGTTCCAACCACCTTTTTATAACGAAGAGTTGTTAGAAGAAATAAAGAATCGCACTCAGGGGAAGGACGAATCGATAGGGATTTACCTTTCAAAAATGTTGACATTGTTTTCTCGGTTGAGCATGCCCTTAGCGGAGTCAGTGCAGGTTAGGATTCTACTTCGAAATATTGCACCATTTTATCAGGCACAATTGGGTTTAGTAGAAGTCAGTTCGGTGGAAGAGTTGAAGAAGTTGTGTCGTCAACTGGAAGTTAGAAAAGCATCAGTTGCTAAATACCATCCACCACCTAACAAGTCTTGTGCATTGGAACCAGATCTTGCTTATGTTGGGATTGGATTAGACGCGATGGAGATTAAGGACTCTGAAGAAACTCAAAGATCTAGTGGTTCACCCTTAGTATGTTTTCGATGTGGGAAGCAGGGCCATATGGCAAGGAATTGCGCGGAGCGCAGGAATGGGCCAAAATGCTTCAAATGTTCTACACCAGGATTTACTGTTCGTACTTGTCCAAAATGTAATGGTTCGGGAAACGGTCCGGCGAGACGTTAGGTAGTCGGCTAGTGTCTCTAACATCAAATTCGACTTTTGTACAGAAGCCTATTTTAGATTTTATTTTAGCTCAAACTCGTAATGATGAGCGTCCTTATTTGGAAGTTTCTGTTTATGGTAAGAAGATTCGAGGGTTACTCGATTCGGGAGCTTCTGCAACGATAGCAGGTGCACCAGGATTAGAATTTTTCCATAGTCTTGGAGTTAGCGTGGATACCTCTCAAGTTACTGGTTGTACTGTAGCCAATGGTACTTCGTGTGTTAGTATAGGTGTTGTAAGAGTTCCAGTTAAGGTAGAAAATAAGGTCACTATTATGGAAATTCTCATTGTACCATCGTTAAAACATGCTCTGATCCTTGGCGTAGATTTTTGGAGAATGGTGGGAATAGTTCCAAATTTACGAGATGGTTCATGGACCTTCAGTACAGATTCGCATATCGTGGATACGATCGAAGACAAGGTACCATTGTTATCAACGGAAGAACAGCGAGCGCTTGATGAATTACTACAGCCTCATTTTTCCAAGATATCAGGATCGTTAGGATGTACTCATCTGGTGGAACATGTTATTCAGACGGACTCACCTCCATTAAAACAACGATATTATCCAGTATCACCTCACGTGCAGAAACATATCGATGCGGAGCTTGATAAAATGTTGGAGTTAGGCGTAGTGGAGAGATCTACTTCAGATTGGTCTTCACCAGTATTGTTAGTACCTAAAAAGGATAAATCCTTTCGTTTTTGTGTGGATTTCAGGCGTCTCAATGAGGTTACAAAAAGGGATGCGTATCCTTTACCATACATTTCTGCTATTTTGGATCGTTTGCGTAATGCTAAGTATTTGTCGTCCATTGATATTAAGTCTGCTTATTGGCAGGTACCGGTGGCAGAAGATTCTCGTGATTATCTCAGTTTTACAGTTCCAGGTAGAGGACTCTTCCGGTTTCGTCGTATGCCCTTCGGGCTTCATAATGCTCCAGCAACCTGGCAACGTTTGATTGATAGAGTTTTAGGGCCTGAATTGGAGCCTTACGTTTTTGTATATCTAGATGATATAATCGTCATATCTGCGACTTTTGAAGAACATTGTAAGATGTTAAAAGAAGTATTTCAGCGGTTAATCGCAGCAGGTTTATCAGTTAATTTAGAGAAGTGTCAATTTGTACGCAGCGAGCTTAAATACTTGGGTTATGTAGTTAATGGAAAAGGAATACAGGTGGATCCGGATAAAGTAAGAGCGATTGTGGAGATGCTTCGTCCAACAAATGTACGGGAAACTAGGAGAATTATAGGTATGGCATCCTGGTACCGAAAATTTATTCCGGATTATTCTACAATTATAGCACCATTAACAAATCTTACAAAGAAAAGTGTTTCGTTCAAATGGTCTTTGGAATGCGAGGACTCGCTTAATAAAATAAAGAATGCCTTGATATCGGCGCCCATTTTAAGTTGTCCAGACTTTCAGTTGCCTTTTTATTTGCAGACGGATGCAAGTTCTTTTGGAATTGGCGCGGTTCTTTCTCAACGAGTAGGAGATGATGAGAATGTCATATGTTATTTGAGTAGGTCGCTTACGGGTCAGGAAAGGAAGTACAGCACAACCGAGCGGGAGTGTCTTGCCGTCATTTGGGCAATAGAAAAGCTTTGAGCGTACCTCGAGGGATCTGAATTTACCGTCATCACCGATCATCATTCCTTAGTTTGGCTTAATCGGTTAAAGGATCCTCACGGCAGGTTGGCTAGATGGGCCGTTCGTCTTCAACAGTACCGACTTAATATTATTCACAGGAAGGGAAAAGATTTGGTTGTACCCGATACACTTTCAAGAGCTGTTCCAGTTTTGGACTCAGTGGTCATTTTGGAGGGGCCAGACAAATGGCATACTGCTATGAAACAACGTGTTAAGGCTCGACCGCAAGAGTTTCCTTCATGGCGAGTTGAGAATGAGGTGTTGTTTAAACATGTGAAAGAGGCGTATGAAGACTTACGTGGGTCGGAAGCTGGTTGGAAAATAGTTCCTCCAAAGAGTGAACTGAATGGTATTTTGAAGAGATTTCATGATGAAGTACTTGGTGGACACGTTGGTGTATTTAAGACTCTTGGTCGAATTCAAGAACATTATCATTGGCCAAAGATGAGAGCAGATGTGGTTAGATATATTCGGAAATGTGTTGTTTGTCAGAAACATAAGCCTGTACAAGCCAAACCAACAGGATTTTTATTGCCTCAACCAAAATGTCGTAGACCTTGGCAACTTATATCTGTCGATTTGATGGGACCATTACCCAAGACGAAAGCTGGTTATCGACATATGCTTGTTGTTTCAGATTATTTTAGTAAGTTCTCAAGGATTTTCTTGTTAAGGGCCGCGAATGCTCAAGTTGTGACCAAGCGAGTGGAAGAAGAAATATTCTTACTTTTTGGTGTTCCAGAATTGTTGTTGTGTGATAATGGGAAACAATTTCAGAGTAAACTATTTAAGGATCTATGTAGTCGATATTCTACCAAGATTAGATTTAATGCTCATTATCATGCTCAAGCCAATCCAGTTGAAAGAGTGAATAGGGTTGTGAAGACCATTTTGTCTTGTTATATTGAGGACAATCAACGAGAGTGGGATATACATATTCCTAAGATAGCAGCGGCGATTTGTTCAGCGAAACATGAAATTTTAGGTTGTTCGCCTTATTTTGTAAATTTTGGGAGAGATATGGTTCTCAAGGGTCGTGAGTATAAGCCTTGTTTAGGCGAACCGAATATGGAATTTGACAGAAGTGGAGTTGAAGATAGGGCACATTCCTTTCAGGAGTTGTATGATGAAATTGTAGCACGTATTCGGAAGGGTTATGAAAAGAATCGTCATTACTATAATTTAAGGCGAAGAGACATAGAGTATTGTGTAGGAGACAAGGTTTTAAGGAAGAATTATATGTTGTCCAGTGCTGCGAATTATTTTAATGCCAAGTTAGCTCCTAAGTTTGTAGGTCCTTTTACGATCAAGAAGAAGGTTTCTCTTTGGACGTATGAATTAACTGATGCGAGAGGACATTATCGAGGTGTTTGGCACACGAAGGATTTGAAACCAGCGGTCGATGATAATGGTTAGCAGGAAAAAAAAATGTTTTTTTTTTCTGGAAGTTGAGGGGGAATTTGTAACGTTTTATTTTATGTAGGTTGGGTGGTCTACGTTATTTTCGCATCTTCGTCAAATTTGTTTTTAAAGGCAACATCTGGTACTTGGTATTGTTCACAATTTTATTGTATTTCGCATTTTTGCGGACATTCGTGATTGAGATTTTAACTCGAGAGGTGCAAAGCAATTTATGAAGTGAAAATTAACTGGTGTTAATTATCGTTTGATACGGATAAATCATAATTGTTTTATATTGCTGGTGATTACAAGGAGTAGCAGTTCGGATATTTTGGATTTATATTGGTGTTGGCTGCATCCTTGGTTCGCTTTGCGGTTTTGGTCGCTAGTGATCTCCTCGTGGCGAAGTTATTTTCACAGCGAATTAATCTACTGGAAGTGCAGAACCCCGTCCATCTGGTAAGTACCTGGTGTTGTTCTGGAAATGGATTTGCGTTTCTTTTTTTTTGTAGTCGAAATATTTATTCCTTGTTTTGGATTTTAGGGTTCTAGAAATTAGTCAAATTTTGACGTCGGCCATTTTGGTTCCGGTTCCTGGGAAGTTAGACCTTGGGATATTTACCGGACAGCAGTTTTAAGTTGGCGATATTGCTGAGGTTGGCGGCGTTGACGTTGACGTTGTCATTTCTGGTTTTGGTTTTGTTATGGAGTTGGAATTTGAGGTTATCGAGTTGGACGCTGGAGAGATTCAGGATTAACAGCAGATAAGAACTTACATTATAGTTTTCGGTTATTCACAATTAAATAAATATTGAATTATCACTGATAATATTTTGGACAAAATTTGTTTTTGTTTAAGTCATAACATTAGATTATTTGGAATTGTGATTATTGAGAAAAAAAAAAACAATAGCAGTAACTTTCATTTATTGCAAATAAGTATACATTATTATTAACTTGCAAACGTTACATTGAACTTGATTGTACAAAATAGTTTGCTGCCTTCTTTTATAAAGTTTAATTCAGGAATATTGTAGTATCGTTATACGTTGAAAGTGTTCAACATTTGATTCCTGAAAATATATAATTGAAAAATTAACACATTTAACAATTAAAGCATTTTACTTACCTGTAAGTGGGACATAACGTTATCGAACACAAAAGTACCTTGATATAAATATACTTACCTTTTTGTAGTCCTAAGAAATTATTCTTGGGCAAAATCTTTATAATCTTATTTGATCTGTATTTGTATTGATGCGTTTTGAAAACCTGTGTCGAAAAGTATAATTATTTGCTTTGAGAGTTGATAGCTATTGGATGATTTTGTTTATATTTTTGCATAATTAATTTTGGTGAATTTGTTGGAAATACAAAGGTGATAACTTTTCGTAACTTGTCGAAGTATTTAATTATAGACCCTCTTTCCTAATCAAAGCCAAAGTATATTATATAAATTGTTTTGAATATTTATTTGAACTTACCTTAGTATCTGCTACTTACCATTGGAAGAGTTTATCTGTAGTATCTGGTTATTTATTGACCTATTTGTAAATAGTGATTTAATGGTTTCTTGGTCTTTCATTAATGTAGATTCGTCGTGAGACCAAGTGGCGCTTAACCGGTTCATCACTTTAATATATTCACTCCCACTTCACTGAGTGTAGCTGAGTCGACGATTCTATCACTAATCGGTCAATAATTAATGGGATTTCAATATCAAAAAAAAATTACGCGTCACAATTGCTTAATTTTAATCCGTTGACTACCATAAAATTGTCTTTTATTTGTAAATTTTCGAAAAAGTTGGATTTAATAACCGAAACTTCCGCACCTGAGTCTATTAGTACTGTTCTGATAATTCCGTTTATAATTATTATAAGTTTATTCCTTACCGGTACACTTTTATTATTGTTAATATTATTTACAATGCCCATTGTTGGAATGACAACGGCCTTCGTTTTATTATATGGGAGGGTGAATTGCTCCACCGGTCATTGATTTCTTGGCGTTTCCCTTAATTCTGGTGTGCCCCATCTCGGTGTACTGCTCGTTGCTGGCGTCCACCTTGGTTTTGGCTCCCATCGCGTTGATGATGACGTCCACCTTGCTTCTGTTGTATTTCTAGGCCTGTTCGAGTGGACTCTGGCGAACGGCCTCTGTCGTTTAAACAATTTCTTGCAAAAAGTCCAAAGCGACCGCAATTAAAGCATTGTAAGAATCTGCATTCTACTTTAAAATGACCTGGCTTTTTACAATTAAAGCAAATTAAATTTCGTTCCTGTGAATTGATTTGATTTTGACGTGTGCTAAGGTTGTTGTTGCTACCAACATACAAAGCATACTTTCCCGAACCTTGTTTTAAGTTTGTTTAAAAATAAATCTAAGTTTTTGGTAGATTTTAATTCTGGTTCACCTATTAAAAATTTTTGCGCTTCACCGCGTAATTTTAAACGAATTAACGATAAAGTATCCTCCTTGCTCCATCTAGCTAACTTTGCTGTTTCGTTAATTAAATCAATATACTCCTCTATGCAAGTCGAACCGTCATAAGTGTGAACTATAGATAAATTACTTAAATTAAAATTTGGGTTGTGAACAGATCCGCCTTCAGGATTTGTTATAGATCCGCCAATAATTTCGTCGGGCATGATGGTTTTTAATACAATTATTTTCAGTAAAGAAAAATTTTCTGGGTGTTACCACAAAAATTAAAAAAAATAATAAAAGAGTTTTTCAAAATAAATGCTTTTACAAAATAAGGAAAATTTTTCTATTAAAATGTTAACAAAAAAAAAAAAAATTTATCAAAATAAAATTAATTAATGAAACAAAATAAATAGAATTGGTGTACGAAATTCAAAATTATTTTGATTGGAAAATGATTATAGAAAAAAAAATGAGTTGTCCTCTTTTCATAAACAAAAAATAAAAAAAAATGATAAAATAGTTCTAAGTAGAAAAAGAGAGGAAAAAAAAATTATACAAAAATATTAGTGAAGAATAGTACCAAAAAATAATTAAAAAGAATTAAAATGTATTAAAAAAAAAAATTCTAAATGACATCAACATAAATAATTAAATTTTTGTGTGAAAAATAAATAATAAATTTGTTCATATTATCCTGAATTATATTAAATGTGTAGCCACCGGTTTGTAATTTATCCTCCCGAGATAATGTAATTATGCGCCAATTTTTCGCATAACTGGGAAAATGTTGTCTTAAACATTCTAAATTAGTTGGCATCATAAAAAAAATAATTGCAATCACTCTAAAATAAATTCCACATATATGCGCATTAAAATAAATTTTACATGCATACGCATTTATTAAAATGTATCTTCCGTATTATTCCAAATTAAAAAAAAATATTTTAAGTAACTTATTGTAAGTGTGAAACTGCAGCGTAAGTTTCCGTAAGTAAGATTTGAGCGCGGCTGACTCAATTAAATTGAATTAGTGTAAGGTCAATTGTGTCGTTTTAACTTTTAACAAAATTAGGGTGCGTTTAATTTACACAAAAATTATTTAAACAAGTAAAAAAAAATTCTATAATTTTAACAATATTTATTTGAATTGTCCTAAAATTGTAAAGTTTAATATTTCTTTAAAGATGACGATTTAAATTAACGAATCACAAATATTAAAAAAAATTGTAAGGATTTAAGTTAAGGTAACCTGGAGAGGCAACACATTCAGCAATAAACTGAAAGATTACTATCGCAGGTGTAAAGGAAAACCTGAGGCCGGATTTTGTTTTGCTAGCGTAAAAATTGTAGGGCGAAAAAACTCGCCTGTTATTTATCGCGTATGGCGAAGAATCGGTATTTTATTTCACAGCATAACGCTAGCGAAGTGAAAAGGGGCGGAGTCTCACTCAAACTCGCTAAGCGGCGTTGCCGATGATTTACATTCGATATTTCGAATACGGGCGAACTTCACGTCGATAAAAGTAAACATGCCAAATCAAAATAAACAAACAACATAACCTTAAAATTGAAATTAAAATGTTGTCCACAATAGATTACAACATAGTTATAGCAATATTGGGATTGATAGTAGTATAATTACGGTTTTAATTGCGATTTATAGTTATTTTAGAGTTTTGATTGTGATTTATAGTGTTACGTTATAGTTTTGATTGTGATTTATACTTTTTGTTACCCCGTTTAGTGTTTTTCAGAGGTTTTTGCCTGTAATGGAAGCAGATGAGGTGGAGAGATGTTATTTACACAGAAAAATGTGTGTTTTGAGGAACGTAATTGATGCTTTTGAGTTTTTGAGTTATTGAGGCGTGCCAGATGATTAGTAAACTACTAAATTTTTAGTAAAAATCAATTTATAATAGCATTTGAAGGATTTTTTCCAAATAATGCATCCATTAGTGTATTACAGTGATTATGTATGTTATGTATTACAGTGATTAAGTAAATGGTGGCAAATTGGTAAAAATAAATTTAACCCTTAAATGACAACATAAGGCTTATTCGTTTGGCAGTGGTAAGTAGAGAATTTCACATACTATTCATTTTCGCTTGACATGGTAAGTGATCGTGGTATGTCAAACCACTAACTATGGTCCGTGTATATTAAATGGGAATGGTAAGTGAGATAAGTCAGATGTCAAAAAACACTTACCATCCACTAACCATCATACCACGATTCACATAATATTATGCTGAAACGAATAAGCCTAAAGGGTTTTGCATAACCCCACGAATATTATTGTTGGTTGTATTTTTTTTATATTCGCACTGCGAAGGTATGCATTTAGGTATCTTTTGGATAAATGTTAATGTTGTTGATGGTGTGATTTTAACAGGGTCATCTGTGACTCGTGTTGTTGATAATTTCAAAATGTTAATGTTATCTTTTGAGGGTTAAAACCTGCTCTAAAGTAAACTTATTCTGGCATTAGGAACATTTTCTCTATCCAAAGAACATCTTTTTAGATTTATGGAATTATTTCCCTTGAAACTAGATACAACAGAGCTCATAGATCAGCTCGATGCATCGTTGAGCACTCCATTGGTTTACTTAAGACCCACTTCTGATGCATTTTAGTGTAAAGGACTTTAAATACAGTCCACATAAGGTTGAGGACATTCTGATAAGTTATGCAATTTGGCCCAATATCCTAATTCACAACAATGTTCCCAACCCAGAGGAAATTTTTTGCGGATGGGTTAGTTGACAAGGAGATAGGTGATGAAGAATTTGGTCATGTGGGGAAATTAACTCGCAGCATTGTTGTTTAAAATTATTTTAATTAATTAAAAAGGTAATTCAAATTGTTCATATTTATTCTACAATATTATATGTATACAACACCTATTTAATAATACCTATAAAAGTAAAAAAAAAACACTTTAGTTTTCATTTACAAAATTTTATAAGCTAAATCAAAAATCTTTTCAAGTACTTAGCTTTCTTCCCTTTTAAAGGATCTACCGAAGAAGCTCGTTTGAATAATTTTGAAGTTGAAGGAATCTGAACAAAAAAATTACTAAAGCCAAAATAACTGCAATTTTATTGAATCCCTGTCAATGCAGTTTCAACTAGTAAAATGAAGACTTAAATTAAAACAAAATAACATAGATTTTCAACTGGCTGTGATGTTGAAGATTGAACCACATAAATATGACCGAAAACTCAAATGAGAAGAGGAGAAGAATGAAAAACCAATAAAGTTGGCAGTTCAAATTAAATAATACTTCAACTAAAAGAACTTACACATTCTACAAATTTTTCTGAAGTCTATATTAGCTACGGGCTAAAAATTAATAAATGGATATTATTTATTAACATATGTGTTTTTTTGTTGTAAAAGACAACATTAACCCAGACTCAAAATCCTAACTAACTTAATATTCAAAATCTACATAATTTGTCAAAAAGATAATATGTGTTTCCAGAAAAAGATATTAATTTATTTAAGAAAGAATTTTTTTGAAATCATCATTGGAAATTGATTCTTTGATATATTCATGCACCTAAAAAAACTAGTTAGAAAACCAAATGCCTGTGACTACGTTTAGCTCGAGCCCGGTCAAGCCAGCTTGAATGCGGGATTGGTTTGACCTTTTACATGTACTTCAAATGGTAGATGTCAAGCCAAGCCGAATTCAAGCTGGCTTGAGGTTCTCGAGATAAATGTAGTCTATTATTAAAAAAATATAAATCCCATTTATTTCATTAAAGCAAGAAAATTTTAAGCTTATGGAACTCATTTACTTACTTAATTTTGATACCACCAATTACTGAAGATTTCTGTTTAATTTCCCCATTGTATCAGACTATATTTACCGGTTGGGGGGGTAAAACCTACTTAAGGGATATCATCCCCCCAAGCAATCGGGCCCCATACCTACATCTAAGCAATACCTAATGCTCAAGTTCTCAATTTCACTATTATAAATAGTACCTATCAAATTCCAGTTAATCGTCAATATACTCTAACACAATTAAAACCGTTGCTTTTTTTAATCGAATCCTTCGTACAAAATCTACTTAAAATAATTATTTCTAGTATGAACAATTGGTGGACTCCATACAATCTCTGGATTATTAAATCGTTCTAAATTATCAATAAAATCGATAAATTCCAACATAGTTAAAAAGGAAACGAAATGTAATGCTCAAAAAGTTATTCTGTTTTTTGACATTTAACACAAAATGCCTATCTTTTAGGTTGCTTATTAAATACCTAAATTTAGGCATTGCTTATAGCACTAAACAATGTCTAACGTTGGTGAAAACCAATTTTACGTTAGCTAATATTTATCTCCGTTTAGGTAGTGCCTAAGTTTTAAGTATCGATGGTGAAAATGGGCATGAAACACTTAAAATTGATTTTTAATTGTCTTAACACTCATTAAAAATCCCAATTTAACAAAACACTATAATAAATACAACAAATAAATTTAAAACACTCACTACCCTTAATATTAACACAAAAATCAAATAATAATTATAAATATATCCACTATGTGGCTTTTAGGAGGTATTTGCGGGATTTATTTACGTTTATTTGAGGTTATGTATCAATTTTAGATCGACTTAAAACGTTCTTCGCCTCCCTAGTACCAGGCGCAAATTCACGCTAATGTTTTGAACGTATAAATTCGCCACTAGCGTGTTTTGGTGAAACAAAATACCGAATTCGCTACTATCCCATATTTATCGCCGTTCTCCAAAAATGATGACGAAAGTGCGGAAAACGATGACGTTTTAGCGTGTTCATAAAACTCGCTAGCAAAACAAAATCCGGCCTCTGCAGAGGCAACACATTGGCGATAAACCAAAGATTGCTATCACAAGTTTATAAGGTAATAAGGTCCTGAAAAATGAGGAATAAAATAAAAATTATAAAACACAAAAAAAAATATTTGGTAATTAACATATTTCTCATTAATTACAAATGATCTTTCTTTTTAAACTACCCACAGATAATATGTTTCATTTGTTTTTTTAATTGACCCCACAAATAATATGTTTCTTTTTAATTAACCTCACAAATAATCTTTCATTTTAAACAACCCCACAAATAATCTTTCTTTTTTTTTTTTTTAATTCACCCCACACCTGACACCAAATGTAAACTGCCCTCGCTTATTAAATAGATGTTATTGTGAAAGGGAGACTTTAATACTTTTGATTTGGATTACTTCAATCTCAAAAGTTAGCGAAAGCAATTGTACATGAATTGAGTGGGTTCGTTGGAATTTACGGAATTAGATACATATATGTCTGAATAAAATGCACATTTAACGTAACACTTAGAGCTATTTATTATAAGCAAATAAAATCAAATATTACAAGAGATACAAAAATTAAGCATGACTAAATAAAATAAGCCTAATACAAAAAACCATACAAATTATAAACATTATACATACAAACTGAATTACAAAGGTTTAAACTTACCCTTAATGAATGATATAAAATACTTTAACATCTTGAACCATATTACTACAAATGTTAATGAGATGGACTAATGATTGACTGCCGAAGAGACTGGAGTAGCTCTTGACTTAACTGAATTTTAGACATTAGACTTAACTAAACTAACACTGCGACTTCGAACTAAACTGCCACTGCGACTAAACTGCGTCTGCTACTCATCTGACTGATCTGCGTTTGATCTGGTTAGAGCCTACAACCCTTATCTTAAGTACTGCGATGGTCCTCCTAACTATCACTAACTCCTCCTTTGATTTATCAATTAACAAATCGCGGTTTTGGAAGTCAGTGACAGCTGTGGCAGGAATTAAGATTTACAATCTGGGATTGAGGTCAGACTAATCTACGCGCCACCCGCATTGTCCATCTGGCAATTTTCGGACGTGCTTCAGGTGCCAGATTGTCTTATAACTTAATTCTTAACTAGCTTGTCAATTATGGTTCCTCGCCTTGCTTGTTTAAAAGCAATAAAAATCCAATTGTGAATTGGAGTTCTACGGCTTTAAGAAGTTGAAGCCAATTAAGGGTAACTAACTCTAATATTTTATATTACTAAACAACGTGTGTGTTCGAACCAGATAATTTGCGCTTCACTCCTTCTTCTGAGTTATTATTGGTCAAATAATTTATAACTTAATAAGTCTCCTCCCTCGAAAATATTTCGTGATCGCTGTGCTGGTATTTGTGATTTTACCACTTACCGAGAAGGACTTGACTTTTGAAACACTTATTAATAAAGCAACTTTGATTTAAATTTGGAAAATTATAGCGTGGTAATGCTGGTTCTCACATTATATACAAAAATTATCAAAGAACCAAATTTAAGTTTCTCAGAAATAGTTATGTATGCCCAAGAATTATATTCCAAAAATAATATTAGTGAGAAATTTAGAGAAGATATTGCCAAAGAAAATGAATTAAAATATCTAGAAAATAACGTATTATGTAATAACACAGAAAATAGTGTCCAAAATTCTGAATGTTTGGTCATTTCGGATAATTATAATGCAAACGAGAGCAATAATAATTTTGGAAACAATGAAAATAATTCCGATTTAGGACCAGGCCTATCTAGTGGAATGAATAATAACAATAATAATCAAAATCAAAGTAATGATATATTATTTAGAAATCCAAAACAGACGAAATGTGACAAAATTAGTTTAAATGTTTGCGAACAAAAACTTGAAATGGTAAATTTAAATGTAAATATGGTGGAAAATAGTATTAAACCGATGAAAGTTTTAATTGACACAGGCGCTGATATAAGTTTAATTAAAAGTAATCTTGTAAATATGTATTTTGCCGATAATACTAAAATAATTGAATTAAGAGGCATAAGCGATTCTCCTGTATATACCTTAGGTACTCTAAATTTAGAAATTATTTCGCCTGATAATAATTTTATACTTAACCATTCATTTCACATTGTGCCAGAAATATTTCCAATCAAATCGCAAGGAATTTTAGGTAGAGACTTTTTACAAACTTTTGATGCAAAAATTGATTATAAAAAGGGTGTTTTAAATATTTACGAGCATGAATTCAAACTATTTTCTATTAATCATGTTATTTTACCACCCAGATCGGAGTTGGTTATCTCCGCAAGTTGTAACATAAAACAAGGCGAAGGGATACATTTTTCTCAAAATTTGTCAGAAAACGTTATTTTAGCTTCGTGCATTACTAAATGTGACAATTTTAAGTGTCCTATTTTAATAATAAATACTTCGGAAGAGGAAGTAATTTTTCCCACCCCGTGTCTAAATTTGCGAAAGTTAGAAAATTTCAATATTAATGCATTAAAGAGTCATCCCACTAAAGCAAATTCAAGTAGAATAAATAAAGTAAAAACTTTAATCGATATTAAAAAATTAAATAACGAAGAAATAAATATTATTGATGAGCTAATTAACGAATTTAGTGACACATTTTATTTGGATGGTGAACAAATTACCTGCACATCCGCAGTATTCTACGAAATACCTACTGACCCTAATAAAGGGCCAATAAATGTTAGGCCTTATCGGTTACCTCAAACTCAAAAGAATATAATCCAGGAACAATGCAATAAAATGTTAACCAATGGTATTATACAAAATAGTTTTAGCCCTTATAATGCACCTTTATTGGTAGTACCAAAGAAATGTGATAAAGACGGAAATTTAAAATGGAGAGTCGTGGTTGATTTCCGAAAACTCAATGACATAACAATTGGAGACGCGTACCCATTACCTAATATCACCGATATTTTAGACCAATTAGGTAATGCAAATTACTTTTCAACATTGGACTTTGCTAGCGGTTATCATCAAGTTTTAATGCACCCTAATGATAAAACCAAAACTGCATTTAGCACACCAAGCGGTCATTTTGAGTTCAATAGGTTACCATTTGGATTAAAAGGGGCACCAGCAACATTTCAAAGGCTAATGAACACCATTTTAAGTGGAATTCAAGGCGAAAGATGTTTTATTTATTTAGACGATGTCGTTATTTTTTCGCACAACTTAGATTCCCATTATGCTAAATTAAAGGAGGTTTTGGGAAGATTTAAAAAAATTAATTTAAAACTCCAGCCAGAAAAGTGCAACTTTATGAAAAAGGAAGTTTGCTATTTAGGCCATTTAATCACCGAACACGGTATTAAACCAAATCCTGATAACGTATCATCTGTAGTAAAATTTTCACCACCTAAAAATTCAAAACAAATATAATCATTTTTAGGATTAGTTGAATATTATCGTAAATTTATTCCATCATTTTCAAAAATTGCGTTGCCTATGACAAATTTGTTGAAAAAAATGTTAAATTTATCTGGTCTGATGCATGTCAAAAAGCTTTCGAAACTCTTAAGCAAATTATTACTTCTGAACCGGTACTTCAATACCCAGATTTTAGTAAACAATTTATAATAACAACGGATGCTAGCAATAAGGCAATAGGTGCCATTCTTTCACAGGGTAAAATTGGAGAAGATTTACCTGTCGCATATGCAAGTAGGACCTTAAATACTGCAGAAACAAATTATTCTACAACAGAAAAAGAAATGTTAGCAATCGTTTGGGCATGTAAGCATTTTAGTCCTTACGTATTCGGTAATTCATTTCAGGTAGTAACAGATCATAAGCCCCTAACTAGCATTTTTAACGTTAATGACCCTGGATTGCGATTAACAAATATGCGAATCAAATTAGAAGAATATGATTTCAAAGTTATTTACAAAGCGGGAAAAAGAAATACAAATGCAGATTGTTTAAGTCGGTATATATACCCAATCGACTCAAATATTTTAAATTATAATGAGTTTGAAAAACACTTAGAAAATAATATTGTAGTAAATAATAACATTATCGATCTAGATATTTGCCCCACTCAAATACCAAAAAATAAGCCAATTGCTACATTTATTACCAAATTTAGGGAACATAGTAGTATTAATATAAATTTTAACGATAATTTTAATGTTGATCAAGTAGTTAAGTTTGTTGAAGAAAATACGGATTCTATAGAAATAGGGAAAAGTTTTCGCATGTCTTCAAATAATAAAAATATTTATAATTTAGTAATAAATGAATATAAAACTGATCAAATAAATTTTGAAATTATTTATAAAACATTATTAGATTTAAGGGATAGCTGTATAAATTTTAATATTGATGAATTATATTTTATAAAATTAGTAATTTTCATAATTTAAAATGGAATAAAATAAGAGTTATGTTACGATACTTGTTTAAAAATAGTAATACGAAAATTTATATTTGTACAAACTCAATCATAAGCAATTTATCCGAAGATCAAAAAGAAAACTTAATTAAGGAATATCATGACACCCCTCTCGGCGGTCATTTAGGTTTTCACCGATTAAACAAAAAACTCAAAGAAATATATTATTAAAATAAAATAAAAAATTCTTGCGAGGATTTGGATAATCAATATTAATATCAAAAAAATAAAGAATTCTTATTATCCAACTTTATCAACAATTTATTATTGCAACATGTTTCACCAAATCATTGGCTTCATCAGGCAAAACTACAATATCTTATTATTTATAAAAAATATATAAATATAAAAGGAAACTTACAAATGAATGTGGATAAAAATAAATATATTAACAGAAACCAATCCAAATATAAAAATATAAACAAAAACCAATAAAAAATAATATAAACTTCTTCCAAAAAAATATGTAAAAAATAGGCAAATGTAATTGCAATGACAAATATGTCAAACAAAATATTTTATTTATGAAACACACTATGATGTAATGATGTTTTAATAGTTGCATACTTGTTTATAAAGTTAATTTTAATAATTTATTTAAAAAATCATGATGTGGACAATCTATTTGTACATTTAAGTTCCTAACTAAACATTATTAGTACTTTTATATATTTCTATGTTTTCTAACTAATTTAATAAGGAATTGTCAAGAACTGTATGCAAAATTTTAATATTGTCTTCTATAAAAGTATGCTTAGAACTAATAATGTGATCAGCAAAATGAGATTTATCAACATTTTTCAATCTAATGGCAGCAGAATGTTCTTTTATTCGAATAGAGAATGATCTCCTAGTTTGTCCAATATATTCAGCATAACAATCATTACATTTTAATTTATATATACCACTTTTCGAAAGTACATTATCTTTTTGTTTGTTATTTTTGTAAGAATTTAGAGAGTTATTGGTTTTAAAAGAAATATTAATGTTGTAAGATTTAAATAAATTAAGAAACTGATAACAATTTTGATTAATATAGGTAATAGCAGCATATTTAATAGAATTTGTTGAAACCGAAACAATTTGTGAATATGCATTTTTGTACATTAATTTTAGTCTAGTTTTCAATATAATTCGTTTAATAATTGAATCTGGAAAATCATTATTTTTGCCAATAGCTCTAATTATATTAATTTCAATTTCAAAATCTCTACATGACATAGGAATTGTAAAAAGTGTATATGAGAGACTATAAAATGATGCAAATTTATGTGAAACTGGATGATTTGAATTAAAATTAATTATAGTGTCAGTAAAACTGGGTTTGCGAAAAATTGAAAAATTTAGTTGGTTCGATGACCTAAAAATATTAATATCTTCTTCTTCTTAACCCAACGACGATGGAACTCTATACCTTCCGGTACGTGTCTTCCAGTCACAAGCTCATTAATGTTTTAATCAGTGGTAGGTGAGACAAAACAAACAAAGGTATAGACTGTTCACGATCTAGGGCCTTCTCCAGATCGACTTATACACCGAAAAAGAAAGCCTTCAGGAAACATTCAACATATACCCAAGTGGTTAGTGATTCCTTAAAAGAAAATGTTAGAGTTTAATATTGGAGTCTTTAAGAAACTTATACATAGCTTCATAAACTTTAATATTAGGATCATGTAACAAGGAAATATAGTCTGTAGGTAAATGGACATTCATTGCAATTAAACTTTGAAGTAACATATTCACATTTTGCTCATTATCTACACACCCAAAAAAGATGTGATCAGTTGACTGATTTTCACCACAAGTACAATTAGGGGAGTCAGCTACTCCAATTCTGGACAAATGCATATTTGAAAAAGTATGACCCAATCTTATTCTACAGAAAGTAGTAATAAAATCCCTTGAATGAAAGGGAATTTTCCTAAACCATGGCTGCCTGCTGATTTTGCCATTGATACGCCTATAATTAACACCTCTGGAGGCACTGGACACATCAAAATCGGCTTGTCCTTCAAGCAAAATGTTAAAATTACAAACTTTGATATATTCTGAGAAATGCAACTTGATATCAACTGAATCTTGATGCAAACCTTCCTTAGCTAGAAAGTCTGCCACTTCATTTCCAATGATCCCCTTATGACTTGGAATCCAACAAAAGTGAAACTTAACATGATCCCTGATCGTCCATATAACATCCCTTATCAGAAATAAGAGATGGTTAATTTTATAACACACACCTGGATTATTTAGGTTATCAATGGCACTACGAGAGTCAGAAAATATGATTACATTAGGAACCCGAAGTTGAGCGCATTTAGAAACAGCCATAAACAAAGCATAAAGTTCCGCTGAATATACTGAAGCATGCTGGGGCAAACTTCCTGAATTAGAATACTTGAGAGCAGGAATAAAAACGCCAAATGAAGATAATGGAGGAACTGATGACCCATCTGTGTAAACCTCAAGACAATCCCTCCACCTATGTTTGTACTCCAAAAACGATTTTTGAATAATTGCAGAATCAAAATCTTTTCTTACAGGGAGATAACTTACAGAAATCGGTGAAATTAAGGACTTAAACTTAAAACAAAAAGGGGTCAATAACCTGTCACTATGGATTGAATTACCAAACAGACCATTAATCTCTTCCCAACATCCGAAAATCAGAGGAAAACCTTTACTAGGCCAAAACGGATTCTCAATAAACTCCTGAGATGCTGATTCGATAGCTCTGATGACAAAATTATCTTGAACCGACATATTTCTCAAAAGAAATCTGAATCCCAACCATTTTCTTCGAATTGATAATGGCAACTCCGAACATTCCACAAGCAAAGCATTAGTAGGAGAAGATTTAATAGCACTAATGCAAATTCGCAGAGCCTGATATTGAATTCTGTTCCCAATTTTTAGAGCAGATTTATTCCCAAACGACAAAAACAAACTGGCATAATCGAGTCTTGACCGGATAAAAGCTTTATAAAAAGTAAGCATGACAACAGGATCACAACCCCAGTTAGACCTAGCCAACATCCTCAACATATTCAACCCCTGAGCACAAGAATTCTGCAAGTGAAAAAAATGCTCAGTCCATGACAGCTTGGAATTAACATGCAACCCCAATATTCTGATATTAGAATTTACTGGAATAGTAATATTATTACATACAACCACAGGTTCCAAAGGAAACAATGTTCTGGAAAAAGGAACGATGGAACATTTCGAAAAAGAAATACTTAGACCCCGAGAATCAAGAAATGCTGAAATGTTGTTCAAAGCCTGATTAATGAAATGACACGAAAGCTGGACATCTGAACCAGAAACATATATGTATAGATCATCGGCAAACGCAAGTAGCTTAACATTGTCCCCAACAGCTTCTTGAATATCACTGATGTACAGGTTAAAAAGAATAGGACTCAAGGGACTACCTTGAGGAAGGCCCTTATGAACAGCGCGTTTGTAAAGATCTGCCCCGACAATCGAGACATCCTTAGTTTTAATTAAATGGTACAAAATGTAAATCAAATTATTTGGGAGATTAACAAACTTACACCTGTCCACCAACTCAGGAACAAGAACATTATCGTATGCTGCAGAGATATCCAAAGAACATAAAATTGTGTGTTTATTTCCAGCAAAACCCTTATAAATGTCGCAGATGAGAACAGCCAACAAATCTGTTGTAGATCTTCCCTTCCTAAAACCAAAAAATTGATCTGGAATGACCCTGTTACTCTCCAACCACCACTCCAACCTGGACCTGATAATATTTTCAAAAAGTTTTTTAACACAGGAAGAAAGAGCAATTGGCCTGTAACTCGTAACCATATTGGGATCCTTACGTGGTTTTAAGATGGGAAAAATACAAATTTCAGACCACGCCTTAGGAATGGGTTCCCCCTTCAAAATACAATTAAAAAATTTAACGAAAAACTGGAGAACATTTAGAGGAAACCTGGCTATAATGCCATTACTAATACTATCGGCACCAGGACAAGTGTCCTTGGAGTTACTGATAACAAACTTTACCTCCGCCAAATCAATCGGGTACAGTAAATCTGATTCTTCAACCAACCAACTAATAGAGACCTCTTTCTCCACATAAGCAGGACACAAATTATCCAAAAAAAGTTCTTGCCAATTATATATAGAAATAGGGGCAGGTCTATGAGAAAACACCGTTCTATTAAATAATTTAATCTTTTTCCACACGTAAGATGAACTGGACTCTCTACTGAGAGAAGAACAAAAAGACAAAAAGGACTCCTTCTTCTTTTTCTTAAGAAAACGCTTAGCAACTGCAATCTGTTTTTTAAGGGCAACAAAGTCATCCATATTACCAGTACGCTTAAATCTTTTAAAAGCATCCTTTCGCTGTTGGATTGAAACCGAACAAGAGGAGTCCCACCAAGGACAAGACTTTCCCCTTCCATCAAATATTTTCTTACGTGGAATATGAACAGAACAAGCATCAGAAATCAGCGAGATTGCCTCTGAGTACGAACTGGGGGAATCCCCATTAAAAGATTGCTCCAAAGATGAATTAAATGATTTCCAATCTGCTTTAGCAAGGTTGAATCTGGGAGAATAATAGAAAGAGTTGGAAGAACCAGAATTACGTAAAATAATATCCGTGACAACAGGAAAATGATCACTTCCGAATGTATCATCCAGGGTAAAAGATTCACAAACCCCACCCAAATCCGGGGAACAAATACTTAAGTCAAAAACACTATCAGAACTTGAAGATAAGAAAGTAGGATTATCATCATTTAAAACTATAAGGTGGCGCTGAGAAATGACCTCCTCTAAAACTTTACCATTCCTATTTGAGGAACTGCATCCCCAAAAAGGACTGCGACAGTTGAAATCACCCAGAAGAATGGAAGAATCAGAAAAAGATTCCAATACAGCATCCCAGTGGAACTGATCAAATAAAACATCAGGTGGAATATACCCCAAAAGAAATGATATACCCTCAACTTTAATTGCCAAAAACTGGGCACGATTAGGAATTCTGGGAGAGAACTGAACTTCAAGAAATTTTAATTTATCTGACACAAAAAAAGAAATACCACCTTTTCCATCATCACGCATATTATGCAACTGTCTATAGCCTTTGGAAGTCAAGACACTAGAGGCTTTAAGCCAAGTTTCCGTGACCGCCACTATGTCAACAGAATTAGAAATACATACATTAAACAGATCAAGTTTATTAGAAGTGAGACTCCGAGCATTCCACAAAAGAATACGGAGAGAACTGTGTGGTTTATTAACAAAAAAATCCATAATTAAAAGTTAAAAATTGAAACAAAAAAAAGAAAACTTATGATATTAAAAATGTAAAGATGTGCTCGGAAGAACAAAAAACAACAACTGATAAAAATAAGAAGATACAATGTTAATATTCTTCCAAATCAACCGGATTATCCTGACACCTATGAGCAGCGGAAAAATCGAAATAATCATTCTTCTTTCTTAACAGAGTGTCGACGCCAGTGCTGGTAAGCACAAAATTAACAAATGACTCAGGATTTGCCTTGAAGAGGTTACTCAAAATTTCTGAAAAAGATTTGTCAGATTCCTGATTACCTTGGTAGGTATAGTTGAAACATAATTTTTTTGGTTGGGGAGAAGACGCCGGACGAACAATCTCCAACCACTTTCTCCTAAATTCCGGATCAATACCCGGGGAAACAGGTAAGGATCGTTTAGTTTTCTTAACAACTGAAACGTATGATTTTTTTAAAGGTTGAGAATTAGAGGGAAGATTGGGAACTGTCTCTGAAGAAATAAGAGAAGGAAAACTCCGGGGAGCAAACCTAACCTGAAGACCTTGGCTATCATCAGCATTTACAGGAGAAGAATTAATGCCAGACTGAATTGGGACCCTCGATACAAATTTTTCAGCATCAAAAAAAGAGTAATTAAACTCAGCCATCAACATCTTTATTTTTTTTTGACATAAAAATTCAGGACAAATCCTATCCTTAGCTAATGTGGTAGACTCCGTAGACCAATGACTAAGACCACAGTTCACACAGCTTACATCATTATTACATTCGTTACATTCATGATCCTGTCCACACCTCTGACACCTGGCCCGACTCTTACAATTATTTTTTGTATGCCCAAACCTGAGACAATTAAAACATTGAATGACTGGTAAAATAAAAATTTCACATTCAATCTTAGTCAAAAAAAGAAACACATATTTGGGAATAATCGCCGACCTGAAAGTAACTACCACCGATTGTGTTGGCTTGAAGTCATCATTAACCTTAAGCTTCAAGCGCCGAACCGCCAAAACCTCAACCTCATTTGACAAATTCAAATTATTGTATATTTCTACCTCCGTCAAGTTAGTATCCACAAAGCGCAAAATTGCCCGAGACGAAATCAAATGTGTGGGAATAAAAGCCTTCCAAGAATGCGACTTAAGTAAATTAGTATTATTTAAAAAAACATTTGCCTCTTCACCCGAAGAGAACGTAATAAGCACACGGTTTCTACCCTTCCTAGCAACAAACTTAGCAGAAATTTTTTCATTATTGAGTAACTTACCCACCAACATGGGATGCAGAGTTTTTTTGAGATCTAAATTTTCCACCATAACCTCGAAAGGCGCACGGTCAGAGTGGTCAAATAACGTGCCTCATTAAATAAAGTAAAGTGAGATTCCTTTCTTGAATCTTTATTAGTATTGGAACTGTTTGCTTCACCAGATTGGGACAAATTACTATTTAATACCCCAGATTGGGACAAACTACCATTCTCAGATGCATCCATATCAACATCAAACCGCGTGTTCAATGGCGAACCCGCCGATCCCCCAAGGGGATCACCCATATTTAAAATATATCAATAAACTAGTTATAACTTTAACTTGTAATAAAATAAATTAATAACTTGAATAAGTATAAGAGAAAAGAATAGTAAGAATTAAGAAAACACTCACGTGAGGACAAAAGTATGGTTAAGAACAACCGTATTACTTGAGAGCTCGATCGCGAATCCATATTAATATCTAAAAAGGAAATTTTATTATTAAACTCTTTTTCTATTGTAAATTTTATATTTGGATGTATTGTATTAACTAAGTTAAGCAAATAATTTGCATCAGAATCATTGCCTTCTAAAATAATTATAATATCATCCACGTATCTACGCCAAAATTTTACCAATTTAATACAGTTGTCTTTTGAATTAAAAATTTTTGTTTCTATATTTTTCATGAAAATGTTTGCCATAAGTGGACTTAAAGGAGAAAACCATCTTTTTGTTCATAGAAATTATTATTAAAGATAAAATAATTTTGCTTTAAAGAAATATCTAAAATGGAAATGTAATCTTCTATATCATTATTACCTAAACCAGTATCTTTTAAAAGATCATTAGTTAGTTTAATGCATTCAGAAACTGGAAAAGATGTAAATAAATTAACAACATCTAATGATAACAATAACATATTGCTATTAATTTGGATTTCTGATATTTGTGAAACCAAAGAGTAAGTATTTGTAATGCTGAATATATTATTAAAACCAGTAATATCTATTAATTTTGTATTAAGCCATTTAGCAAGATGGTAAGTAGCTGTGCCAACAAAAGAAACCACTGGTCTTGATGGAAATAAATTGGGATGTAAATTTGTTCTATCTCTGAAATCTAGCTTATGTAATTTTGGAAGTCCATAAAGTTTTGGTAATTTTGGATTTGAATTTTGAAACATATATTTATTGAAATTTTTTAATTCAATATTATTAAGTACTGTTTTCAATTTCTTAATAAATGCAATATTTGGATTTTTATTTAAAATAGTGAAATTATTATTGATTAAAAAATTATTAACCATAGAATTATAGTCATCATTATTAAAAATAACTGTTGTATTACCTTTATCTGCTCTTGTTAAAACTAGATTTTTATCTTTTATTTTTTATTTTAAACTTTTAAGATTATTCTCAATTTTGTAAATGTTAGAATCATTTTTTGGAATATTAATTTTCATAATATTTTTTAAAATTTTTATTGTTTCTATTTTAACTGAATCTTTATCAGGTAATAAGAATCTATCTATGGTATTTAGAATTTCCGAACCTAATAATTCTATAGAATTATTTAAATTATAAATATGAGAATTATATTTAAGTCCCATACTAAGTATTTTATATTCAATTTCTGAAAAAGTAGTTGAGGAAAAATTCAATACTCTGTCAAAAAATGATACATTGTTGATATTTGATTTAAAAACATTCTCAACATTAAATTTAAGATTGTTTAAAGTATAAATATGAATAATATTGTCATGGGGGCGGCGAAAATGAAATTCAAAAGAACTTTTACAAATTTGTTTATTTAACCAACACCAACATATATGAGAATCGTTTAAAACAAAATTAACAAAATATTAAAACAATAAAACTTACATAAATTGTACATAATACGCCATAGTAGCTCAGATGGTAGAAGGTACCCTCTCACAATACTGCGGTTTTCGACTTGTTATTTTTTGTTTTTCTGGGGCACACCTTTTCACTAGCACTGCCAGGACACTTCTCCCCGACTTTTGTTCACGGCAACAATTACTGCCGGATTTTCAAAATCAGCGAAAAATCAATACAGTTGCTCAATCAAATAAATGCCAAGGTAAATCGCATAATTGCAATGAACAATTATGTCGGCCCACTGTATTGATTTTTGCGATTTGCAAAAATCGAAGTGCAATGAAACTATATGCGAGTAAGTGATGAGCATGCCGATTTGTGACCGACTTTGATAGCGGAAATGATTGTGAAATATAAATGAAATTTTGATGGTTTCTCGAAATATAATTCTTTTAGGAAATCTAAATTAAATTGAAAAATCGGCTTCGTGACATCACCCCCTCGCATCTGAAATCGCTGCCCCAGCGATTGACATCAACATAGCGTATATTATTTCTACATTTAAAATTTGACATTTCGAACTCCTACTGTTTTTGAAGAGTTCGTCTCTACTCTACTTACAAAAATTACCATATAAAATCTATTTCATTTCAACATTATTTAACCCTAATTTTATTAATAACTAACAATTAATTAAATACAATACACTAGGCGTTCGGGTTCACAATTTACCGCCCTCCGCAACTGGATTTCGACAAACACACGCAACCTTAAAATGTCTAACCAAAAATTCCTTTGTCGGGTGGTCAGTGGTACGTTTGGTCATTGTTGGTTTACCAGCACTAAGAATACACAGGTTATCCATTGGATTTACCGGCGGGGTTTCGGCTGAAAAAATGTCCATGAGCCCCGTTGTTGTGCCGGAATTCACCTTTGGTGCAGCTTTACTGTTCCAACTCCCAAGTACATGGCCATATCCTATGGTTGTCTGGTGTGGTTCGTGCTTTTAGATGTCCTTCCAGTCATGGAGTGCAGTCCAAAGTGAAACATCCGATTTTGGTTGGTCCATCATACCGAAAAAAAACAATAATTAGAAAATTTGGATCAAATAAGGTTGCGACTAATGAATATGATTAACAATAAACTTAAGGAGAGATTCGGCCTTTCGTAGCAACACTAAACTTTGATGCCCATAGTGATAATAATATCCTTTTATAACATTAAATAGTAAGTATAAATCTTTGACATGAAAATTTTGAGGTGCACCGCTGTCTTAAAATCGCCAAACATTGTAAACATGATTATCAAAAAATTTTGTATTAGGCTATTTTGTTTTAAAATTTTGCACATGAGGGAGGGAGTAGGAACTGACTTCGCGCGCAGTCGTTCCCATTGCCTCTACATGTGTAGTAAAACGTCTTACCTAAAATCTTAGGTGCTAGTAACACCTTCCTCCGTAACTTCAGCACCGTTGTTGGGAGGGTTGGATGGAAGTACTCGTACCGCTAGGAGACGTCTCTCCGTTCTCAAAAACCACATGAAACTCTCTTCCATCCGACAGCGACAAGGTTCCCTTTGTAGCGGCATCCACTTTACGTCTTTCCTCTTCTACGGAAGTTTGAACACCTTTCTCCACCAAGCTTGTCCTAACTTTTCTTGAATTTTTCCGTTTTTCTTCAAAGCCACCTCTCCTTATAGCGCAGCTCCACAACATTATAAGAATCATCAACACGATCATCGCCCCTCCTGTCATCCCAAGGAATCCAACAAAAATATCGTGTTCCATTTGACCCAATGCTGGTTGTATTGGTAATTTCTAACTACAGCGCAGTTCCATCTTCTATTCTTCTCAACTCAATAACTTCTTACTCTTCATCAACTCATATTAAATTCTTCATAACTCATAACGGTACGGACTCATAAATAACTTTATAATTACCATTTCTTTGGTTGCAAGTTTGGCTAGGACTTGCACCCCTTTATCTTTTCCATTCCAGCTTCAATTTCAAGATTGGCTAGGTCTTGAAATTTACTCCTCCTCTTCTCCTCCACCTGCACTATTACTACCTCCAGAAGATTGGCTATGTCTTGTTTTGGTGTACTATTCCCGTTTCCATATTCTATAACTACACTTCAAGGTTGGCTAGGTCTTGATAGTTAGTTTCCATTCCCATTAAATACTCATAAACCATAACTCAAAAACTCGCAATTCTCATAAAACTCATATTTCCCATAAACTCGTAATCCATAATCTCATAAATCTCATAAATCTCATAAATCTCATAAAAACTCGTACCTCGTAAAACTCATAAAAAACCATAAAAATCATAGCTTTCGTAATATAAAACTCGTGGGCCCACAATACTCATAGTAAAACCATTTCTAATAATATTCATAAACCATAAAACTGCACCATTACTCTTCTGTTTTAATACTAATCTTCACTCTTCTCGCTTTTTAAAATTTTCGATTTGGACTTGTTTATTGTTTCTTAACTTCTTTGACCATTTTTACCATGTTTACTTAACCATTATACCAATTTACTCTTCATTAACTTGTCTTGAATTTTCTTGACCATTTCGACCATTTCATTTCCTTTTCTGAATCTTGACAATTTTCTAATCTTTTTAGCTACTTCTTTTTACCAATTATTTTTGTTAATTTCTTGACAAATTTGACCATTAGATCCATCTTCTTTTCATTAGCTTTTTTGAATCTTCTTAAATATTTTGACAATTTACTAATTTTTTTTATCCATTCAAACCAATTATTTTTATTAAATTTTTCCTAGTGTTCTTGACCATTTTGACCATGATACTCATCTTATCATATACACCATAACAATCACAGAAAGCACACAAACCATAAAACCCATGTAAATTATATAAACCGTAAAAATTCATATAAGCACTAAAAATCCATGGAACCCTTAAACCATTAATATATATATATTTTTTTTTTTTTTTTTTAATATTTTTCCATTTAATTTATCCCTTTTTTTTTCATAATTGCTACTATACCCTAAAACAGAACAAAGCGCCGCGAGGCGTCTTATTAGCTTGCATTCCAATATCTAAAATCCCGAATAGCTCTAAAATGTGGGAATTTTTGCAATGTGGTTCTTGGGGAAAATACTCCATCGCCGT
Source organism: Stenus bimaculatus (assembly GCA_963971135.1). Lineage (NCBI taxonomy): Eukaryota > Metazoa > Arthropoda > Insecta > Coleoptera > Staphylinidae > Stenus > Stenus bimaculatus. The sequence goes on from OZ020181.1 coordinate 28,603,565, forward strand.
CTGATATATTGCTAGTGTGGAGGCTAGCAGCGGTAGGTTCTGCTAAATTTTCATGGGCTGATGTACTACGCCCTTCAGGGAAAAAATTATTCTCAAATTCGTCAGATTGTAATTTTGAATTTAAGCGGGTATTATAATTTCTTTTCATAACTTTTACTTGCAAGAATAGGGCGTAAGGGGCCTCATAACTAAAGTGTAAATTATTCTCTAACTAAAATTTGCCCTACTTCATTACTTATAACAATACTTTTAAAATTGTAATTACACATAAAATGAAGGTTAATATTTATGCTGTGGCCTAGGTCAGTATTGTTTGTAATTGTGCACTTCGTTTGTGAACGGGGCAACGGACTTCACTTCTCTAGGAATTTGTCTACGCTAGCAAATATCCTATTACACTTTTAAAATAAATTATAATTACTAGGTTATCTATTTTCATTATTTCGCAAAAAAAATTAATTAAAAATTTAGAATAAAATCGTCTTAAATGCTTACGGTTAACCAGATATGGTCCAAATCTAAGTAAATCATAAAGGTTGACCGCTTTCATTTTTATAATTATTACCTAAAGTTCTCATCAATTTAAAGTTCTCGTTAATAATTAAAGGAATAAAATATAAATTTAAGTCATTTAGGACGTACGGCGACATACAATTAATGCAGCGTTGGCCAAATAAATTATTAATAATTATTTGCTGGGGACATCGTGATAGTTTAATTTGATGCTCAGCTTTATTTTTTAATTTAAAGAAAATATAATAAATTACTTCTAAAAGTGTTATTGCAAAAAAAATAAAATTAAAATTTTGGTTCTATGTGTTTTTTAATTTGGCGCCTCCACCATATGTCATGGGGGCGGCGAAAATGAAATTCAAAAGAACTTTTACAAATTTGTTTATTTAACCAACACCAACATATATGAGAATCGTTTAAAACAAAATTAACAAAATATTAAAACAATAAAACTTACATAAATTGTACATAATACGCCATAGTAGCTCAGATGGTAGAAGGTACCCTCTCACAATACTGCGGTTTTCGACTTGTTATTTTTTGTTTTTCTGGGGCACACCTTTTCACTAGCACTGCCAGGACACTTCTCCCCGACTTTTGTTCACGGCAACAATTACTGCCGGATTTTCAAAATCAGCGAAAAATCAATACAGTTGCTCAATCAAATAAATGCCAAGGTAAATCGCATAATTGCAATGAACAATTATGTCGGCCCACTGTATTGATTTTTGCGATTTGCAAAAATCGAAGTGCAATGAAACTATATGCGAGTAAGTGATGAGCATGCCGATTTGTGACCGACTTTGATAGCGGAAATGATTGTGAAATATAAATGAAATTTTGATGGTTTCTCGAAATATAATTCTTTTAGGAAATCTAAATTAAATTGAAAAATCGGCTTCGTGACAATATTTTCTGTATTTAAAGAATCATCAATAACATTCGAAATAATGTTAGGTTGGTCATCTGTTATATTAGAAATATTATTATTTAAATTATCATTAATTGAATTATTGTTGGAAAATTTAGAATCATTTGTAGTAACTATATTAGAATTTAAAAAATTATTTGATAATAAAACATTTTGGTCACACAAAGTATTAGTTGTAAATACATCATTATTAATATTCGGAATATTAACATTTGTATTTATATTAGAAGAAGTTAAAGTTAAATTATTATCATGGTAATTTGAATTGATATTGTTTTTATTGGAAATTCTAACATTATTAGAAATATTATTTGGTTGATTTTTCTGTTTAATATCTCTATTTTTTAACAAATTATTAGGTTTATTAGATAGATTTAATCTAATTTTAGTACCTATCTCAAACGTAAAGTCTCTAAATTTTGTATCAAGAATATCAAATTCAATATTATGCAAACTTGAACTTAAATATTTGTGTATATTAATTAATTCAATATTGGTAAATTCTAAATTTCTATATGTTAATCTGATTGAGATATTTAACCAATTGAATTTAGCATTATTAATTATGTTTTTCACAAATTCTTCTTTACAGTTTGAACTGATATTAATGAATTTTGGAATTATCTTGTTTTTCTTACATTCATTTAGAAACCAAATGCGTTGATTAATCTTCGTCCTTTTGATAAGTAGTTTTCTATATGCAAGAACTGGATTGGTCAGAATCACCTCCATTATAAAATAAAATTAAAAAATAAAAAATTCTTGCGAGGATTTGGATAATCAATATTAATATCAAAAAAATAAAGAATTCTTATTATCCAACTTTATCAACAATTTATTATTGCAACATGTTTCACCAAATCATTGGCTTCATCAGGCAAAACTACAATATCTTATTATTTATAAAAAATATATAAACATAAAAGGAAACTTACAATTGAATGTGGATAAAAATAAAAATATTAGCAGAAACCAATCCAAATATAAAAATATAAACAAAAACCAATAAAAAATAATATAAACTTCTTCCAAAAAAATATGTAAAAAATAGGTAAATGTAATTGCAATGACAAATATGTCAAACAAAATATTTTATTTATGAAACACACTATGATGTAATGATGTTTTAATAGTTGCATACTTGTTTATAAAGTTAATTTTAATAATTTATTTAAAAAATCATGATGTGGACAATCTATTTGTACATTTAAGTTCCTAACTAATACATTATTAGTACTTTTATATTGGGTTGGTGCATAATTATCCGGCGTTTTTTAAACAATCTTTATTCTGAAAAAAAAAAACATTTCTACAAAAATATTTTTTTATAATATTTTTTTATAATATATGGTCATTCCGGAGCGTAGTCACCATCTACTTCAAGAACTGCTTCCCATTTGCTTGGCAGAAGATCGATTCCCCGGGCAAAAAAGTATCTGTTCTTGGAGGCAATCCATGATTTGACATTGGCCACCAAGCTATCCAAATCTTCAAATGTTTTGTTCATCTGCCAATTTTTCGGCTGCTAAAAGGGCCTGGTTGTCGAAATCTGATTGTCTACCTCTTCCTGGCCGATCTAAGCTAGTGTCGCCAGATTTGAAACGGGCAAACCATTCCCTGCATTGAGTTTCGCTTATTGTTCTTTCGCCAAAGAGCTCGTTTAGATCGCGCGCTGACTGCGCTGCTTTCCATCCCTTTTCAAAGTGGTAAAGCATAATATGCCGAATGTGAATGTGATTATCAGCACGCATTTTTATAAACTGATAATAAAATAATATTTTTATTTAAAAAAAGTAAACAAATAAGTTATTTTTGTTCAAAAATGAAAACGTGTACAAAACGCCGGATAATTATGCATCAACCCAATATATTTCTATGTTTTCTAAGTAATTTAATAAGGAATTGTCAAGAACTGTATGCAAAATTTTAATATTGTCTTCTATAAAAGTATTCTTAGAACTAATAATGTGATCAGCAAAATGAGATTTATCAACATTTTTCAATCTAATGGCAGCAGAATGTTCTTTTATTCGAATAGAGAATGATCTCCTAGTTTGTCCAATATATTCGGCATAACAATCATTACATTTTAATTTATATATACCACTTTTCGAAAGTACATTATCTTTTTGTTTGTTATTTTTGTAAGAAAAGATATTATTGGAAGGGGATGCAGAAAGACATTGAAAGTTACATCAAAAAATGTGTAAGTTGTCAATCCAATAAAATTTCTAGGCGTACTAAAATGCCCATGGAAATTACAAAGACTTTAAAAGTTAAAAAGTATTTTTGGATATAGTAGGTCCTCTGCCTTATACGAATAATAAAAATATGTACATTTTAACTATTCAAGATGACCTTACAAATTTTTCAGAAGCTATCCCATTGGAAAATCAAGAATCAGAAAACGTTGCAAAAAAATTAATAGATAAATTCATTTGTAAATTTGGTATACCACAAAAATTCCTTATTGACCAGGGAACGAATTTTATGAGCAATTTATTTAAAGATATGTGTAAATTATTAAAAATCAAAAAAATCACTTGTTCGGCATATCACCCTCAATCAAATGGTGCTTTGGAAAGAAGCCATCGTACCTTGAAAGAATACATTCGTCATTTTATTAATATAGATCAACATGATTGGGATGAATATATTCCCAAAGCAATTTTTTCGTATAATACAACTCCACATACATCAACAGATTATTCACCTTTTGAGTTAATTTTTGGATGTAAAGCCAATATTCCAAATTCAATTTCAGGCCCTCCCACTCAAAATTATAATTACAATGATTATTTAACAGATTTAAAATTTAAATTAAATACTAGTCATGAAATAGCTCGAGAAAAATTATTAAAAAATAAAGAAATCTCAAAGAATTATTATAATCAAAATTTAATTGTTCAAAATTTTTCGGTAGTAGACCAAGTTTTGTTACATGATGAATCTGTAAGACGCGGACGTAGCGCGAAATTAGAACCAATTTGGATAGGGCCTTATGTCATTATATCTCAAGAATCTCCAGTAAATTACAAAATTAAAAAAGGAAATAAAAATATAATTGTTCATGCCAATAGGCTCAAACATTTTTATGATTAATTATAATTTAAATTAGGTCTGAGATCCATTGCAAACTTTAATGATTAACGATTTATCAAGATGTGATATGATGAGGATAAAACTGTATCAACACGTAAATAGTGAAGTTGTGAAAGTATTGTGCAAATTGTGTTTTTATATATAATTTTTATGACAATTTTCGTGTTTTATGTGTCTATTTTAGATATTTAAAGATAAATTTTTATTATGTGTAATTAGACGCTTTTAAAAATAATATTTTATAAAAGCTTTTTCTGTAGGGGCAGGTATGGTACCCGAAATCAAATCAATTACCCATATGCTAATTTTAATGTATTTATTTTAATGTATAATTATTCAGAAGAAGACAATAATTTTTGTTCATTATTTTTGAAAATTGAAATAATGTTAATTTTTATGGTCCATTGCACATTTTAAATATGAAAACTGTGTCGTATGTTTTCTTAATCGTGTTTTTATATATTTTGTATTTTCTGTTTTTGTGACGCTTTTAAATAATCCTTATTATAAAAGCTTTTTCCATGGGGAAAGGTGTTGTGTATTTATTTTATTATAAACACAACCATCGGTACTCCGATCCTCATTAGGAATAATTGTATGTATATTTCATAGTATTAGTTTATATTGTAATAACCATTTCCTAATTTCTGGATTTCCCCAAGATGATATTTATTGGAACCAGTAATTGACCACCCTTTCAGGTAGGGTAGGTAGGATATTAGGTATTATTCAAGTCTAGCTATAGTGTTAGAAATAAGAAGTAAGATCATTCACGTTTTAGATTTAGTATAAGCAACACATAACTCTTGTTTGGTTCGCCAAAGCGACTTGTCGCATTATTTAAGTTATCTGTATCTAAGTGTAATTCTCCGCCGTACTATTGCGTTTAATAAATTGAGTCAACTGATCCATGCATTTCATTTGGATTTGGTAGAATCCTTAAATCTACCTGGTGGCGGCAAATACTACGCATTTAAAGAAGTCAAGTTGGTTAAGTTATAAAACCAAAACAAACAACCTTTAACAACACTATAGCAAAGGAAAATAGAATAAAAGAATTAAAATATAATTTAATTTCTATCTGGGAGTGTGATTTTAAAAAGGATATGCAAAACAATGAAAATTTAAAATATTTTATTCAAAATTTAAATCTAAATACAGAAATTTTAAATCCAAGGGATGCATTTTATGGAGGCCGGACAAATGCTGTAAAACTTTACAAGAAATGTATCGAAAACGAAAAAATTCATTATTTTGACGTATGCTCACTGTATCCTTATGTAAATAAATATGGAAAATATCCTGTGGGGCATCCTAAAATACACATAGGGAATGTTGAATGCTCTAAATTAGATTTAAATATTATTGATGGGTTGATTAAATGTACAATTTTACCACCACAAAATTTGTATCATCCTTTTCTTCCCTACAGGATGCATAATAACTTATGTTCATTTTGTGTAGATCGTGCGCGGAACAGTTAAATAATTCATCATGTAATCATACAGAATCAGAAAGAGTTATTACAGGTACTTACGTCATGGATGAAGTTAGAAAAGCCATGAGTTTAGATTATAAAATCAAATTTATTCATGAAATTTGGGAGTATAAAACTGTTAAATATGATAAAGATACAAAGAGTGGCGGTCTTTTTCATGAATATATCGATCATTTTTTAAAAGTTAAGCAGGAGTCTAGTGGTTGGCCTGAAGAGTGTATAACAAAAAATGACAAAGATATTTACATTAAAAACTATTACGATAAAGAAGGAATCTTACTAAATGAAAACAATATTTCTTATTATTATGTAAAACAACTTTTTGGTCTTTTTCCGAATTGTTTTATTCTAATGAAATTAATACATAGAAAACGTTTCGACCTACTTTGAGGTCATCATCAGTCCTAAAAAGGTACATAATTAACATTTATGACATCTACAATAAAAACTAAAACTATAAAAATTATAAAAAAAATTTTTTTAAAAAATTGAGCAACAATTTTAGTGTTGAAAAACGTGACATATGTTTTTTTATTATACAAATTATTTTTAATCAAGTTGGAAAATGGTTTGGTTGTTTACCTTCGTATTGTAAAATATTAGAATAACGTCTAGAGTAGTATATGTAACAGGCGTTGTGGAACACAATTGAAACAATCAAACAGTGAAGCATTTACTTCTTTTTGCTAACTAAAATTATTAAATCCATGTGATAAAATATGGTTATGTTTTTGTAAATTATTTACCTGGAGCATAAATACGTCTACCGTATGCGAAATAATTATCAACTTAACTGAAATTTTGTTAATTATTATAATTTTTAATAGAATCACGTGGAACAACTTTTTGACATTTGACTTTTGGGTGGTATGTCAAATATAGATAAATTTAAAAAAGAATTCCAAATTTTGACAGTTTAAAATTTTTTTTTGTTTGAACGCAACCACTTATACACTTAAAATTAATTACAAGACGAATGGTTGAGAAGTAACAAAACCAAACACAAAAAAGAGGGAACCACTATTTAAATATGTTGTTAATTTTACATTTGTAATATATGACAATAAAGTCTACTGAGACCTTGGGTATCTAATTTATAGTTTACAGTTTCATTTTTTTGGATATGAATCATTTCACTTAGCATTCGTTTTCTGTAATTATGTTCGATGTCTAAAATTTTAACTTTTTCAAAATCAAATTCATGGTTTGTTTCAAATCTGTGTTGGCTAAGTGCTGTCTTTTCCCTCTTACTTGCATTGGCAATCCTACAATCTCTTACATGTTGTTGGACTCGGCTCTTTAACCTTTGGGATGTTTGTCCTACATAACTACAACTACAACCTTTGCAATTTATCAAATATACCAAATCAAATTTTTCTGAGTCTTCATCTTTGTCCTTCAATTTTGAATAGACATTGCCTATTGTTTTGGTTTGATAACCAACTATACTTGAATTGTTGGTTGCTAAAGACTTTTTTAATTGATAGAATAAGTTGTTAATGTATGGTATTCCAAAATATATCTTTGGTGAGGAATTGTTGGTTGGATTATTAATTATGACACTATTATTTATGATTCTATTAATCAATTTTGGCGGATAATGATATTGAGATAGAGTCATCTTCAGTTCTCTGATATTTTTTTCCCAAAAACTTTCATGGCTAAGTTTGATAATTTTATTATACATCTGAGTAACTATGTTAACTTTCTGGTTTAAAGGATGACTACTGTGAAAACTAAGTACCCGATTTGTGTCGCAAGGTTTTTTGTACAAATCTGTGATAATTTTTTGGTTGGAATTAATTAATCGTAAATCTAAATAGGGAATACTGCAATTGATCTCAACTTCAATGGTGAACTGTAAATGGGAATTAACTGAATTGAAAGTATTTATAACGACATCCAATTGGTTCTCAGGAATCAAAGTGATAACGTCATCAACATAGATGTATAGAAAGGGAAGTTTGAAGGGTAATTTCTCTTGCGCTTTTTTTAAAACAAGATCTACCACTAGTTCTGCAAATATTGGGCTGATTGGGGCCCCCATTGGGCATCCAAATATCTGTTTGTAATAAGCATTATTGAAGCAAAAATAACTATTATTGAAAAAACTTTCTATAACCTCCAAAAAGGTCGAACGGTCTATTGTTGTATGAACCTTCAGGTCATCCCATACTAAATTAATGGCCTCAACTACCAATTCTTTTGGAATGTTGGAAAAAAGATTGACTACATCTAAAGAAACCAATTTATGGCCAGGAGGTATGGTTACGTCGGAAATTTTGTCTAGTAGTTAGTAACTATTTTTTATGTTGTGTTTGAACGTGTCTTTCAATTTATTTAAGATGTCCGCTGTAAACTTTTGGAGGTGGTAGTTTACTGAATTGATACATGATACAATAGGTCTATAAGGTCTATTCGTTTTGTGAACCTTTGGAAGGCCATACATTTTTGGTATATTGGGATGTTTGATTTTTAATTTTGAAAATTGTTTTTCATCTATGTAACTACAGTTCAATAACTTATTTAAAACAACATCAGTATTTTTTATAGTTTGATTAAGGGGATTCTTTTTAACCAATTGATAATGAGTTGTATTCTCAACAATTAAGTTCATCTTTTCAAAATATTCATCTTTGGTAATGATAGCTGATTTTTTACCCTTAAAAAAGTCTTTAGCAACCAACAATTCAAGTATAGTTGGTTATCAAACCAAAACAATAGGCAATGTCTATTCAAAATTGAAGGACAAAGATGAAGACTCAGAAAAATTTGATTTGGTATATTTGATAAATTGCAAAGGTTGTAGTTGTAGTTATGTAGGACAAACATCCCAAAGGTTAAAGAGCCGAGTCCAACAACATGTAAGAGATTGTAGGATTGCCAATGCAAGTAAGAGGGAAAAGACAGCACTTAGCCAACACAGATTTGAAACAAACCATGAATTTGATTTTAAAAAAGTTAAAATTTTAGACATCGAACATAATTACAGAAAACGAATGCTAAGTGAAATGATTCATATCCAAAAAAATGAAACTGTAAACTATAAATTAGATACCCAAGGTCTCAGTAGACTTTATTGTCATATATTACAAATGTAAAATTAACAACATATTTAAATAGTGGTTCCCTCTTTTTTGTGTTTGGTTTTGTTACTTCTCAACCATTCGTCTTGTAATTAATTTTAAGTGTATAAGTGGTTGCGTTCAAACAAAAAAAATTTTAAACTGTCAAAATTTGGAATTCTTTTTTAAATTTATCTATATTTGACATACCACCCAAAAGTCAAATGTCAAAAAGTTGTTCCACGTGATTCTATTAAAAATTATAATAATTAACAAAATTTCAGTTAAGTTGATAATTATTTCGCATACGGTAGACGTATTTATGCTCCAGGTAAATAATTTACAAAAACATAACCATATTTTATCACATGGATTTAATAATTTTAGTTAGCAAAAAGAAGTAAATGCTTCACTGTTTGATTGTTTCAATTGTGTTCCACAACGCCTGTTACATATACTACTCTAGACGTTATTCTAATATTTTACAATACGAAGGTAAACAACCAAACCATTTTCCAACTTGATTAAAAATAATTTGTATAATAAAAAAACATATGTCACGTTTTTCAACACTAAAATTGTTGCTCAATTTTTTAAAAAAAATTTTTTTATAATTTTTATAGTTTTAGTTTTTATTGTAGATGTCATAAATGTTAATTATGTACCTTTTTAGGACTGATGATGACCTCAAAGTAGGTCGAAACGTTTTCTATGTATTAATTTCATTAGAATAAAACAATTCCGAAAAAGACCAAAAAGTTGTTTTACATAATAATTTACATTAATCGGAACAAAACTTTCCTCCTCAATCAATATTTCTTATAACTCTGGTATGAGGTATATAGCAAAACTGCAGCTGAATTCTTTCTGGGGTAAATTTGGATAAAGAGAGAATTTACAACAGACATCGGTTATAAGTCAACCTAATGAACTCTTTGATTTATTAAATAATCTAGCCGTTATTGTTCAAAACATATTGATTATTAACGATTATTTACCCCAAAAAAACAGTCAATGTTGTTATTGCAGCATATACCACATGCCATGCCAGATTAGAGTTATATCAATACTTGCAGACATTGTTATACGGTATTCTTTATTTTGATACTGATAGTCTAGGCTTTGTAGCAAAATCGGGTGAATACATACCAACAACTGGAAATTTCTTAGGAGATCTAACAGACGAGTTGGTTGCGTATGGTAAAGGGAGCTATATAACCGAATATGTTAGTGGGGGACCAAAAAATTATGCTTATATTGTATACTCACCTGCAAATAATGAATCTAAAATAGTATATAAAGTAAAAGGTATCACTTTAAATTTTCAAAATTCTAAATTTGTAAATTTTCAAGTTATGAAAGATCTTATATGCAATAATATTTCGAATATAGGCTTTGAAGATAAAGAAATGTTGGACCCAATATTTATTTATAACGAGAGAAAAATTTGTAGGACTAAAGACTTTTTAATAATTTCTAAACCTGAGATAAAAATATACCAGCAAACCTATATGAAACGAAAACGCGAAACTTCAACTTGTGATACGTATCCATATGGTTACAAGAAAAAATAAGTAATGGCACTTTCGTATACGATTTTTAATTTATAAATTGTAAACCTTTTTATACTTTTTTCGTATTTATTTAAAAATTTTTGTTTTATTAAATTAGTTTAGTTTGTTGAAATAATATTGACAACTTTGTATTATTTTATAAAACAACACGCCCTGATATTAAAGAAAGATTTTTTATTTAATTACTCAATACAATGTTAAGTTCCCATAGGGTACTAAAATTTAATCTTATTCCTGTTGATTATTATAATTTATTGTATTATTTTATGAAATATTTTCTTTTATTGCAAATAAAAATTTACACTCTAGTACAATTGTCTTTTTATTTATTGTGTTTACCTAAATTTATCGTAATATATAAACAGTAAGTATAAATTTATGGTTTTGTTTTAATTAGACCATTAAGTAAAAAGTCGTTGATTCAATAACTCCAAACAATGGCTTGTCAATTTAAACATCCCTTCACGAGTATTATAGCAGGCCCTACGTCATGTGAGAAGACTGTATTTATAAGTAAATTTATAAAATTAATAAATAAAATGTGTGACACCCCCTTTAATAAAATCATTTGGTTTTACGATGAATGGCAACCTTCTTAAAACATACCAGGTGTTATTTACCGCAGGGGTCTACCTGAATTTGAGGATGACGATATGGGTTAGGAGCCTACACTTGTTGTGATTGACGACCTAATGAGGGAAGCCGATAATAAAGTTGTTGACATTTTTACAAAGGGTTCACACCATAAAAATATAAGCGTGCTTTTTATATCCCAAAATCTGTTTTATCAGGGAAAGGGTCAGAGAGATATTTCTCTAAATGCACTTTATATTATTTATTTTAAAAATCCTAGACATAAAACACAAATTCAGTATTTAGCACGGCAAGTATCACCAGATAATACAAAGTTTATTCTGGAAGCTTATAAGGATGCTACCCTAAAACCCCATGGTTATATGATTTGATCTCAAACAAGACACACCAGACGAACTTCGGTACAGAACAAATATTTTTCCCGAAGAAGAACCAGTTATTGTTTACGTTCCTAAGAAACACGTTCCTAAAATAGAGCAAAAATATTATAGCTTATAATGGACACGCACTATAATTGATAACGCCGATTCTTTAAAATCTTTACTGAAAGCGAAACCACCTGTACGAAAAGCTTTATTAGCCTGTTCTGATAAAAAATTAGTTCACTGCATCTGTGAGAGTGTATTAAACACGTTGTCTAGTAACATTCCCTTATCAAAGTATCAAAAATCAAAGTTATGGAAGCATAAATCTACTCTAAGACGTCTTGCTAAGAAAGGTGAAACAGTCACAGCTAAGAAAAAAATATTAGTCCAAAGTGGGGGTGCATTCCTACCTTTTATTCTGGGACCTCTGTTATCAGGTGTATTAAGTAGCATATTCAGCAAATAAAGCATGGATCACGCTAGGAAAATGATGCTTATATCTCCGGAAAATTTTAATAAGATTCAAAGTTCATCATCATCTTCAGACACTCTAACATCCTTAGATAATAAAATGAATAACATTCTTAAATCGACAAAATGTGATTACGAAAAATGGCATCAGTATGATAGTGTACTACCGCGATATTTACATTTTGCTGGAGAACAACGGAAACCAATCAAGCTACCTATTATAGAAAATTCCATAAACGGGAATGAAACGAATCTTGATGTTGAATCATCTGCCGAAAAAGTTATCCCCGTACAAAACGAGATAATAAGTAGCCTACCCCCAACTTTAAAAAATAAAGGTAAAATGCTGCTGGATTATTTAAACGGTTTTGATACAATATCTTGGGATGTGCTAGGACATGTAAAAATACAAGGTGTGCAGATACCCAATTCAAATATTATCGACTTGTTTCATGACGTTTTAAGAAATAGAAAAACTGGTAGCCCTCGCGGTTGGGAGACTTTTCTAACAGAGCTTAAGTTTAAAAATGTACCGATGGAGTTAGTTGGAAATTTGCGCAGAAGAAGTTATCTGATTACGAATACACCTAAATCTATTTCACCAATTTTTGCTTCACGCAATTTTACAACACCGAAAACAAGCACACCTAAAACACTAGACAGAACCTTGTCTGATTACGAAGGTGAAGCTGACGATGAGTCAAAGATACGTAGTTTAAGTAAATGGGAAAAATTTAGCTGGGAGTCTAAACTCTAATTAGAATTATGGAAGCGGCTTCGCTAAAAAATTTTTTCAATGATACGAAACACTCTACAGCATTTACGTCAGCAAAACCGTTAAAACATCATTCCGAATTACCTATCAAAACTGTTAATGAGTGGTTAAGTTCTCAGGATTCTTATACTTTACATAAACAGGCCAGGAAAAATTTTCGGAGAAACTGCTATAGCGTAAATTATATTGACGATTTATTTCAAGCTGATTTGGTCGATTTAAGAAGTTTGGCCGAACACAATGACAATATTAAATACATTTTAACTGTTATTGATGTGTTTAGTAAGTACGCGTGGGTTAGACTTCTAAAAAATAAAACGGGTGGTGAGGTTTGTGAGGCGTTTTTAGATATTTTTAAAAGTGACGAGAGAATACCTATTAATATTCAGACGGATAAAGAAAAAGAATTTTTAGCAAGCAAAGTGCAGAATTTATTTAAAAAATATTATTAATTTTTATGTTGTTGAAAGTCCAGACATAAAAGCATCCGTTGTTGAGCGTTTTAATCGAACAATAAAGACTAGAATGTTTAAATATTTTAGTTATAAAAATACGTTTCGTTACGTTGACGTTATCGATGATCTCGTAAAAGGATACAACAACAGTTAGCATCGTACAACGTCGAAAATGTTTTGGAAGTTTGGAAAAACACCATAAAAAATTATAAACTTAAGCCTAAGAATAAGAATAAAAGTCGATTTAAAGCGTGTGATTACGTTAGAATAACTAGATTCAAAGATGTATTTGAAGAAGGTTATTCCAATACCTTCAGCACTGAAATATTTAAAATTGTAAAAGTAATTATGAGAATACCTGAAGTGTACCGTATCTGCGACTTAAATGGGAAACCCATTGAAGGTGTATTTTACAAGGAAGAGTTACAAAAAGTAAAGTACGATCCTCTGGATAAATATCAAATAGATAAAATACTTGCCTCTATAAGAAAAGGTGTTAATCGTATGCATCTCGTCAAGTGGAAAGGGTATAACGATAAATTTAATTCGTGGGTGAAGGCATCGACAATAGAAGAAATATGAAAAAGGATTTTTACATTACTTTACTAAGTAATAATTCTATGAACTATTACCCTGAGAACAAGACATCTCACTTTTATAGCAAATTACCGAAGACCATTAAATTAGAAGGTGAATGGCAGGTCGGCCTTTCCGAAATACAGATCCCTTGTTCGATATTTAGTGTAAACGAATTTCAAAACGCAATCTGGATTCAAATTAACAATAATGTTATAGAAAAGGATCATATAGTACCTGGAGACTACAGAAACATTGATGAAATAATAAATGCTATGAATTCATCAGAAATTCTTTTAAAACATAAAATAAAAGCTTCTAGTGGTACTGCAAACAAAATAACTATAGTATGTGCGTCAAAAGACATAACTTCGGTTACTTTTGCCCCAAAGCTATCGATGTTGTTAGAATTTGATCCTTACACTAATGTGATTAGTGAAAAACATACCTCAAGAGGATTCAATATTCTCGGAGGAATTCCTGATCTTTTTATGGTGTATTGTGATATCATTGAACCACAGATTATATCCGACGTCCATTCAAAGCTTTTAAGGATCACTAGCCTGATAAACGTTTATCGTATTACATACGACCGACCTCATTATGTTGATGTTCTCCGTAGAGAGTTTGAAACTATAGAGATAAATATCAGGACTGATACCGGTGATTTAGTACCATTTCAGTTTGGTACGTCGTGTCTAAAACTACACTTTAAAAAGGTTACCTAAAATGAAGTCTTGTCCGTATCATACATATTACGCATCACAGGCTGGAAATGGAATTGTCACAATTGGGTCGTTCAGGCCTTGAAACGAGCGGGTCGCAATGCTCCGACATGTTTCTCTTTCACTCTAACAGTGCTACCAACCAACAAACCTAACGGGGCGAAAATAACTAAATTATAGATTTTTATTTAATGCATTTTTTCAATTTTAAACATTTTAAATATTATTTTAAAAAATAAGGAATAAAAATATAATATACCACAATTTTTATTTAAAAGTATAAGAAGTTTAATTATTTTGTCAAACGAATTTGATTTCTATGACATTTTTTTGTATATATAACCTATAAATTAAATTTTTAAATGCTAACTGGAATGTTGCAGAATTTTATTTTTTATGTTGTATTTTTATTAATCTGTTAGCGAATTATCTAGGAGCCCAAAATGAAGTGCTATTATAAAAATTTCAAAAACGACACCCGCGAAATTTATAGGTTATATATACAAACAAATGTCACAGAAATCAAATTCATTAGACAAAATAATTAAACTTCTTATACTTATAATTAAAAATTGTAGTATATTATATTTTTATTCCTTATTTTTTAAAATAATATTTGAAATGTTTAAAATTGAAAAAATGCAATAAATAAAAATCTATAATTTACTTATTTTTGCCTCGTTAGGTTTGTTGGTTGGTAGCATTGTTAGAGTGAAAGAGAAACATGTCGGAGCATACCGACCCGCTCGTTTCAAGGCCTGAACGACCCAATTTATAAAGGTGCCAATTTTCAAAAGGGTCATGGTATAGGGAGTTTTCTTGGAGGTCTCTTTCGGACAATCATGCCATTAATAAGTGGCGGATTGCGAACTCTCGGAGGAGAAGTTTTAAAGGCTGGGTCGAATATAATTTCCGATATTAGTCAACATAAATCACCAAAAGAATCGTTTCGTAATAGACTAGTGGAAACGGGACATACCTTAAAACGTAAGGCGATTGATAGACTGGAGCGCATGGTTGGGAGTGGTTTCAAAAGAAGACGTACAAATAGTAAAATTAGCAAGAAAAAAATCATTTCATCAAAAGCTCTTCTTGTGAGAGGAGTGGACCGTAAATTAAAATATTCTAAACGAAAAGATATTTTCGGTTAAGATGTCATTTTTACTTACTTTATCCCACGAGTCTATAAAATCTGAACTCGATTTATTTGCCGTGCCCACGACTCAAACCAATGTTGAAAGTGGTAGCTGGATTGATTACAAGCCTCTTTCATCGTTAAGTGAAGATTCCCCCATAGAATTTATTGTACCAGGAAATGGAGACGAATATTTAGATTTGTCGCATACTTTGTTGCATTTAAAAGTTAAGGTTGTAAAAGGAGATGGTACAGCTCTTACTGCTGCAGAAAGTGCAACCGTTAGCTGCGCTAATAATTTACTTCACACCCTTTTCACTCAAATTGATGTATATTTAAATCAAAAACTTGTTTCTCCACCTACGCCTACAGAGCATACATAGAAACCTTACTAAATTATGGTTCGGAAGCAAAAAGAACTCATCTCAGCGCTGGTTTATGGTTCGATGACACTCCTGGTTCTATAAATGTGATAGGTGACGATAACAGCGGATTTCAGGCTAGAAAAGAGTTTTTAGTACTAAGTAAAAGTGTAGACCTCATCGGTCACCTCCACTGTGATATATTTAATCAGGATAAATTTCTGTTAAATGGCGTTGAGTTGAAAGTTAAGTTAGTACCTTCAAGACATGCGTTTGTGCTATTGTCAGCAGTTGCAGGGGTTAAGGTTGTAATTCAGGAAACCGGACTTCTTGTACGACGAGTACGACCGTTCTGGGATTCTGGTGATCACTGGGTCGCTATGTACATCAATAAAAACAAAGAAGGAGTATATTTTGATAGTTTTGGACGTCCTCCTATAAATAACGATCATTTAATTTTCTTAACGCCACTGTAAAAGGGTTTTGTATAATGATAAAATTTTGCAACATGTAAATTCCGATGTATGCGGAAAATATTGTTTAGTTATTTTATTATACTTAGTTAATAATGGTAATTTAATAGATTTTCTTTCTCTATTTACTGATAATATGAAAAATAATGATTCTGTAATTAATAAGTTATTTAAATTGTATTTTAAAAATTTGTATTATAATTCTTATTATTATAAGTTATATATGTTACGGTCCAAGTAATTAATCGGTTTGTATTAATAATAGCCGGTTATTATTAATACTAACCGAATAACTAGGTTAATTCGATTAATATCTGCAAATTTATCACATTAACCGGTTAGTATTAATACTTCACGGTAGTTACTGGTAAAAGTAATAATTTTCACGAGGAGTGTAAGAAAGACAATATCCCAGCGTACATGGCCACAAAAAGCTTAGTGTGCGTGCAGATCCCATGCTGTTTCCTGCGCTAAAAGAAGTTATATTACGCACGTGCATTTCTTTATTTTTTATTAAATCGTGAGGTCGTGCGTACCCATAACCAAAATGGGAGATTTAGACATAATGAAGACTAAATTTAATGACCATCTTGAAATGCTGAAATTAACAAAAGGAAAAGATCATCAGTTATTTACAACAAATGAGTATTACTCGTTCTTATCGGAAGTAAAAAGGACCAAAGCAAAGACTTCTGAAAAAACACCTGCAGATTATCAACGCTTATCAAGGTACGATATTGTAAAAATTGGAAACGTTGAGAAACTTGTCGTGCCTGTTCAAAATGAGAAAGACCCAATTATATATTACACTTTCATGAAAGAAAATTTTCAATTAATTCATGGGTGACGTAATAGAATGATGAAAGAGATTAAAACGAGGTACAAGAACATCACAGTTGAAATTATTACAGTATATTTAAACCTTTGTAAACCTTGCCAAAAAAAATTGAGCATTCCGAAAAGAGGGCTCGTTGTTAAACCAATTAGAAGTAGTCACTTCAATTCGAGATGTCAAATTGATTTAATTGACATGCAATCGCAAGCCGATGGCGTTTATAAATTTATAATGGTGTATCAAGACCATCTAACGAAATTTATTCAACTAAGAGCATTAAAAACAAAACGAGCCGACGAAGTTTCATACCATTTATTGAATCTGTTCACAATATTTGGGGCCCCGTGCATCTTACAAAGTGACAATGGTCAAGAATTCGTGAACAAAATCATTGAAGATGTCTGCAGTATGTGGGACGAGCTTAAAATTGTTCACGGAAAACCGAAACACAGTCAATCACAAGGTTCTGTTGAAAGAGCGAATCAGGATGTAGAAAAAATGTTAGCTACATGGCTTGAAACAAATAAAACAACCAAATGGTGGGAAGGGATCAAATTTATCCAATTTATGAAAAACAGAGCCCATCATTCTGGTATAGGTCGTAGCCCCTACGAAGCCATGTTTGGCTGTAAAGCTAGAGTAGGTCTTAAATCATACTTACGAGTTACGAGTAGATACCTTAATAGATATCACGACTGAAGATGAACTTGAGGCGATCTTAATAGATGAAGACATTGAATCAGAGAAAGCAATCTCCGAAGAGGATCGCGATATTGGAGAAGAGGATGTGGACAATGTGAAAATTCAAGATTCGAGTGAAAATTTGCAGTTCATGGATGTTGCAGGCCCAAGCAAAACCCAAAAGAAGAGTATTAGCCCAATTGAAGAACAATCTGTTTCAGACATCATCGAGAAAATTATTTCCAATGTAGAATTAGAAAAGAATGATAAATCTGAAAAAAATGTTTCCTTTGTCCTCAATGAAATGTCACAACAAATACAAGAATCTCGAAACTCAGCTAAATAGTCACTAATTAAGCAGGCTGAAAAAATGTTACGACTTTCAAAGACTAAATTTCCAGTTGCAAACGTAGGAGAAAGTGTTCGAGTAAAAATTCCAGACGTAGATAGACCTAACGCGGATAATAGAAATATTATAGCTGTAATATGTTCTATTGAGAATGAAAACCTATATAAACTAGGTACGGAATATGGTATTTTAAACCAACTCTATGCGAGGAACGAATTTACCATCTGCAAGGAATCTTTTATTTCAGTTAATGAAGTTCCAGATATCAAAATAAGTCTAAGAGAATGTGCTCGCAAGAATTCAAATTTAGGTGGACAAGGGTTTAAGTTTTGTGGTTGTACAGGTGATTGTAACTTAAATCGCTGCAAATGTAAAAAGTCAGAAATCCTTTGCAAATCGAAGTGTCACAAAAGCCTGTCTTGCAAACATTAATAAGTATTGTCTCCCTCGAAAATTTGTTTATTGTGTTTATTATTTACATAAAAACAATAATAAGAATTAGTATTTTATTTTAACTATTAGTATAACAATAGAATTAATCATATTTGTTTTATTTTCTGTCTTTGATATGAAAGAAATTGCATATGTGTATGTTTTATTTATTTGTCAAGTATGTTTATTAATTTTTAACAATAATTGTCATAAATAAACGTAAAATCATAAAATATTCTTTATTTTTATTAAATTTACCAGCACCTATTAAAAATTATTAATAATTACCGGTTAATGTACTTATTTGGTGTTTTTAATCACATTGACCAAATCATGCGGTTCGTATTAATAATATCCGGTAATTATTAATAATAACCGGAATTATTACATTAACCGTGACATATATATTATATTTTATATACATTTGATATGTAAGGTAAAATAAAAATAAAAGCAGTTTTATATAATATTTTTTTATTTATATCAATTGCCCATTTCACTTTATTACAATGTTATAATATTAGACATTTGAGTACATGAAATTATTGTATTCAACTTTTCTTGATATCTCTTCTTTTAAAAACTTGGGGAATTTTAATAGCATCTCACTTACTAATTCTTCATCGCAGCCGTTTTCGTTATGCATTTTTATAAGTTCCCTCCATAGTAACTCTTCTGTCAGTTCCTCTGCTGCTTCACTCCTGACCATCTCAATATAGGTGTTGATTGGGCCGTAATCAATTAACCTTATTCTATTAATTATATCAGTGAACCATACCGTAATAACATCTATCATCTTCAACGACTTTTCACCTAGGCACACTGATAATTCATTTTCCATATAGTATCTCACCTCCACGTAATTTTTATGTACTTGTAAGGAGTGCTCCGGCAGCAGTATCGGCCAAGCTAACTCCTTATTCTTCAACGTCGCTAAGGCCTCTGGTAGTGCGTTTACAAAGTTTCTGAAACTTTCTGACGAAAACCCGGGTCCGTTATCAAGACGAGGGTTGCAGATGATTACGGTTGCTTTATACTCAGAGTAAGGGTCCAAGCCGAATTTGATCACTTTGCTGCCGCTGGGGTTTAAAGGGAGCTGAATCTCTCGAAGCAGCCTATTCTTCTCACCCCAGTTCTAGTTGATGCCACCCAGATTCTTCTCTCTACCGTCGGCCTCATCCCAATTCTCTTCATACAATACCCGATTAAAACTCTTAATTATCTACCTTGATTTGTCATCTTCGTAGACTTGGTATACCCGGAGGTCTTCTTCGTAATTTTGGTGTTCGACATCGTTTGCAAAGAATAACTTTTTTGATCGATACTGTTGATATGGTGTGGGTAACCGCCCCAGAATACGCAATAGAGGTAGGAGCAACTTAACCATCGTTATCACCAACCTCCCAGAATACACAATAGAAAGACATTTTGAAAAAAGGAGGAGTGGAGGCAAGTCAAGGGCTACTACTGATATCTTAAAAACCGAGATTGTGATATTTTTGTAGTAAACGTATTAATATCCGTCTTTACAAATGGAATAACTTTTATCCGAAACATTTTTTTGTAACTATTGTAGTTAACGAAATAATCGACTTTTTAAAAAATTTAGTTTTTCGGTGTTTTGATAAATAATAAATAAATAAATAATAATTTATTACCAACAGCCCAATCGGCCAGTACAGTAACATAAAAGTAACAATAATAATATTTAACATAAAAACACATATAACACAAACGATTAAATACAGTATATATAATACAAAAGCGATTAAAATATTTAACGAGTTATAGATTCGGTAAGGAGTTGCTTAAAACCATTGAAAGTTAAGTTAAATATGTCAGCATTGCCACTAAGTGAATTATAATAATTACAAAGATTATGAATGGATGAGTTGAAGTGATATAGTGTACGAGCCCTAAAGGGTTGAAATGTCATTGAGTTTCTAGAAGCAAGTCTAGGCACATAGAAATTTAACATTGACAGTGTATTGGAGTCATCTACAAAGTTATTAAAAAGTTTGAAAACATAACATATTGATATAATTCTGTGATTATCATTAATAGATATAAATTCAAATTCCCTCATTAGCATTTCATAGGTTATTACTCTTCGATCAGGATATGTTTTGTATTTCCGAAAATAAAGATATTTGACTAATCGCTTCTGGATTCTCTCGAGCATTTGAATGTACTTATTGTAATACGGGGACCAGATAGTGCAGCAATAATTGACTTTACTTAATACATAGGATTTATAAAGTAATATTAGTGTCTTTGTTTCAAGAAGACTTCCGTTTCGTATAATAAACCATAAGCTCTTGATGGTATCCGCACACAGTTTTAAGATATGCTGATTAAATGTTAGACAGTCGTCGTACAATACACCCAGATCTTTTATTGAAGATTGCCTGTTAAGAACCGCACCATTTATTTTATAATTAAACACAACACTATTATTCTTACGAGAAAAAGTTACTACAGCACATTTTTAATATTAAGATGAAGTTCATTATGGTTACACCAAGTTTCAAGCACTGTGAGATCATCTTCAAGTGCCTTACAGTCGTATAATGACTTAATCTCACGATAAATTTTCAAGTCATCTGCATACAATAGCACAGATGACGACATCCTTTCCTCTATACCATTAATAAATAACAGAAACAGTAGAGGGCCCAGGTTTGACCCTTGGGGAACCCCACTGGTTGCTTGGTATACAGATGACGAGCGACCATTATAATGTACACATTGAACGCGTTTAAGTAAATAGGACCTTATTACGTCAATCACATTATCAGATATGTTAAACGTTTTTATTTTATTAAGTAGTATACAGTGCGAAAGACGTTCAGAGGCTTTCGAGAAGTCCGTGTAAATCACATCTGTTTGACCCATCTCATCCATTACTCCTGATAGGATTTGCGTGAAGTACAAAAGATTCGAAGTCGTTGAGCGATGACTCATGAATCCATGTTGAAGAGTTGAAATTTGACTACTTACTGCAGAATATAAGTGTTGCGTTGGGATCGCTTCAAAAACTTTCGAAAAGTTAGGAAGGATTGAAATAGGTCTGTAATTTTGAATGTCACTTTTGTCGCCTGACTTAAAAACAGGAACCACCTTCACCCTCTTCCATTCATTAGGGAAATGACCCGAGTCCAAAATAAGATTAAATATGTGGGTAAGTGGCTTTACCAGAATAAACGAGCAGTCCATTAGTAGAAATGCTGGAATTTTATCCAATCCCATGGTTACTGACGGCTTTAGAGCTTTTAACTGTTTTTCAACCTCATCTTCTGCAACGTGAAAATCACCAAGTTTTTTCGTTCATACATACATACATACGTCTGTTGAAGATGGAAGATATACGCTCTTAAAATGTGATGCAAACCCATTAATGACATCTTCTTCGGACATTAATGGCACTTCTCTAGAAGTGCCATTAAGTTTCATCATACCAGGTAGCCTTGTTGACTTTTTTAAGGAGTTTATGTAAGACCAAAATTTAGCTGGGTCATTAGAGATTTCCTGGTCACACTTTAAAACATAGTCTTTGTGGGCATTTTTGATTTCCACCTTAAGTTCCTTTCGCATAGTTTCAAATTTCACTTTACATGCCTCTATATTGTTTCTTAGAAATAATTTTCTTTGTTTGTCCTTCAATTTAATTTTTTTGATTATTTCCCTGCTGAACCAGACTGGGTACTTACAAGAGTTGCAATGAGAATTCCTTTTAGGTACGTGTTTATCAAATAATTCGTAGATTTTGGAATACAAAATTTTAGAGCTGTCCTCGACATTACCAGAATTACAAAGACTAGACCAATCAATACACAGCATATTCGCATAAAAGTTTTGTAAGTCAGCTTTCTTAAAATTGTAGTTCAAATCCAAACCGCCATCGAAATTCCTATTTCCTAACTCAGACAGTTCTAAGGCGCAGATTAACGCTGGGTGATAACTATCTTCAATCACCAAGGGATTATCATCATGTCCAACAGAAACTACCAAGTTTGTTGAAGTGATTACTAAATCAAGTAGGCGATCTTGTACATTTCGTATACTATTGATTTGTTTAAGATTACAGAAATTGAGAAATTCAAAAAGTCTTGAAGATGCATCATCAATTAATTCATTATTCAAATGTTTAGCAAATCTCGGTAAATTAAAGTGTCCGCCAATAACAATGTACTGTTCAGCATAAAACTTAAACTCAATGTGATCAAGAAGAGCATAGTACAAATCTATGTGTAAACTATGTGGAATGTAGATACTTAGTAAATATATGCATTTGCCATCACAATGGATTTTAGTGCAGACAGCATCAATTTCATTTATATTTAGTTGAAGATCAATAATTTCACACTTAAAACAATTCCTTACAGCAATTAAGGCGCCACCACCTTTCTTGTTGCATCTATCAGCTCTGAATACGTTATAATTACAACTTAATACCTCATTCTTAAAGATACCAGCATGCAACCAAGTTTCAGTAAGCAAGAGTATATCATAATCAGAAATAGTGCTATTATTCAAAAAGGTTGCAGTTTTGGTACCTAGGCCACTAACATTTTGATAATAGATTGATAGATTATCTTTACGACTTAAACGATTAGGTTGTTCGTAATTATCTAGTTTTTTTAAATTTGCGGACTTTCTAACAATCATTGGTTTATCGTTAATGAAGCGTAATATTAGGTCATGTTCCCCTTTATCCTTCCTACTATCTAGTTCACTGATACACTTCTTGAGCTCATCTCTTTGCAAGTAAGTTCTGTCTCTTTCAACTTTAATGTTTCGCGGTAGTTTATCTTTATTTTTAATAATCCTATGAACTGACTGATTTTTAAAGATAATCCTTAATGGTCTGGGCTTCTCGGATACTTTACCAAGCCTTATAATTGATTTAATATCCTCGGTGTCTGTTATGACGTTAATCAGTTGATTCAAATCAAAATCTTTCCGCTCTCCCCCATTCTCAGAAGCGGATTCAGGAATATTAAAGACCATAATATTATTTTTCTTACGTTCACGTTCCTCGAGCTCATGAAAAATATCATTTGTATTTGTACCTACTACTCTTTAAGTGAGTCGACCTTCTTCACAAAATCATTGACAGTTTTCTTTACAGAAATATTTTTCAATTCTAGCTCCTCCAATCTCCCGAAACGGTTCGTTAACACTTTCATGTCCTCACGTTGTTTTTCCACTTCTAACACCAGTGTAGTAATTGTAGCTTGCAATAATTTAACAGTCTTCGTTAAGTCATCAACTACGTTGATGCTGACCGAAGTGTCTGCAGGATTTAACATATTTTGCACTGAAAGGACTGACTTATCCCCACCCTGACAGCAGTCGAAGTCCTCTTCGTTCAGGAATCTACCAGTTTTTAGGTTATTAGCACAACTTGTGTGATAAACTAACTTGAAATTCACACAGTCTACTTGTGCTTTAACAACTGTTTTATTGCAACCTTTTTTAGAGCATTTATCCGACATGTTAAGTGATCAGCACAGAATACCGAAAAAATTTAAGATTAAGAGTGTAGAGTATAATAAATAGGAATAAGAGAGACAGGGATACAGAACTTCACACCTGCAGTGCCTGTTGCGGTGACTAATAATTAAACATACAAGAAAAGGCAACGGAGAGGTAACAAATATAATGATACACAGGATATATTGGATACAAGATATAAGAGACACAGTATAAGTCAGTCACGCCGCAGTTGCCTTAGTGTACAGATTTGACTATATAGGCAACTAAATGTACAAATATGCTTAAGCCAAGTATTGATAGATGGCGCCACTAGTCGCCAAAAAACAAACAGACACACGTTGCAAATAGACTACTTAACCTCACATATGATTTGAATAGAAAATAGTACTAACTTGATACCGTTTTACCTCAGGAAATATATT
The DNA here is from genome assembly GCA_963971135.1 of Stenus bimaculatus. Lineage (NCBI taxonomy): Eukaryota > Metazoa > Arthropoda > Insecta > Coleoptera > Staphylinidae > Stenus > Stenus bimaculatus. The sequence goes on from OZ020181.1 coordinate 28,628,397, forward strand.
GCCACACTCGACTTTATCACACCACTGACTAAAACAATTAATTTACATGATAAAACCACTACTTAAAGCAGAGCACAATACACGTTGTTCACCAATATACCTAAATTTAACTTTTGATAGTTTAAGATCAACAAAAAATGGAATGTTGCATTTAAATTAACAAAGTTGATACTACAATTTATACTAAACAATTTTGTCAATTTCAAAATTAACAAAAATTCAAATTTTGTCTTTGGTTTTAGTAATAATGTATTACGATTTTGAAATTTATTTGTTTTACAGTCGAATTATTTTAGTATGAATATCAAGTTCTACAATGTTACACCCAGAGATCGAAAAGGTCCTTTTAATATCATTTTTTTTGCTCACACTTTTCTCCGTTTGCCTCTCCGTAATTTGAAATATGTATTAATAAGCAAGTATTTTACTATTATAGAGATAACATGTGAAATATTTGTTACAACTATGATATAAAATAAGGAATTTTTTAAACCGCCTGTAAAAATTTATCTTTGTGGGATACGATTTATTAGCATTAAGGTGGGTAAAAAATAATCTTATGGATCATTAAAGATTTTACAATTTTAACCTTTTTTCAACTTTATTCAAATTTAATCAATTTATGAAAAATTGTTTTAAATTTGAGCAAATTATATAAAAAAAATTAATGCAAATATTATAGTTATTTATGCACCTAGGTAGTAAAGTGACTGACTTTAATCCCGACGATGTTTTGTTTCCCGAGGCAAAGCCGAGGGAAACAATCAGAGGAGGGATTAAATTCACTTTACTACCTCGGTGCATATAGAATTTTTTGCACTTTTTTAATAGGTAAAAGTTTCCACAATAATTTAATTATATGGCTATCGCTGTGACTAATATCGGTTGTCATCGGACGGCGACGGGTATTTTTATTCGCCCGTCAAAATGATTTATACAGCAAATTTCATAAAATATAGATAATTGTAGATTAATATTATAATTATTGTAATTGATTTTATAAATTTAAAACAATAATAATGAACTTCACAATAAATAAAGTAGGTAGGTTTTGATGCAGGAATAAAGTTTACCAAGTTTAAAAGATTTTGCCACATTTACAGATCTAACTAATTGATCGAATCGATTCAGTGTACACTTAAAACACCTTTAAATTTAAAATTTAGTATCAATCTATAAAATAATAAACCGTACATAATACAATCCCCGACCCCAGACTATAAATCAAGTTCCGTTCCAAACCAAACCAAATAAATTTATTAGAGGTTAGAATTCACTCAATATATTGGTGGTGTTTAGACTAGACTGAAGTTTGCAACGATTGTGATTTCACGGCAAATTCAGACAAATTACAAAATTATGACTAATTTTAATTTATAATGACAAGTTACATGAGCGGGAGTAAAGTGATGACAAATGACGTGGGCGGGAGTAAAGTAATGACAAGACAGGGAGTAAAGTAAAATTTGACAAGAGACAGGAAATGTGACGTTTTAGTCTCTATCAATAAGGACTAAACTAGCTCATTATATATAGAAAGTGCAAAAAGATTATTTTATTCCAAGCAAAATCATTATTTTGCCTGTCTAAATGACATAAAAGATTACTTTTGTTCAAACTAAATTATTTATTATTTCTATTGTTTTAATATTTTATAATTATTTTTTTTTAAATAAAATATATAAATATATTTTTTTTTAATTTTCAGATTTGTAAATACTGCCTACAATGTACCAATGGCCAAGATTAATCCTAGTCCTATCATCAAAAACTGAAAAATTCCTGATGCCGAAGAACGCAATCAAATGGTTAACAAGAAGAAATAAACAGAAGTAACTCATTATGCTTCAAAAATACACACTGCCTCGGAGAAATTATTTATATATTTTATGAAGTTTCACTTAAATTAAATTTATTTGTGGAAAGCCATATCACAGCCAAGGCTAACTTTTTTAAAATCAAGAATTTAACTTATTAGTTAAATTCTTGATTTTAAAAATCTGAAGTATTTTTATGCTGGAAAGTGAAGCAAACTAAGCATTCGAATACAATGGAGATATACATTATCAAGTACATTTTATCCAAATTGGTTTCTTGCCGCAAAAAAAGAATATGGAATACGCATTTGAAGATCATGCTACCAGTTATAAATAAATGAAATACCACCAATATTGCATAAGAATGCAGGAGGAATAAATCAAATCAATACATAGTGGTGAAATCCAAGAGATGACTCTCACATTTATATAAATTGGTTTAATATCACATTCCCAATTCACGTCAAATGTCAAATATTAAAAATGATGAAGTGAAAACAACTTATGGGTATCCAAATTGGTTTGTTTCAAAAATACAAACAACACCAAGTATTCAAAACCAAGAAGGTCAACAACTCACTTTATCCAAATTGGTATTATCTGCCAAACCAAATCAACTGTGAAAATCAAGAGGTTAAAGATCAACAATTTAAAGTGGCTTCATGTCAGCAGCCTAACAAATTCCAAGAGGTTGAAAGTGTAAAATCGACTAAATCGGCTTAATGTAAAAACCAAAAACAATGCGAATTTTTATAACCCATGAGGTTAAAAGTCACCATATCTGATTTATCCAAATTGGTTTATTTGAATAAAAAAGCCAACATTAAGTCCAAGAAATCAATGATAAACAATTTACATTAATCTTAATTGATTTCCTGTTAAAAATCACACAAATACCAAGCCGTTTAAAATAAAAATGTATGTTTACCTACATAAGTTTGATATCGAATACTAAAAAGCGAATGGTCAACAACTCATTTCTAAAATAATTTTAGCTTTTTAGAGTACTTCCTCTGATAATTGCGACATGCATTAGGAACAGTTTATTAAAGATAGTTTTTAACTTTTGCCTAACAAATATCAATATAATGATGCTTAAAACTGATGTTTATCAAAATTGGTTCGAAAACAATACAAATTAAAATTAACAGGTTAAAGGTCACCATATCTGATTTTTCCAAATTGGTTAAATATAATAAATCAAACCAATATCAAGTGTGGAAAACTACGAAATCAAAGATTAACAACTAATATTAATTTAAAACTGTTTTCATGTCAGAAGTCAGACAAACTTCAAGACTTTGGAAGTAAAAAACTCACATTAATTTAAATTGGTTTCAAATAAAAAAAACAAATTCTAAAAAAGAAAAGGTTAATAATCTACAAATCAGATTTATGCAAATTAGTTTTTTGTATAAAAACAAGCCAAACTGAAGTATTAAGAATCCAAATGGTAAAGATTAACAACTCACCTTCGCCCAACTTGCCTTTTTTGGCAAAAACCGATGCAAAATAGAGTATTGAAAATCATAAGTTTAAATGTCAACAGCTAACATTAATCGAAGTAGGTTTTATTACTTAGGGGAGGGTGGGCCACAATGGATCAAAATTTACGTATTCGTTTCAAATGTCTCACAGAATCAACATGATTCTGGAATCAAATGATCATAGGTGTCTAAAGACTAAAGTCTTCTGAGTATCATTTCTATATAAAAAACCGATTGAAGTTTTAAATTAAAAAAAAAAAACAGTAGTGGACCACAATGAAACAGCTTGTGTTATACAATGAAACACAAGTAAAGGCACTAAATAAATTATATATATTTACTTAATATGTGGATATGTTACGGGCCACCTGGAAAATAGGTCATTGTGAGCAATGTCCGGGCATTGTGAAGATTGCCCAGTAGGAGCGGGCAATGTTAGCAATTTCATCCAATTACCAATATTGCCCAGACATTTTATACAATGCCCATGATTTTTTGGGCATAGTAAGTAATTATGAAAATCATTCAAAATAATATTAAAAAAATAGAAAACAATAGTATTTTATTATTAAAATTAACTATAAAATTATAAAAAATATATATTATTTGTTGAAGCACGGGTGGCTATTGTGGCATTTGGAATTACATATTTTTCCACTCTTACGGCACTTGCATTTTTTGGTTTTACATTTTTGGGTGCAAAAACATCTATTAGGATAGGGATAGGTCCCTGGCCCCCTACAGTAGAACATTTTCTGGCACATTCTCTTAAGGAAATTACTACATTTTCTGGAACTTCATCAATTTCAACGAAGGATTCTTTACAGAGCGTAAATTGATTTCTGGAATATAGTTTCCCATATTTTGTTCCGATTTTATAAAAATTATTATCATCCACTGGAAAAATATTATTTAGAATGAAACTCTTGAAACTTACCAGATAAAATGACACCCAAGATGTTACGTAAATCGCTTCTTGCTCTATCCACGTCCGGGATAGCAATTTTTACAGATTCACCAACTTTTCCAACTGGATGTTTCATTAATGAAGCAGATTTCATTCGTTTTGCCTGAATTATAATATTTTCAAAAGCTTTCTTTCGTTTTTCCAATATCAATTTTTGCCTCTCCAATACATTTTCCTTATCAGTTTTATTAACAGAATCATCAAGATTGTTTTGAAATTCTTGTTCCTCCTATTCACATCTGGATATAGATGGCTCCATTGTGGCCTTTAAACAAGATCTGCTTTGTTCTTCATTATTTTTCTGTTAAAAATGTATAATTTTTATGATTAAATCAAAAAAAAATTGGTTAAGAACGTTATATGGAAAAATCAAGCTTACCGGATTTTCCCTCAATTCGGGTTCTTCGGGAACGAACTCCCCTCTCCAGAAATAGAATTACTTTCTTCAGAAGTAAATAATTCTTTTTCTTCAAGAATATCTTGAATATTATCTGCAAGTGGATTTTCTGAATGTTTGCCTCCTTGATTAATGGTTTCCACAACTTTTCCAATTCTTCTTCCGTATTATTTTTGACCCCACCTCTGATGGAAAAATACTAGTTTTAAGGCCGATTCTAGCTTTGGTACCAAACATTGCTTCATATGGACTGCATTTTATTCCTTCATGAAATACTCTATTCTTCATCATTTGGATAAATTTTAAACCTTCACTCCATTTACTCGTAGTATTATCATTTAGCCATGTACTTAGCATATTTTCCACATCTTGGTTGGCCCTTTCAACTGAACCTTGACTTAGCGAGTTTCGGGGTTTACCGTGAACAATATTTAATGCGTCCCACATATTGGCCAATTCTTCAAAAACCCTATTAGCAAATTCGCGTCCGTTGTCACTTTGAAGGATACATGGAGCTCCAAAAGTAGTAAAAATTTCAAGTAAAAAATAAGCAACCTCTTCGGCTCGTTTAGATTTTAAAGAACGAAGTAAAGTAAATTTGGTTAGATGATCTTGATATACAAGAATGAATTTGTAATCACCATCTTGTTGAGCTTGCATATTGATTAAATCAACCTGGCACCTAACATTCATTTCTTTGAAAATCATAGGTTTTACAACTAAACCTTTTTTGGCGGACCTGCTTTTCCTTTGACATCCTTCACATAGACTTAGGTACAACATTATACTTTCTCTTGTAATATTTTTAAACTTATCTTGTAACTCTTTATCTAATCGATTTCGACCTCCATGTCCAATTCTTATATGAGCATCATTTATGGTATTATAGATTTCATCTGTATGTATTATGCATAATATTTAATTATTGCACTATCTTCATTAAGGTGAAAAAATGAGTTTATCAACATCACCTACTATAAGTATATTATAACGTTTTAAAAGTTTATATTGCTCTGGCGTCTTTCCTTGTTTTATTGCTTTAGCTGCTTTAACACGACTTATGAGTTCAATATATTTAGATGTTGTTAAGTAGATATTATTTCCTCGTTTAACTTCCAAAATTTCCTTTAATTTTTCACTAAACAAGTCTGCTTTCTCCATTTTCACGTAAAATTTTCTCACTTGCTACACCACAACATGAGTAGACTAATTTTAGGTTAGAAATACGCAGAGGGAGTGAAAACAAGTCTCTGCCCACCTGATAGCGGGCATTGTTTACATTGCCCAGTCAACGTAGGAAATGTAGTAAAATATTAAAACATTACCAACATTGACCAATGTAACAATACAATGTGAACAATGCCCGGGCATTGTTCACAATGACCGTATTTACCACATAGTCCATAACAGATATACATAATATTTTTCAGCGAATGTTGATACTTCCAAATTATATTTCGAACTTTAACGATTCTTGCAATCAAAAAAGTTCCCAATATAATATTTTCCGTCAACCGGGGTGAATTCACCAGTTATTGAAGTTTAACTTCCATTTTTGGGTCTTTCGCTTGCGATTTTTAACTTTTTTTTATTGGCAAATCATGTGTCTTGATTTGGCTTGTGAGTTATGAAATTTGGAATAGTTTTTTTAATTATCGTGCGCCAAAAACAATAGAAAAAAATAAGAACACTGTTGGCGAAGTCACCCGGAAAAGGGGGTGACTGCCACCCATGTTGAAAACACTTACAGGGTGGGCCAACGAAAACGAAACAGACGAGTTTTAAAATAGTTAATAAAAAATTTTGAAAAATCGCTCGGACAGGTCAACTTTGGTTTCGAGGGGGACATATTTTGCAATAGAAGTGATTCAAAAATCCATTCACCCCTGTGCCCTATGGACACAACGCCTAAAATTTTAATAGTGATGGTGGGATAAGTAATACCTCGTTAGAAAGGTCTTTTTACCCAGAGTAACACGCCAAAAAAAAAGTTAAATCCTTCGATTCGTTTTGAAGATATTCAAAATTGTGCTATGAACACCACGGCTTCAATTTTAAGTGTTTTGATAGGGTAAGTAATACCTCCTGGGAAAGATCTTTTAACCCAAAGTAACATACAAAAACATGTAAAACGCAATTTATTTTCATTTTCTACAAAAGAGAGATTTAAAAAAAGAAATTTAAATTTATTCGAGGAATTGTTTAAAATTTTGTAACATCTGGAACAAAACAATGCAAAACATAAAACGATTTATAACCACATTGAGATTCTTTTTATCAGTTGTATTTTGTATTAGTGGTGATTTTCATCGTGTTAAAACTGTTTATGACTAATAATTAGAAATCAATATTTAAAATTTTGTGAACTTCTGTAAAAGCTTCTGCTAGCAATGGTTTTTACAATTCCAGAAAGGGTTGAATTAATCACTTTTTATTTTAAAAACGATGAGAATGCTCATCGTGCAGCTAATTTATTTAATGAACAACATCCAAACAAACATTGTAACCGAAAATACGTTCTGGAGTTGGTTGCAAAATTTAAAAATACTGGTTCTGTTGGTAATAAGAAACGCGATCCTGGTAATCTTCGTCCAATAAGAAATGAGGTCGTTGAAATAGGTGTTTTGGGACAAGTTGCTGCAGATCCAACTTTAAGCACAAGAAAACTGGAGACTGTGACTAACATCAGCAGAACAACCATTCGCCGAATATTGAAAGGTCACAAATATCATCCCTATAAAATTCATTTAATTCATGAGTTAAATGAAGATAATTTTGATAGGCGACTGCAATTTTGTGAGGTGATGACGGAACGGATAATTGCTGATGAAAATTATCTTTATAATATCTGTTTTTCTGATGAGTGCACTTTTTTCTTAAACTCAACCGTTAATCGTCATAATTGTCGATATTGGTCAGATGATAATCCTAGGGTATTTCAAATCAAATCAAATCAAATCAAAGTTTATTGATGCTATAAACATGGTTTAGTTTTACACAGGTCACAGGTAATTACTTATATAGTTTACAATGGTACATATTACAATATTATACATTAAGCATGCTCATCAAACGTGAAGACAATACATACAATTTAAAAAGAATAAAATAACTATCGTAAAACATTAATTTTAAAGGCGTTGATAGTTTTTTACAATTATCTAAAAATTTAAATGTCATAAAATTGATTTTGCAAGAATTCATCAAATGAGTGAAAAGATTTTACCAGTAGATAAGCTTTTAATCTCTGTTTGAAACTTTCAAGATTTAGTTTTTTTATTTCCGCTGGTAGACAGTTAAAGAATTTAACAGAGAAGTAGTTAACACCATTTTGATATTTCTTCAGTCTGTGCTGTTCTACAATGATTTGTTCTTTGCCTCTTGTGCTATAATCATGCAGTTGTGTATGCGTTCTGTATTCACTTAGATGTTGTTTTATATGTAACAAACATTCCAACACGTAAGCACACGGTATTGTTAGTATTTTGAATTTTTTGAAATAAGGGCGACAATCATCCCCGTATTGAATACTTGCCAGAATCCTTACTACCCTTCTTTGTAGACCGAATATACGACTTGTGGAGGCGCAATGCCCCCATGCTATTAACCCGTAAGTAGCCACAGAATGGAAAAGAGAGTGATATGCGGTCAAAACTACTTCATGTGGTAGCCTTTGGTTTAGTTGGCGAATTAAAAATATTGTTTTTGAAGAGTTTTCCTGCTAAGTAATCGGTATGTGGTTCCCACTTTAGGGTAGAATCTATGTATATTCCAAGAAATTTTGCTTTCTCTGTTTGGTTCGTGCTTTCTTTTTTAAGTGAAAAGGTTACTGTTTCTGTTTTATTTGGATTAAGGCATAGTTGGTTTTTTGTAAACCAGCCAAAAGCATCCGCCTGAATCTCGCGCGACATTCTTCTAGCCTCTTGTTCAACTTCATTTTGTATATTCAAAGTTGTGTCGTCTGCAAAAATTATGGTATTTGCTTTAATATTTTGTGGGAGATCGTTTATATAAATCAGAAATAACAGTGGTCCTAGAATTGAGCCCTGTGGCACCCCTGATTCAATATTAAGCGTTTTTGATTTAGACCCATTTAAGGTTACAATTTGTTGCCTTTCAGATAAGAAAGATTTAATTAATGTGAGAAAGCGGTCGCTTAAGTTATATTTTTTTAACTTTTGCAAGAGAATATCGCGCGAAACGCAGTCGAAGGCCTTGCTTAAGTCACAGAAAACTGAAACACAAACAGATTTGTTTTCAAAAGCATCAATTATTGTGCTACAAAGTGAATTTATAGCATCCTTTGTGGATTTGTTTTTACGAAAGCCAAATTGCGAGCTTGTAAACAATTTGTTCCATTCGAAAAAACTTTGTATTTGTGATTTTAGGCTCATTTCAAACACCTTGGATAAAATAGGTGTAAGTGATATAGGCCTGTAATTACTGGGATCTTCACGATTGCCTTTTTTGTAAATAGGTACTACCCTTGATAATTTTAACACTTTAGGAAATACACAATTTTTTATGCATATGTTTATCAAATTTGTTAGGGGTACAATAATTAAATCCTTTATGCATTTAATTAGTTTTGTGTTTATGCCGTAGACATCCTTGCTTACTGATGGTTTTAATTTGTCTATTATACCTCTTACTTCAATGTACGTTACTTCCGAAAGGTCTAGACAGGTGTTTACATTCTTAATATTTTCAGTTACGTCTTGTGCTAAAGTTCTATTAGAAATAACATTTAATGATTTTATCATATTATCCGCCACACTGGCAAAATAACCATTAAATTGATCCGGGCTGATTCGATCTAAGGTGTGTTTTTCAATATTTTTGCTTCTGTTTGTATTTATTAATTCCCAATAAGCAGCAGGCTTACATTTTTTGTCACGAATGTAGGCACTAGCTGCGGCTTGTTTTGATTTCTTTATTTCTTGACGGTATTGTTTTCTGAAGTTTATGAATTTTTGTATGTTTTCTTTAGAAGGGTAATTTACCTTTTCATCATACAATAATTGTAAGTCGTTACGCATGCTTTTTAAAGCATTTGTGTACCAGTTAATTTTTAATTTTTTGTCTTTATTACTTATGAAAGTTTTTTCTGGGAAAGAAATTTCAAGCGCTTGTTCTAAAATTTTAATAAAGGAACTGAATAGTTCATCAGGATTGTGTTTATTGTTAATAAATTCCCAATTTACCTCGCTTATCTTGTTATAATATTTATTGATACCTGTTCGTGTTATGGGCCTACATTTATAATAACCTATGTTTTTATCTACTTCGTTAATGATTGTATTTGCAATTATCGCTTTATGGTCGGAAAAATGTATATCTATGGTGTTATAATTCCAATTTGCAGGATTTTCAGTGAAAATATTATCAATGACAGAGCCACCGGATTTATTTTTCCGTGTTATGTCGCTAACAATTCCTGTTAGACCATATGTTGCGAGTAATAAAATAAAATCTATTAAAATCTCCAGTTATGATTATTTGATTGTTTGAATTACTTACTACATCTAAAAGGGAAGAGAACTTTGCATTGAAGATATTTAGGTCGCCCGATGGTGGGCGATATACATTTAGCAAAATAAAACTCTCATTTTTTATTATGAATGTTATAGCACTAATTTCAATATGTGATTCTAGAACATAATTTTTAACATCGTATTTTATAGCTTTTCCTCCGGTTTTTGTGAATATCGCAGTACCACCCCCCTTTTTTTCTTCTCGAGTGAACGCAGACACACATACATAACCTGGTATATTGATTAAGGACAGCTCAGACTGAGTTAACCATATTTCGTTTAAACATATTATTGAACAATTGTACTGATTTATTAGTATTTCTAAGTCTGAAACTTTATTTTTGATGCTTTGTATATTTAACAACATAATTAAATTATTTTTGGGGAGTACTATGTTAGTCCTGTTTCTGGACGAATTTGGGTAAAATTTTCATCATTATGAATATTTTTGCTTAGAGTATTTTTACTAAAATAAAAACGATTAATTCTTACATTTTCGGGCCATATGTCACATTTACATATTTGTTCCTTTATCGATAACGGTACACCAACTTTAAAAGATTTGTTTACGTTTTGACGTTTTGTTATAACCGATTCAACTATATAATTTGCTTTTACTTGTTTATTTAAAAACGAATGCACATTTTCACAGGTTTCATTATTTTCAAGACCGGACACAAATAGCCAATGCATTTTCTCCCTCGGGGCCGCCACTAATAAATCAGTATTTTTTCCAGTACCGATTATGATGTTCTTCGTGTTGAAATTCCTTTTGCGATCTTTATTGTAATTACTTGGCGAATTCTTAATTTTAGTTTCATTACTTTTTTGCTGACTTCCAGTGTTTTTCGGTTTTCTCCTGGTAACCGTGCTCCACTCACTTTCATCTGATGGAACTGGTGTGTTTCCACCTGTATCTGCTTTCATGAAGTTCACACTCAAACTCCTCAAAAATTGAATGTTTGAAACTTTTCTAGATGGCAATCTAACAGGGGATATGTACTTGGATCTACTTCAAAACTTTGTTCATCCATTTCTTGATGATATTATCGAAAATGACGATCGTTATTTAGAAGACCATCTGATTTTCCAACAAGACGGAGCCCCTCCTCATTACACACGGCCTGTTAGGGAATTCTTGGATAGGACGTTTCCTGGGCAATGGATTGGGCGTAGAGGACCTTTGGAGTCGCCGCCGCTATTTCCCGATCTTACTCCCCTTGATTTTTTCCTTTGGGGGCATTTAAAAAGTTAGATTTACGCAACGGAACCTGGATCTCTAGCAGAGTTACGACAGAGAATTATTAATTAATGCCGAGAAATTACTGCTGAAATGTTACAAAATGTAAGAATTCGCTTTGAGAAAAATTTGTACGTTTGCATAGAGGTTGGTGGAACTCAATTCGAACATTTAATAAAATAATAAAAACATCCTTGAAAGTGTCGGGATCGATGGGATTCTTTAAAGTGTTAAGTTTTCTTTAAAAAGATTAGTTAAGTTTAGTTTGGTTAAATAAAAAATAATGTGCAATACTGTTTTATTTTGAATTCTTTAAAACAAACCAATCGATTTCACTATTGTTTTTTTGTATGTTACTTGTGGTAAAAAGAACTTTCCAAGGAGGTATTTCTTACCCTATCAAAAGACTTAAAATTGAAGGCGTGGTGTTCATAGTACAATTTTAAAAGGTATGAAAACTCTACTTGCTAAATTTTGAATATCTTTAAAACGAATCGAACGATTTAACTTTTTTTTTGTACGTTACTCTGGATAAAAAGATCTTTAAACGAGGTATTAATTACCCCACCATCCCTATTAAAATTAAAGGGGTTGTGTCCATAGGGCGCAGGGATGAATGGATTTTTGAATCAGCTCTATTGCAAAATATGTCCCCCTCGAAACTAAAATTGACCTGTCCGAGCATTTTTTCAAATTTTTTTATTAACTATTTCAAAACTCGTCTCTTTCGTTTTCGTTGGCCCACCCTGTATAGTAAAGTAAAGTAAAGTAAAGTAAGCTTTATTAACTCAACAGCCCGAAAGAGCCATTTACAGAGCCATATAACAATTTGTAACAGTGAATAAATTTTTATTCATGTTTAATATAAATATAATATAAATATAATTTACTAAGTAGATACATAAAAATACAAAAAATATACATGAAAATTGAACAAAATAAATTAAGTATTAAAACAATTCTCTACTGATGATTTGAAATTTAAAAGATTGGGAATGAATATATCCACCCATTCCTGAACATCATGGTAATTTCGAAACATTTTATATAACGGCGAACAGTTAAAATAATTCATATTCGGCGTAAGAAAACAGAACGAACGTGTATTTCTAGACGATAACCGAGGCACAGTAAAATTAACAAAATTAAAAGAGAGTATATCATCAATAAAACCATGTACCAACTTAAACAAATAAATAAAGAAAAAATCTTGTGCGACTCAGCAACACTTAGGAATTCAAATTCATTTAGTAAGTTATCATAATTAATAATTAAACGATCAGGGTAAACACCGTATTTCCGAAAGTACAATAATCTTAGAAACCTTCTCTGGACGCGCTCCAACATATTTACATATTTATTATAGGAGGGACACCAAATAACAGAGCAGTACGCTAGCTTACTGAAAATGAATGAACGGTATAGCAAGATAAGCGTGTCCAGACTAAGTTCTTTGGTGTTCCTCGCTAGAAATCCTAAAGTTCTAAGGCAGGAGTAAGAAAGTTTAGTAATATGTTGATTAAATGTCAATCTAGAATCAAATTCAACTCCAAGGTCTTTTATTACATGTTGTCTAATTAATACACTGCCATCTATAGTATAATTATGAATTAAATCAACTTGCTTGCGACTATAGGATATAACACAACACTTGCCAGTATTCAGTTTGAGACGATTTCTTTGGCACCATCGAACCACTCCATCAAGGTCTTCTTGAAGCAAAGCACAATCATAATCCGATGTTATTGCTCGAAAAATTTTAACATCATCAGCGTAGAACAAGAACTGACACTTTAACAGCGCACTGAGGTCATTAATAAATATCACAAAGAGAAGAGGTCCAAGGTTGGAGCCTTGAGGGACCCCACTAGTAGCTACATAACCATCTGACTGAAAACCATTGACAGCAACCACCTGAGTGCGATTTGATAAGTATGATGATATAACGGTAACAAGGTTATCGGGTAAGTCACAATCACGAAGTTTATCTAGCAGAATATCATGGGGCAGCTGATCGAAGGCTTTAGATATATCCGTGTATATCACATCAGTTTGCTCCTGCTTACTCATATTCACATAGATATTCTGACTTAAATTTAATAGGTTACTTGCAGTAGAGCGTTTACGAAAAAAGCCGTGTTGGGAGACAGATATTGTGCTCTGGACCTCACGATGCGTTCAAAAACCTTGGAGAAATTACTAAGTATCGAGATTGGAAGGTAGTTTTTTATATCCTTCTTATCGCCCGATTTGAACACGGGAACTACTCGCACCTTTTTCCACTTGCACGGAAATATTCCAGTTCTCAAAATTAAATTAAATAAGAAAAGTGTAGGCTTGGACAACGCAGGAGCATAATCTTTCAGAAGAAGAGATGGAATCAAGTCGGTACCCATACTAAATGATGCAGTCAGTTTCTTAAGATGATTTTGGACTGTTTCCTCGCTAAGCTGAAAATCACCCGTGAACAGGTTCCGACGAGGACTTGTATTATTTAAAGGATCCTGAAGGTATAAACTCTTGAAATGTTTGGCAAAGGAATTTACAATATCCTGAGGCTCGGTCAAAGTTACTCCATCACAATTCATCTCACCAGGAGTCCTAGTTGTATTCCTTATATTATTGACAAAGGACCAAAAGGTACTTGGATCTATAAGGAAATAAAATAAAATAAAATAAAATAAAATAAAATAAAATAAAATAAAATAAAATAAAATAAAATAAAATAAAATAAAATAAAATAAAATAAAATAAAATAAAATAAAATAAAATAAAATAAAATAAAATAAAATAAAATAAAATAAAATAAAATAAAATAAAATAAAATAAAATAAAATAAATTAAACTAAAGTAAAGTAAAGTAAAGTAAAGTAAAGTAAAGTAAAGTAAAGTAAAGTAAAGTAAAGTAAAGTAAAGTAAAGTAAAGTAAAGTAAAGTAAAGTAAAGTAAAGTAAAGTAAAGTAAAGTAAAGTAAAGTAAAGTAAAGTAAAGTAAAGTAAAGTAAAGTAAAGTAAAGTAAAGTAAAGTAAAGTAAAGTAAAGTAAAGTAAAGTAAAGTAAAGTAAAGTAAAGTAAAGTAAAGTAAAGTAAAGTAAAGTAAAGTAAAGTAAAGTAAAGTAAAGTAAAGTAAAGTAAAGTAAAGTAAAGTAAAGTAAAGTAAAGTAAAGTAAAGTAAAGTAAAGTAAAGTAAAGTAAAGTAAAGTAAAGTAAAGTAAAGTAAAGTAAAGTAAAGTAAAGTAAAGTAAAGTAAAGTAAAGTAAAGTAAAGTAAAGTAAAGTAAAGTAAAGTAAAGTAAAGTAAAGTAAAGTAAAGTAAAGTAAAGTAAAGTAAAGTAAAGTAAAGTAAAGTAAAGTAAAGTAAAGTAAAGTAAAGTAAAGTAAAGTAAAGTAAAGTAAAGTAAAGTAAAGTAAAGTAAAGTAAAGTAAAGTAAAGTAAAGTAAAGTAAAGTAAAGTAAAGTAAAGTAAAGTAAAGTAAAGTAAAGTAAAGTAAAGTAAAGTAAAGTAAAGTAAAGTAAAGTAAAGTAAAGTAAAGTAAAGTAAAGTAAAGTAAAGTAAAGTAAAGTAAAGTAAAGTAAAGTAAAGTAAAGTAAAGTAAAGTAAAGTAAAGTAAAGTAAAGTAAAGTAAAGTAAAGTAAAGTAAAGTAAAGTAAAGTAAAGTAAAGTAAAGTAAAGTAAAGTAAAGTAAAGTAAAGTAAAGTAAAGTAAAGTAAAGTAAAGTAAAGTAAAGTAAAGTAAAGTAAAGTAAAGTAAAGTAAAGTAAAGTAAAGTAAAGTAAAGTAAAGTAAAGTAAAGTAAAGTAAAGTAAAGTAAAGTAAAGTAAAGTAAAGTAAAGTAAAGTAAAGTAAAGTAAAGTAAAGTAAAGTAAAGTAAAGTAAAGTAAAGTAAAGTAAAGTAAAGTAAAGTAAAGTAAAGTAAAGTAAAGTAAAGTAAAGTAAAGTAAAGTAAAGTAAAGTAAAGTAAAGTAAAGTAAAGTAAAGTAAAGTAAAGTAAAGTAAAGTAAAGTAAAGTAAAGTAAAGTAATGTAATGTAAAGTAAAGTAAAGTAAAGTAAAGTAAAGTAAAGTAAATAAAGTAAAATAAAATTATTGCAATGTTAGTTAGTTAATCCCGACATCGTTGTCGAATTGTGAAAAATGGTGTTAAAAATTCTTAACTTCAAAAGCCTTTTCTGAAGCCCACGCATATTTTCATGGCCCAATATTTTACAAAATTAAATATTTTACTTTTCTGTACATGTGGTATGAATATCAACTGTGGAACAGGATCTACCCAGATAACGATTAGGTCCTTTCTTCCATTACAGTCGATACTCTAGAGTGGCTCCAAATAAAAGAGTCATGGGTGCTACCCGGATATCTAGCATTCACGTTTAAAATTTTTAAGTTTTCATCACAAATCTAAAACCGTTGAAAGTTAGTAAATGCTTAGAATTATTTAGGGTAAAATTTACTCACAAGTTGAACATTTATTCAATGGTAACCCGTTCTGTTAACATTTATATGTTCTGGATTTTCATTTCCTCGAAGACCCACAATTGCAACATGGGTACAATCAATGCATCCAACAATGCCAGGAAAATTATATTTTTGGAAAAATCTGAAAATCAATTTAATTTAGTACAATGAAACCCCCAAGTTTTGTATATTTAGTTACCTTTCTCGTAATACCTCGACTTCTTGTAAGGTACTTGGAAATTTAATCCAATTATTTAAAATATTAGGTTCATTAAGAGCTAATGGTTAATACACCTGCTAACACTGGGTTGACTTATATTTGTAAAGACATTTGATCCAGTGATTTCTTGGTAGCTTCCAAGTGCAAAAAATATTAAATCGACAAGAACCTATCGAGTAAATATGTAAATTTAATCTTAAAACTTAAAATAATTAAAATTTACTACCTTCGTTTCTATGATTAAGGCTGAAATCCTTGATGCTGGAGCAATGTATGGTGACACAATATGAATAAAGTTGTTTGTTAATTCTTTGCTTAAACGAAAACATTTTTTCAACTCATTGTCGGGTAAATTAAAACTATTCTCCCGCAATGAGTAACGTCGAACTTCAGGCATTGCCTCGGCCTGGTGTTTAGCTTCCTCCAGGTCCCTTAAAACGTCCAACATCAGCAAAGCTTCGTCAGGATCCATATTATGGTGCTAGCAAATGCAAAAAATTCCAAAGAGCGCTTTCTAAGGCGCGTCGCCAGAATTCAAAATCAGCAAGAAGGCAAACCAGCCAACAAAGTAGCATTGATTCACAAATCAAGGAGCAGTCCTCGAGCAGCAAATAAAAAAAAAAAAAAAAAAAAAAAAAAAAAAAAAAACAAATAAAACAAACAAAAACAAACAAAAACAAACAAAAACAAACAAAAACAAACAAAAACAAACAAAAACAAACAAAAACAAACAAAAACAAACAAAAACAAACAAAAACAAACAAAAACAAACAAAAACAAACAAAAACAAACAAAAACAAACAAAAACAAACAAAAACAAACAAAAACAAACAAAAACAAACAAAAACAAACAAAAACAAACAAAAACAAACAAAAACAAACAAAAACAAACAAAAACAAACAAAAACAAACAAAAACAAACAAAAACAAACAAAAACAAACAAAAACAAACAAAAACAAACAAAAACAAACAAAAACAAACAAAAACAAACAAAAACAAACAAAAACAAACAAAAACAAACAAAAACAAACAAAAACAAACAAAAACAAACAAAAACAAACAAAAACAAACAAAAACAAACAAAAACAAACAAAAACAAACAAAAACAAACAAAAACAAACAAAAACAAACAAAAACAAACAAAAACAAACAAAAACAAACAAAAACAAACAAAAACAAACAAAAACAAACAAAAACAAACAAAAACAAACAAAAACAAACAAAAACAAACAAAAACAAACAAAAACAAACAAAAACAAACAAAAACAAACAAAAACAAACAAAAACAAACAAAAACAAACAAAAACAAACAAAAACAAACAAAAACAAACAAAAACAAACAAAAACAAACAAAAACAAACAAAAACAAACAAAAACAAACAAAAACAAACAAAAACAAACAAAAACAAACAAAAACAAACAAAAACAAACAAAAACAAACAAAAACAAACAAAAACAAACAAAAACAAACAAAAACAAACAAAAACAACCAAAAACAAACAAAAACAACCAAAAACAACCAAAAATAACCAAAAACAAACTAAAACAACCAAAAACAAGCAAAAACAAGCAAAAACAAGCAAAAACAAGCTAAAACAAGCTAAAACAAGCGAAAACAAGCTAAAACAAGCGGAAACAAGCGAAAACAAGCGAAAACAAGCGAAAACAAGCGAAAACAAGCGAAAACAAGCGAAAACAAGCGAAAACAAGCGAAAACAAGCGAAAACAAGCGAAAACAAGCGAAAACAAGCGAAAACAAGCGAAAACAAGCGAAAACAAGCGAAAACAAGCGAAAACAAGCGAAAACAAGCGAAAACAAGCGAAAACAAGCGAAAACAAGCGAAAACAAGCGAAAACAAGCGAAAACAAGCGAAAACAAGCGAAAACAAGCGAAAACAAGCGAAAACAAGCGAAAACAAGCGAAAACAAGCGAAAACAAGCGAAAACAAGCGAAAACAAGCGAAAACAAGCGAAAACAAGCGAAAACAAGCGAAAACAAGCGAAAACAAGCGAAAACAAGCGAAAACAAGCGAAAACAAGCGAAAACAAGCGAAAACAAGCGAAAACAAGCGAAAACAAGCGAAAACAAGGAAAACAAGCGAAAACAAGCGAAAACAAGCGAAAACAAGCGAAAACAAGCGAAAACAAGCGAAAACAAGCGAAAACAAGCAAAAACAAGCAAAAACAAGCAAAAACAAGCTAAAACAAGCTAAAACAAGCGAAAACAAGCGAAAACAAGCGAAAACAAGCGAAAACAAGCGAAAACAAGCAAAAACAAGCAAAAACAAACAAAAACAAACAAAAAATAACCATAAATAGACAACCTACAAATATGAAGAAAATTCGTCTCCTACAACTGAACGCAAACACCTGCAGGGCAGCCATGGACTTACTTTATCACACAAGTTTTAAATACAAGGCGGACATTCTTATTCCGAGCGAGCCGAACAAAAACCACGTCCATGGCCCAAACAATCCTTGGATCCTTGACGACACGCGTCGCACGGCAATCAAGCTAAACATCAGCCAGCTCCAGAACGGCAGCAGTCGCGACCTCACGTGGGCGAAGACCCGCAATTTCATCATCTTTTCATGCTATAAGTCCCCAAACCTCCCTCTTAAGGATTTTAAAGAGTACCTCGAGGAAATCTCGGCTACGATAGCATCCATTGCTGACCCCGGAGGGGGGCATTATCATCGCGGGAGACTTCAATGCCAAGAGTCCGCTCTGGGGTTCCACAAGAGAAGACGCCAGAGGAGTCCTCCTCTCTGAGTGGGCGGCAGTAGTGGATATTTACCGGTTCTGGATCATCCACAATCCACAATTTGGAAGCCCCGCCTCCCATGTAAAGTCCCCATAAGGAGTGTGACGCCCACCCCCCACCTAAATCCCTCCCACCAGAGCTCTGATTGGTCGATTCTCCCCTCCTTCCTGACGTCTGATTGTTCCTGCCCCACCTTAGCTCCTCCTTCTTGAGCTCCTATTGGTCCTCCAGTTGCCCCACTCTAATTTTATTGGACGGCGGCCATTTTCCTAAAATTATTGCCCCACCCCAAGTATGCTGATTGGTTACCTGCTTAAGTAAGTGCTGCCATCTGCGAATCGGTAGCTTAAGTTACTGATTCTAGTGGCGCCATCTGAAGTTTGCGGCAAAGCGCCAAAGCTTAAAAAAAACACTCGCCACCGTGAATCGAAGCCACAGTCTTTGTTTTGCGTTTTTTTAATTCCAACGACTTAGCGGTTGTGACCACCAAGCAGTTATCATTTCTTTAGTTAGATATGTAATATATATCGTATTTTACCTGAGACATTGGTATGTGGGGTGATTAAACTCATAATGTGTGTGTATAAATTTACCTTTATTTTAAATATACATACTTACAAAATATTTACAAAATACAAAATAAACAAAATAAACAAAATTTAGTATGATACATTATATTAAATAAAATAAATATTTTAAAATTATTCTAAAACTAAAACTAATAAAATAAATATACATGTACAAAAATAAAAAAATAGCATTTCAATTAAGTATACTTTGAAGAATCTGCATCATTATTTGGTATATCGTAATGCCCCCAAGCAAGAGTATTTACCCTGTCTTGACAAATATAACGCTTATCATCATTACATGATAATGCTACCTTATTTTGGGTTTGGGAAAAAATTGTGTGATAAATGGATTTGAATAAATTTTGTTTCTTATAAATTTTAATATTTTGAGGATCAAATAGTGTTTTTTTAAAATCATTTTCTGTTATTTCATTTTTAACAACAGACGTTTTTATACCTTTCACTTTTTTAGTCCACTCACCTACTACATCAAATGCATACATTTTGGGGCGTAATCCAACAAATTCAAACATTATCTTCCCACAATTTTCATCCTTCATTAAACCCAATACTGCTTTATTAATTAGTGGTATTTCGTAGGGATTACTTAAATCAAAATTTGAAGTATCAAACATCTCATTGTTATGCTTTATCTCCATATAAACATCTTCTGTCTCAATATATAAAATAAAGCTGTCTGTATCCATATAACAAAGCTTAACTCTATTTTCATACTTTATTTTAATAAAATTATAATAAAAATCATACATTAAAAATTTTGAAGTTTCTAACACCGAAAATCCCACATAAATGGGTTTATTATAAATTACTTTAAGTTTTTCTAAATGTATGGCAGCAAAGTTTTCTGAAAATATGGTTGCACTTTTAAAATTAAGTTTGGCAATCATACTTTCAGCTCCTTTACGCTTTCCAATATCTTTCCAATGATTTACCAATTGAATATCTCTTCTTTTATCAACATTCTCTAGAGTTTTCCCAAATATGCTGTTATTCATTAATTTATAAAAATCTTTATCAAAGTCATTTTTAGAATTTTGTCTTAAGCTGGTATTCAAATCAATATATTTCTTTAACCAATTATTTTGTTTAAAACATAAAACCCTATGTATTTTTTTAATTTTTAGGCCATGAAATAAAGCTTGTTTTAAATTTCTATAATGAATTACATACTTTTCTTTATCATATAAATTTACAATAAGCTTTTTGGTGTTAAATTTAGAATTTGGAGGCGAAATATTTTCAGCCAAAAATGGCAGCTCACAGTGTTTATTATGTAATTCTCTTGGGTACTCAATATCGACTTCGAAAAAGTATCCAATTGGCGAATCATCAGAAATATTTGAAATATCTAAAACGTCAATCTCACCTCCAGATAGCCATTTAAAGCCCCCAATAGGTAAGTATTGAGACATTGCCCACCCGTATAAATTGTTAGCGTCAATGTATGCTAAATATGATGATGTTTTTTGAGGATCAAATTTAGACATGTATTTATTATTCGCCTTCGCATGACGTAGGCTGCACTGGCAAATACCCCCTCTTAAACCTTTCTTTATCATTTGATACATGTCTAAATCAGTTATTAATTCCAATTCTACATCACTATATTTAAGCATAGCATCCCAACTAAGCCCAGGAGCAGTATAATAATGAGCTGGATCTAAGTCATATGTATTCATACAAATTAATCTAAAATTTTCAAATATGTCAGCCAAAAGTAATACGTCAGTCTTAAGATATATGTTTGAATAGTCTCCTAAGTTTTTACACGAAAAAGATGTCCAAACATTAATTGCATGCCGGTAGTCATCTTCTGATATGTTTGAATTAGTTAATGAATTAAAAAAATGATTTTTTTCAGGTAATTTTTCATCTAATAATTTTTCCATTGAATCTAAATAACTATACGGAAATACTCCTTTTTTAGTAACCAATTTAAATTTTTCCAAAGCATTAAAATTTGTTTTTAAATGATAAAATTTTTCAGCTGCCAAATTTTTTGCCAATTTATCCAAACTATAATTCATAAATTTAAATGAATCTAAAAATCTTAATCTAATGTGTACATTCTTCATTTTTTCATCTTTATCCAAATACATATCAACTTTAATTTTTTTCGAAAAAGAAATATATTTTTCTTTGGTTTGTGCAATGCAATCAATCTTTGGAAAATCTTTATAATTTTCGTCATCCTCTTCATCGTATTCGTAATCATCATTGCTACAAGTAGGGTCCATTTCGTCATTAGTCTTATTGAGGTTACTATTTGCATGTTCACATAATTCTTTTATGAAGAGATGACTATCATATCCTCCCAAATTATGAAAAAAAACAGGTATAAAATTCGGTACCTTGTAATTTAAATTGCACCTTTTATGAGCGGGTCCAATAAATCGACCTGTGAGATGACAATGATCAGCTACCCTATCATCATCCAGAATTTTACCACATATATGACAGTCATCTGTTGCATAAAATACTAATTTATCTAAAGGATCTAAATTATTCATTTTAACTATCGGTTTAAGATGATTTTCATATATTATCTGGGTTTCGTTTTCTATGGATTTTATAAAAACTTGTTGACAATCTAAGCCCGTATATGTTTTAAATTTATTAAAGGAATTATTGTATGAACACACAATATAATAAGCAAAACTGTAGGGTACATGAATGTGAGTATTTTCGGTGTAACTTGTGCCAGATGGATCAGGGTGACATGTTGAAATTGGTTGGATTAGTGACTCAAAATCCGCATAAATGCAAAATGGTACTTTCATTTTATTTTGATAATTTTGAAATTTTAATATATTGCCAGGAATTAAATCGCCATTTTTTTGTAATTTTAAATCTTCTGACGGAAGAATTGTGTAAACATGGCTACAATCATTTAAACAATGCTGATCTAAGCGTAACTGAGATGAAAAAAAGGTTAAACAGGCATCACACAAAAATGTCTTATGTTCATAGGATGATACTTGTGAAGAAATTAATCTGGATAGGTTTTTGATTAAAATGTAATGACTTTTTGTGCCTTCTTCAATGTATAACAAATTAATATGTTTATTTTTTTTATTTTGTGTAAGATGAATTGGGCCTACTACTAAGTTTTTATTTAATTTTTTACTAAACTCTAAACCATAAATATTTATACTAATATCATTTAAAACTTCAATTTTTTTAACATCGTCTAATTTAACAGGAAAAGTAACACCTTTCAAATTTAGAACATCTTCATATTTTGGGTAACTCGTTGTCCTACTTACGTTGTGTTGAGATGGATAAAGAGCCGCAACGATACACCAAGCCAAACATGCATCATCAGCATTTTGAATATTGATGCATGCCTTTTTATTATCAATATCAGATGGCAATTTCATATATGAAGATCCTTTTAATGGTGTATATTTATTGATGTTAATTTCCAAATGTGACACCGCATAAAAAGCCCATCCACTATCTTTTTCCTAAAATATATAAATGAATAAAATACTTATAAACCATTATGTTTAATAAATTCTTACTTGAAATTCTTCGCTTTTCGTTTGGAGTACTTTGCACCAGTTTTTATATAAATTCCCAATATCACTTGATTTTGTTACAATAGTGAATTTTGTGTTAAAAGATTTCAATTCAGTTTGGATATTTTCATCTGTGCCATTAGGTTTAATAAAATACCCAAACAATTCCAAATTTACCTTAATGCTGGTATTTTGTACTGACTCTTTAATGCAATTATATACTTTATTTTTTATATGATCTAAAAATGTAACAAAATCAATATCAATTGGTTCTTTTGGTGCGTTTATTTTATAAGTAGCAATACGTTTCTTAAAACTGCTCTTAATACGTATGACACCATTTTCCGTTGATTGGGGAAGATTGCTTTGATGTTTCCTCGATTTTAAATGAGCCGAAAAGAGTGTAGGGTTATTTATTGTCTCATCGCAATGTTGGCAATACTTTTTGTTGGAATTATCTGCTGCATTCGATTTTTTTCTTTTAAGAGTTGGTTTAGGTGTTGAAATAAAAGTGTGGGTATGATTGGTGTACTCCAACGCCGAATTAAAAATTTGCCCACAATCCGAACACAGAATCGATTCGACATGGACAGATCTTATATGTCGTTTCAACGCATCTTCCCTGGAAAAATCTTTATTGCAAATTTTACAAGTAATTCGCATAGATTTTCCACAACTATTCTCGTGCCTTTGTAAATTGCTTTTTGAAGAAAATGCTTTTTTGCAAGTAATGCAATTCATTTTGTTTTAATCTATAAATATAATTAGGTTTAAAAAATTTATTTTAATTGTTTTTATTTAAATTAACTTACCCCAATATAGCAATTAATTTATAAATAAAACACACGTACTACTTTTAAGGACAGCGAACTCTAAAAATTGTTAAAAAGCACTTTGTTCTTCGCTCAACGCAATATTGAAATGATCAGCAATATTGTTAGTATGAACATTTTAATAAAATGTTAAATTGCAAAATTGCATTTTACACATTATTAAAGATCAGCATTTACTGACATACTGAGTGATTCATATTAATTATTTGCAAAAAAAAAACAGGTAATTTTCAATTAAACAAAAAACTATTATGTACTTATAAATAGATGTTTTATTTATTATAAATATGTAAACAGTTGCATAGTTTTGTAACATTTGATTTACTACATATACAAAAATATTTTAAATGATTTACACAATTATGTTTACTATCAACTAAAACTTCACAAATTTTTTCCTCTTCTAAATTTATTATACTGTTTCGGGTAAATCTCATTAAAAAATTCTTCTTTTGGTGGCCTTTTACATAAAAAATATCTTGAAAACTATCTGTGTAACTATCCAATATATTTTTAATTTCTTTAGTTTTAATAAATCCAGTGCTATATTTTAGACAATGATGATTATTTTCGAGCCAGGTAACCAGTTTCCTATCTTCTTTGTTTAAAGCAAAATATGGTTTTTCCGGTTTAAAAAGAAAAGTGTCGACATCCACACCATTTTTGGAAACTGACATTTCTTTAGGAACAAATTTACCATTTATTGTAAAGCCTTGAATGTCAACTATGATTAAATTAGGTTTAGCCATTTTAGTGTATAATTCGCACAATTCCGGAAAGAGGTGTGTACTCAACTACTGCATCACTCAAAATGAGGCAATATGCTCTTATATTTTCATTAAATGATGCAGTTGTCTCCATCTCTATTTTTAGATCAACAGTCGAAGATTTTAAACTTTCCTTTTGCTTAGAACAATCAAAGACAAAAAGCATATGACCTTTGAATTGGCTATAATTAAAAAGAGGTTCATTTGTTGCTCGTGCATAGTAACTAGATTGAAATTGGGAGTACATGTAGTACGTTAGGGCATAATTATCCAAATCCATATTTTGTTTCATGTTATCATACGGGTAGCACTCTGAATTTAGGTAAACTTTAATGTTTTCGATATTCACATGATCAAATTGAGACATATTTTTATTGGCGGTATCCTTTTTATTATTTTGAAAACCGAGGATGACGTAACGGGGCTTTTCCATGTTTGTTGAAGTTTTCACACTCCATATTTCTTTTTTGGTATTTTTTAGTCCCGGAAGTTCCAACAACTGCCACTTTCGGAAGGGAATTTTTATTGAAACATCCATATTAACTTTTTCAAGCATCTGAAGTTTCACCTCATCATTTATCATAACGTGGGGAATTCGCCATTCTAATTTATTTATTTGAAATTTAAAGTTTTCAGATCCTTTGTAAGCGTTTAAGTCCGTCCTAGAACGAAGTAATACCAATTCTTGTTTCGCATTGATGATTATTTTTTTATAATCCTCACCAAACCCCATAATCATTTTTAAGGGAATGCAAGCAAAAAATGAGTCTTTTTGTTGAAAATGATTTTCCATATGTGGACACCATCCGGCCAAATTTAACACTTTAGATTCTCTTTCCCCGAAGGAAACGTAACCTTTCATCGTTGATGTAATCCCAGGATCTCTAATTTTGTCAACCTCCACCCCATTTAGTTCGTATCTAATTTCTTCAAATAAAAACAAATACGAATTATTTATTAATTTAAAGTCCAAAGTTTGTCCTGCTTCAGGTGTCGGTTTTTTTATTATTCCCTCGAGGTAAATGTAACTCTCACATGGTAAAGTGTACAAGTCTTGATTTTGAATTAATATTCTTATTTCATCATTATTTTCAAAATTTTGCGTCCTGGGCAAGTATGTGTGATATTCCTCTTTTACGATTGTCTCATCAAAAGAAATATCGTTAAATATTTTAAGTTTTGACATGATAGCCGAGAGCTTTTAACAAATTAATACTTTTTAGTGTTAACCGTTTGATGATTTTTTTCTTACTGGCTGTTGCAGACTCTTCTGTCAGCGTTTTATGCTCTTCTTCTTGGACAAATACTATCCCCATTATTTTATCTTAGACCGTTCAATTAATTCAAGACGAACAATGATTTTTTCGTTCCTAAAGTTAACCAGCTCTCCGTTTTGGTCCAAAAGTCTAATTGTTATATTATCAATGGTTTTCGTATTTACTGATAAATATGAGATATTATTAGGTTCAATATTTATGGCAAATCCGGGATCTACCGAAGGAAAAAATTCACGCAACGTATGACCCGATTTATCATCGTAATATGAGCCCGAAATAATATTACATTCAATTCTCACACTTGAAACTTTAATTATTTCGACCGGTTGATCAGAAACGTGCAATTTGTTGGCTTGAAGAATTTGTTTACCCGAAAATCCCAATAGTCTTCCTATCGAATCTGCTGGTTGAAAATCCACGTCATATGTACTAAATAATTCGCACTGTAAAGTATTATTATTCGGTTTTAGGCTAAACGACTTGTCCAGATCTGCAGCGTTTTGGGCATCAGCGGGCAAAATTAAATGTCGTCGCAAATATTTTTCTATATCAGTTATTTCGTAGGAACCAGTTGGGATTGTAATTGATGACGATCCAAAATAAAATTTATTACAACCTTCTTCTATGTTAGGTATCGTATTGAACGTATGAAATGCAATAAGCCCCAAACAATATTCGGCAGAATTCAGCTCAATTGGTGGGTAATAGTTTCTACTTAAAACAGACGTGTTACCTGTTAGGGTGAAAGTACGAGACATGACTAAAAGGACATTGTTAAAAATACTTTATTTATAATAAAAATTCGATACATAAATGACCGCAATTATATGTATTAAATTTCTGATATCTATCGTGATTATACATTATTTCGCTACCCCCAAAATAATTTTGAATTTCTTTAGGTGGTGGTAAGTTACCAAAACTGTCAAAATATTTAACAATATTGCCTTGCTTTCT
Source organism: Stenus bimaculatus (assembly GCA_963971135.1). NCBI lineage: Eukaryota > Metazoa > Arthropoda > Insecta > Coleoptera > Staphylinidae > Stenus > Stenus bimaculatus. The sequence goes on from OZ020181.1 coordinate 28,655,225, forward strand.
GTATGCTACCCAATGGGTTCCGGGTCCCGAGTAATTATCCAAATTCACAATTCCACTTTCTCTAAAAAATGGTTTATTCGGTAATTTATCTCGCATAAAAACACCTCTAAAGAATTTAATCTTATATTGTTTATTAAATTTCAAAATGTCCACATCACTAAGTGCTCTGCGGGGTAGCTGACTTAAAAGTTTTTTGAATTACGAAGACAAATTCCAAATCCCTTTCGATATGGCTTTAAGTAGAGCCCTGTTCCTTTTTTCCCCAAGGCTATTGCTTCCATTGTTTTATTATGGCGTTCCGCTTCTTGAAGTTTTTTTGAGGCCGTTTTCGTATCCGAAACTGCTTTAGCAATTGCTGCTGTACCTCCAGCCAAACTTCCCAATGCACTAAGTCCAGCGAAAATGGGGATAAGCGGCAAAACTCCTCCGGTTTTGGGTATCGGAATAATGCGCGGAGTTTTTATCTTCTTTCTTCCACCCACATCGCGTACAGCAGCCCTAGCCGCGGCTAATGCAATATTGGTCCCCTCCTTTAATAAGACTTGTGTTTGCTTACTTTTATGGTTTTTATGCTTGAGTCCTTTAATTGCATATTTTGCTTTTTTTACAACACCACCAGTAAAAGAACGATTTTTGGCATTTTTGTTACAGGATCTTATACCCATACCCATACCCAATTTTCGTTTTACTTTCATAGCCGATGCTACAGCCAAGGCACTCGCTTTTTCACCAAATTTTGCATCTTTTGATTTAAATCTCTGCCATGCAGCCTCTTCTAGAACTTTATCTGCCTTATGACGCTCACCCAAATCCATGTTTTGAGAATAGGAAATATCGTGTTGTTTACAAGCCGCGTCTAAAGGATTTACGCCGGGGTCTTGTCGATTTAATCTTTCCTCCAATTTTGTACCAGGTCCGCAATACTGATATCCGGGAATATGCAACTCAATCGGTAATTTATTTATTAGCGTGTTGATGATTCCTCTTCCAACGTGTGAAGCCATTTGAGAGATTTTTTTTAAGAAACAATCATTATATATAGATATGTCGATACTAAAATTTGTTAGTACGATGGAAACTGTAAAACAAAAAGATACCCTGGCGGTGGTAAACTTAGATGAGTACGTGGGTCAAGGATTAAATAAAGTGAAAAAGAAACATAGCAATTTATTGCCAAACTCGATTCGAGCAATTATATGTGGTCCCTCGAATTGTGGAAAAACGAATGTTATGCTTAGTTTAATCTTTGATCCAAATGGTTTAAAGTTTAAAAATATATACATGTATTCAAAGTCATTGTACCAGCCCAAATACCAGTTACTTAAAGAGGTTATGTGCTCCTTGCCCGAAATTGGATTTTTTCCATATTCGGAGAATACCGAAATTATTAACATAAATGATGCCAAAGAAAATTCGATTTTTATTTTCGATGATGTGGCCTGTGAAAATCAACAGAAGATGAGAGATTTTTTTTCTATGGGTCGTCATAAAAGTCTCGATTCGTTTTATTTATGCCAAACTTATACCCGCATACCTAAGCATCTTATCAGAGACAACGCTAATTTCATCATATTATTTAAGCAAGATGATTTGAATTTAAAGCATGTTTATAATGATCACGTGGGTGGTGATATGAAATTTGAAGAATTTAAGGAATTATGCTCGCAATGTTGGAACGAGAAGTTCGGATTTTTTGTAATTGATAAGGAGAGTGATGTTAACAAAGGAAGATATAGAAAATATTTAGACAGATTTTTTACAAAACTTGTTAGTAACAATTAATCCTTTATCGAAACAAGTCATACGTAGACCTAATAAAACCTGTTCAAGACCTGATAAAACCTGATAAAACCTGTTCAAAAGCTGATAAAACCTGTTCAAAGCTGATAAAAAGCTGATAAAACCTGTTCAAAACCTGATAAAACCTGGTAAATAGCTGATAAAAGCTGATAAAACCTGTTCAAAAGCTGATAAAAAGCTGATAAAACCTGTTCAAGACCTGTTAAAAAGCTGTTCCAGGTCGTACATCTATTATTTTGTCTTTAATATTGATAATATCTTGCTAAAATGAATAAGAAAGGCGTTGAGGTTAAGAAAAGTTTAATTAAAATTCAAAACGACATTAGGAAAAAGGTTCTTGCCTTAAAATTAGGACGATCTGATGCAGAAGAGCAACTAGCTAAATCTTATAAGCCAATCTTAGAGCCATTAAAAAGAATTTTACTTCAGTCAGATAAAATTGCAGTTAAAGCTGAACCGAAAGAGGAACCGAAAGAAGAAAAATTGGAAGCGAATAATGATGAATCATTAAGAAATTATAAAAGAAAAGCTACTTCTAACAAATATAAAGCACCTGTTAAAACACCTAAATTGACAGATACTGTATATGAGGATGTGGTACATGATGATTTGGATGATTATGTATTTGAGGAGGAGAGACCATTCTATCAATCATATCTTGAAGATGTAACACCTGAAGTTTATGATCAGTTTTTAGAACAATTTGATGAACTTCCAAAGCAGTACATTAATGGTTTAATGAAGGATACAAAAGATGAATATGATACCACCTATGGCATTATATATAACCCACTTACGGAAAAATGGCAAATTGGAAAATCTAACATTGTGTTAAATGGTGCAGATTTGATTATTGAAAAGAAGATCTACAAAGGAACCCCAGGTCTTTATGAACTTTTATTTAAGAAAGATCCTGAGAGATTTAATAATAATGATAAAGAAGCATATAAGGAAATATTGGAAAAGAGTTCTGCACTGAGAAGAAACGGTGATCCAAGTCAGCAAATTAAAGGTTCAAAGTCTTACAAATATCAAAATATAATAAAACCTTTATTTGTCGAACCAACTCTTCCAAACCGACTTCAGAGTTACAGCGGTCCTACAACAAGACCATCACGAAATAGAATTGGAACCGGCTTTTTGAAATTAATACAAAAACCATTGGAATATGTTTACTGGGATGACCCTAATGAGCTGGTAGATCGATTGTGTTTATTACATGCGTCAAGAGGTGTGGGCAATAATTCTCATGAAAACGAAATTATTAGAATTGAGGAAGAACTTAGAGAGGCAAATTTAATTTTATAATTCACATAAATGGGTGTGCTAAGTCAAAAATATGCAGTTATCATTTATGATTGACATCATGAGCGTCGATAAATTTGGACGTCACCTAAAAAATATCAATTCGATAAAACCTGGTCCTCCAGGTCCAGGCTTTTTGTTTACCAGAGATGGGAATTTTAATCTCGAAAATAGACGATTAACAGAACTATCAACACCAATCGATTCAATGGATGCTGTAAATAAAAAATTCGTTGATGATTTAGAATTAGAAATAATAAGAAAAATAAATAACTTAAAAACTACTTTAGAAAATGAGCATAATGAAAATATAAACAATATATTAAAAGATGTTAACCAGCTTATATCAAATTTAGAGAAAACTCTGGACTCAGTTACAAATAAACTTCTCTATCAGATGGATACAAAAATCGATAAGAGTACAACAGAAATTAAATCGTACATTCACAATCAATATTTATATCAAGAAAAATGAGCGACGTGAAGCAAGATATTGTAAATGAACTTCATAAACCGGCTAGAAAAAAATTTCAAAGACGAAGAACTATTATTAAGGGCATTGATGATTTATGGCAAGCGGATTTAGCTGAATTTCAACTTTACGCACGGGAAAATAAAGGATTCAAGTATATATTGGTTGTTATTGATTGTTTTTCTAAATACTTATGGGCTGTTCCTGTAAAAGATAAAAGTGGATCCACCATAACAAACGCGATGATAGCAATATTTAAAATGGGGAGAAAACCTTCAAATTTGCAGACAGATCAAGGCAAAGAATTTTACAATAAAAACTTTTCAGAACTTATGAAAATCAACGGAATAAATCACTATTCAACATTTAGCATCATGAAGGCGTCCATTGCTGAACGTGTTATTCGCACATTAAAGGAAAAAATTTACAAACACTTCAGTTTAGCTGGAAAGTATAAGTGGTGTGATGTTCTGGACAAAATTATCGAATCTTACAATAATACTAAACACACAACAATAAAAATGAAGCCTGCTGACGTTTCAAAGAAAAATGAATATTTTTTATTAAATACAGTTTATTCTCATATAAAAATAGCCGGACGTGGTAAACTAAATGTTGGTGATGTCGTAAGAATTAGCAAGCAAAAAGCGGTTTTCGACAAAAGTTATTTGGTAAACTGGACCACTGAGCTATTTCGTGTAAAAAAAATAAATATTACCAATCCAATAACGTATTTATTAGAGGATATGCAGGGCCAATCCATAAAAGGAACATTTTACTCGGAGGAATTGCAAAAGGCTAAACATGAAGATGCATATCTTGTGGAAAAAATTGTTAGAAAAAAGAATAATAAAGTGTTTGTAAAGTGGCTTGGGCTTGATAAATCGCATAATAGCTGGATCAACAAAAATAATGTTTTGTAAAATAAGATGTTTATAAACGTTCCTTGTTTCATCTCTACTTACTTAAATTTCATTAAGTCTATTAAATTATTGCATAATAAACACTAAATTAAAAGTATTTATAAGTAAGCACATACTTGAAGTTACTTTAACCTCATTTAACCAAGATAATATATTCAAATAATTTAAATTATACTTACCCTTTTAAATATTTAAATTGTACTTACCTTTTTTTTTACAATTGTATTTATAATAAAAGAAAAGGTTTATAATGGAAAAATAAAAAGTAAAAAATTGAAGTTCACGTTTTTTTTATTAATTAATTTATTTATAAAAAATATTATTTACAAGATTTATACATTATTTCTATAAAAATTATTACTTAAATTATCATCTAAATGTTTTTGTATGGAGTTTCTTAAAAAATAATTAAATTTTATATACAATTCATACAATAATTTGACTTCAGCGAGTTCTTCATCACTTTGCAATAGTCCTATTATGTCACTGTTTTGCACTGTGAATCGATTTTCATTAACACATTTTGTAAATACTTTGTCAATGAGCATCTGGAAGGGTTGAACATCTCGAAGTCCCACTCGATTAAAAACATCTACGTAGAATTGAGCCATGTCATGAATATTTTGGAGAGATTGTATTCCCAGATAAAACACCTTTCCATCAACATTTCCCTTTAGTTGCACCCAATTACTTTGAATGGTCGCCACGTATTCGGTTAAGTAAATGGTATCTTCCTGCTTACTATTTAATAAGCTAATAATATTGGGCAGGAAAAGCAGCAATTCGTTGAATGTTGAGTAGACGAACTGAATACCATTACCATCCTCATAATTGGATTTAGTGATTGCCGCAACTGGTTGGAAGTTCGTAAAAGGATCCAGTCCAAATCGGATGACTTTTGATCCGCAGGTGTTTATGGGGAATGTCTCCTCAAATACCAATCTTTTTTCCTCATACTTCAACCCATAATTGGACTGGGGTGTTGGTTTTGGTTTCTCCACGAAGGTGTTTTGAGATGATCTTCCCTTCCAATGATTTTGAACATTGTAGTCATGCGATGTGGTTAGCCCCAGATCTTGAGATGATGTATGTGGTTGTGGTTGTAGTGGTCCAATATACTTGAGGTTGCCAAATTCTTCTTTCGTTTGACCTGGTCCACAGTAGGGGGTTAAGGTGACTGGAGATGCTCTCCCGTTCCAATAGTTCTGGACGTCCTTGTCAATTGTTTGGAGCTGGGATGTTGTCAGCTCATCCAGATCTTCTAATGATGGTTGTTGTTGTTCCAACATCTTCAGCTTGCCGAATTCTTCTTTCGTTTGACCATTTCCAGATCTGTAGTAGGGATTCCTCAACTGCTTGGATAAAATTGTCTTCTTAAACATCGTTGTTTTGCTTCTCGTTCTGTTGCGTGTTATAAACTCGAACTGATTGTGCACTTGTACCTTGACAATATTTATACAAAAAATTTGTAAATTCGACAAATTATATTTTCTATTTCATTAAATTTTTGCTGATTTAAAAGTTGAACGATCTAAATTGTTAAATCGCTTTGAACGACATTTTTTTTTAAACAAAAATATTAAGTTTTAGATTGTATTAAATATGTGATTTATTGTGTACTAAACTAAAATTTATTTTCATTCAACTTATATTTTCTTTTCACTTTTTCAAAAATAAATATTATAATAAATTACCGAATAATATATACATATAAAACAAAATCATTTTTAAATAAAAATCAAACTATTTTAAGAAATTAATATTTTTTTAACTCTACATTTCGTTAAATTTTTAGTAATTATAAAGTTGTATAATCTTAAAAATATTAAGGCGGTTTAAATAGCGTTTTCTTTTAAACAAAAATATGTATGATTCTGTTTTACATTATTTTAAATATTTGATTGATTGTTTACATTAAAGTTAATTATCAATCGGTTTAGTACTTTTTTTTTCAAAGGTAAATAATAGAAAATGAAACATATCAATTTATTTAAACATGTGTTAATTCCTTAAAAATAATCACAATGTTAAAGAAATTAAAAAAATAATTATGTTAGTTTATTTTATTATTGTAATTAATTGTTTTTTGTAAAGATGAATTTTGAAAATATACTTTTAAAGAAGAAGTCTTTTCTTTAAATTAAGGTTAATGAACCTCTGAATGCGTACAGTTGGCGATTTTTATATTAATTTGCACATGTGTATTTTATCAACAATTAAATATATTGCATATTTATCTTTACTAATAATAACTGCTTGGTGGTCTCAACCGCTAAGTCGTTGGACTTAAAAAAACGCGAAACAAAGACTGTGGCTTCGATTCACGGTGGCGAGTGTTTTTTTTAAGCTTTGGCGCTTTGCCGCAAACTTCAGATGGCGCCACTAGAATCAGTAACTTAAGCTACCGATTCGCAGATGGCAGCACTTACTTAAGCAGGTAACCAATCAGCGTACTTGGGGTGGGGCAATAATTAGGAAAATGGCCGCCGTCCAATAAAATTAGAGTGGGGCAACTGGAGGACCAATAGGAGCTCAAGAAGGAGGAGCTAAGGTGGGGCAGGAACAATCAGACGTCAGGAAGGAGGGGAGAATCGACCAATCAGAGCTCTGGTGGGAGGGATTTAGGTGGGGGGTGGGCGTCACACTCCTTATGGGGACTTTACATGGGAGGCGGGGCTTCCAAATTGTGGATTGTGGATGATCCAGAACCGGTAAATATCCACTACTGGCGGCCGCTCACGACTTCGTAGTAGCGAACACAGGTAGCGCTCCAACATTCTCTAGAGGCAACCAAACCAGCAGAATCGAGGTCACCTTTGTGTCAGCGGGGCTGGCAGACAAGGTCCAAAACTGGCGTGTCTTGGAAGATGAAACCCTTAGTGACCATTTAGCAATTTACTTCGAAATAAATGATGCCACGGAACCAAACCTGAACCCAAACCAGGGTAAATTTCTTGGCTGGAAGCTCTCTAGCTTAAATCTAAAGATTTTCAATGAAACGCTTAAAAACTTCACAGAGCGGAACCCAAGCAGGAGTCCCGAAAACCTCATGAGAGCAATCGTCAAGGCGTCGAACGAGTCCATGCCGAGGAAAAAGACAAGACCAGGAAGGGCGGAGGTTTACTGGTGGAACCCCACCATCCAGAATCTCCAAAGAGTGCATAGCAGCGAGAAGGGGCCTCACCAGGGGGCAAAGGCACGCACCCTCCTATAATTCCGACGCTTTGACTGCGGAGTTCAAGCACCTCAATAAAAGGCTGAGAAATGAAATCAGGAGAGCAAAGCAAGACTGCTGGAAGAGGTTATGCGAAGATATCGACAACAACTCCTGGGGGGATGCCTACAACATCGCAGTCAAACGAATGAAAATCTTAAAAACCCCGCAGCTTGATCGAGAAGAAAGAAAAAGCATTACGGAAACGCTGTTCGTCAAACAAGAGCCCACGGTGTGGTCCAAAAGGCCAACTGTAAACATCCCTCCGTTCATAGTCGAGGAAGTTATGGAAGCAGCTAAAAACCTGAGGAGTGGCAGTGCCCCAGGCTCAGACGAGATCTCGGCGGAAATTACCAAATCAACGGTAGAATGCATCCCGGAGTTCGTGACGGACGTGATTCATTCATGAGGCCCTGCGAAGAGGGTGCTTCCCAAAACCGTGGAAATCAGCAAAACTCATCCTCCTAACCAAGCCAAGGAAACTCCCAGACTCACCTGTGTCGTTTCGACCAATATGTCTGCTGGACACAACCGGCAAGATGCTAGAACACCTGATTCTCAAGAGACTGCGCACAGAGGTGGAGAACGGAGAAGGATTCTCGGAGAACCAGTTTGGCTTCAGGAAAAAGAGATCGACGACAGACGCCATCCAGAAATATATCGATATAGCAGACGCCGAAAAGCGAAAATCGTTCAAGACGAGAGGTCTGGTCGCCCTAATCACGGTTGACGTGAAAAACGCATTCAACAGCGCCTCCTGGAAGATAATAATCGCTGATCTGGAGCGAAGGCAGGTCTCGGCCTATTTAGTGAACATGATTATGAGCTACTTTGAAGACCGATCCATCCAAATTTCAGAGGAGGAAGCAATGGCTATGACGTGCGGGGTACCGCAGGGTTCCGTCCTGGGTCCGTTTCTATGGAACGTCCTTTACGACCCAGTCCTAAGCATCAGGACGCCTGAAAACGTTGTCCTCATTGGTTTCGCAGATGATCTCGGAGCAGTAGTCGTGGCTAAAAACGAAGAATCCCTGAAATACAAGGGGAATGAAACACTCTCACTCATCCAGGAATGGCTCGACAACAACCTCCTAAAACTGGCCCCGGAGAAAACAGAGGCCATCAGAAGGATAGAAGATCAGGAAGGAAAAAAATACGGCAAGACGTCTTTTTCGAAATCGATGGCGTTAGAATCGCTCCAGGGGATGAACTGAAATACCTCGGGGTCGTAATGGACAAGCACTTGAGCTGCAGCAGACATATTGCCTATGCAACCCAGAAGGCTGAAAAGACAACAAATGCACTCATGAAAATAATGCCTAGGCTAGGAGGCTCCGGAGAACTTAAAAGAAGGACTTTGTGCAGAGTGGCGGAATCAGTGGTTCTATACGGCGCGGAGATATGGCAGAGAGCTCTACAGTTCAAGGTACACGAACAGAGAGTAGTACGCTACCAGAGAAGACTGGCGCTAAGAATATGCAGAGCCTTCCGAACTGTGAGCACTGACGCAGCACTGGTCATCAGCAGATCGATCCCCCTGGAGTTGATCGCCCTGGAAAGAGATGGAACCCGCAGATCCCCTGCAGAAAAAAACGAGAGACGCCATGAAACGATGGTGGGAGCGGAGCCCAAACATCTACAGCTGGTTCACCAGAGAGCACGGCCAAGTCTCGTACCGCATCACCCAGTTTCTGAGTGGACATGGATGTTTTTCATATTACCTCTGCAGAATTAAGAAACTCTCTGACCCGACCTGTTGGTACTGCGCAGGTGAAGACTCAGCAAAGCACACCCTGCTGGAATGCGCCAGGTGGCGAGATGAAAGACAAAAGGCGGAGTTGGAAGTTGGAAAGTCCCTAAACAGCCGGAACATCGTAGAAGTCATGCTTGAATCCGAGGAAAATTGGAAGGCTATCGAGCATATGATAGAACAAATCCTCAGAGAGAAGGAAGCAAATGAAAAAAGAGAAAAGCCGCGGGGATAAACCGCGAAGAAGAATAAATGAAGAAAGGGGATGGTGGAGCGACCAGCGGGGGCGAAGTAATGCCGTGAGGCGGTTCCAGCTTCGTTGGGGATAGGTTGCCTGCCCGACCGACTGGTAAAGGCAAGAGGTGGTTTTAGTGAGTAAGAGTCTCACACTACCCGGCACATCAAACGGCAGTGCCGGGTGTCCATGATGGATTTCCCCTCTCTAAAAAAAAAGGATCCATATTATAAGTTTAAAAGTAATAAATAAAAATACACAACACCTAAAATATTAAAAACGCTGTACTTTACCAACAATAACAGAGACAAGAAAGTAAGCTCAACTGTCAATAATGCTTATTTCCTTTGTTGCCAGCTACTAAAATTTTTCTTTCAACCTAAAGTAAAATTGTAGGTGAATCGACATTCTCCTGGGTCAGAGCAAGTGAGTGCGTTCTAGATAGGTGAAACTGACATTCACTTGAGGGAGATTTCAGGAATACACGTCCTGAATACATTCTAGATTCAAAACAGCAAAAATTTTATCTTCCTATCATACTCTTCTTCCCACATAATTATTGTTGCGTTTGTTTTATCACCTTTTAGCACCACCACCTCATTATGCTCCTTTAGAAATTCCTCTATTTCTTGTATGTCATCAAGTAATCTTCTGTCTTCTCTTCTCATGTTCTTGGTCTCATTGGCTTTAAGATGGTTTACCATAATATTCACAACCTGGGGTCTCAATTCTTGTTCCACTTCTTTATACTCTTCAGTTTGAATTATCGTTTCCACTTCCGCTATAAGGTTTATCCATGGTATATCCTTGTAATCATACGCGATTGCATGATTCTGTCCTTTATTTAGAATTTGTATAACATTATTTGGAAATTGTAAGGTTGTTTTGTTTTTAAGCCACTTTTCCATTTCCTCCTCTTTTTTGTCAATACCTTTGAGTGTCTTCAGTGTTAGGCGGAATCCACCCGAGCACTATACAACATCTAAAAAAGATAAAGAAAATTAGTGATAATACCGAAAAAATACTAATTGAAATGCAGAAATATGTCATTCAAGGGTCTCTTCGGACTCTTCGTGCGCATGAAGCTACTTACCCTACGCCATAAAAGTAGCAGATATCCCCTCTTAGTTACTAAGCTGAAAAGTCTTAGCTAGGTTGATCTCGATCGATTGCAATACGATTACGATAAAAAAAATAATAATCATGCATGGTGCTCTGAAAATCTTGACCTTTGGTGCGTAGCGACACCACATCTCCCGAGGCAAATGTGCACAGGCACAAGGTTCAAAATCGTACATGCAGCCAATGGCGGGCCGGACAATGCATGGCGTCGGTCGAAAGGGTTAACCACCCCTAGACTGCGATTGTTAATAAGGAATCAAGTAAAACTGCACACAACGCGTCTGTCTCGGATGCAGCGCTTGGACTAGTTGGGCGCAGTAACTCTAATCAACGTTCCCAGGAATCAGGGAATGCAGTACGTTTTGAATGGAATCGGGAACTTTGTTTCGATCTTTTTGCATGTTATGACTTAAGTGATCCAAAAAAGCGCAGTTAAATGAAGCGCATCCATGTAAGTGAAGTTGCATAAACTTAAATTTAATTTTTTTGGAGAATATTTAATGTATTGTTAAAGTTTACCAGTTTAAACGGTATTAATTTAAAATAAAACAAATGAAGAAGAATTAATTTAACAGTTTTATTTAAAAAAATATTGTAAATTAAGTGCATGTTCAACGTGAGTGCCCTCTGAGCGAATACAAAAATTAATACGACGCAAAAATGAAAATCGAATAGATTCAAAGACGTTTGGGATTTCACGTATCTCATTGGTTGCGTTGACGATTCGTACCCAAAGATCTTCTTTGCTTTCGACTGGAGTACTGTAAACTTTATCTTTTAAACAACCCCAAAAAGAAGAATCTAGAGGATTTAGGTCCAGTGATCGCGGTGGCCAAGTGACTGGAGCATCAGCACCCCGACCAATCCATCGTACATCGGACATCCAAGTTAATTCGTACAAAAAAAGGGATGTATAGTTTAATTTTTTTGCAAACAGGAATGGTGTAGACAAGCAAATAGCTTCGCTCACACTCTTTTACATGTAACCACGGCAACTTTTGCTTGAACGTATGTTGAACTAAGTAGTGCGGTATGTGCTTGGTTAAGGTAGCGGAATGTAATGATAACGGAGAATCCACCATTACTATCGTATGTCCTAGCATTTTAGAAGGCGCGATTAACTGAGAAATGGGCGGGGCTTCTCATTCCTCATCGGAAGGCGTAGCTGTTCATTTCATTAGATTTCTCTACGTGCGTGATGCTGATCGAAAGCAGAGTGGGATTCCCTAGTCCCTACCACAACTTTCCAACGAGCGGTGGGAAAATTCAGCGTCGCCGATTTGATTCACTGTCAGTAAGGTTAGAATTCATGTTTGCTGAGAATTCAGGCTCTATTTGTGAATTTTTTGTGACGACACAGTTACAATACCTTTATTAAAACCAAAGGCACATTAAAGTTTGACATTCGAAGAACATTTTGTAAAAATTTAACGAAAAAATATTAAACAACATTAAAAAATACGGCAATGGTAGCAATTATTTGGACGTGTCTAGGAAAAAAGTTGAATTGCGGTGCCCATCATAACTCAGTGCTGGATAATCTGATATCAAAAAATCAAAGTCCGTTCGTTAGATAATACTTTTCCTCAGGTAAGGCTGCCCAGTTTTTTTTTTTCGATATTAAATTTTTTTACTGTTTTGGAGCACTTTGAAGGGAAAAACGCGATTTTTTGCGAAAAAAATCGGCGTATTTGATATTATAAAATAAAAAGTATCAACAAATTACCTCGTAATTTATGTACAGAAATAGGGTTCAAAATTTCAAAAGGATCGGTGCAGTAGTTTTGGAGTTATGATGGACACCGACTTTGAAAACGTGAGTTGTGGGGAAAACGCTTTAAAGTTTTGAACAATAAAAAAATCTGGTATAAAACTTTCATAAGCGAATTTTATCGGCTTACCTCACACTGAATCATCAATTCCAGGTCCATAAAGGATGTTGCTACCATCCATGAAGTCTAAAGCACCTTTTTGCTCCTGTCTACGACGAATCCTGCCTTCTTTGGTTTGTTTTTCAGCTTCCTGATCGCGCGTAAAAATACTCATAACTTTTTTTAACACCCCCCCCCCCTTTAAAGGAAACATAACCACATTTACTACAATTTTACTATGAAGAATTTTTTCTCTAATAGTCATTGAAAAGTCAAATTACAGTAAGTTTTACTATAAATTTGACCTACAGCACATTTTTAATTTAATGGTCGTTAGGTAAAATACTAAGGTAAATTTTACTTTAGAATTTCCCTATTTCCAACTTTGAAGAAATATAACCAATAAGTATTAAAATAGGTCAAGTAATGGTAAATTTTATTTTTTTTTCTGTGGATTTTTGCTCATATTTTGCGAACCTCTGTGCTTTAAAGGAACAAGCACACTAGCCGCTACGATTAATCTCCATCTGTTTTTCAAATTGAGGAAAAATTTTATTAAAGAATCGTATAGGAAAGCATTGGTTACCAAGGAGCCATCCCCACTGGGTAACCCAATAAACCCAATCTGGGTTTTATTGAGCAAAATATCTTTAAAAAACCCAGTGGGTTTTTTAATTATTATTTATTTTTTAGTAAGTTTATTTTAGACGGATAAAAAAAACAATAATTGTAGACATTAAGATATAATAATAATAATAGTATTAAAATAAAAAGAAAACAAATTTATGAATAATTATAAAATATATGAAATAAATACATTCTGGAAAATAATAAATATTATTCTGGCCCATAAACTATATTGCAAAAATAAAACATTTACGAATAATATAATAAAAAATAAATATATATTTTGGATTCTATAAGTATAAAAAATATAGAATATAGCACATTGCACTACCAACTACCAGTCAACAGTCAATTGATCTGCTCTCAAATATCTGTATATTTGAACAAGTTTTAAGGATTTTTCAAAACCAAGTCGGTTCCGTAATTTGTTCCAAATTAAACCATACGATGAAAATATCCTTTCAATGGATGCTGAACTTGCCGAGAAACTACGAAGAGAAATTAAATCACAAAAATATACTGGCAATTTCAATGATTTCTCATTTTTTGTTTTCAGTATTTTCCACCACTAATCAGCTGTAAGTTTTTTATCACATCACTATTAAACATAGATTCGGGAAAGTATTCATTATCTTGAATTTTAAATGCAAGACAGTAGGCCAAGAAATCTGAATTTTCATCAACCATTGTTCAGCAACTTGTTCATCATTACTAAGTGATTTTCCCTAATACTGTGGATGCATCATGTTCGCTCGGTAATGCGCAGGGGTAAGTACACTTTGCAATCGTTTTTTGATATAGGGTTTAATTTTTATCGTAGCCGAAGTTTCATTATTCAGTAGATCAAACCAAATCTCAACAGCTACAGCTATAGAAACATTATTAGCGTGTAATCTATCTAAAGCCTTTGAAAGTATTGAAAATTGTAACTGGATATTACATCAATATACAAACCACCATTATTTAATATTTTGTGAAAGTTTTGATCAAATTCCGCATAATGTTGCGATCTAATTTCATTATATAAATGGTAATTAGAACTAAATGTATTAAAGCATTCCTCAAACGAATTCCATCTCGTCTCATTTGGTAACTGCGGCAAGACTTTTCTTTACTTTAAGCCATCCGTGTGGTTGGTGGTGGCTTCTAAAGTACTTGGGAAGTTCTACAATGTACTTTGTAACCGAATTAGGATTTATGTCTTTATAAATCAGATTTAAAAGATGTGCAGAACATCCGTAAGTTATTATTCCCTGACGATCTGCTAAGATTTCTTGCATTTTCTTCATTTTATTTTCATTATCTGTACAGCTTGCAAATATCTCTTTTCCATAGTTTGTTTTCAGGTACACTATTGAAATTTTCAGCTACCTTAACACAATATTCTGCAGTTTTCTTCTCCGTTCCTTCCTCTTCGGCATTGATTAAAAAACTTCGTGAGCCAGTGTGAACTGATGAAGCAATTACAGCATCTTTATCCTTTACAGTTTTTTTAACTGCAAACTCCTTAATTAAATTCAAAGATATGTCGGTTTATGGTGTAGTTGAGTGTCAAATAAAACGAGTTGTACTAGGTATGCGTTGATTTATTTATAATCTCACTTAACATGTTTCGGCGTTAGCCATCTTCAGAAGTGAACTACAATTGAAATAAATAAAATGTAAGAAAATTGTAGGTTATGTTATGTTTTAAAATTATTTACAGAGTTTTAAAATTATTTACAGAGTTTATGCGAGATTTTATAAGTTATGTATGTGTACAGCCAGAAGCTTTAACTTACCGTCATATTAAACGTGGAAATATAAATTGAAGAAAAGTTTTTTTTAAACACGTGGTAGCCATAGTTGAAGATTTAATACGAAAAATTTTTTTTTTTTTGAAATTCACACTTTGAACCTACTTTAATTTTAATAAATAGTAAAATTTAACTAAATATGGGTGATGCATGAGAGACTTTGGTATAAATAATAAAAAGATATGAGAAATTGGTTAACTAGAATTTTTAATGTGTGGTCGAAACGGGTGAGTGATGAAATGTGAATGTCAAAATTTGCGTGTGGTGAAGGTGCTGTATTTGGAGGTTAGGTGGTGTCTCCATCTATTGACGGTAATGTAGGCTGAGAGTTGTTATTATTGCTGATAGATGGAGCGTGTATACTCTCTGAACTTTTTAAATATTGAAATAATGGTTTAAAGTTTAGGTTTAATTGGTCGTTAAGGCAGTTGAATTTATTATTGTTTTTGATTTTATTAATTTCTAAGATTTCTAGGAGGTCTAATTTAAAGTTTTTGTTTTGATTATGTAAAAGTTTGGTGTTATTGTTTATATTGAATGTGTGACTGGTTTCTTGGAGGTGTTTGCCGAAATTTGAGTTTGTATTGTTTTTTCTAAGATGTTCTTTTATTCTGGTTTTTAGGGCTCTACCTGTTTGACCGATATATATTGCATTACAGTTGTTGCAATTCAGAGAGTATACACCGCTTTTATCTAGAAATGAGACGTTTGAATTTTTTGTTAGGAATTTGCTGATGGTGAAGGGTGTTTTGTATGCGGGTATGATATTATAGTTTTTGAGTAATTTTTCTATTTTTGTATTAATTTTACCTGAGTATGTGAATGATTTGTATGAATATTCTATGGGTGTTGGGTTGTGGTTTGGAAATATGTGGTTGTTGATGATTTTTTGGTGTTTTTTGTTGATGGTTTTATTTATTAATTCTATTGGAAATTTATGTTCTGAAGCAATTTGTTTGATGATATTTATTTCATTGTAAAAGTCTGTTTTGGACATTGGGATTGTGAATGCTCTATGGATGTAGCTATTAAAGGAGGCAAGTTTGTGATTTATTGGGTGGAAAGAGTCAAAATGTATGATGTCATCTGTCTGTGTGGGTTTCCTGTATATTTTATAAGTGAAAATGTTGTTATTATTATTGATTGTAAGATCTAGGAAGTTAATACTGTGGTTTGAAGGTTGTTCTATTGTGAATTTAAGTTTGGGGTGAAAATTGTTTATGGTGTTTAGGAAATTGATAAGTGTGTCTTGTGGTCCTTTCCACAGACAGAAGACATCATCTACATATCTTCTCCATAGCAGAATATTGTCTTTGTTGTTATTTAAAGTGGTTTAAATATATGTCTGCTAAAAGGCCTGAAATTGGAGAGCCCATTGGGAGACCATCGTGCATTTGATATATTTGATTATTGAAGGAACAGAAGTTTTGTTCACAAGTTAATTTAATAAGGTCAAAAATGTTTTCTGCGTCTTCGTTGTTTAATTTAGACTGGTAGAGGACATTTTTGACAATTTTGAGTGTTTCTGCTATGGGGATGTTTGTGTAGAGGTTAGTGACGTCAAAGGAGACCATTATTGCGTTTTGTGTTGTGTTTGGGTTGAGATTATTGATGGAGTTGATGAGTTGTATGTTATTGTTAATGGTATAATTTAAGTTTAGATCAATTTGTTTTTTGAAAAACGATACAAAAAATTTTGCTATATTAATTGTAGGGGAAGAAGTAAACGAAACGATTGGTCTGATGGGAATGTTGGGTTTGTGGAGTTTTGGGAGGCTGTATAGGTATGGGGTTCATAGGAAGTAGGTTTGTTTTGTTATTGTTGTATTTGGCTATTGTAGGTTTAGTGATTTTAAGTAAGTTTTTTGTTTTTTGTATGAATGTATTGAGTGGGTCTTTGTTGAGAATAGTGAAATTGTTAGTACTAATGAATTCTAGGGTTTTGTTAATATATTCGTCTTGTTTAATAATTACTAGTCCCGCGTTTTTATCAGCGTTTACAATCATGCACTTATTATCGTCAAGTTTCTTTTTTAAGCTTTTCAGAATATTACTTTTATTGGTATTGTTATCATTTCTGGCTGTGCACATACTTACATTCTTTTGTTTGTGTTGAGCGTTTTCCATGATTTTTTCTTCGGTTTTGAGGAAACAGATGCAATCGTTCTTAATCTCATGAGCGTTGGGATGATCTTTTATGGCTGCTTCCATATCGATAGCTACTAGTTGTAGATCAGGTGGTGTTGTAGGAGTTAAGGCGAATTTGCGTCCCAAGTTGAGCGTGTTTTTTTCATCGTCATCTAACTGTATTGATGTTAAGTTGGTGATTTTTTGATGGAAGAGGTGATGTGTTTTATTACCTTTGTCTTGTTGTTCTTGGTTGTGTTTGTTTTTTCTAAGTTGTGCTATTTTTTGGTATTTTTTCCTCCTTATGTCACATTTGATGAGATTGGTGTATGCTTCGGTATCTTCTATGACCATTTCTAGTTGTATGTGGTGTAATCTTTGTGATATGATGTTGTAAATTGCTAGTAGGTTGGTATCGATATCATTAAGTGTCTTGTGATGTTTCATGATTTCTGTATTGATGACTTTCATGGATGTATTGATGTTCGACTCAGCACTGATGTGTGTGTGTTTCTTGATTTTGGCATAAACAGGTACCAGTGTTTCTTTATGACAGATGTTGTTAAATCGTAGGTGTTCGATGGATTTCATTTTCTTAAATTTATATTTCTTGTAGTTTTGAACCAAGGTGGCCGTACTAGCCTGATGATATTCAAAGATATGTCGGTTCATGGTGTAGTTGAGTGTCAAATAAAACGAGTTGTACTAGGTATGCGTTGATTTATTTATAATCTCACTTAACATGTTTCGGCGTTAGCCATCTTCAGATCAGGCTCGACAATCAGTGGTGGCAATCTTATTTTTAGCAGTGCTAACAATACAAAAATTACAATATAACAAATTTACAATCAGGCGCTTTCGTTTTGGTTATAAATTGTGCAAATATGTTTGAATTGAAGCCTTACATTACAAATCATTAATCAAGAAATTATAGTAGTTCGTAAGCCGTTTTAATTCACCCTCTACAAATTATATTCACGAACGATTTACTTCATCTCTTCATTTATTACTTGGCTCAATGGGTTTTTACGAGGAAACCAGACAATTTTTCGGATCGGAAGTGGTAAAGGATTTCAAAACGTGGCATTCCAACAACACGAAACTTGCAAGATTGAACAATCAACATAAATTCTTATTGAGGTGCAGAAGAAACAAGGTATTCCCCTCACATATTCAAAAAAACTATAATTTTGATAATACTGCGATTTCTAAAAAACACCCGTTTGTAAATAAAATACAATAGACTATTGTTACATTTAAAAAGAAAATTTTAAGTATTGAAATTAAAATAACTTGCTATGCCATTAAACAACTAAAAATGTTCACAGAAAAAATTAGAAATAGATTGTCAACTAGTGTACCGTCCTTAATTATTACGAATTTTATTAATTTTATGAAATCTGATTATAACAAAATTTTAAAAAAAACTAAGCTCATTCATGAGAAGAAATTTAAAAATATAACTTCAAAATTAGAAACAAAATTACCAACACTTAATGATAAGTGTGTAGTTAATACAACAGACACTGTATTGCCAACCTTTGTCACTCAACGATTATCATTGGGGCCAAAATTTAAGGTTGAACCTGACCCTACCAAATTCCCTATGTTGAACTTTATTAAAGATATTGAGTTTTGTATAACTTCAAATAACACCATTGTTGATTCTGACAGGACCAGAGCTTGTTGTACAAATGTACTAACTAATTACAAACATAAAATTAAGAACTATAGAAACAATAATCCAACACCTATTCAAAAAAATTTACAAGACACAGAAACTTTCTTAAAGAACAACAAGGACATAATGGTCACTAGAGCAGACAAGGGTAGGAAAACAGTGATTCTAAATCAAAATGAATATTACGATAAGATCAATGAGATAGTTAATGATAAAATTCACTACAAAATCTTAAATAAAGATCCAACAAAAAATTTTTCAAAAATAACAACTACTCTAATTAATGAATTAAAAACTAACAAGTACATTGATGACAAACAAGCTAAACATCTAACACCTAATCATCCATTGCCTCCTAGAATTTACGGCCTTCCCAAGATACATAAAGACAATTTACCACTAAAACCTATAATTTCGTGTATCGATTCTGTCAATTATAATCTTCAAAGATTTCTTGTTAACATTTTAAATAACATCATTCCTTTCTTAAGGTATAATATTAAAAATAGCTACGACTTAAAGTCAATTTTAAACAACGTTAATATTAATAATGAACAAATTTTAATCTCATTAGATGTCAAGTCTCTATTCACTAACGTTAAAAAAGAATTAGTATTAAAAATCTTGAATGAGAAATGGTTTTTGATTAAGGATTTTACTTCAATTGACAAAAATACTTTTTTAAAAATGATTGAAACCATTTTTGAATCTAGCTATTTTTACTATAACGGTAATTATTACCAACAGATCATGGGTTGTCCTATGGGTGCTCCATTGAGCCCCATCCTCGCTAGTATAGTAATGGATGAGATAATCACTAAAGCACTAGAAAGACTTGATTTTGACATTGATCTATTTGTTATATTCGTAGACGATTGTTTAACATTAATTCCTAGAACCAAAGTTTCACATACTTTAGAAATTTTTAATTCTATAGATTCAGACATTCAATTTACGTGTGAAACAGAAGCTAATAAACAATTGCCATTCTTGGATCTTAATATAATAAGAAATAATAATGTTATAATCACAGATTTATATAAAAAAAACATCAGACTCTAATTTACTTTTAAATTTTTATTCAAACCACCCTTTAAATCAAAAGATTAATATTATCAAACTAAATTTGTTAAAGAAAATCCATCTAAAGATCTTAAATATTACAAACTACCATACATTCCAGAAGTGTCACACAAAATTAAAAAAATTCTGAGTAACGATAATAGTTCTGTTGCAGTTTATAGTGATTATGGTAACAATTGTTTATACAATAAATTAAAGTCAAAATTACCAAATGATTACCAAAAAAACGTTGTATATGCGATAGATTGTAAGGATTGTAATAAAATGTATATCGGACAAACAAAACAATACATAAAACAAAGAATTGATAATCATGTTTATGATTGTAAACTTACAAATTCAACCAAAACCAACAAAACTGCATTAAGCTCACATCATTTCACATGTGATCACACCTTCAAATTTGATAAATTCAGAATATTGGATGTTGAAGCGAATCTAAATAAAAGGTTAATAAGTGAAATGATTTTCATACAAAAAAATCACAAGAAAGCAGTTAACTTAAAAACCGACACAAACAACCTTAGTAAAATTTATAATTTCTTGATTAATGATTTGTAATGTTAGGCTTCAATTCAAACATATTTGCACAATTTATAACCAAAACGAAAGCGCCTGTTTTGTAAATTTGTTATATTGTAATTTTTGTATTGTTAGCACTGCTAAAAATAAGATTGCCACCACTGATTGTCGAGCCTGATCAAAATGACAGATTTTCATGTCAGTTGTTTAATGGCCGTAACAAGGAACATGTTGTGCAATTTTTAGTAATCCGATAAAATAATCGTCATCCTTATAAGTAAATTTATGTTTAAACTGTTACAAATCCTGGATCACTATATTATGGTTTTGGAGATTAAGATTTTTAACGAGTTCTTTGTAATAGAACGCAGGTCAATCGACATGTGTATTTAAAATTAATAAAGGTAGTCTTTGTTTCTAAATATAACTTACTAGGGTCAATGAGGTACTTCACTAGTCATACATTTTTTCTGTGATAAACTGTGATAACTAAACAATTAATTTTAAAAGTTTTTTAATTATGTGTTCAATTTTAACCAAATTCTTTTACTCTTGTACAATCCTATTTGTTAGTCATGTTTTTTCTTTTTGTAATTTTAATGTTTTTTCTAGCCTTGAAAAAGACAAAAATCAATTGTCGAAACGTTGGCATAATGTATTAAAAATAAATACACACATAAGGAGTTCGTAAGCCGTTTTAATTCACCCTCTACAAATTATATTCACGAACGATTTACTTCATCTCTTCACTTAACACAATATTCTGCAGTTTTCTTCTCCGTTCCTTCCTCTTCGGCATTGATTAAAAAACTTCGTGAGCCAGTGTGAACTGATGAAGCAATTACAGCATCTTTATCCTTTACAGTTTTTTTAACTGCAAACTCCTTAATTAAAGTTTGAGAATACATTTTTTGTTTTTTTTGGTTGTGAATTATTTATATCTTCATTTTCGTCCATATCAGAATATGTATCAACGTTAATTTGACTGCCGGTTTCAACTTTCTTCGTGCACTTCTGAAGATGAACTCGAATCGTTCTATTTTTTTACTAATTTCTTCATGACAATATTTGCACTTGACTTTTAATGAATTCTCACAGTTTTCCACTTCTGCCCATTCGGTGGAATACTTCCGCCCGCTTCCTTTTGGCATTATTTTTTTGAAAATAAATTATAAAATGAAAAGAGTTTAATATGCTTTCAATATAAGCAGAAGGTTGTAAATTAATTGTAGAATACGTACCTTATACTTTACAAGCACGCAAAATTTAAAGACACAATGAACATGGACTCTACACAATTCATGAACGTACGCCACGCTTCTACTGCCAGAACATAAGAGAAGGGAGACCTGCGCATTAACTTTTTTTTACCCAAATAAACCCGCTTATAAAACCCAATAAAACGCAGTGGGTTGAAGTTTTTATAAAAAACCCGGGTTTTTGCCAACCCTGTTGGTTACGGCAGTGAGCTATTCCGTTTGATATGTTCACATTTTTGTATAGATTTAGGTAGTACCTTAACATCAAGTAATTTGTCCATAAAGTAGATGCTTTATATTTTTTGCGTTGCATTTCAAAGTATGCAAGCGAGGCCTCGCTTTCTGCAAATTCAATTTTACAACATGGGATCCCAAAAACGATCTTGCCAGGATTGTATATTACCTCCAGTTTTCTTCTGTAGATTTTTGCTCGTTTTGCGAACCACTGCGCCTTAACGGAACAAGCACACTAGCCGCTACGATTAATCTCTGCCCGTTTTTCAAATTGAGGAAAATAGTATTAAAGAATCCTATAGGAAAGCATTGGTTACGGCAGTGAACTTGTCCTTCCTGTGTCCATTATTTTTATATGCGCATGTCTACTACACCGTTGTTTTAAGTATTACTACAATTATGATGTCTTTGATGGTAGGTTTAAATCGTCGATATGTATTGTTCTCAATCTTAGCTATGGCTTCGATTATCTGTGGACAAACAAATGTGGTTTGGATTGGTTTTATAGTTACATACTCGTTATCGGGAAATGTTCAATTTACTTCCACTGATATTCTTTGCTGCATCTGTTCATTTTAATGGTGGTATAATTGTGGGTGATAAACAGGATCATGTTTTGAAAATTAATTTATCACAAATTCTATTCTCTTTGCGGTTTTTACTTTAACATTTACCTGGATTTTTTTCATCGAATAATTGTATTGATCGTTTATTAGGCCTTTGGAGAACTAGTCAGGACTGCTATGACTGTCATGTTTACTGGCTTAGATTATATAATTATCCATTATAATACAATTCTTCTCCCGTATTTACTTGCTGATAATCGCCATATAATATTTATAAGTTTATAAGACGCACTTAAGCGATTCCTATTTAATATTATAATTATTTCTTTTTATCAAAATTGTATTTTCCACCTTTTTGAGCTTGAGAGTTAGAATTTTAATCAAAAATCTTATTATTGACAGCGGAGCTAGCTTGAGATTTAGAGTTTTAATTAAAAATTTTATTATTGATAGTAAAGCTAATATGAAAATTATAATTTTAATCAAGAATTTTATTATCAATTATATTATAATTACAAAAAAAAATATTGAAAATTTATTTTATTAAAATTTTTAATTAATAAATAAAAAGATTTTATTACAAATTAGATTTTATTTAGTACAAAGCTGATTAGCAGTAAAAGGGTTTAAAGTTAAGTTATTAGTTTTAAAGTTTTATTAAAGCTTTTTATATGGAATATTATGAATTATATGTAAAGTTTTAATTTTGAATAATTTATTTTACAGTAATTAAAATTAAATATTAAAGAAATTTAGATTTAATTATTAATAAAAGTATAAGCTAAATTTGTGCCAGCAGTAGCGTTTATACAAATTATTCAATTTACATTTTATAAAGATTTAAATTTTAATTAATTAAATGGAAAGTTTTATATTATTAGGTGAAAGTTTAATATAAATTTATATTTTTTTTAATATTTTAATAAATTTAAGATTTAGACTAGGATTAGATACCCTATTACTTTAAATGTAAATTATTCTTTAATTAGTATTAGTTATTTTCTTGAACATTAAATAATGTTAATAATAACATTAAATAATGAGGGAATGTGGCACCCACGCGGCTCAAAATCCTCTCGTTTTCAAAGTATGTTACCTCAAACCCATGCTGTTTGGCGAAATAATCCACTTCATTTTGGCAATACATGCTGAAGTATGGACTGAATTACATTCACTCGCTGTTGAGTTACCTGAATTTGCGACGCTCACGAAAGACACAATCACTATATGCGGTTGAAGACCACCCGCCAGCTAAAGCAGTGGAGGAGGGCTGGGTTCCTGGATAAGCTAAAAAAAAAATTAAGGGTGCCACGTGTCTGTTCAGGTCCCAACCGCCAATGTATCTGAAATACAAAAAGGGAAAATAGGCTAGAATCCAAAAAGAAACAGGACCAAACACGAACACCTGCTTCCGAAGGATCAACAAAAAAAAACGATTGGACGACCACTGGAAAGGAGCGTATTTGCACTTCAATTAAACAACTTTTAATTACAATTACCTCTATTAAAGAAAAATTAATTTATAAAATAAAACAGTGTTACAAGCAAATCATGGTGTAATAAGTGACATAGATGAAACAACAAAGAAAGATTGTCGAACACCCAGTAAGTTAGATTGCAACTAAATACTATAATCGTTGCTCATTAACACAGGTGAGTGAATAAAATTGATCACCCTTAAATAATATCCCGAAATTAAAGTGGATTCGGTAGAGGTAAAGATGATTAGCTATAGATATAAATAAACAAATGCGAATGGCAAAGCGCAGTAGGAAAAATAAGCTTATTTGTCCCTTACAGACAGGTATATGAATCATAGAATTAATAACTATTGAGTATTATACACCCACAATACTGGTGCAATTATATGACATTATCAGAAAAAAAAATTGTTATAGTACATCCACCTAATGTAAGCGGAACCCAAAAAAATATTGACGGACGCTATTATCCCCTGTGATATCAAAAAAATCAACCCACGCCACAGTAGGTCCCAAACGCAAAATTATTTAGCTGATGTTCGAAATTCTTTAAAAGTAGTCAATCCGCTAATGTGTAAATCTTACGTCGACTCTCAGCTTAAAACCCTTGTTGGTCTTTATTATTTCATTGGTGTTATTTAAAATAATATTTATTAAAAAGAAAGATGACCGAAAGCACGTTAATTAAATGAATAATTAATGGGTTCTTTTTTAGGGTTAAGCCAACGTTTACATTTATTTAAATAGTGACCAACTTGATGTTAAACAAATAGCTGAGTTATTATTTTCTTCTAAGTTGGTTTATAAAAAAAAACTAAATCCAAAATTAATACTTGTACTTACTTGTTCTTAACTTGCAGAATCAAAATCCTGATCGAGCCAAGTTCACTTTTATTTAAATTTCTTTGCTAAAGTATTTAAGGTTTTATTGGGAACTTATTAAAGATTATTAAAAACCAATATTTATTTAATATTAAATATATTAAAAAAAAGGTAATATTAAGATAAAAAAAATAAATAATTAAAAAAAAAATAATGGAAAAAAATAATCAATTTCAAATAAAATACAACTTATTGAAGAACCAATAGAAACCTTAAAACATTCCACAAATCATACGATAAACGAACAAAGCAAAAAAATGAAAAATTACTAACTTTTTGAAAAAAAATCAAATAAACTTCTAATGACAATAAAGTGAAAAAAAAAAAACGCGTCACGAACTAACTAAAATGAACTTGACTGATCAGAGTTAAGAACAAACATTACTCTAGATCAGAACATTATGGAATTCAATGATTTTAAGGTTTCTTTACAATTTATAGACTTTGCTTGGCATCCCTTATTACGTCATAACTTACTTAAGTAAAGACGCCAATCAAAGCCTCTTATTGGTTCTAATAATAAAGTAGGGCAAACCAAATTCATCCCTAAGCTCGGGGTGAATTTGGTAGCCTACGCTTAATCTCTAACGTGGAATAAAATAATTTTCTTTTTCTCAAACTATGATCAAACAAGTAAAATCTGAAAATTTACAATAATACAAATATCTGCCAAACACTAATTATGAGATTAAAAATATAAAATTTAAATAAATAATAAAATATTATTTAATTCAAATGTAGTAAAAAAAACTTAAGTGTTTAGTTTATGTCTTGCTAAGTTGACCTGACTTTGCAGTTTCACCCTCCATCCGTTGGTAGGCAATAAATTTGTCCACACCTAATCCAAAGAATAACAAGGGTGCATTACTTAATACCCCAGACATAAACAAAACACTCGTGAGAAACAAAATTTTATCATAAAGAAAACTAAACTATTTTTACTTGTTTAAATCGACTACAAAGTAAATTATTTTATTCCTAACATAAATATTAAAGAAATTAATAAAACTGGAGAGGTAATAAATGATATATTTACAAATGCATAGAAAATATCAATGACAAAAAAAAATCTAAGTTTTACTCGGTTTCTACAATCCAAAAAAAATAGGGTTTTGAGTAATTTGAGTAATTAACACAAAGTAAAAAAAAACAAGACTTAAGTCCAAGTCGAGTACGATCCGGTAAAAAAAAATTTAAGTATGAATTAAGTTAACGATTAGCAGTACCCAGCAAAATCATTGAGCTCGACTGCGAGTCACGTGACACAAAACAAAATTTTAGTTTAAGTTCATCACGCATTTACTCCTATGAAAAATAATTTGTGTTTCAATTGAATCCCAAAATTTACGGTGATGCACCAGCTGTTCGGACGCGAGGAATTATTCGCGCCTCCACGACGTCACACAAGTAAGAACACCTGACCTTATCAGTTGCTGCGCAGATCCAAAATGACCCCCAAAAGTTCCAAGGTGAGCGCTTCCAGAGCGTTTCACGCCTCCTAATTGTTCCTTGCGGCGACAATCAGCTCCTTCGACTCCCAATAATTGACCAAAATCTCGTGTCAAGAGGACCAGAAAATGTGTTGAATCCACGCCAGACGATCTGACGGTACGATCTCCAACTAGGACGGGTGCGCTTACAATAAGCCTCCCCCCAAAAGAAGCCTAAAATAATGAAAAATTCCCCTCATAGTAAAAACGTCGAAACGGATCCAAACAAAACGAATTACCTTAGTTGATAGCGGCTTCAAGTAGATTTAGTGAGGTAGCAGAAAGAAGTTAAAGATGGCGTCGCCGTTACAATTTCAAATCCGACTCAAAGTCGATTATCCACCCACAAATACGGACACGCTGCACCAAAAATCGGCAAATCCAACCAAATGCTGACGAGATCTCCTCGAACTCCAAATCCTATCAGGAAAATCTCCAAGCCAAATAATTTTCGCAGCACTGCACCAGCGATCACCACGTGGAAAATTTACTTCGAGCTACACTCCCGCTTTTCACTTTCGAGAATTGAAAAATGAAGTGTCCCCCAAAATTTTGCAAAAATACGCAAGCCGCAAACGTCTTAGCGGATAAGTGAGACATGCGCTGTACGACAACTCCTCAATCAAAACGGCTGCTCGATGAATAAAATAGAAAAGGACAAATTTTACCTAAAATGGTAAATTATTTGAAGTCCACCCACCTCTTCTCCAAAACACGACGTTCTGCAGGATGACCTTTTGAAAACCATCAACTCGCTATAAAAAAAAATATTGATAACAACTCGACTACCCTTCCTAGACACGCCATGTAAACCTGGTGACCTAGGGTAAACTCACGTTTAAATTAAATTTCTCTCCTGTGAATTTTTGAACTGTTACAGTAATAATTATTTTTAACTTATTAATTATTGTTTTACCCATTTTTTGTATTTAATATATGTTTCTTTTAGTCATGATTAAGACAAGAATTGTTGCCGAAACGTCGACTACTGACAAAACTGTTTGTAAACGATTATCTAATAAAGATTGTTCGATAAAACTGGTATTTTTTGGATCCTACAATTAAACAAAAATCGAACGTAAACTTTACATTTAATTAAAAAGTCAAAAATGCTTCCTTTATCACCCCAAAATAGTTGTCACAGGGACACGCAAGGAATATTTCGTAAATTTTGAACTGGCATTTTAATTGTAATAGCAGTTAATACCGTGGTAGTCTAGGCTAGGCTATAAAAATTGTAAAACATAACAGAAATGAAGATTCAAGGGCGTACGCTGCGGGGGGCAGGGGAGTGCCGCTGCCCCCCCCTAGAAGACCCCTGACTAATCAGTAGAAGAAAAAAATAAAGGCTACGATCTTCGCATCCCGCAGTTTTTCAATAGTTTTGAGTTTTATTATGTAAGGAATCATGCTTAACTTAAGGTCCCCCCGCCACCCTCTACCATTTTATTGTGCAGCGCTAGCTAATTTTAATTTTGTGCATAATCAAATAAAGGTATGCTCAAAGATTTAAGACTTAAGAGGATAGTCGGCAAAATGTGTAACTCCGATTTCTCTGTCTCTTGGAAATGGGATGGGAGAATGAAACATATAACTGTGCGAAAGAGATGCCATTAGACGCTTATACGGAGGTTTTTAAAATAAACATTACTTCATTAAGAGTTAATCGATTTGAATTTTGTAAATTAATCCTGAAAGTATATTAAAGGGAATGGCCGGTGATGTTTTTAATTTTTTAAAACAGTTTCGTAGTAAGGTTGTAAATTGAGACTAAAAGTTGCATATTTTTGGGCCCAACCAAAAGGTGAAAATTAAAAAAAAAAATTAAAAACTAAAAACATCATCGGCTGAAATATGGAATCATTAAGCGGCATAAAAAAATTAACCGTTCGTCTTTCCTGTTTCTTTAAAGTAATCGAAATTTACAATGCCAAGTCCTATACCTAATTTTACCGACTATCTTCTTAAGACTTTTAGAAAATTATACGATTTGTACACCCGCTTTTAAAGGTCTATTTATGCTCATAGTTTTAGGACTTAAGATTTATGATTTAGAAAATTATAGGATTTATGAACCCGTTTTTAAGAAATGGCAAATCTTAAGTCTTAAATCTCTGAGCAAAAATATACTCTTAAGGCCAATTTAGACTAGCACATTTTGGTTCCAAAATTTTGTACAAGATGACATGCTCAAACATTTAAGACTTAAGATTTTAGAAATAATACCCAGATTCCGGTCAAACCTTTTAAGTTTAAAGATCATTAAATTTAAATTTGTTATATGGATTGTAATGGATAATTTCCATGGTCACATTATTTGTTTCTAATTAAAATCCTTTATTTTTGACCAGAATCTCTGAGCATAAATAGATCTAAAGTCTATTTATGCTCACAGATTTAAGACCTAAGATTTTTTTTTTAATTTAATGATTTACCATTTCTTAATACCGCATGTATAAATCCTATAATTTTCCAAATTCTTAAATCATAAATCTTAAGTCTTGAATCTTTGAGCATAAATAAACCTTCAGATTCTACTGCACATTGCGCAAATACGTTCCGAGTCGATTATCGACACAATTTGCTTACCAAAATGTGCTAGTCTAAAATGGCCTTTAAAGTCTATTTATGCTCAGGGATTTAATTTAAAATATTAAATCATAAATGTTTGAGCATAAATTGACCTTAAGAAATGCTAAATCTTAAATTTTAAATCTTAGGATTTAAATCATAAATCTTAAGTCTTTGAGTATAAATAGTATAGTAGTATAAATTCAGTATTTTATGAAATAAATTATTTTTGTTTTACTTTTGGATATTTTCCAAAAACGTTCATCTAGTATTCGGTATATCTTTCATAATGGCAATACCGAGTTGATTTTCTAAAGTCTCAGGAAGATGTTTGACCTTGAAAATTTCTTAAAATTTTAAAATCAAACATATTTTGTTGTATTTTTAAAAATTGTGCTATACAATATATTAGAATTAAATTGTAATGAAAATTAAATAATCTCATCCAATCGAAAAACTGGTTTTGAGTTGCGCGTTGCGTATTTGCAGAGCCGCGAAGGAAGACAACGTGAAAACTTGATTGAAGGCGGCAAACTTTGTAAAGACTCAAAGCTCAAAGGAACCTGGGAATGGGAACAGGGAACTTGTTGCTCCAAGAGTCAGTCGCAGTTTTGACTCAACAGCGAGTGAATGTAATTCAGTCCATAGTTCAGCATTTATTGCCAAAATGAAGTGGATTATTTCGCCAAACAGCATGGGCTTGAGGTAACATACTTTGAGCACGAGAGGATTTTGAGCCGCGTGAGTGCCACATCCCCACCTCTTGGTTCCGAAATTTGCATATCGAATTTACCCCAGAATATATGTGAGGATTACCTCTACACCCACTTCATTGGATCCGGAAATATTTATAGGATTCGATTAGAGTTTAATCGTTTTGGCAACGTAGGTACCGCATACATTTCTTTTGATACCCCATTAGAAGCTATAAATGCAACTTCCGTTGAAAATGTAGAAATCTACCCTGGTTTCTTAATAAATATAACATTAACTGATGATAATCGCCGCCTTTATATTGCTAAAATACCGCGACAGAAAAAAAAGAAGCAAGTCTGGTCCGAATTAACTAGAAAAGGCAGACTAGTCGATGTCATTATGTATAAATCAAACTCCGACGTTTTCGTCGAATTCATCACTCATCAAGTTGCACAAACCGAGCTTTACAAGTTAAATTCTACTTAATTATTCGAACTTAGGATCACTGCTTCTTGGGCATACCCTCAACAAAACCAAAATGAGGTAAATTTTTATATAACTTAAAAAAATATAATAAGGGATGTTGCGCAACTAAAAATTATAATAAAATATACATGCATTTTTTCATCGCATAAAATTGAATTATTTATAATTCTTTGTATTTAAAAATTTAAAGGAAAATCACAGTTCATATTTTTTGCAACAAAACTTGGGGGAAGAAAAGACAATTGAAAGAGTGTACAAAAAGTACAACTATGCTTTTGTGACTTTTGAAACACGTCGTGATGCACAAAAAGCAATGGAACTTCTAAAGAGTATGTATTTACAAAAAAAGTCAGTGACTTTAATTTTATAGTATATTTTTTTGCAGAGCATTTTAAGAATATACCAAGCAATATGATTGTTATTAATTGGGCCTTACCGAGGCCGCTGATGAGGAGAATAGGGAAAGTTTTTTATTTTTAACATTTTGTACGTTTCGGGTGCTAATTTTTTTTTCCTAAACATTTTATCCAAATTTGAATTTGGTTAATAATTAATTGGTTTTAATAATTTTAGTAGTCGCAAAGCATTTTACTGTAACAAAGAAAAATTAAAAAAAAACTCATTTTGATTTATAGATTTAAATGACCATGTTGACTTTGTTTTGTTTTTTGTTTTGGGCCCAACCATAGAACTAGTTATGGTTGCTGCACAAATAACTTTTACTTTGACAGGTGTGAATATAATTTAAATTCAAATGACCATATTTTTGCTTTTTTATTAAATTAAAATAAAATATGCTTTGGATACAATTACTATACAGGGTGTCTCAACAAGAAGTGTTCAGAAGAAAATCCTAGAAACTATACCAGATTTTGTCGACAAAAAACCCAATAATCGGGGTTGGAACAGCTCAATTTTCTCTTGACAGGTCATTGAATTTTGTTACCTCAGAAAATGACGTTAATCCGAAATTCTGTTATAGTTCATAAACTATTTGTTCAATTTAAATTAAAAAAAATTGAAGCAAGGCTAATTAATGCCACTTTGGCTTGAACTTATAAAATCAGCATCAAAAATTATTTTCATAGAAAAAAAATGTTTCTTTCCAAAAATTAATGAAAATTCAATTTTTTTCCCCGATAGTTTCACGAATATTTTTGAAATAAGCCCCTTAAAGAAAACAATTAAAAAAGATTCAGTATTTTATCTATTTTACTTTAGGAACAGTGCTGGTAAGAAAAATGCCCTGCGCGAGTGATTTCATGTAGTAAGTCAAGCAAGTGTTTAAAGAAACTGAAAAGTAAATAGTAAATATGTTTAATTCCTAAATTATGAAACCGAAACATAAGAAAATTAATTTTCAAAATTTTGACTATTACCTGACGCTCAACGCCCTAAGTTAAGGGTCATTTATGTTACTCGCGCCGCGCACCGATTTAAAAACTAAATACTCAATTTAAATAAATAATAACAACAATATACACAGTTTTACATAATAATTGAAAACTATTGTACATGTTATTTATGTTTATGAGTTTTTTTTTGTTGCTGCGATTAAATTGGGCAACTGTTATTCTAAAACAACGTTTAGTACCCCACGAATAACTAATTAAAGAAATTTTTTTTTGGCATGTTTATGGTAACAATCGATTCATATTTTATGGCTTAACAAATTCAGACAAGTTTAACATCGGGCGTTGATTGGTTTTTGTGTAATTTTACTGTAAAGTAGGAGTACTTTAAGGGCCTTAAAAAATACACTTACTGTTAATATTTTTTAATTCTTTTGTCTGATTTTGTTCATTATAAATATTTTTTAATGCTACCAATATTTGGTACAAAAAAATTAAGTAGTTTATTTGTTATTTATGGGGGCGTGGCACCATATTTAGCATACTCAAAAAATGACTCTTAAGTTACTCTCGCTAAGTATTTTTCTTTTAACATCACAGCTCCTAGAGTAAAACAGATAAATCCTTGATTTGATTGAGCAAAAATTAATAAAACTGGAAATTTGATTCAATTTTTTTTTCGCTCACATCTTTAAAATAAACCACATACGGATACCATTTTTAACGTCCCTAGAACTTCATTGCAAACTCTATCAATTAAAAATAAATTTTGTGTTGATCGCTTTTGGTAAGAAACATACTCAGAAAAATACACTAATTCCGAATATGTGTAAATCCAATATGGCTGCCATAAGAAAAAAATAAGTTTGGTTCATTTCCGGTCAAAAATAATTTTTGGTACCAAAGAAAATAACGAAGTTATAGCCA
This sequence comes from Stenus bimaculatus, assembly GCA_963971135.1. Classification (NCBI taxonomy): domain Eukaryota; kingdom Metazoa; phylum Arthropoda; class Insecta; order Coleoptera; family Staphylinidae; genus Stenus; species Stenus bimaculatus. The sequence continues at coordinate 28,687,697 of OZ020181.1, forward strand.
TATTTTGAAAATCGCATTTTCTTGTTTTTTCAAGATAGCGTTGCAACGATGCGATATTCAAATCTTTTGTAAATGAATTATTAATATTCAAAAAAATCTCTACTACTTTGTCCATTTAACCGACTTTCTATCTCCAAAAATAACAAAGATACCCATAGAGTCCAACGTCAAATGGGACACCCGTTAAGTTTTGAAGAGGTGATACTAGAGGTAAAAATAAGTCAAGTTCTCAGTAAAAATATACAAAAAGTTCATTGAAAATCATACCCCGAGTTAAATAATTATTGTTTTTATATTTAGTTACTGATACAGTCTTAATCTTCAACTACCATGGCAGGGTCAAAATGGACCCCTAGCAAAGTTATTTTTGTAGTTGCGCTACTTAATTACTGGGATTCGTAATTTATTTAAACGTTAGGAATAAATATCTTTTCCGATTTTTTTAGTGTTTCACTTTAGAAAACCGCAACAAATGTATTGATAAAATAAAATATTAAAAATTAAAAAAAAGCATCAAAAAGGGGCATAAAATAAGGGTCCATTTTGACCCTGCCATGTTATATGTATACAAGCTGTTTACGGTTCACCCTTCGACTATTGAAGAGATGATACTAGAGGTGAAAATAAGTCAATTGACAAGAAATCATCTTACTAAAACTTTCTTTATAAGGGAGTTACAGCCCTTTGAAAGTGCTGTTAAAAGTAAGTTTTTACGCATTTATTTCCAAACGGTTAACATTATACTTTTCATATTTGGTTTATACCAGGGATTCCTATACTTACATACTCGAGAACTGTTGTTGTAAATTTTTTGAGAATTTTAGGTTGCTTTTAAAGAGCAATTTTGAAGGAGATTCAAGATAAAAATTGTCTAAAGTTTTAGAGGGTTAAATATCAAATATTTTTAATTTCAAAATAATAATAATAAAAAAATACTCTTATTCTAACCCGGTAAGATGATCCGTTTGTAAAACAAAAGACAACACAAAATTACAAAAAATTTCGAAATTATCACCCTGATGTTGAACGCAAAGTGTCTCTGTGAAGCCATTCACTTTCATCTTTGAAGTCCTTTCTAGATTTATACCAAATTTAAAAGGACTTGAAGCACTAACGTTTTTTTTTAATACATTCGTTAGTACATCTTTAGTGCAACAATTAGTAAAATTAGTAAAATTGTCGCTGGGTCGAAAAAAGTAAAAGATCTGTAACTTTCTTATTTTTCCAAAAATAGTAACTCGCTAGGATGTACCGTTTGCCCAAAAAACGCATTAAAATCTTCCCGCGCGGACGACCAAAACGCTAATCGGAATACTTTGCTTAGCAAAATGCAGCAAACTAGCAGCGTAAACGACACGTTGCTAAGCTCCGCGTTTCCGTCGTCCGCGAATGTCGCCAGCAAAACGTACCTGAAATGGCGTTTTTGGGTAAACGGTGCATCCTAGCGAGTTTTAGAATAAGAGAATCTTTTTTGTATAAAATAAAGCAGAGTATTATTTTAAAAGAATAAAGCTTTTTGGTATTTAACCCTAGCAAAGTTTGGACAATGTTTATCTTCAACCCTATTCAAAATTACCCTTTAGAGGCTATCAAAAAATTAAAAAAAAATTATAATAATAGATCTAAAGTTTATAAAGATCTGTATCAAATTCGAAAAGTATGATGTAAACCGTTTGGAACTAGTATCGTAAAATCACACTTTTCGGCAGCATCTTCAAAAGGCTGTAACTCTCTTATTATAAAGAAATGATTTTTTGTCATTCTACTTATTATCACCTCTTCAAAGATTAACGGGTGAACCGTAAACACCCTGTATAATAAAATCGTTACTAAGCAGATAAAGTTTTGTATGTAATACGGACGTAACCAATCACGTCGTGTTATTTACGACTTGAACCATAATGATTGACGTTACGATCCTTATATATATATATTCGTATCCAAAAAGAAACAATAAATAATATAAGCAGTTATATAACACCAGACCAAAACTTCGCACAATTAATTGCAGATGGACTTGCTTCAGCTAATTCAGAATTATTTGTAAAATTTTCAAGTTTTGGACAAATTAAGAGATGTTCCATATTTTGAATTTCATCACCACAAGAACAGGAAAGAGATCCATCATAAAAGCCCCAAAGTTTCATATTATATTTGCAACGACCAACTGATGTACGTAATCTATTAAGACTTTTCCAAATTATCCAATCTTGATTGGCACCAGGTGGAAGACATTCTTTTGGGTTTAAAAGTAAATTCCTATCTTTATCATTTAATGATTGTTCCCACAATTCAATTCTCTTTATAGATTTAGTACCCAGAAGAGGTAGAACACTAGATAAAAAACTTTTACGAGATTTTAGATGATTAATTTCTGCTCTTTTACCATACATTGGATGAAGAATATCATTTTGTTGAATATAACGTTCATACATGCTTGCTACAGACCTTCTTATATTTGGAGGAGCAATCCCACTAAGAATATAAATATGACTAATTAATGTAGGTCTTAGACATCCAGTAATTATTCTACAACTTTGATGTAGAATAGTATCTAACTTTTTCGTATGACAAGATCTTTCCCAAACTGGAGCAGCATATTCTGCTGCCGAAAAACATAAAGATAGTGCGGTAGTTCTTAAGGTATGGGGAGAAGCACCCCATTTAGAACAAACCAATTTTTGAAGTAAATTATTTCTAGTGGAAACTTTGGCTTTCGTTTTCTCAATGTGTTTGTTAAAAGATAATGTTCTATCTAAAGTAATTCCTAAATATGTTGGGTATGCGTTATACTCTATTTGTTGATTATACCATTTAAGTCTTAATTTTTGATTTGCACATCTATTAATTAGGTGAAAAAGGCTTGATGTGGTTTTTGACGGATTTGGACGTAGACAATTATTATAATAATATATTGACATATTTTGAAGAGCATTTTGTAAGTTTCCTTCAATAATAGAAAACGATTTATTTTGGGTTGTAATTGCTAGATCATCAGCATATATAAAACTTTTTGTATTGATCGTAATTGGTTGATCATTGGTATAAATATTAAAAAGTATAGGAGCTAGAACACTACCTTGAGGAAGTCCATTTTTTTGCCTTCTCCATCTGCTATTTTTTCCCCATAATTCCACAAAAAAACATCTATTTTCTAATAATAGCTGGATGATCTTAACAAGATTAAAGTCTTTTGTTATATTATATAATTTCAGTAAAAGTTTACGATGATTCACAGTATCATAAGCTGCTGAGAGATCAACAAATACTGCTCCAGTAACCAAACCTTTTTCGTAACCATCTTCAATATATTGAGTTAAATTTAAAATTTGACCGCAACAATTTTTTCTTGGTCGAAATCCTGCTTGTTCTGGAATTAGTCTATCATCTATATTTAATGACAGTCTATTAAATATCATTCTTTTATTTAATTAAAATATTTTAATATTTTAATTAAAATAATTTTTTTTAATTACGATCCTTATGATAATAATAGATAATTATTAAAGTGTCGCGATAAACTTAAATCAATTTTGTGGTTTTTTAAATTAGGCTGTTTACCTATTATGCGCTTTTACTTTAAGCGCATATATGGCTTTGTGCATTTTTAAATTAGGCCTTTTAGCTTTAGCTTAGACACAAATACGTTGGGCTACAAAACTTTAGGCTACTATATAGCGCACCATTTTTCGCACACTATTTGGAATTTTAAGAACCCGCTCGCCCTCTGATGTCAAAAATATGGACTTCTATAATCAGCACTTACTTTTTCGATTTAATGCATTGGTACATGTTTTTTGAGCTTTACTAAAGTTTTAAATAATAAATCGATTTGTGTTTTGTTAAATATGTATTTATAAGGTAAAATAATGCATTTTAAACACAATGTTTAACACCGACAAGTACCGAATATTCTCCGTTTATTGAGCCATCAATATGTAGTTAAAATTCCCAATATTTGCCGAATGAAATTCAAAAATAAGCGACTCGTTCCCGTCATTGTATTCGGGCATCTAGTGGAACGTTAGGTAGGACGCACCCTTGCTGTTGTCAGCCACTTGACAGTTTTGACAGAATTTGTTTGGGCTTGCTCACGGGGCGTTAGATCGCATATAACATTGGAAATAATGTTATAGTTCGCGGTCACCGCTCGTCGGGGCGCCACTGAAATTTTTTTATCTCTTTTTAACTTAAAGAATAATAGTACCATCTCATTTCATTAGACTGAAAACAAATTTCCAACTAATTCTAACCTCACTAACTGCGATAGTTTATTCGTTTAATGTAGTTTACAAATTGGAAAAATTTGTAATAGAGTAAAGAGAATTAAGGTAACAAAAATACGTTGTAAAATAATGGCATTTTCAGGGAGTATAAAATTTAGATGTAGATACCCCAACTGTGATAATATTTATTTTAAAAATATAAGAGATCCTTCTTTCCAAAGTAACACTTTTTTAAATTTCCTTCTTGTACTGAAAGATGTTTATCCTGGCTTCAAACTTTAGATTTCAGTGCATAATTATTAAGTAGGCAAGAATTAAATCAATATCATTTATGTGAAGATCGTTTTGAAGCGAATAGTTTTACTAGTTCGTTAAAAACAAAGCTTAGTAAATTTGCAGTGCCAAATATACCAAATTTAGAAAATCCATGTTAAAAAGCTAAATTAGATGAACAAGTTCAATTAGATTCTGAATCCACTTTAAAAAATTTAGATATTGAAAATAATAATATCGTATGTGACCAACAACAAATTAACACATCAACAGTAATCAAAATTTAGAAAAATCAATAAATTACCTCAAAGTGAATTGGGGTTATAAGGGTTTCACAATTAAGTAGGAGGAAAAAAGTCTTTATACGTGTAATAGATTACTAAGGCAAAGGATAATTAAATGAAAAAAAGGCGCTTTCATATGCTATGAATAATTTAAAGCAAATAAATGAAATAACAAATCATAAAATTTAGAAAACAATATGGATAAAAGTGCTACAGAGTTTGTAAAATCATAATTTAAAAATATAAAAATATGTAAACGGCCAACATTCAATCTAGACAACAAAATTTTGGCTTTAGCTATGTACAAGAGGGGTCCAAAATCATACCGATTTTTACAAAAAAATTTTAAATTACCATCTAGGATAATTTTAAATAAATTATTAGCCAAAATTGCATTTAATGTCGGTATTAATAAAGAATTAAATAATAATGAAAATTTACGATGATTTGGGATATTGTTTAATGTGGAGCGAATAATGATGATCTAATCCCAACTATTACCATACGAAGAAATAAAAGACAGTAGTGCTACTAGTTTCGCCTTTATTAGGGCATCAGGCACTATAAGGAATTACAATTTTTAATTAGTTTTGAAAACAACAAGAATGGTTAAAATATAAATCATACCTTCAAAATTTGTTCAGACACAAGACATTCGCAATTTATGACAGTGTCAAGTCATAGAGATAATATTTATAAAGATAAGTTTACATTGTTCAATTTCGAATAAACGAGCACATCTGAAGACGAGGTTTATCTTTTAATTCTTCGTATGGTAATAGTTGGGATTAGAATCATCATAATTCGCTCCACATTAATAAAGAATTATTAAAGTCTTTCAGATAAATTAAAAATATTAGACAAACGGGATAGATTTTATTGTTTAGCTTTCGATGAGATACCTTTATCGAAGGGCTTTACTTATAATGCCAAAAAAAGATATGTCGGTTGGTTATGAGGATTTAGGGTCTTTGGGACGTAAGAACAAACCAGCCGATCATGCTTTAGTTTTTGTAATTCAAGGTTTATTTAGTCAATGGAAGCAGCCAATAGCATATTATTTTACAAAGGATACTATTCAAACACAAAATTTAGTAGAAATATTAAAAGAAATTATAACCGAGTTACAAAATTTTGGTTTTTGTGTAGCATCTACAGTTTGTAATATGGGGGCAACAAACAGAGGAGCTATAAACTATTTGATAAATGAAATACGTGATAATATTTGTAATGAACCAATTTCTAAAATTAATGGCCAAGATATAGTTGCACTTTATATTTTATGATGTTCCCCATTTATTGAAATTAACGAGAAACGCTTTGTTTAAATATAACATAAAATTCGGTAATAATAAAGTTTCTAAATTTCAAGATATTATAGTTTGCTACGACATTGATAAATCAGATCCTCGCTATAGATGTTTATATAAAATTACTCGTAATTATTTTAATTCAGAAAACAATAGTAGCATAAAAATGAAAGTTAGCATTGCAGCAAAAACTTTAGGGTGCCACATGGCAACTACTATGGCAGCTTTAGTAAAATCAAAGAGTTTACCACCAGAATCATTAGATATAGCAGATTTTATAATTGATGTAAATAAATTGTTTGATAGCTTAAATCTAGCCAATTAAAAAATCAAAAAGGCAAACATTTTATTTGTTTTGTCACTGATAACTCAAAACACTTAGATTTTTGGAATAAAATCTTAAAAAAAATTAGTACGTGGACATTTATAGACAAAAATACTAAAAGGGAAAAGTATGTAATGGTGTATAAAAATGGTGGGTTCAAACCATATCAGGGATGAAAATACTTTTGGCAAAATTACGTCAAAATGGTTTTAAATACATGCGAACTAGGGCATTTAATCAGGATTCTGTTGAAAATTTATTCGGAGTTATAAGGCAACATGGGGGGTGTAAGCAAAATTGCAAATAATTCGAAGATCTTTTAAAAACCGTGATTTTAAATAGTTTAGTTTCATATCACAGCTGAGGTATGAACTTTCCAAAATGTAAATAAAATTTTTTTTTGTCCAATTAATTTAAATGATGTGTACTGGTATTTACGACTTATTAGGACTTGAGGTGCAAATAAAACTACCACATTCCAACTGACTGGTTTCGGTTTGTATTTCTAATATTCTTTATCTCCGAAGAAGGTTAAAAATACAAACCGAAACCGGTTAGCTGGAATGTGGTAGTTTTATTTGCACCTCAAGTACTAATAAACTGTAAATCTTAGTACACATCATTTACATTTTAGTTTTGAAATTTGAATTAATCAAACTAAGAACAATCCAGTTAAATATTTTTACATACCAATAAATTTACCTATTAATCATTATTGCCATAGATTCCAGCTATTTGTGGATGAAGCTCTACTAGAGAGTTCTTCAAGCTTAAATACAACACCAATCATAGTAATATAAGTAAGCACAATCATACAAAAAAATTACCAATTACTTTAATATACTTTCTTTTTAGCCTTCCCAATCTATAAATCTACTTCTACCTCATAAAATGGTCAGTAAAACTCATCTCCCAAACTCTACCTGTGTTTTATTAATTAAATAAATTATGTTGTAAAATATAGAATTAATTAGTATTTAATATTAAAATAAAAAACTCACTCTTTTTAAAGATATTTAATATGCCAGAACGTTTTCGTCAACCAATGTTGACATTATCAATGGCATTGATATAGTTTAAACATTACACAGTTTCAAAATTATTGTAAAATTTTATTAATAAATGATACTTTATTTTAAATTGTTTATATTAATAGTTGGTATTTGGGGAAGAAAAGTCTTGTATAACTTTTATACAAATTTTATTTACTATAAATGTAAACATTTAAAACAGAAATATAGTAAAGTAAACGTATATTTTTCAAAATCTAAATACATTTATAACTTTTAAAACAAAAATAAATACTTTTTTTATAAACATAATAAATAAGTCTTCTAAAAGGAAAATATAAACAAAAGCGAAGAAAATCTTCAAAATTAAAAAAAATGCTCTTGTGATACATACATTTGTAAAATGAAATGTTAGTTTTCATTAATTTGTTCACGATTTTTAATTTCCACAAACTTTTCTAAAGCTGCTACTTTTCTTTCTTCCAGAAGTAATTTTTTTTCTAGAATTGTCAGAACTGCTGCATCCTTTTCTTTTTTATGTTTTTTTCGTTCCTCCCATTCCTCTTTCTTATTTTCAAAATACTGTTTCTTTGTTTTAAAGAACTCTACGCTAGCAGTTTTTCGTTTTGGTGTAATTGACTTTGAAACTTGATTGTTTTCATCATAAATTGGTGTTTGTGTATTAATATCAGGTTCATTGGTTTGACAAACGGAATCGTTAATTTTATAATTTTGTGTAAGACTAGATACAGTTGGGGTTTTTTCTTTTAAATCTGTTTGATTAGATTTAAGACTTGATACATTCAAAGAATGTGGTGATGTTATGTTAGGCTCCTTGCCTAATATTTCATCCATATTGTCAAAATATTCGAATCGTATTGCACCTCTTCCAGTTTTGCTTTTATTATCTTTACACAACTTCTACGTCCTCAGCAAATTTCTCCACTTTCTGGAGCATATTTCAGAATCAAAATAAAATTAAATTATGTGTTAAATATTTCTTTTTATTTATTAATGAATAAACTTACAATAAAATTTTGGCAACAAAGTATATTGGAAATATTTTCCCAAACTTTCTTCTTTTTCCTTTTATCATTTAAGTCATCTTTTACCGAATCAACAGCTTCAATCAGGGCAATAATACTCTGATGATTCCAAAACTGTTTAATTTGGTTTGTAACGTTTTTAACGTACTGGCTGGTTGTTCTTCATTATCGTTTTCGATCATATCATCATCAATTGAAGGGTTTGGTGCAATAACCGTCTATGTACACTTTTCAAGGTTTCGAGATAAATGAGAAAAACGTACCAATTACTCAAGGCAATATTTTGGGGAAATGTTATTATTTACACCAACATGTTGATTTTTTTATGGAAAAGAAATGAAATGTTGGAATCTGAGGTTTTTCGTTAGTTTTGAAATTAAACTTAAACATAAAAAAATCAAATAAAATAAAACATTAATTCAATAAAACTAATAACTAACTAATAATAATAATAACAATAAATATACCTAATAACTAATAAATAATACAAAAGTATATTATTATATAAATAAAAAAATACATATTGAAAACAAAACGATGAACTGGTAATATTTTTGATTTTTTCACATTTATAATAAAAATTCATGTTTTCTATTTTTTATGGAACTAAATTTGTTGATAATTTCATCAACATCAATTGCAACATCCCTATGAATATGCATTATTGCTAAACTCGCCATCCTGGTCTCAGACATAGTTGACCGAAGGTATGTTTTCAAACGTCTTAAACAAGAAAAACGGGCAAGGTACAAATAATTTGTAATATTGTTTTTATTATAGGAAAGACTTCTTTATTGAACATATTAAAAACATTTAAAGCATAGTCAGGTACATTTTCTTTATTTTTCCAAAATTGAATCCAAACTTCTACTTCTGATGTTAGTAGTTTTTGCATAATAGTAATATTATCTTCTTCTTGAGAAAATTTAATGTAGTTAACAATACTACAAATGTCATTTTTAAGCTCAATTTCTATTGTATCTTTAATTTTGTTATGTAATATGGCATTTAACAAATAGATGTTCAATGTTTCATTATTAAATCTACTGATAAGATCATTTAAAATATTATCACAAAGGAGAATAAAAAGTGATTTTTTAAAATAGTCTTCTACTGAGTCGGGTTTTAAGTTATCTCGATGAATTTGTTTTCCACTTAATGGAGGTATTTTAAGGTCCAAGTTTAAAGTTTGAGAGAACTTTTGAATTTCCTCGAAGATCGAGTGAAATGCAACATCTGCATTTTCACGTTTTTTCTGAATTGCTGAAATCGTACCCTAAACTGCAATTTCAGCTGAGGCTTTATCTAAGTTTTTATTTTGCAGGGGTTTACTTAGGGTAATTGTCATTCCCAAAATTTCAGAAAGACAGAAGAGCGAAAAAACAAATGTTGATGATTTAATGTATGGATAAAACACTGAGCTTTACATGATGATGCGCTTTCTTGCCATAAACTTATCAGCTCAAGTACCTTAAGAATATCTGGGAGCAAAGATTTAAATTTTAATACTGCCTCATGTCTTTCTATCCATCTTGTTTCACATAAACTTTCGAGGTTTTTATTATTAATAAGGGTAAAAACATTGTGTCTTTTAGCTGAAGCATTAAAAAATTCAATGACCTCCTTCATGGTTCCAACACAATTTCTAATAGATTGTACATTTGAAAACTTTGACATTGATAGGTTTAACTTATGGTTTATATAATATATATAATTTAATTCCATCAAATAGGTATTAAAAAACCAAAAAAAAAAATGATGTGGTCTAACATCCAGACAATGTGTAATAAAACATCCATTTTCATGACTCTCAACCAAATTGATGATAATTCAATGGAACAAATGATTTTGTGACAATTAAAAAATACTCATAAACAGGTAAATTGTTTTAATGACCTTTTTTGAATGTAGATTAAATTGTATAAATATTATTAGCAGTAGTGAAATATTTTATTATTATATTTAAAGATTTTAATTGTGAAATTTCTTTCTAGCCTTGAAAAAGAAACTAACCAGTTTCGAAACGTTGGCACATTATAAATGTAATTTTTAATAAATAAATCTGTTCGATAAAGCTACAAACTATTTTTTATCAAATTAAATACAACGAACACGAAGTTTTTGGAAAGGAGACTTAATAATGGGTATTAATCTTTTACGATTTTCAATAATTTGATTTAATTTATTTTTATCCAGTAAATTTATAATATTTTTTGTTGAGTCAGCATATGTGATTAAAAAGTTTTCTGCTTGTATAGTTGCTTCTTTGCGGTATTTATTATTTTCATGACAAATTAAATCACCATCTTTTCCAGTTAATTTCGAAAAATTTTGTAAGGGTTTATTTACTAATTTTTGCAGTTCGGTATTTGTTGTGACACTGTTTGTCAATTGTCAATCAATTTTTTGATTAACGGACATATTTTTAAACTTTTTTGCCTGATGATGAATTAGTCTTTATTCGAAAGTGCACTAGCTTGTTAATTTATAAAAACGTTATTTGTATACAGATACACCTTTATTTATTTATAATAAATTTATTAAAACAAATAACTATATAATGGATTATTCAATAATTGAACTGTTTAAACTTATTCAAATCTGAGATCACTGAATTTAACTAGTGGTTGTATGCCACCGTTTATCTTCTTTGGTTATGGTTTGACATTAAATAATAATGACGAATTTAATAGAATGTATTTATTTGATACTACATATTACAACTTGACAGCACGAATGCTTGTTGCCGAATGAATCGGAGAGAAAGGTGCACACAAAAATATAATACATGTCTCTCCGCTCTTTCACACCTCTGCCAACAGATGGCGCGAGCGCAATAATAAAATAAAGAATATTAAGGTATTAACATGCCCCCCACCTTGGAAGGAGTACCTTTCAAAAGAAAAACTTAATATCAATTAACAATCTTGTTTAAAATTGAGTCTGTGTTATTACGTTAATATGGCTACAGTTGCCGTATCATAATTTAAATAAAGTTATTAAGAACAAGTAAGTAAGAGATTAGGAAGAACCCTTAAATCGCGCACACAGTTTATGCACTGATCTTTTTATCACACTTGAAGCGGTTTTGATGCTGACTACCCGCACTACTCCTTGTTCATCAGGGAGGCATTCAGGTTTGTCACTCCGGGCTTCGGGCGCGCACTCTGACGTCATTTATTTACATCTCGTAGTGTGTCACACGAGCGTTGGTATTTATGAACGGCTTTGGGCGTCCACGGTGTGTCAACAAAACAGAAACGTCAAATGACAGAATAATTAAACAATAATAAACCTTCTAATCTAATACAATTTTACGCAAATATATTGGATTCCTATCCCAAATTATTTTATTCGTATTTATATTGATCTTAAAATAAATGTAATTAAAGTATTATTGAGATTGATAGTACGATTTGTTGTAATCATCTTCATTTAAAGATAAATTAAATGAAATTAAATTGGCCACTAACATTTTTAACTCAAATCGTTTTTGAATAGAAATCGTGATAGGATATTTATATTTAATATGATAAAAATATTTTGTAGGAAGGTTTGATGCCTTCGTGAACCTATGTAATATGAAATCAAAATAATAACCTAACCCAAATCAGCAATAAACAAAAGTTTGTTTTGGTTTTTGGTAGATTTTATCGATAATGCGCATGCGGGACGACTTCTCGCCGTCTCGAGAGCACGGCGACTTGAGGGTGTTACAAGTAAATAAGGCTTATATACTTATAATGCGCATGTTCGAAACTTGAGGACGGAGTGACTTGGTGCGTCGCCCGTCGCAAATCTGAACGACTTGGGGCTGACGCACCGGGCGCGCCCTGGCGATTTCTGAATGACTTCGGGCGCGCGCTGGCATAACTCTCACACGCCGGGTGACAAACCTGAACGCCTCCCAGGGTTAGTCTCGAGCACACGCCCTAACCTCCATCTTGATGGTGGAAGGTTGTGATCTTTGATGATAACGAGGTCATCTGCTTTCAAATTCTCTTCAGATTTCTTCCATTTTTGTCGGAGCTGCATTTCGCTGATGTACTCCTTATTCCATCGGTTCCAAAAATGCTGATTTAATTTTTGCAGCATTTCGAAGCGAGATAGTCGGTTTTGAGGGACATCAATTAAATTGAAGATCTTCCAATCAGAAAGTGAGCAGGCGTTAAAGCCTCGTCGTCGTTGGGTCGGATGAAAGAGGACAAAGAGGTCTGGAGTTCAGGATAGATTCTATTTGGGTAGCTAATGTAGTAATTTCCTCAAAGGTGAAGCTAACATTATTTATTACCCTTTTTAAATGAAATTTTACCGACTTAATGCGAATAAGTCATTTAATGCGTTATTGGCACCAACGAAATTTGTACCATTATCGCTGTATACATTAGAAGGTACTCCACGTCGCGCTGAGAATCGCCTTAATGCAGCAGGAATTGCGTCTGTTGTTAAACTTGTTACCACTTCTAGGTGCACGGCCTTTGTGGTGAAACAAACGAATAAGCAAATATAACACTTTTCTATTTTGCAACCGCGACACTTACGGTCCTTTATTAAGAATGGGCCGCCATAATCGACGCCACATGTATTAAAAGGAGGAGACGGCTGTAAACGCGATTTTGGTAGGTCACCCATTAGAGGGTTTTTAAAACTACAGTTGTATCTACAAGTTGGGCAATTGCGAACTACATTTCTCGCGACGCTTCTACCAGCAATGACCCAAAATTTTTGTCTGATTCTGTTAATAAGTAAATTAGGAGGAGCGTGCAATAATTTAAAATGCTCAGTTCGCATGATTATCTTGGTTCGAGGATCTTTGTTGCATAAAAGCATGGGGTGCACTTTTTCATAGCCTAGATTGGAATTTTTTATTCTTCCACCTACCCGTATGATTCCCCTGTCATCTTGAAAGCGACTTAAGGATAAAATTCGACTCTTTGTATGAATTACTTTACCCGAGTTAAGATCACTTATTTCCCTTGAGAAGCTTTCTCCTTGTGCGATTTTAATTATAAGAAACTCAGCCTCATCAAGTTCAGATGCGTTAATACTACCTTTGTTTGATTTCCTTCCCTTGAGAGCTGAAACAAACCTAAGAACGTATGCCATGACCCACTTAAGCTTGTCAAAATTTGAAAATTTTCTTAATAACGGATTTTCTTGTGCGGTAATGAAATGACATTAATTTCGGTGTTTTGACTTCTGGAAGGGAAATGTTTTGTTGACCCAACAAATTTTGCCATGAATCTTCGTTGTCTAACAGCCATTCAGGCCCATTCCACCAAATATTGGATGATAATAGTCAAACAGGGTCAACCCCCCTGGTAATTTGATCAGCAGGATTATCCGCCGTTGGGACGTGCCGCCACACACTATTTGTAGTAAGTGATTGAATCTTTGAGACTCTTGTTGAAACCAAAGTTTTTAGTAAGTTTGATGACATTTTAATCCATCCTAGTACTATAGTTGAGACGGTCCAAAAAAAACGGAAGATATTTGGTGTTTTAATGATCCTTTCACCTGTTCGCACAATTGAGATAGAACCAATGAACCACAAAGTTCCAGCCTTGGTATGGTGATGGTTTTGAGTTGAGCCATTCTCCCCTTGGCGGAAAGCAAATTAACAATATTGGAACCGTTCGCTAGGGTTACTCGTAAATAGATGCATGCTCCGTACGCACGTTCGGATGCGTCCGAAAAACCGTGGATCTGAAATGAAACGCTTGATTCATGACCTACATGTCTTGGTATTGACAATTGATTTAATTCCACGAGGTTATTTCTAAAATTTAACCATTTCATTTGAAGATCTTGCGGGAGCCTTTCGTCCCAAGATAGCTTTAACGACCAGAGTTCTTGCAGCATTAGTTTTGGGATGATAACACATGGTGCTAAAATTCCGAGCGGGTCAAAAATTTGTGCTTCTGAGAGGATGACTCGCTTAGTCACACGTCTTTGTTGATTTGGTGGTGAGATTTTGTACCTTAATATATCCTTGGAATTTTCCCAATATAGGCCTAATGTTTTTGAACATTCCGCGTTCCCAAAATATAGAGCTTGATCAGAATGTATCATTTTTATCCCTTCTAAAACCCTTGAATTGTTTAAATTCCATTTTCGAAGCTTAAAGCATCCAGTGTCTAATATTTCTGAGATTTTGATAGAAAGCTGAATCAGAGTGTCAATTGAATCACACTCAGTTAAAAGATCGTCAACATAAAAATCGGTGAGAATAGTGTTTGACGCTTCGGGATAAGTATCCGAATATTCATTGGCAAGTTGATTTATGTATCGGATTGCTAAAAAGGCTGCAGATGTGGTTCCGTAGGTGACTGTTTTTAATTTGTATTCCAGAATTGCCTCAGATGGATCCCTTCTCCATAATATTTTTTGTAGATTGGTTTGATTTGGGTTCACTAGGACCTGAAGATATATATTTTCAACGTCAGCAGAAATTACATACTGATGTTGACGAAAACGCAAGAGAATAGAAACAATATCTGATTGAATATTTGGGCCATTTGATTGTAAGCAATTTAGAGACGAACCTGAATCTGAAGGCGCGGACCCATTGAAAACGACTCTGAGTTTTGTGGTTGTGCTTTGCTCTTTAATGACTTCGTGATGGGGTAAAAAGAATTCTGGAATAGCTTTATCAGTACCTTGATCTTGTTCCATGTGATCCAATGCAAGATATTCATCCATGAAATTTACGTACATTTCCTTTAATTTAGGATTGGATTTGAATTTTTTTCTGGTGAGTAAAATTGCTTTAATGCGAAATCTTTTGAATCGCCTAAATTTAAAGGTTTCTCTTAGAGAGGCAAGGAAACTATGAATCTTCCATTTGGGTCACGCTGTACAGTTTTTTAGGAAATGATTTTCACAATTTTTGTTCCTCAGGGGACAAAGTTAAGGAACATTGAATTTCTTCGATTTTCCAGAATTTTTCTAATTGCAATTCAAGGTGATCCTGCTTGCAGCATAGGTTACAATGACTTGTTTCCCTCGGTATGGTACTGTAAGGGCCTAATATTACCCAACGTAGCTTTGTTTTTTGAGCAATCGTTTTTAAGTTGCCTAAGCGGTGTTGACCTATACATAACAGGTCCCAAAAGATAGAGGCACCCAAAAGAAGATCTATTTGACCGAGTTTGTTGAAATTTGGATCTGCTGGTTTCAAATGCGATGGAATTTTTAATGAACTTAAATCAACGACTTCATTTGGAAGTATGCTGGCAATTTTTGGGAGCACAAAGCAAGAAATTTGTGACTTGAAATTCATGAATTGAAATTGTATAGTTATAAGAACCTTTTTCTGGATGGACGAACTGGTCTGATTGATGCCTGTTATAGTAATGTTCGCATCCTGTGGTCGTAGCTTGAGACTATCTAGCAGTTCCTTACTGATAAAGTTGGATTGAGATCCTGAGTCAAGGAGAGCGCGATATGTATGCAATTTGTTATGTGCGTCATAAATGCCTAGTTGGGCTGTGGACAAAAGAGTACCTACATGATTTTTAATTTGCCTGGACATATTGAAACTTCCTCACTTGTCTGCGCTTGATTTTGCTTTTCAAAGTGCAACATCCGGATCTACAAAATTTTCTCAGATGGCCGGGCTTTAAGCAATTGAGACATAGTTTTAATTTATTAGCATTTTCAAAACGATCGATTATACCTTTTAAATTCATCGCAGTTATAAATTGAATGATTGTTTTTGCAAAAAATACAATTTCTTTCAGTGTTTGAGACTAATGATGTATTGCACGTCTACTTTTTATTTAATTTAATGGTTTTGGTTTGTAGCTTATTTAATAAATCAGCCTTGTTTTCTAGAAATTCGAGTAGATTTGAGAGTCCCTTTTGGTTTGTGATTTTGTAGTGCTCCCAATCTCGGGCTGTGATTGGGTCTAGTTTATCTATTATTAAGACAATTAATATAGGATCCCAGTTTGTGATGTCTACCTTTAAAATTTCTAAGGACCGCTTGTTTTTAGAGACTGTATCCGCGATTTTTCGTAAGGATGCCGCTGATTCAAGCTAAGCGCCAGTTATTTTAAGTAAGACCCTTATGTGCTCATCAATTAACGCGTCTGTTTTATTAAATCTTTTATATAAAATATCCCACGCAATGTTGTAATTATCTTCCGATAAATTTATTGACTGTATTGTTCTTGCTGCATCGCTCTCTGTAGCAGCCCGCAAGTAGTGAAATTTTTTAACGTTACTTATATCGTTATTTGAGTGAACAAGTGAAATAAAAGTGTCTCTAAATTCCATCCAATGTTCTAATTCACCTTTAAACTTTGGTAATTCAATTGTTGAAAGTTTAGCGGCACGATATTTATTTAAATTTAAATCGCTAATGTCCGATTCTATTCTGTTGATATTTTGTTCATTGTTTGAGATTGGTTTTAGAAATTCATTGAATTTACAGAGCATGTCTTTTCCCAACGCGATGGCCGTGAAATAGGAATTTTCAAAATTAATACGCTTGTCACTTGCATCATCCTTGTCTTCGATGCTTTCGATTTCGTCTTTTACTGGATCAAATTCATTTAATAATTTTTCAAGCCGCAATCATCGCATTTCTAGATCAAAAATGAGCTTAGAATCTACATCATGAACTTTGTTATCTATAAAGTGATTTTCTTGCAGTTGTGATAAGAAGTTTTGAAATCTTGTAAGACGCCCTTTAATTGACGTACGTTTTTTTGTAAGAAATTTTTTAAGATTTTCGTCTAATTCATGTGTTTCTGTTGTATCAGGCATTTTGAAATTATAAAATTATTATATTTGTAATTAATAGCAATATTTAATTTGTAAGTAAATATTGATCTAATACAGTAATGAAAATGCCAGCTGATAATCAGGAAACCAAGACACCACCACTCAACCAGAAATTAAGTAATGAAATAAAGGTAAATGGATGACTTACTTTGAATTTTCTGTGCGGCGAGAAATGCAGTTGCAAATATTTTGTTGTTGTCTCTCTTGTGAGATCTGGTGTGCCTTGATTTGACTTTCAGTTGAGCGAGTAGTGCAGCTTCGAGTATTTTTAGCTATTGTTGTTATGTCTCTCACTCTTCGACTTCGATTGTGTTGACACAATGGCTTTCCGTTTGGTTTATTCTTGTCGGGTTCGAAGGACCAAATTATGTTGTGACACTGTTTAAACTTATTCAAATCTGAGGTCTCTGAATTTAACTAGTGGTTGTATGCCACCGTTTATCTTCTTTGGTTATGGTTTGACATTAAATAATAATGACGAATTTAGTAGAATGTATTTATTTGATACTACATATTACAACTTGACAGCACGAATGCTTGTTGCCGAATGAATCGGAGAGAAAGGTGCACACAAAAATATAATACACGTCTCTCCGCTCTTTCACACCTCTGCCAACAGATGGTGCGAGCGCAATAATAAAATAAAGAATATTAAGGTATTAACAGTATTTATATACATACTACCTGCTTTAACGAATAATTTGCAATATTTGCAAAACACTCCTTGAAGTTTTTTGGAAAATATTAACCACGTATATGTTTGAAAATGTTTTTCTGATAAAAGCTCTTAACATTTTTTCCATTTTTTACGTGAACAAAATGTGGTAAATTTTCTTTCGAAGAAGGTTTCCAAATATTGTTTAAAAAAATTAATTTTTGTTCTTCAGTCATATTTAAATCAGAATTTGTAATAAAATTTGCTATATCTATGTATGAACTATTGTCACTGTTATTAGCCTTACTAGTCGGATTAGTAATACCTGAAGTTGATGGCTCTGGTATTGGTACTTCTTCAGTTGAAGTAGATGTACTTTGAAAGAAATTTTCATCCTCATTTTTTTTGGTTTCTTCGTCTTCATTGCGTGGTTTGTTTATATAAATTTAGGAATTTATCTTAAGTATTTAATTTCCTTTTTTTGTTCATTTTTAGGTAACTATAAAATAAATGCCAAGATTTAATATAAAATTATATTAAAATATAAAAATGTATTACCTGCTTTTTTCAAAAAGTTTATCAATTATTAATTCAATATTTGATCACGTAATAAATTTAATTTCAAGTAACTTAAAATTCACAATTCACAGAAAATATGACATTCTTTAAACAGGTAGTCCGGGAGTTAGCGTCAATTTTCAACAAATTATTTCAGTAAAGCTGACTTTCATATCATAGGTTCTTCTCCTATTGCTTGTTCAAGAATGAAGTGTCAGCTGGCACAACCGCGGGGAGTCGGATTGTGGGAGGACGCGGAACTTGTAAATTTTTTTTTCATTTGAGTCATTTCAGTACGACTGAAAATCTATTGATTATTTTTTTGCGTACTTATAATCACAAAAATATGGTCGTCAGCTGCCCATTTAAAGATGCAAAAATAAGAATAAAATAAAGTGATATCAGTAAGGCTAAAACTTCTTTAAGTAATTGTGTACGACTTAAAACACACAAAAATAAGCTGGCATTAGAATGGTGGAAAGGCCGTCATCTAGGCCTTCAAAATTTGTTGAAAAGCTCAATCATAACTAGTCATATCATGGAACGAACGGGATTACGCAAATCTCAAGATATTTCAGCTGATCTTGAAAAAAGTAGAAAAAAAAAACAAACCTCGCAACTGGAAATCATTATCACACAGATTAAAGAGAATATGAACATTTTAATGAAGATGAATAATATGAAACCATTATTCAATATTTCTACTGTGATTTTTATATGATTACCTTAAATATACACATTTTTTATTAATTCTAATGAATTCATAAAATCAATCCTGGTTTTCCTAAAGTTTGTTTACGAAAATCGATATCACTAAAACTTTTGTTAGTAGTTGTTTATGAATTACAAAATATGAAAATAATTGTCAGCTGGCATAAGAATGGTGGAAAATACGTCAGCTGAACCATTAAAGGTACCGCGCGTGGTACGAGTTTGACCTTGGTGGTACATTTTAAACGCCTAGCTGACGGTCTTTCCACCATGCTAATGCCAGCTGACAATTATTTTTGTGTGTTTTAAGTCGTACACAATTACTTAAAGAAGTTTCAGCCTTACTGATATCACTTTATTTTAGTCTTTTTTATGCATCTTTGAATGGGCAGCTGATGACCATTCCTCATGCAGCTGACATTTTTTTGTGATTAATAGTACGCAAAAAAATAATCAATAGATTTCAGCCTTACTGAAATGATCCAAATGAAAAAAACTTACCAGTTCCACATCCTCCCACAATCCTACCCCCCACGGTCGCGAAAGCTGACATTGGATTCTTGAACAAGCAATTTGAGAAGAATCTATGATATGAAAGTCAGCTTTATTGAAAATTGATGCTACCTCCCGGACTAAGGAGATCACATTGCTGGTGTTCTATTCCTCGGGACTCGGGATTTTATCGGCGCGACTAGTCAGCAGAAGAATATTGTTTAGCAACGCAATCAATAACTGATACATGGGATTGCAAAAAAATATTGATAAATAATAAATATTTTACTATTTTTAAATATGAGTTTTTTTTGGTACAAATTTTCTATAAATTACTTAAAATTTTCCTGATTCTTGGGTTTGGTCGTGCCCGGGGGGGGGGGGTAATTTTCTGTTCTCTTGGCGTGGGGGGGGGGTAATTACCCAGTATAACTACTTGTTGCTTAATAACACATCTTAACCCTGCTTATACAACCCTTAAATGAAACCCAAACTCACGTTTTCCGTGCAAAACAAGAGTACAACGTACAACCCACTCGTACTTAATTACAGCGCGGCGCCTCAACTCACACACTGCCTGCAGTTGACAATGACCTCGATTGAACCTACTCACGTACTCCCAAAATCAAATTCGCTGCAATCAAATTACAAGTGCTTGATGCATTTTAGAAAACTTGCTGGTCAACGTAGAAATACTCAACAACTTATTTTGTAACCCCATTATTAATTAAGCCTAAATTAAATACAACTCTACAGTAGTATTTAATACCTTAGACAAGTGTCTTAGAGGCAATATTTCGTTTTTAAATTTTGCTTCAACAAATAATTCACAGTGGGAATGATTGTTACATATTCAGACTCATGTTTAGTAGGTATTTCAAAATGTTTTTCATAATTGATCTATATTGATAAGAAATATTTTCTGAAGTTCTATAAATAAATCATTCGGTTGAATGATGTCTCTATATAAAATTCTCAATTTACAAAACCAACGAGACTTAAGTTTTTTCGAAATTTCGTAAAATAGTATTATACAGAATATTTGATTGAGAAGATCCTTATCGAATAAAATATTTTGGTATTCGTAAAGTGTCGTTAATTTTTTTAATAATATCGGTGGTTAAAGAATGACCCATTTACAGCTGGCTTTCAATATTGTTTTCATTAGCTTCCAAATGACTTAAAATAGTCTTAATTCGGTCGCCATCGTTCGCATCTAGACTTTCAGTAATAGCCTTAAAAACTGTTCCTAGCCCATTTAATAAACCTCTTTTCTGCCTTACTCGTTCTTGAGTATGTAATATAATATTGTTAATTTTGTTATTAATTAACTCGCAAGTAAAGTTTAAAATTTGAATATAATTTTCGCAATAATTCTTCTTTTCTTGTAGACTTTCAAACAAAGTACTGATGACACTATCAAAATCTTCTTTGGATATTTTTATCTAAATAATATAACACCTAAATAATTATACAAGTTATATTTTATTTAAGCAAAACTAACCTATTTCTTGAATTTCGTAGTCGACCAGAAAGTCAAGAACTAATCCCGTTGCATGATGGTATTGTTGTAATCTCCCCGTATTTAAAGCGTATATTTGATATTTTGCATTCTTTTTATATTTGATATTTTATATTCTTTTTATATTTTCTATTTCGTATTTTATATTTTAATTCAATTTTTATACATTGTAGTTATATTGTAGACATCCTGTTGAGACGCCGTACGACGGAAACGCATATCACTAATGTTTAATTCTTTAATTACTCTTAAAGTTTTATCTAATTGCTCTTAACACTTTATCTTTTCAATTTTAACCACGTCCAGCGATACAATGTTGTAGACGCTGAGACGTTAAGAATTAATGAAAGAGAACTGCTGAATTGCAGTTCCCAGGGTCCTGGTGGAGGGAACCTCCAGAGCCCGAAAAGAGCAGATTGGAAGATTTATTCTGGTTTAGATTTTCAATTAAGGCAGTCGCCAAAGTTTTCCAAATTATAAGTTTCAAAATCCAGTGTCGCGACGCAAGTCAATTTTAAGTTAAGTTTGTTATAAGTGTTCATTTTTTTGTGTGTTTAATTCTTTTTTTTTTTGAATAAAACAAGTCAACTCTACGACGTTTGTTTTATTCAATAATACTACATCCCAAACATCTACAATCTACATCATCCAGCATAATTCCTGAGGCAGGCAGCAGGTCCACTACGTAAATATTTTGGTGGCAGCGGTGGGATCTCTTCAGCCCCCTTTGGAATCACGAAGAAATAGAGCGAGCAGCTTTTTCGGAAGTCAGCAAGCGAAACTTCAGACCAGGAACCAGGAAAAACGTTGGAGGTGCAGTGTTAATCAAAACGGGTCGCGCGTTTTTTTTTAAATAAAGTTAAGGGCATTTCTTTTGTGTGCGAAAATTTTTTTTTGATCACCAATTTCGTCAAGCGCAACATGCTTCGCTTCATCTTAATGTAAGTACAAATATTTTTGCATAAACTCATTAACAGCCATCGCGTTAAAACCTTTTTTAAATTCGATTCCAAGTTTATATTCGTTTCAATCATGGCAAACTTGGGTAACGGTGAAAATAACGATGTCCAGAAACAGGCGCGGGACGCGCAAGAATTTATCAGTATTGATACAGCCGTAAGGTTGATCAAGGAATTCGACGGCAGAACCGATAACGATAGAGTTCATGATTTTATCGATGCTTGCGACATGGCAATCGCATCCGTTAATCCAGCTAGTAGGCAAATTTTATATAACGTAATTAAAACAAAATTAGTAGGTAAAGCCAGGTCGTTAACTAAATACAGAGACTTCCCAAATTGGGTCGATCTCAAATTATATTTAGAAGATATTTTTTCGGAAAAGAAGTCATTGAGCAGTAGCAAATGGAGCTAAATTCTTGTACGCAACGTAAGGGCGAGACCATTACGGTCTACGCAGCGCGGATTGAAAAATGTGTTTCTAATTTGGTGGATGCAACTGTCGTAGGTCGAACACCAGAAGTCGCCGACAAGCTGAGTGCACTCCTGCGTAATCAGGCGTTGAATGTGTTCGTTCAAAGGTTAAGCGATCCCATGAAATTATATGTAAAGTCCCAAAACCCCGCAACCCTGGAAAACGCCATAGATATCGGTCGAATGGAAGAAAGGCTACTGAAGCCTCGGCCTCAAAATAATGGCATCGGAAAATGTAATTATTGTAATCGGAGCGGTCATTTTAGCAAAGATTGTTACTCGAGAATTAACGCCGCCGGGCAAAACCAAGCGCGTCCTCAAATTAAACAAGAAAGAAATGTTTTTCGTTTAGGTCAAGGCGACAGAGAACCAATTACGGGAACCAGGGTCTCTCAAAATTTTACGTGCCACTATTGCAAGGCACCGGGCCACGGGATAAAGGATTGTCGGAAAAGAATGCTCAACGAAGGAAATCGCGGAGCGAACGGACGGGCGCGCGAGCTGGGGAACCTACGGGCCCAGTCGAACCATAATTCCTATCAAGCACGTCCTCAAAATCACCGCGCGTCGGGAAACGATCAACGGCCGGTGACGCGCCCCGTTTCATCGGCTATAAACAACCGAAACTAAAGGTTTCAAACGCGAAACCACATTTTAATGTAAATAATAATAATTTTAAGAATCTTTCTATTTTTGTGTCAGTTAAGCAAAATGGTACGTCGCTTAAGTACGTAACCCTATCATTAAGTATCTCCAAAAACAAAAACGCAACCTTTTTAATATACACGGGTGCAGACGTTAGTTTAGTCAAGCTTAAAATCTTAAAGGACGATTTAAGAGTTCACTCAACCGAAACCGTGAAAATCAGAGGTGTCACGGACGGTTACGTAGAGACAGTGGGTCTAGTTTCAGATTATATTTTCGGGAGGAACCATGATTTTCATATAATAACAGATGATTTCCCTATGGTTTGTGATGATATATTAGGTGGGGATTTTTTCGAAGCACACAATGCTAGTATAGATTATAAAAACAAACAAGTTGTTTTGGGCAATATCAAGTCAAGGTTGCGCGACAATTCGAACCTCGTAAGACAAGATTTTCATTCTAATTTCGTTCGGGAAAATCAAGGAGATTTTCATTCTAGTTTCGTTCAGGAAAATCAAGAAGATTTTCATTCTAGTTTCGTTCAGGAAAATCAAGAAGATTTTCGTTCTAATTTCGTTCAGGAAAATCAAGAAGATTTTCATCCTAATTTCGTTCGGGAAAATCAAGAAGATTTTCATTCTAGTTTCGTTCGAGAAAATCAGGAAGATTTTCATTCTAATTTCGTTCGGGAAAATCAAGAAGATTTTCGTTCTAATTTCGTTCAGGAAAATCAGGAAGATTTTCATTCTAATTTCGTTCAGGAAAATCAAGAAGATTTTCATTCTAATTTCGTTCAGGAAAATCAAGAAGATTTTCATTCTAATTTCGTTCGGGAAAATCAAGAAGATTTTCGTTCTAATTTCGTTCAGGAAAATCAGGAAGATTTTCATTCTAATTTCGTTCGGGAAAATCAAGAAGATTTTCGTTGTAATTTCGTTCAGGAAAATCAGGAAGATTTTCATTCTAATTTCGTTCGGGAAAATCAAGAAGATTTTCATTCTAATTTCGTTCCGGAAAATCGGGAAGATTTTCATTCTAAGTTCGTTCGGAGAAATTCAAATGACTTGCACGTCACTCCCCGATCAAACAATGGGAAAATAAGAACTTTCAGTTCTGAGGCTCGAGATTCCAGTCACGCCTTCTCGGAGGTGGAACCTAGCCCAGCTAGAGATTCAAACGTAGTCAACTCAAATTTTCCATGGAAATTTTTGAAGCTGCTTCCCCGTAGTGAGAAAGTATTCAAGGTTCCGTGCCAAACGCAGGTCGGAAATTCTTCTACTTACCTTTGTGAGGGTCGAGAATTATCAAAGGGCGTTTACTTAGCGAGCTCCGTTTCACGCGTCAAGGACGACTGTTGTTTAGTAGGAATTTTAAACACGACCGAATTCCCGGTCGAAATTGAAATACCTCAGGTACAGTTCGACGTAATGGACGAACCCCTTTTTCAATCTCAGAGAAATGTTTTTAGCTTAAGCTCAAGTGTTAGCAGTGGCAATTTGAAGGAAAGATACGACAGGTTAATTTCCCAATTAAAGTTACAAGATTTAAATTCTGAGGAACGAAAATCACTTCTGAATTTAGTACATCGTTATGCAGATGTTTTCCATCTCGATGACGAGCCTTTAACGTGCACTAATGCCGCTACACATACCATTCCGCTAAGGACAAACTGTCCTCCAGTCCATGTGAAACAGTACCGGTTACCGGAAAGTCAGCGAGCAGAAATTGATAGGCAAATAAACAAAATGCTCGGTGACAACATCATTGTCGAAAGCGAGAGTCCTTTTAACTCTCCTCTCTTAGTAGTACCCAAAAAACCGGGGCCAGACGGAAAACCCCGATGGCGAGTAGTGATCGATTTTAGGAAACTTAATGACAACACCATAGGATTCTCCTTCCCGTTACCTAACATAACGGATATTTTAGATAAACTAGGAAATTCCAAATACTACCGTAAACTAGATTTGTCTAATGCCTACCATCAAATCGAATTAGAACCAAGTGACCGGCATAAGACAGCATTTTCCAACCAATTTTCTCATTTTGAATTTAAGAGTATGCCCTTCGGACTCAAGTCAGCTTTCAAAAACTCATGAATTCAGTTTTGTCAGGCATCCAAGGGATAAAGGCATTCGTCTACCTGGACGACATTGTCGTATATTCCCATAATTTATCTAGTCACATCTAAAAGTTGGTCGAGATTCTGGAGAGATTGCGCAAATACAATCTAAAACTCAGTCCAGAAAAATGTGAGTTCTTCAAGAACGAGATCAATTATTTGGGACACAAGATCACGGATAAGGGAGTTTTGCCCGCTGTGAGGAATTTTCCTAGACCTCAAGCCCCCAAGCAAATAAAATCTTTTATCGGTCTTGCTTCGTATTACAGGCGTTTCATCCCAAACTTTTCCAAAATCGCGAGCCCATTAACTGAACTGCTCAAAAAGGATGTGACATTCCATTGGTCGGAAAGGTGCGAAATAGCTTTCGAAGACCTAAAATCTATGTTGATAAACCCCCCGATCTTGATTCATCCAAATTTCGAGGAACCTTTCCTCTTAACAACTGACAGTTCTGATTACGCAATAGGTGGTGTCCTTTCCCAGGGTAAGGTAGGCCAAGATCAGCCCATAGCTTTCGCATCTAGAGTGTTGAACAAAGCCGAAAGGAATTACAGCACCTGCGAGAAAGAGCTACTGGCTATTGTCTGGTCCACAAATCATTTCAGACCGTATCTCTTCGGCAGAAAGTTTTATGTGCACAGCGACAACAAAGCGTTGTTTATTTAAAAAATATTCAAACCCCAAATTCGAGATTAACGAAAATGCGTTTGAAACTCGAAGAATACGATTTCGAAGTCATCTACAAGCCAGGAAGGCTGAATAAAAATGCTGACGCCCTTAGTCGGATAACCTACTATCCCGATCCGATTAAGGACGAAACTTATCAGGATTATTTAAATTATCTTAATCAGGGTAACGCGATAACTAACGAGAACGTTTCTATATTGCGAGGCGATTTGTTCGATGCACCCAAGGACTATTCTTTAGCTCACTGCGTGAGTGCTGATTTAGTAATGAACGCCGGAATAGCCCTCAGTTTTAAGAAAAAATTCGGAAACGTAGATGTCCTGAAAAGTCAGAATCCCCAAATAGGAAGTTTTTGTCACCTGAAGGTTAATAACAGCTATATATTTTATTTAGTGACTAAAAATAAGTACTTCGAAAAACCCAGTTACCAAAATTTATTTGATTGTTTGTTAAATTTGCGAAATTTTTGCGTTGAAAATACCGTAGGCAAACTAGCCGTTCCTAAGCTAGGCGCAGGTTTGGATAATTTAGACTTCGCGGAAGTTTTCCAATTTATTAATTTCGTATTCCGCAATACGTGCGTAATAATTAACATCTACGATCTAGAAGCACCATCAAGGTCGTACCAGATAAACAGTCTCTCTCCGTACGAGAATTTTTGTAAGTACGTTAATAACCACGTGTTAATTCCCCCGGATACGATTAAGGAATTCGATGATTCCATATTAGTTAGCCCGAAGGAATGCGTAAGATGCGTAGAACATCAGGTCAAGGACGCCGGCGCTCCCTCGAGCTCGAATACTTTTAGGAACGTGCTTAATGATCATTTTAAGCGCGATAAGAGCGTACCAGAGTTAACGCGCGTTGATATAGGTTAAGTTCACTTAGTAAGAAACGCGCAGGGTGAAGCATTAATTATTTTGGCACCAGAAAGGAACGATCGTGGTAGGATATCATACGAAAATATTTTTAATGTTTTAATAGAGTTAAAAAATTTAATGGAGAGGGAAAACGTAAATAAAATTTCAATCCCAAGTACATTAGGTCACGATTTGAAATGGTACAAAACTAGGCAAATGTTCAGGTACATATTTAAAAATTCAAACCTCGAAATTTCAGTTTATCACGACAAGGTTATATCAGACAACCTTTCGGAGTCAGACAAGGAAATAATTTTAACAGAATTTCATAATACCCCACTCGGAGGACACCCCGGTGTTAACAGAATGTTTAAAAAAATTAGAGCCAGATATAACTGGAAGTACTTGAAACGCGACGTTAAGGCTTTTGTTAGGAAATGTCCCGATTGCCAAAGAAACAAGGTTCGTAACAGAAAATCGAAGGCACCATTAGTTATTACCGACACCTCTGAGGAGGTGTTCGAGAAGTTATTTCGATTGCGTAGGGCCTTTGCCAATGTCCATGGCCATAAATAAATTCATGTTAATGTGCCAAGACTCTTTAAGTAAATACCTCGTCGCCGTGCCCCTTCAGAACATAGAGGCGCAAACGGTAGCGAACGCTTTTGTCAACGAATTTGTAAGTACGGGTTAATCAAGGAACTAGTGACCGACCAAGGTACTAACTTTATGTCCAACCTTTTCAAGGACGTTTGCAAATTGTTAAAGATAAGGAAACTGAACTGTTCAGCTTATCACCCTGAATCAAACGCCGTAGAAAGGAGTCCTAGAACATTGGGAGAATTTCTTAGGAGTTTCGTAAACAAAAATCAGGACAATTGGTGTACCCTGATCCCAGCTTTCACATTTTCATACAATACCACTCCCCACACGGTAACTAAGTACATACCTTACGAGTTAGTCTTCGGTAAAAAACCGATACTCCCGACTTCAATTACGGATCCGCCAACCTTTAGTTATAGTTATGACGATTTTATGACTGACCTCGAGTTTAAGTTGAAATTTTCCCGTGAGGAAGCGAGGAAACATTTAGTTCAAGGTAAAGAAGCTAGCAAAGAACGCTACGATAGGGACTCTACAGACATCGAGTATAGAGCCGGAGACCTAGTGCTTTTAGTGGACGAGACCACGAAAATCAGTAATAGTAAGAAACTATGCCCTCGCTATACAGGTCCTCATAAGGTAATTTCGGTGGATTCAAACGTAAATTGCACTATTAAAATCAAAAATAAACATGTTAAGGTACACAAAAATCGGTTAAGACCTTATCACGAATAAATCGTTCAGACATTTCGTAACTTGTACATATTACATTATATTTTCGTGTTTCTAATATACACCTGTATACAATATATTTTATTTTAATTTTTTTCATTATATTTTTTGTATCACTTGGTTTATATATACATATTTTTTAATTTCGATAATTGATTGATATTCAAGGGTGGCCCTTGTTTCAGATTTTGGTTCACGCAAAAGGCAGCACAAGGGGAAACCGTTCCTTACAAGGTACAATATTTTAACAATTCTCCGGGGATACACTACGAATTATTAGGAAGTGCGGTCTTGAAGAGAGATGAGTGGAAAATCATCACGTACGTTGATCTACACGACCACACGTTAAGGTTTAAACAAATTAAGATGTACTATAACGAATTCGCTAAGCTTTGTAACGCGTCTGATCGAACTAAGTCGTTCTGCGCTAATTATTTTAGAATCGCAAGCGCGGCGGTAACACAGCTAGATAACGAGAAGGAGATGTTTAACAATCTACTGGGACATAGGGTAGATCTTAGGAAACGTCGCGGCTTGATTAACGTAGTCGGTCGCGTATCGAAATTGCTTTTTGGAAATCTTGATGACGAGGACGCAGAATACTATAATTCCAGGATAAAATCCTTTACTCTTAACGAACAAACTCTAGCGAAAACTTTGAAGGAACAAAGCCACGTTGTAAAAACGGCGATAGTAAATTTTAATGAAACAATTTCAAGTCTAGATGCTAATGAAAAGGTGTTAAAAACTAATTTCGATAAGCTGTATTATATTTTCCAAAATAATTCGAACAATTTGTCAGATTTAGAAATCAAAATTTCAATCAACGAACATTTTTCAGTATTTTTAATGATTTTGCAGCAATATCAACAGCCATACTATCAATGCCGTACTAGAAATACGACTAGGTCAGTTGCACCCAATGGTAATGACGCCAACCAAACTAGTTCACGAATTACAAAAAATTTCAACGTATAATGCGGTAAATTTTCCAGTAGTTCCTGTTGTTGAGAACGCCTATTTGTTACTTAAGACGCGCTAAAAGTTATTAATTTCTATGTTTAACACTTATCTGAAGAAAAAAGGTTACAAGTGATCAAAAAATTTCGAGTAAAGAATCAAAATTCATCATTTTTAATGTTCAAAGAGAATTTGCAAAAAAAAATTGAAAAAAGTTGCATCTACTCCCCTAGCCGAATATCTTGTAGTATAGTGAGATAATGTTAAGATTAAGCTAAGAAAATATTAGGATAAATTGTTATTATTAGGACATAATTATATAAGGTTTGTTATGTTAGGAAACACAAGTGCAATAACTAACAAGGCAAAGTTACCAATCGTAACCTTGCATTGTCAGCACTTATAATCAATAAATAGATGTAAGAAAAGGTGGAACAATTAGAATTAACTAGAATTAATTAGAAGTAAGAAGATTTAAGTGTTAAGAAGAATCCCCGAATAAATGAATTATAAGTACCATTGTGTTTAATTCCGTAATTATGCTGGAGAAGAACCCAACCAAAATATAAGAACGACGAAGGATATTACAATCTCTACTCCCTGACACGATAAAATCTCATCTCGGTTACAAGTGATCAAAAAAATTCGTGTAAGGTATCAAAATTCATCATTTTTCATGTTTAATGAGAATCTGCAAAAAAAATTTGAAAAAGTTGCATTTTCACCCCTAGCCGAATATCCCTACTCCCTGACACGATAAAATCTCACCTCGGTTACATGTGATCAAAAAATTTCGAGTAAATAATCAAAATTCATCATTTTTAATGTTTAAAAAGAATCTGCAAAACAAATTTGAAAAAAGTTGCATCTACACCCCTAGCCGAATATCCCTACTCCCTGACACGATAAAATCTCATCTCGGTTACAAGTGCTCAAAAAAATTCCAGTAAGGTATCAAAATTCATCATTTTTCATGATTAATGAGAATCTGCAAAAAAAATTTGAAAAAAGTTGCATCTTCACCCCTAGCCGAATATCCCTACTCCCTGAACGATAAAATCTCATCTCGGTTACAAGTGATCAAAAAAATTCGGGACGCGCTAAAAGTTATTAATTTCTATGTTTAACACTAATCTGAAGAAAAAAGGCATTTTTTTTCTTTCGGAATTGCAGGTTTCTACCTTGAAAATCGGAAAATTATGTACCAGCTTCTTGCAAATACGGAAAATAATGCACAATTAGTTTTTAAAATTAAATTATTTAATTATATTACCTGTAAACTTCTAACAAAATTATCAAAATAAAATAAAGCAGGTAAAATAATATAAGGTAGGCAACCAAACATGCAGTGGGTCAGCTTGACCGTGCGGCGTTGCCAATACTCGGCGCGCTTGAAATCCATCATCGTTTGACATAAACGTGATTTATTTATTAAACGTTTTCTAGGCGATTTATTGATATTTTACGTTTGTTTAATATTTGTTTATTATTTTTATGTATTCGCAAATTATTTTAAACGCAAATTGTGACAATTTTCGTGCAAAAATCGGCGTTATTGCATAAAAGGGTTACTACCCCTAAAAATTGTCGTAGGGGGTTGAAACCTGGTGGAGACGTTAATTACACCCTCAAAGGGCTCCCTTGGTAAGGATCGGATAATTCCTTCATACGTAGCCGAAAAGCCCTACCCTTACCAAGATGTATTGTATAAACTGCTATACCTTGCGCATAAACAGCAAATGGATACAGCAATATACTTTTGATTCTTTCCAGTAAAATTCTATTCAAGTTTTCATCATCTTCATTGAATTAAACCCATGAAAACCATCACATTCAATATTAAAGCCCGAATTCTCAGCAAACAGGAATTCTAACCTTACTGACAGTGAATCAAATCGGCGACGCTGAATTTTCCCACCGCTCGCTGGAAAGTTGGGGTAGGGTCTAGGGACTGTAATGAAATGAACAGCTCTGCGTTCCAATGAGGAATGAGAAGCCCCGCCGATTTCTCGGTTTACCGCGCCTTCTAAAATGCTAGGACATACGATAGTAATAGTGAATTCTCCGTTATCATTACATTCCGCTACCTTAACCAAGCACGTACCGCATTACTCAGTTCAACATACGTTCATGTGAAAGTTGCTGTGGTTGAATGTAAAAGAGAGTGAGCGAAACTATTTGCTTGTCTACACCATTCCTGTTTGCTGAAAAATTTTACTATATCACTAACACACTTATCACTAGTACGTTTAAGCAGATGACTATTTGGGATATATGCAGTAGTTCCAAGAGAATTTTAAGGCATCCAACAATACAACAACATATGTTTGACCTTCTGTTAATGTTAATTGTAGTACTTACTATTTACTCTTAATAAACTAATTGTAAATAAAAACTATCTAACCAACAATTTGTTTTCCCACCAAAAATGCAAACTTTCTCCGCAAGGGAGCGCTGTAGTAAAATACTCTCGACACCCATGAAGCGAACGAGATGCGAAACAGGGAATTTATTTTTTAATTTCATTCGACGAATGTAGTGTGCGAGAAATGTAGGCCCAAAGTGTCGTGCACGACATTCAATTGTGTAAATCTCACGTCGACCCTCAGCTTATTAACCCCTGTTGGTCTATATTATTTTTTGATGTTATTTAAAATAATATTTAAGACAAAACAAAAACAGATCGCACATTAATTAACTTAATAATTATTATTGGGTTCTTTTTATAGGGTTAAGCCGACGTTTATGTGAGCATCCTAAAATTAGCGACTTGTAATTATTTGGGGTTTTTCAAAATTTAATCAATGTTTATTTAGTAAATTAATTTCGTTGAAGAGTGTAAGTTAGTAGAAAGGTTTTCGCAAGTTTTTAATATTAAATATGACCGGGAGATATTTATTTTCAGTAATTCAATATTTTTAGAAATTTGGAAGTAATAAAGAACTCAAATACACTTAATTCTAAAGTGGTGCTGCTTAAAGAATAGTAATAAATTCCTAATGGGGAACAAATATTTTTGGAACATGTGAATAACATTATGGGTGCATTAAAACATCCAGAGTAAAACTAATAAATTTTAAACCTTGCGAGGGTCGTTCTAATTCAGTTAGAAAAGGTAGTCCCTAATATCCTAAAGTTTTGTTGTCATTGGTTGTTAGAAATACTTAAGTAAAACTTGGGTTGGGCTT
The DNA here is from genome assembly GCA_963971135.1 of Stenus bimaculatus. Classification (NCBI taxonomy): domain Eukaryota; kingdom Metazoa; phylum Arthropoda; class Insecta; order Coleoptera; family Staphylinidae; genus Stenus; species Stenus bimaculatus. The sequence continues at coordinate 28,720,132 of OZ020181.1, forward strand.
AAGTAATAAAAGGGCTGAAATTTTAAGGGATTGGAGGAATCAGATAATTGAAGAGTCAGAACAATTAGTTCGATTTCTACAGTGTTTGTTAATGTTAGTGGTGTTTGTGTTCATTTTGGGTAAGTCCAAAATGTTTTTATTTTTTGTATGTTTAATTTTGTAAATAAATAGTTTTAAGTGTTATGTTAAAATGAATTCTTTCAATTTGTATCAATAACCGTAATCCCTACGAACCCACTCAATTTAAATATGTCGTATTATCCTCGGTTGGTTTCTGAATTTATCAATTCAGAAATTATTAAAGTCTCCCTTTCAAACTAACATCTTACTTTAACAATCGGGGGTATTTCACATTTGGTGTCAGGTGTGGGGTCGTTTAAAATTAAAATGATAAGAGTTGTGGGGTTATTTAAAATTATTATGATAAGAGTTGTGGGGCTGTTTAAAATTAAAATAAGTAGGTATTGTGGGATCATTATTACTTAAATGATAAAGTTATGGGATGTTAAAATAAAAATGATGGAGTTGTGGGGTAATTTAAAATGTTTTGTTGTGGTAACTAAAAATCAAAATTTAATTTTTCTTTGTGGAAGTTATTATAAATTTTAAAATACGTATTAATATGTTAAATTATATATTGTTTTTGTCATTTTAATTCGGGATTTTACGGTTGATACAAATTATGTGCATGTTTTTTTTTTCGCAGCAATTTTTTATTTTTGTTTAATAATGTTGAATTATTATTTGATTATTGTATGTATGTTTATTTAGCATTGATTTTCTATTTTCTCCTCCATTGCGTATATTAGGTGAAAATTATTTCAAGAAGCGCATAATTCTACAAAAACGTTGTTCTTAGACTCCCACTGAGTCTTACAATTTGAATTATTTTTTTTCTCTGTTTTGTTATGCATGATGCGGGGTGCGTTTTGGTATTTTATTTTTACAATTTTTCTTTTATTTATTTTTTTTTTCTTGAAAAAAAATGGATAAGTAGTTAATAAAAATTAAGCAATCATGCCGGAATCAGAGGAAGTATTTTCCGACCCTCAGGGGGTACTAGCCATGGTACTTTAGGGTCTGTTGACAGCACAGCGTTTAAATTAGAGAATTTATCGATGATCCAAACTTATGATGGATCTACAGATGTCGAAGAGTATACTGATCTGTTATTAGAAACAGCAAGTTTCATGCAATGGTCCGACAACGAAGTTTTATCGTTGTTAAAATTAAAATTACGGGGTGCGGCGCGACAATTTTTATTGAATGAACCAGATCTAAAAGCCACCAAAGATTTAACTAAATTTATTAAAGAGTTAAAATTTAGATTTAGTAAAACGAAAACTTTAGGTGAAGCGCGTTTTAAATTTGTAAATTGTAAGCAAAGGCGGGATTACGCGACGCGGCTTAAGACAATCGGACGCGAGATGCAACCGGATTCACAAGATAAAAATGAGGTGAAATACCCATTGATAAGGCTGGAAGAAGATTTAAGGACGCAGTTTTTGTTAGGATTGAAAAATCCTATACAACAAAGGACCATGTCTGCGGTTCCTGACACATTTAAGGAAGCAATAACTATTGCCAAACGTCAATCAATGTAATGAGTGGCAATAAAGATCCAGTCAAGTAGGGTGGCGTATTTTTAAATGAAGAAAGTCACCAAAACAACGCAGCAGGACGTCGAGTTCAGTGGTCACCAGATGTTGGAAAAAGGGTGAACACTACATCCAGCGCCAGAAATAATTCCAGGAATGGTTGGTCTAATTCACTACGTCGATGGAATGATCTAGGACCTAGAAGAAACACTCAACAATGGGGCAATCGTAATCAAGGAAACACCGGAAACAGCGGAGCATATAGACAACGACCTACCGCGTCGTCAGCTGGATCCAGTGGTCAAAACAACCGAAATATTATTTGTTTCTATTGCAAAAAAGTTGGGCATATGAAAGGGGATTGCAGAGCGTTAAATTGTTTTAATTGTGGTAAGCAAGGTCATTTCGCCAGCAATTGTTTAAACGCGCAAGGCACTTCGCAAGAGCGCGGGCGGCCAGTGCCTCTCGATACTGGAACGCGCAGAAAAGACGGGCGACACCAGGGTGGTTCGCCGAACGCAGGTGTAAGCCAAGGGAACTCCTCGTTCCCTCGTTAAGTCATAATGGGGATGACAGTAAGCCCGCAAGAAATAAGTTAGTAGTTTTTATAGATGGTGTATTAAGAACGATTTCAGTAGATTCGGGGGCTACTATATCTTTAATAAAATCACATATTTTAGAAGAGAATAGTTATAAATATAAGTATTTAAATTGGCGATGTAATAAGTTATCGTCAGCGAGTGGGCATGAATTACTCACGGAAGGATCAATTAAGTTACATATTAAATTTCTAGAAAATTTACAATGTGGCAGTGAGTTTGCAATTGTAAAAGGGTTAAGAGTTAATGCAGATGCAATTATTTAAATGGATTTCTTAGCGGAAAATAAGTTAATTACGGATTGGGGTAAAGGTGTATTACATTTTAATAGAAGTAAGTTGTACATGAAAAGTGATGAGGTACTCGCTACTTATAATGAAGCAATGATCTCCAGCAACGCATTTACGAGCGGTAGTAAGTTTGCGGATGTCAATCTGGAATCCCAGGATGCTCAACCTGTGGCCACAGGTACGAGAGGTTTCAAGGATGAAGATTACGAGCGTCAACCGCAACCGAACCAAGCCAGATGTGCGGAAGCAAGAGGTCAAGTGCCAGTGGAAGTTAGAAATAAAAGTGAGGGCAGGAAACGAATTAAAAGAAAGTTGCGTACTCAAGAGGGTTTGGAAAGTAATGTTACAGGTGAAATTTTAACTGAGGTTAATGAATTGGTTAGTGATGAAGCAGGCGCAGAAAGCGTTGTAAGCAAAGTTAAGAAAGTAAGGGTTTATGAAGGGACTACGACAGGTGCAAGCAGAGTGGGTTTATTGAATGAAATTCGCCAACATCATGAAGAACTAAGTCTGTTCAACTCGGTTCATTTGATGGAAAAACTGTGATTACCACCAAGGTGTGAAGCAGTTGTAATGGCTAGAGTCTCACGGAAACTACCTGAAGCGCCATACGTAATTATTAGTCCTAGTAATGATTTACCAAGTGAAGTAATGCTAGCGAAAGTTGTTTGTAATAATAAAAGGCAGGTACCTGTGAGAATTATTAATGTTTCTGACGAAATACAGAGTTTAGGAAAAGATGTTCAGTTGGGATTTGTATGTGAAGTTTCGAAAGTGCACAGTGAAGAAAATGTAAGTGATTTTGGAAGTAAGGTTATGATTAATAGTGTTGATAGAAGAAGAGTAGCGCATAGTGATAGGAATGTTATTGGTAAAATTTTTAATCAAATAGATTTGAGTGAGGTAAATGGTGAAAGGAAGGAAATCCTTTACAACTTAATTGAAGAGTTCACAAATATTTTTAAGGTGGATGATGAACCATTGACATGTACCACGAAGGTGAGATATAGGATTATCACCGAGGGTAATTCTTTACCTGTAGTAAAAAGACCTTATAAAATTCCCCATGCAAAACGAGAAAAATTGGACAAGGAAATTGATAAAATGTTAAGTGAGGGTATAATTATTGAAAATAATTCACCTATTGTGATTGTAAAAAACTATCAAACTAATGGGTTTATTCTGAACAAAAATGTTACCCTTATATCGTTAGTAGATAAGAGCCACCTTAAAATTTAACACCTGTGTTATGGCTAACATTTTTGATCAGAATAACCTCTTGGAATTAGTTACTCCTTTTATTATTTGTCAGAACCTTATCATGAGATATGCAATTACCCGTCATAAACGTCTACGTGCGATACTTAGATTTTTAGTCACAAAAGAAATTATGAAGTCCTTAAATTTTAACAATAAAACGAACATCTTGCACCTCATGCAAATTTTCTATAAAATTCAGAACACTTGCGCTTTTTTGAATGTCCATTCATCAACTTTATCAACTTTTCGTCTCTACATGGACGTTATTGCATTCACGTTGATAAATAAACACTTTGCGCGCGTGCATCTACGAATTTCTGTAGCAGCCTTTAGCGTTCTTTTGTATCAAAATGACTCGTCGCTAAGGAATAGTGATATAATTGCTCAAATACAACGAGAATATGAAGAGAATGATTCAAAGCTCAGTGACCATGGTTCAGAAGTTTCCGATCACCTTCCTGTTCCAGAGGAAACTCAATCTGCTGAGAAATCAAACAGCTCGGATTCTGATGAGGAGGTTTTGCCTCTTTTGTATAGAAGCACATATTTTACGGGGCGTGATAAGGTAACAAAGTGTGAAAAAATCTAGCAATAATAGAGTGAGACGCCAAGTTCAAAATATTCTCACGGAAAATTCGGGTACTCGTAGAAATGGCGTGGGAGTGACAACATTTGTGGAAACCTGGAATTTATTCATAACTGAGAACATTATTGAAAAAATTGTCATTTACACCAACGAATTCATACCAAAAAAGGCGCCATCGTATAACAGACCCCTTGATTGCAAATCGACATGCTATGGAAATTCGAGCATTATTCGGGTTACTTTATATTGCAGGAACCTTGCGGTTGTCACACGCAAATTTAGAGGATGTATATGCATCTGATGGCACATGTCTACAATGTCGCTGAAAAGAACAAAATTCCTACTGAATTCTTTGCGATTTGATGATGCAACCACACGAGCAACTCGTCGTACTCTGGATAAAGCTGCGCCAATAAGAGATATATTGGAAATTTTTAAACAAAACTGCCACTCACCTTATTCTGTGGGACAAGACGTGGTTGTTGATGAGATGATGGTTGGTTTTAGAGGCAAATGTCCCTTCTGACAATACATACAATCTAAACCCGATAAATTCGGAATAAAATTATATCCACTTGTAGACGCTGCTATGTTTTATGTCCTCAATATTGAGCTTTATGCCAGAAAGCAGCCAGAAGGCCCGTACAAGGTGAGTAATGCTGCAGCCGACGTCGTGAAGAGGCTAATTACACCAATTTCTGTCACAGGACGAAACATAGCAACTGACAATTGGTATACCAGTGTACCTTTGGTAGAAGATTTAGCTACCTGATATTGCTGGAGTAAATGCAATGGTAATATTGAGGGCAAATAATGTGGTTATACAAAAAAGGCGAAAGTTTTTACGTGAATTGGGCATTGAACTGACAAAAGAGTACCTTCAAAGAAGAGCTACGATGGAAAACCTTACACGAAAACTCAAAAGAAATATAAGAGAGTATTTGAATCTAAGCAATGAAGATGTTGGACAACAACCAAGCACCAGTAGTAGTACCAGTACATGTAGAGGTAGCTGCTAAACATGCCCAGCAAAGAGCAGGCAGTAATCTAAAACACAATGCATTTCTTGTAAGAGAAATATTTGCAGGACACACACTACATTTATTTGTAATAAATGTTATCTTCAAGAAGAAACCGATTCTGAAGAAAACTAGGCAAAAGTTTTGACTTATATTCAAATATTTGCATTTATATATATTTCTTTTGGGTCTGTTAATAAAAAAATAAATGATTATTAGTAAATTAGTGCTATAAATCTCCGAAATGTTACATAGGTCTTTTAGGTTATACGCGACCGCTGCCGTTAAAAATGAGCAAGCGACCGCTTGAAGGTTAATAATAAATTAAATGATCAAGGAAAATTTAATGGTCTAGTATGTATATTTATTTACAATGTGGTACATTAGTTATGGCCCAGCTCAAAGCTCACGAAATATTCCAGCAATTATATTTTATTTTTTCTTGTACTTATCCTTGCAATGTGCAAGGTCTATGCTGCCATACAGTACTGTTGAGTAGGGTGTGTAAAACCTCGAAATTTGAGTTGCGGCATATTATATAGGGTGTCCCAGCAGGTATGGCCAAAATTTTAGGAGGTGATAGTATGGACATTTTTGATCAAAAATGTTTATATGGATTCTCAATGGTTATCTTAGGGCCGTTTTAGACGAGCACATAAATCTTGTACAAGATTGCGCAGTATAAATGCCTTTTGTTTATTTATGAACATATAAAAATTGTAACGTGTTTTTCTTTATCGTTGTAATAGGATTTTAATTTTGGGAAGAATTTAGGTCGATATAAATCCAATTTTCAAATTTAATAGTTCATATATTTTCAAGTTTTAAATCTTGGTTGGCATATTCTTAACAACGGTGTAAGTTTGGTTGCCGTCGAAAATTTTCCAAAATAGGAGTCACCCAGAAAGGAAAAAAAATGAATGTTCATTTTCCAGCTGTTCATCTGAAGGTATTTTCTAATTTAGAAGTTCTTCACATTTTTCCATTTTTGTCGTCATTGATTTGTTTACATTTGCGGTTAGGCTTCATGAACTGCAATTTTCTATGTTGGGATCACAAAAGTCGTTCGCGCAGAATTTACTCTGTTGCGCGTTTAGGCACAATCTCCCGGCGTAACCCGCTTAATGATTTTTAGGCGAAATAGCTGCAATTATCGAAAGGTGTGGGTTGGTATGGATTGAGGAGTTTGTTTAAATATTATTTTGCCCTCAGTTTCATCGTTCCTAATTTTTGGTATCCAATTAAAGAGATACACCATTACTTTTTCGTCGGATTTTCTTTTAAATGTGACAACATTGGGACCTCTTGTGGAAAATTTTTGAACATTATCCTCACCTCGAGAACAAGAAAGGGAAGTGGTTTTTTTTTCGCTGCTCAGATTTAGTCGAGTCAAGAGCGTTTAATTTTCTTTAAAATTTTCCTAGTGCAAGTTTCGATAGTTAAAGGTAGTTAAATTAGTGTGTCAAACTCGAAATATTTTCGGAAATTCTTCTTCTTCTTCGATACCTTTGGTGGGTTGTTGGATGCCCAGTGGGATTGGAAGATTTATTTCCTGGTTGAAGTTTTTGTTCCAACGACGCCATTTTCGCTCGGCGGATTTGCATATGCACGTGGGTTTCTTACAAGTTAATTTGAGTCTCTTGAGCCTGTTAACATCTGAAGGTACTTAATTTTCTTGATCTACGACTAAAACTTGATTTTCCTCTTTTCTTTTGTTTATTTTAGGCTTTACGAAATTTCTGTTACTATCTTCGGCGTACAATTATTGCTTCTTAATCCAAAGCCTAATAACATCAGAGGTATGTGGAGGAACGAAGGGTTGTTCTTGTTCTAAGTGTGCTATATTTTAGGCTTTTTGTTCGGGGCCGAAGCCATTAAGTTTGTTGTTCCGATATTTGGACGCCATTTCCTTTGGTCAGGACGTGGACGAATTTTCTCTGGCACAAGTTTTGGAGAGGCACAGAAGTTTGGTGTTTCATGTCATCGAGGGAGTTAAATTTCTGGAAACAACAGATAAGCCAACAATTTTTTTGTCACTTGATTTTTATTCCAAATTTATTAGGTTAAACCTGGATCAATTTGGGTCATATCTAATTATTACTATTATAAAGTTAATGTTAATGAAATTTCACTTATTTTAATTTGAAAAGAAAAAGTTCTGTTAACCTTTAAGATAACTATTTTTTTTTACTTTTCTAAATATTCTTATTGAATCTAGATTAGTAGATTATTTGTTAGATTAAAGTTAAATTGCGTATATTATATACTGGGAATATTACCACATTTTTTTTATTGCTTAAGGTATCGTACCCATGTTTTTTTTTTGTAAGGGCCACGTAAGCTTACGCCGCTTTATTTAATTTACCGAAGTATTTGTTTACTCAGATTTGACTATAAAGTTGTGACGATATCCAACATCTATTTTATTTTAATTTTTTGTTTTTTAATATACGCATCATACTCACCATTTATTTTTTTTTGTATATCTAGCGTTCTTTATTGCGTATTATTTACTTTATTCTCCGTGATAATTTTGTTCACAACATTTTTTTTGGCTTAACATAACTAGTAACGATATATTAACTTGTTTGAATATAACTGGTAATCTATTTCCTTTATACGATTTGCCTAGATTTCGCACGACATATTTTTTTTTATAATTGGAACTATTTGATTTTGGTCAATATACTTGTAAATATTTTTGAATTGTTGGTTTGGCTTATTTAGTTTCCTACGATTTTCCTCGATACAAAAATATCTATATTTTGTTTGTTTGTACTTTTTGTTGCTTGCTGGTACAACTTTATTAATATTCTAGTTTCTAACTAATAAACATTGCAAGCAACTGGCGCCCAATTAACGCAACACTTTTATAAATGCATTGTCACTGTTTTTGTGTAAAATTATTTTACTTAGAACACGCCCTACTCCACTTAGTCAACAGGCCACCTCTTACTTAACTATAGGGGTGCATCCTACTAGAAAAAGTAGCGGAGGCGAGAAATTTTTCGTCGCAAAATTACTCATGATTATAGCATTTAAACAAAAAATAAGTTCTTTTCTGATCTTATGAGAAAAACATGATAATTTGAAAACAGTCGTACCTCCATAACCAATAAGAATTGGACACGTTTATATAAGCTGAAAATAGTATGGACTATTTTCAGCTTACAATTACCTAAAATTTTGACCATTTCTCCCGGAACACTTTTACTAGTATACATTTACAAATAAACTTGCACCTACTTACAATATTTTTTTTATATTTATTGGGGGGATCAAATCCTCATAAAGCAGACTTTTTACAAATGGGTAGATTAATAACGAAGGATTTGGCACTACTTTTTTCCCTCAGTGGAAAGAAGGGCAAATTGCCATTTGAAAATTTAAGTTTTTTATCCTCTATAAAAAGTAAGTTCCTTCTTACTTTTTCTAACTAACTTGATTTAAATATCCATAATTTTGTAGCTGCAATAAGAAAACGCTTCCAAGAAGCTACAGATGAAGAAGTTAGAAAAAGTGTTGGCATTTACCTAGCCGGAGCAAAAGACAGAGATGGTGAACGAAAACATCGGAACTTAACAAACTAAATATGAATATTATTATATTTTTAAAAATTTACATTTTGTTGTGAATGTATACCTATGTCTAGCAAGTTTTGTTTTGTTAATTCTATTGAAGTTTAATAACATTATTTGTTGTTAATGTGTGGATAATGATGTGTAAATTTTGTTAAGTTTACTGTAGAAGAATATTGTTTTTGTTATGTATGTATGTTTGTGGAAGGGTACAGAAGATGATCTTAAAAAATTCCAACATTATATCAATAATTATCATACCAAACTAAAATTTACAACAGAACTATCATTAAACAATAAATTAAACTTCTTGTATTTAACAATAACAAAAACCGACACAGACAGATAACGTCATCCACTTCAACTCTTTCCACCCGGAATCACATAAAATAAGTGCCTTCAACTGTTACATCCATAGAGCCTTCACAATACCACTCACAAAACCAGATTTTCATCATGAAATAGCAATAATAAAACAAATAGCACAGAACCACAATTTTCTACTAAAATTCATTAATAGAATCATCAAAACACAAGCAAAATTCATCAACACAGAAATATTCCCAAACCATAACTCACAACACACAATATTTACAGAGCTTTTAATTACACAGGTAAATTCAACCACACAATAGACAAGACTTTCAAAAGACATAACATCATACCAGCTTACGAATCACCAAACACCATAGGCAACATACTCATCAAAAATTCAAACACCTCAATACTCAACAAAAGTGGCGTTTATTCTTTAGAATGTAACAACTGTAAAAGCATCTATGTAGGTCAAACTGGGAGAGCATGAACAACTAGAATACAAGAACACCTTAGAAAAAATAGAAACTCTAGTTTTGCAAAACATTTACAAGATAATAACCACCAGTTTACAGACAAGAATGAAAAACTATTACATAACCAAAAGAAAGGTACAAAACTTGATCTGCTAGAAATTTTAGAAATAATCAAAGTAAAAAATAACGTAAATTACATCTGCCTAAATGAACAGTTACAACTAAATGATAAACCCATTTTTGCTTGTTTAAAAGAATATTCCAGTACAGATACACCACTTACCAACAACAATAATACACAAAATACTCAATAGACGGCCTTGCATCCAACACATTTTCCAAAAACGACGCATATTTTACTCAGTCTCGGCTCAACTTCCATCCATCATCTCACCATATTAATAGAGAAACTAAAATTCTTCTCAGTAATTTAGCGTCATTACTTTTTAATATTTCGTCCAAAGTTTCGCATGCATCATCAAGTTTTAGTTCACCTTGTTTTACACAAGTTTCAAAATCAAAATTAATCTGAATTTACCACGTAGAAGAAGAATTTGTTCAATATTCATTCAAGAAAAATGGCCATAAACCGCATGCTAAAAGTCATAATTTTCTGAACTTTTAAATTGACGGTAAGAATTTTTGTGCAAGTATAAAAATAATTTAAGAATGTATTTTTTGAAAAGAAAAACTTTTTATAAACTATAAAATTAGTTTATAAAAAGTTTATTTTTTATAGTAATCTTTGTGAAACAAAATTTTATTTTATTTATTTATTTACAATTTTTTACATAAGTCATTTTTATATGAATTTTTTAAAATATTTTTCAAGGTAATTTCTATTAATACTTTGTTATAGTATAATTATTATTTTTATTTAGAAAATGCATTACCTATTTTTAATAAAAAAATTGTATTTCAAATAAAGACTATAATTGAAAAGAAATTGATTTGATTTATATAAAAGAAATACATATACCATGGACAATTATATTATTGATAAAAAACTTTATAGGTTTATATTTTTATATAATCCAAATAATTATAATTTAAATTATTTAATTATAGAAACAAAAAAAGTTGATAAAAATTCTAATTTAGCAAAAAATTTTAAAATAATTTTAAAACACTTTTAATAATTTTAACACTTAATTAATTAAAAACTTTTTCTAAAATAATTCCATTTTGACAATTTATAAAAATGTAAATCCAATAATAATTTTAATACTTAGTTAAAAACTTTTCTAATAGTAATTCCAATTTGACAATTTGTAAAAATGTAAACCTAATAATAATTTTAATACTAAGTTAAAAACCCTTTCTAATAATAATTCCATTTCGATAATTTATAAAAATGTAAACCAAACAATATTAAATATTCTTCTAAATCTATACATAACTTTTAACATTAAGTCTAATTTAAAAAGCTGAATCGCTAAATTCTTCTTTCCTTTTTGTAGTTCACTTCTGAAGATGACCTAGGCCGAAACCGGTCAAGTGAAATATTAAATAAACTCTTACAATATAAGGAAAAGTACAAATTTTTTATCACCCATTATAAATACACAATTATTATTTTTTTAAGTATATATTTTTATAATATGTTTTACTTTTTACTTCCCTTGTCTCTCGCTACACAGGCTAATTTTTTTATATGTACTTTGCACTACTTTACTTTTTAAATTGTTTTAAAATATAATTTATGGGATTGGATTTTATTTATATATTTTAAATGAAATTTTCTTTGTGGTTTTATTATGCCTCCAATTATTGTTTATCTTTAACATATTACAATTATACTCTGTTTTTATAGGACTTTTAATTGTGTTGAAAATGTATTTATTTTTGTTAACTGACTTTAGTAGAGGTAATAAAATAAAACCATAATAAAATTAAAATAAATTTCATTAAAAAAATGTAAATATAAAATCCATTCCAAACTAATATATTTTGAAAATATAGGCCCATTAATGGTAAATAGAGAAAACACTATATTGGGGGAATACGGGCAGGCAAATATTGGGAGAATATGGACAAGCATTTATTGGGGCAATAAAGGTTAGCAAATATTGAGGGAATAAAGGCAAACATATATTGGGTATTCAAAGGTAGTCATATATTGGCAAATACAGGTAAATAAATATTGGGATAATGTAGGTAAACAAATATTGGGCCTTCGTAGTTCCATAAAACCTTTAGGAACATTAGATATTAGATGTTCTGTGAATTTTAATTCTAAAATGTCTATTAAAAAATTTTATATTGTCGAAGGAAATAGATTTAAACCGATTTTAGGATTAAAAGCTTGTATTGATTTAGAATTAATTAAAAGAATTAATTTAATAGATAAAACGAGATTTTTTGATACATATAAAGATTTATTTAGTGGAGTTGGAAAAATTAAAGGATATAAATCTCATATAAATAAAAATATAATGCCAACAATAAAACCTCCAAGAAGAGTACCGTTTGCTATAAAGGATAGACTTAAAGATAAATTATTGGAGTTACAAAATTTAGGTATTATCTCTTCAGCTTCGGGTGAAGCAGTATGGGTTTGCAATTTGGTAGTAATTGAAAAAATAACTGGTTCTTTACGATTATGTTTGGATCCGAAGGATTTAAATAAAGCTATTATAAAGGAACCAGCAATTCTTGCCACAGTGTCGGAAGTTAGTTCAAAATTATCGGGAAAATCTGTATTCACAGTTATAGATTTAAAAGATGGTTTTTATAATATTGAATTGGATAAAGAATCTTCTAATGTATGTGCTTTTTCAACTCCTTTTGGTACATACAAATTTCATAGGCTTCCATTTGGTGTGTATAGTGCTCCAGAAGAAAATTTTGAAGATATTTCAAATGTAATTGTTTATATAGATGATATTTTAATATATGGAAGTAATGAAGAAGAACATGATTTAGCTTTAAGAAAAGTTATGGAACGTGCAAGTGAATTAAATATTAAATTTAATCCTGAGAAAACGCAGTATAGATTAAACGAAGTTAAATTCTTAGGTTTTATTTTTAATAAAATGGGAATGAAAGTTGATTCTGATTCTGATTTTGGGGATAATGAATTATTTAAGATCATTTATACCAATTTTTTCTGCAATAACAGCTCATTTAAGAGAATTAATTAAAAATAATGTAAAGTGGTACTGGGGAAATGAACAATTGGTTTGCTTCAATAAATTGAAACATATTAGCGCGAATTCAGCCCGCGTGATGAAAATATTTAGAGACGTGTGTATCGAAAAAGACGTTAAAAAATATTTCGTATTCATTTGCCGTGATGAGCGTTCATCACGCCTCAGAGTTAATCACACGCGTCTAGAGCGTTATTAAAGAATTGCAAAATACGGTTTAACTCTAAACGTTAATTCGGCGACTGTGAGGAGCGATCATAACACTCTATGCGCATGTGCAGATGACTGATTACGCGTCTTTAGGCGAGTGTAACTAAGCCCGTTTTTAAAGACGGGTGGAGCATCTTTATGCTTTAATAACGCGTGATTATTATCGTTTGACAGTTCTCGATTTTATAATTTTAATTGTTTTCTACCTTAATTCCATATTAAATAACGTATTTTAACATCGGATTTAATGCAATCCATTATATGACGTAAATAATTTGCCAGATTTAAGGCGACATTAAAATCTGAGGTTATATTATTTGTTTATTCTGTAACTTCATAAGTGAAGCAATATGAGACAACAAAAATCAGTGTTTGCTACTTTATTTTACAAGAAAATCATTTGGCATCTGAATCGAAGAAGTCCTTAAATCGTTCATCAACTAAAACGTTTGATGTGCTGCGTTTAAGATAAATACTGCTCGAAAGAAAAGGGACAATCAAATTAAAACGGTAAGTTAACTTTTATTTTAAAAAATTTATATATTTCACTAAATCTGTAAAAGTTGTTAGCAATTTAAATCTTGTAAAGCAAATTTTTATAAAAATTTGCTGCTCGCTGTTACTTGAAATAACAGCGATTATAGACCTTTAGCTCACCGCAGGAAATTTGGTGCTGATCGTACCCAATATGCCCTTTTGGTATTGCACATTTGGTATGTGCTGATCAATCATCCGTAGACTCCAGTCATTTTCTTATATAATGCAACCTTAGAGCAATCGCTGTACGTATGCCAATGTTTTGCAATGAATTACCAATCAAAAATCTATTATATGCAAAAATGACTGGAGTCATTTTTTAAAATCTATGGATAATTGATCAGCACATGCCGAATGTGCAATACCTTAAAGGGCATACTGGTATGATCAGCACCAAATTTCCTACGGTGAGCTGAAGGTGTGTTAATTTAAATTTGTAGCGTTTGGTGTGTTGCCTAATCTCCTGAAGCGTAGCTCTTGCAACCTCGCATCCTCTCTACACAGTACAGCTCACGTCTTCCGTGCAGAAGGACGCTTTTCGGTTATACTATTATTATTACACTTTGTGTTTGTACAAATAAAGTGCTACGTTATTTTGTTAATAACGCCGGTTGTTTCTTTTCGAGACCTTTGTTTTGGTTTTCGCTCGGCTTGTGGAAAAAGCCGCCCACGTGTTAACCTTAAAAACCCTTTATAGTGCCGCCCAACTCGAGGCCGAAATAAAACCTGAAAGTGAGTCGAAGTTCGGGAATAGAAAAACTAAAGTAAAAAGTAAGATTAAACAATAAAAGTATTATTGCTGGTCGCAAGATGTAATCCTGCATATGTAACTTTGTAGTGCCTTCACATTGTAGTTTTCATTGTTGCAACCTGTTGCAACGTGTCGAGTATCGAGTACCGCAGTCGAGTAACTTCGCGCGCTCCCCCATTGCTCCGCGTCCTGCGTTGCGTAGTCGCGTAACCTCGTGCGCTCCTTGTCATAGTTGGAGGGAGTTCAGAAACATTACAGTGTTGCCAAACCTAATAGTTTTACTGGTTAAAACGCGTAAAGAAAAACTAACGTTTCGGGTAGTTTATTTCGTAAGTTTGAACCTGCTACTGTACTATTGAACAAATTAGTGCGTCGTTTACATTAATTTCAATAAGTTGTTCCAAAACAATTATAAAAATTGCAAATCAAGTACAATCAAGTTACAATCTCAGATCCAGAGGGAAAAAAGAAGAAACCATGTCTTCTGTTGCGATGACACCTGAGCAATTCAACCAGCTCCTGGAAAGTATGAAAAATGCGTTAACTGTAAACAAGCAACCGGAGAATCCAGTACTTGAACAAAATACAGGTAATTTTTCTACTTGTCAATCGCGGTTTTCAAGTAATAAAAGTGAGGACGTCGAAGCATTTATTAATGCCATTACGATTTTTAAAGATTGCGTTTTAATATCTAATGAAAATGCATTGCGAGGATTGCCCATGTTGTTGGATGGACCTGCAGCTGTGTGGTGGCAGGGTACCAAATCAGCGGTAACAACTTGGAACGATGCAATTCAATCTTTAAGACACGCTTACGGTTTTAACAAACCTCCTCACGCCATTTTTCGGGAACTATTTGCACGAGAACAAGATATTAACGAGCCTACAGACGTTTTCATTAGTAATGCGCGAGCTTTAATTTCTCGGTTACCGGTAGATCCGCCATTGCACATAACACATCAGATAGATATGTTGTATGGACTATTGAATAAGAGAATTCGTCAAAGAATCCCTAGAGACGGTTTTAACACTTTCAATGAATTAATTCAAAAAGCGCGTTTAGTGGAAGATACATTTACACAAGATGAACGAAAACAAGTAAACCATTCTTTCGAATCAAAACCTAAGTCAAGACCCAAGTAATTTTTGCAAAAATTTTGGTCATATCCAAAAAGATTGTCGTAACTACGCAAGAGCAATGTCATCTTCAACAAATAATAGCGAGAATTCTAAAGTAATTACATGTTACGGTTGTAAGCAGGTAGGGCATATTCGGTCTAACTGTCCAGAATTACGAAGCAATTCTACAGGAAACATAGAAAGCGCATCAGTTGATTTTTGCACGTTGGGAACAGAAAATTTTACGGTTAATCCAATGTTAAGGCCTATTTTGCATGTTCAAATACTAGGAAAATCGGGTATAGGATTACTTGATACGGGTGCTAGACATAGCATTGCGGGTAACACTTTGTACGAAGTTTTGAAAAACCAAGGCCAAGAATTTACGGCGCAGACGGTTTCATTAAAAATGGCTGACGGAATCGAGAAAATTCGTGATATTCTGGTCACCAAAGTTGACGTTCGTCTGAACAATAAAATCATTCCAACCACGTTCCTAGTAATCCCAGGAGCCATTAATAACACACTTTTCGGGATAGATTGGATGCTGGCTGCCAAACTAGTAATAGATGTGTCCGAAAAATTATATTACTTCTCAGAAGAGCCCAATCAAAAGTTTCAATTGTCTTTTGAGAAACCAAACGATCGTCATTTAGCGTTGAATGAGATCACAGTATTGAAACCTAATGAAGGTACCATGTTAAACGAATCGGATAGAAAACGATTAAATAACCTTATTCACAATAAGCGCCAAGTTTTTGACTTAGTAGGAGAAACAACTCCTTTCGCTGAGCACGTCATTGATACGGGTAATCACTCACCAATTGCTGTGCCGCCTTATCAATTAACTGCAGCAAAAAAAGAGGTCTTACGACAAGAAGTAGATCGGTTACTAACAGAAGGATCAATAAAAGAATGCGAGAGTCCTTGGGCTGCTCCGGTAGTATTGGTCGAAAAATCAAATGGAAAAGCTAGACTATGCGTTGACTATCGTCGATTAAATTCAATCACCGTGTCTGACTCTTACCCATTGCCTAGGATGGATGATTTGTTGTATGCCACAACACAAAGTTATTTTATGTCAACAATTGACCTACGATCTGGCTATCACCAAGTTCGAGTAAAGAGTAGCGACCGTGATAAAACTGCCTTTGTAACACCTTTTGGAACCTATCGTTTTAACGTTATGCCATTTGGTTTGCGTAATGCTCCGGACACATTTCAGCGGCTCATTGATAGATTTCGTCGTGGATTGGGGGACATGAAAATCTTAGCTTACCTAGATGATCTTGTAGTGCTGAGCAATACCTTTGATAATCATTTAAAAGACTTAGAACTAGTATTTGAGAGACTTATTCAATTCAAATTGCGCGCCAATCGTGAAAAATGTAATTTTTGTTGCACTCAAGTGAAGTAATTGGGTCACGTAATTACTCCCAACGGAATTGAAGCAGATCCCGCTAAGACTGATTCATTCTCAAAACGAGCACCACCTCGTAATGTTAAAGAGATACAATCCTTCTTACAGGCTGCCTCTTGGTATCGCCGCTTTATACCCCATTTTGCAGACGTAGCTCGACCACTTAGCGAATTAACAAAAAAATCTGTTCAGTGGAAATGGGAAACTGCCCAAGAAGAGGCCTTCGCTAGACTCAAAAAAGCGCTAACTTCTACGCCCATATTACGACAACAAGACGGTACTAAACCCTATGTATTACGTACCGACGCATCAAGTTACGCTCTTGGAGCCGTACTTCTACAAGGTGAGGGGGAGGAAGAACATCCGATTGAATATGCGAGCAGACTTCTTACCGCAGCAGAAAGGAACTATTCCGCCACCGAGCGCGAAGCCCTTGCTGTGGTCTGGTCATTGACAAAGTTTAGAGGTTACTTAGACAGTTCCTCCGTGATCGTGGCTACGGACCATCAACCATTGAAGTGGTTATTGAGCCTGAAATCTCCGAGTGGAAGGCTTGCCCGCTGGGCCCTTTTAATACAATCGTACAACCTTCAGATAGATTATGTACCTGGAAAGAAAAACGTATTGGCAGATGCCTTGTCTCGTCCACCTTGTTCACATCCCAATGCCATCTCTTGTGACTCCTGTTTGGTCACTATCGACTTGCCTGGCAGAGGAGCAAATGTGACTCGAGAGGCACAATTACGAGATAAAGAGTTAGAACCAATCATCAGATCATTTGAAGACACAAACCCTGAAAAAGGAAAATTTTGGGCTGATAGAGGTTATATAGTGGAAAGAGGTGTCCTTTATCGATACTCCCCTGAGGCTGACACCGAAGATGCTCAATTAGTCGTACCTACCCAGGAAAGAATTCAAATAATCCAGGAAAACCATGATTCTCCTTGTGCGGGACATAATGGAGTGGAGCGGACGCTTGCCCGCATTATGAAAAAGTATTTCTGGATTGGAATGCGAAAAGATGTGACTAATCATCTAAAGATGTGCGCCGAGTGCCAAAGATACAAAGCAACTAACTTGAAACCAGCAGGACTTTTTCGATCAATTGCCGTTTCATGTCGTTTCGAGATACTTTCGGTCGACCTATTTGGACCATTGCCTTTGTCCGATAACGGAGAAAAGTGGATCTTCATCGTGGAAGATGTCGCGAGTAAATATGTGGAACTGTTTGCTTTAAAAACTGCTACCGCCGAGGAGTGTGCGCGGGTTCTCGTTGACGAAGTTTTTCTCAGATTCGGTACACCGCGAAAGATAATATCGGATAATGGAGTTCAATTTGTAAGTCAGCTTATGCAGCAGGTTTGCTATTGTCTGGGAATACATCAGACCCTAACGCCAGTTTATTTTCCATCCGCTAACCCTGTAGAACGAAAGAACCGTGATTTAAAGGTACAGCTAAGTATCCTATTAAAAGACAATCATCGTGCATGGCCCTCCAAGTTAGCGAGTGTTCGGTTCGCTATGAACACCGGTATTTGCCAAACAACTGGTGAAACGCCCGCATACTTGACATTTGCCCGCGAGTTAAACTCTCCGGACTCAGTGAAAAGAGACCTACGAGAAGTGATAATATCTGAAAACTTAGCACCTGAACTAAAAACTTATCTATTAAGACACGTGGACACGCTCCGCGAAGCACGTGATGTTGCCGAACGTGAAAAACTACGTGCCCTAAATTATGCTAATGAACGCAGACGCGACGTCGACGTCGACAAATATAATTAATTCTTTAAGCCTTAGGTACCATACGAAAACCAAGTTACCAATTTTAAATACTTTAATTCAATGCATTTCGAAGTGCACCCACTTCATCTTCAGGAATACATTTTTAATATACAGGGTGATTCAAAACTATTCCGCATCCTTTTAAGGGCAGATTCCTCTCATGAAAATAAGAAGAAACGTTCCTATAAACATGTGTCCGATCTCGCTTCATAAGGGAGCTAGGGCCTCTTAAAGGTGTTGTTAATAAGAAGGTTTTTCTTCGATTATTTCAAAACGAATTAAAGTACAGCTTTCAAATTTGGTACGAATCATAATACAGTTGGGACACATTTTTGTGAATTTTTTCAAATTTTTTGCATGTTTTAAAAGGGCTAATACGATTTTTTCTGGATAATACAAATAATAAAATAATCCATGGCTAACATGATTTTTTTTATTTTAAATTGTGTTGACAATCAATAAAAAAGAAAAATGCATTTTCTCCGAAAACGGTGCATTCTAGCGACTTTAAATAAGAGTATCTTTTTTGTTAAGAATTAAATGGGGAACATTAATTTAAAAAAAAACTGTTGTAAAAGTTGATCAAAAAAAAGTTATGATCATTTGCAACCTCAACCATCGTTAAATTTACCCTTTTAAAACAACAAAGTACGCACATTAAGAAAATTAACAACATTTTAGTTAATAATGATAATATTAAAAACTCAATTAATTGTGATAGGTTTATAGTTAATACTACAGATAAAATTATTCCTCCTGACATACTAACACAGTTTGCATTGGGACCTAAATTTGCTATCCAGCCTAGTATCGATAATTTTCCAATTTTACCCTTGCTAAAAGATGTTGAAACTTGTATCAATTCCAATATTAAAGAAGCTGATAAAAATAATTTTCGCGCACGATGTACAAATATTATTACTAACCACCTATGTAGCATTAAAAATAAAAACCTATCTGAGGAACAATCCAAGTTTTCAGACGCTAAAGCTTTCTTAAAGAAGAATAAAGATTTAATTGTTTTAAAAGCCGATAAGGGAAAGAAAACTGTCGTTATGAATACAGAGGATTATTTTGACAAAATGTGTTTATTGGTAAATGATACAACAATTTATGAACCGTTAAAGAAAGATCCCACACTTTCTTACAATAAATTAGCATTGCAGTTAGCGGAAAACCTTCTAAATGACAAATTAATAACAGACAAAGAAAGAAAAGAATTGGTTTCAAACAATCCCCATACACCACGTATTTATGGGCTTCCCAAATTACACAAGGAAGACTTACCCTTACGACCTATCATAGCTTGTATTGACAGCTTCAACTACAAAATACAGAAAATGTTGTGTGGAATTTTGAATAATTTAATTCCTACTTTAACGTTCAATATAAAAAACAGTTTGCAATTAAAGGAAAAATTACTCTCAATAAAAATTCCAGATGATTACCAGTTAATCTCATTGGATGTGAAATCCCTTTTCACAAACGTGAAAAAGGATTTTGTAATTCAGGTTTTAGAAAAAAGATGGGATGATATCAAGTCAAATACAAACATTTCTAAAGAACTATTTTTCAAACTCATCAATCATGTGTTTGAGACCAGTTACTTTCTTTTCAATGGACAATTTTATTCGCAAATATCAGGCTGCCCAATGGGTGCACCCCTTAGCCCAATCCTTGCTAGCTTAGTATTGGACGAAGTGATCCAAAATTGTATCAAGAAACTAGATTTTAAACTTGACATTTTTGTAATTTATGTGGACGATTGTTTCGCTGCCATCCCTAAAAATCGTGTGGATGTTATATTATCTGTATTCAACTCATGCAACCCGGGTATACAATTCACTCTAGAAGTTGAAAAAGATTCAAAGTTACCCTTTTTAGATTTACTCTTGATCAGAGAATGTACATCAGACAAATTATGCAATATAGTAATTGATTTATACGCAAAACCAAGTGACTCAGATCGCTTGTTACATTTCAAGTCTAATCATCCTTTAAACCAGAAATTAAACATAATAACACAAAACTTAAATAAAATATATAGTCTATCTGATAAGAAATTCCACAGAAAGAATGAAGTAGCATTTTTTAACAAACTAAGATTGAACGGTTATCCTGCCAGATTGATAAATCGGTTATTCAATGATCATACCACAACGATACAAGAAAATATTAGTAAATCAAATAATGAGACAAACACAATCCCCTATTTTAAAATCCCATTCATCACTGGGTTATCACAGAAACTGAAACGAATTCTAAAAACTGATAAGAACAACATTGCCTTCTACAACACAATCACGAATGTTAAGTTATTTGCCACCTTAAAGTCAAAATTACCACCGGGCTTAGAAAAATGTGTCGTTTATTCTGTCCCGTGCAAGCACTGTAATAAGGTGTACATTGGACAGACTAAGCGTTACATAAAAGACAGGATAGCTGACCACAACTATGATTGTAGACCTAGCAATAAAGAAAAATGCTACAAAACGGCCCTCAGCCAACATCATTTCAGTTTGGAGCACGATTTTGAATTCAATAAGTACAAAATTCTAGATAGGGAGCAAAGTTATTTAAAGCGTTTATTTAGTGAAATGTGTTTCATCCAGCTAAATAATGATTCAGCAGTTAATTTGAAGACCGACGTAGATCATCTAAGTAAAATATATCACTTCTTAATCACACAGTACATGTAGAATTTTTATGTATTACTCCGAGCAACACTGAATTCCCTAAGGTTGGTATCACCAATGTCAAAACCAAAACATTTGACAGCTGATGGCAACCTTACGGTTTAACGGGCAAAAAATTGTTGGTTCTAATTTAAAAATTAGTCAATTGATCCCTAATCTGCATTCATCGTGGGTAAAAAACAACAGTTTTTTAAAATCTATTTATTTAGTGAGTTTATGCTCCCGTTCTACAACAACGGCTTATATATTTTGTCTCATGGTTGCTGATAAATTGGTTTATTGGTTGTTTCAAATTGATGAACACGCTTGATTTTTTGGATGTGAACAAGTTCCAAAAAGGGGTTTTTGGTGACTTGTGGTTTTGTAGATACCACTGGAGTGCAGCCTCACACTCCTGTTTGTAGGCTTGGAAAGTGGTAGTTGTGGTTGAGTAAAGACGATTGTTCAATACTACTTTTATTAAGAAATTGGCTGGCTTATATACAAAAAAAATGCTTAATGTTATGACGTAGTTACACAATATAGTAAAATTTTTAAGGAGTTTGCATTCTTCCTTGCTGATGGCTGTAAATTTTGGTTGTGCTGCAGGCCGTTGGTGTGGCGGTGAACTTCTCGATTGCGACATGCCGTGCGTAAAATTGATGACACTAGCGCTGCCCTCAATAAATTACTAATTAAATAAACGTTTAAATTTGGATTAAAATTAAAAAAATATGTTTTTATTTGGGATTAAACATTCTGCCGACTCCGAAGACCGAAGATGGCGTTGGCTTCCTGCTGATCCTATTGTGGTTCCGTGACGAGAGGTTCCAATACCATTTCTTCCACAGGCGTGTCATTCTGGTTGGGTTTTTGTCGGTTGAGTTTTTTCCTAAGGCTACAGGAGAGGCTCCAACACAGGCATACGATGCCTACAATGATTAAAGTTGTAACGCTGCTGGTGATGAGCGAATGATTCCGTATATGGTTCCATGTAGTCTGATGAAGGTCTTGTTGTATGTCCTGTTCCGTAGACTGTAGTTTGTCCAATGTATCTGAACTTTTGACAACGGGCTCGTCGGGAATTTTGTTGTGGCGTTGCGGCATTATGGTTGTGTTCCACTGAAGTAATACTGGTTTCACATATCCTGCAAGAACTGGAATGCTGCTTTCCCTTTTTCCTGTTAATATGTTTTTTCTGGTGATAATGCTGCAGTCCGGAGATATTTGTATTATGCCTGTTTGGTTTAATGTCACGTCTTCTCTGATACCATGACATGTTACAGCGATTGATGTAGGTTCGTTGGTAATAAACATCCAGGTGTTTGTCATGTAGAGCTGTTTCCAAATTATGGCGTTTATTTTATTTTCATGAGTGTCACATTTGTTGTGTTCTGATTTTTTAAAGATTTCATCTATGACGCAGTTGGGACTGTTTTCGATGCTTTGAACAACCGTTGGTGAGCACAGGAAGTTGCCTGGTGAGAGGACGATGCTGTTTTTTAACTCGTCGTCATCCAGTTGAAAGTATAGTTGTTTGTTGTAGTTTATTGCTATGAGTTCTTTTGGAATATTTAGTATGACGTACGTTTCGTTTGTTACATTGTATGGAATTGGAGTAGGTTTAATGATCATGAAGTCAGTGATCTCTGCCACCACGAAGAACCCAAAGACGTGGATGTATTCTTTGCTGTGTTATATCTTCATTCTTATGACTGGTGACGTAAGTATGTTTAGGTCTGAGGGAAGTTTCTTAATGGCATTGTTTATGATATTTCTAACGTGTCCTGGTGTGATAAGATCGTAGAAGTCCCCTCTGTTTAGATGTGCATCTAATAGTTTGTGGTAATAATTGCTTAACTCAGTTACAAGGTTAGTGGCTATTTGATAGGCGCTGAGGATATGTATATTCACTTTATTTGCATCTACGGAGCTGAACCACCCTTGCATCTGATTGATTGACTCGATTCCTTGGTTTAGTTTCTCTCTGAAGAGGTCGAGTTGCCTATTTATTCTTGTTTCTGTTTCGTTAAATGTGGAGAGTGCCGACAGCATGAATTTTGTTTGATGATTTGAGGTACTAATAATTTTATTTTGGTTTTGTTGTATAGCATCGATGTCATGGTATACTTCATCATTTACACCGAAGATATTTGTTAGCAGGTTTCCTAAAACTCCTCTTTTTTGTCGATTTTTGATGATTCCGTACATGCTCTGTATGATCCATTGTGTTTGATTTTCTTGTTCAGCTAGGTGATGGACTAAAGCTGTACATTGTGAGTCTTCTGATAGTTGATTAGCGTTTTTACAAAGGTTTTTAAATTGAATTACAGTTTGAGCAACTGATCTTGCATCTTCTTCAATTTTTGTTTTGTTGTATTTTAATTCAATTCTAAAGCTTCCTCTTTCGATTTTTGCGTGTCCGATGTGTTCAATGTAGAGCCCTGGTGTTGGATGTTTGATCGTGTAATTAGCTCGAGTGCCTCCAACGAGGGATGTTAGAAGGATCATTGTTGTGATAAAGGATCCGATCGTTTTCAGAGTGACATTTTTGTTTGGCGTACGAATTCCAGATGTTTGTTGTATTTTTGAGAAATTTGTATTTATTTTGATCTCTTCTGAATTTTCCTTTTCTGATGGCAAGGGTATGATGTTATGGATCGCCCTCTTTAATTGGTTTCCTCCTGCTTTTTGTAATGTTACAACTCTCACTTTTCCGTCATCACAGGGGTGCGTTTCTGCTATTTTGGCTAGTGGCCATCTTGACGGATTAATTTCATCTTGTTTGATTATCACAAGGTCTCCAACCTTCAAGTTTTCCTGGTTATATTTCCACTTGTATCTATGTTGAAGATTGCTTAGATATTCGGATGTCCATGAGTTCCAGAAGTCTTTCTTCATCTTCTGTACCAGTCTCCATCTGCTGGATAGGTTGGTGTTGATGCTTGTAGTTATTGGATTTGGTGGTGAGACTATTTCTCTGCCAATTAGAAAGTGACCAGGAGTTAGAGCTGTTGTGTCATTTATTTCGTCGGAGAGGGGGCATAAAGGTCTTGAATTGAGACATGCTTCAATTTGATGTGTTAATGTTGTAAGTTCTTCATAGGTTAAGGTTGAGTTTCCTATTATCCGCTTTAGATGGTATTTCATGGATTTTACTCCAGCTTCCCAGATTCCTCCAAAGTGCGGGGCTGCCGGGGGAATAAAGTGCCATTGTGTTCCTTTATTTGCGAACTTTTCCTGAATTTCCGGACTTTTTACTGTATTGAGTATTTCTTTTTCCAACAGCCTGCTTGCTCCCACGAAGTTTGTGCCATTATCACTGTACATATGATGACACGGCCCTCTTCGTGCTGTGAATCTTCTAAATGCTGCCATAAATGCGGTAGTTGTCATGTCACTGACCACTTCCAAGTGTATGGCCTTTGTTGATAAACAAACGAAGATGGCTATGTATCCTTTGTACGATTTGTTCCCTCTTCCTTTGGTGGCTCTTACTTGAATTGGACCGGCGTAGTCAACTCCGCTATTTGAAAATGGCGGTGAAGGGTTTACTCGTGCGGCCGGTAGATTGCCCATTAGTTGTCCTGCTGTTTTAGCCTTGAATCTTGTGCATGTTACACAATTATGAATGATGGGTCTGACGGCTCTCTTTCCATTTATTATCCAGTATTTGCGTCTTATGTAGGCTAGTGTTGATTGGTTTCCACCATGTAGTGTGTTCTCATGTGCATCTCTTATTATTAATTTTGATAGGTGGCTATGCGAGGGTAGAATTATTGGATGTTTTTGAGTGTACGGCAATGCTGAGTGATCAAGTCTTCCTCCCACTCGCAGAATCCCCATATAGTCCAGGAAGGGATTTAAGTTTACTAGTTTGCTAGTTTTCGGGATTTTGCAATCCTGTTTCAGTGTTTTCATTTCGTTGCTGAACTCATCTGTTTGAACTGCTCTGATGATGTCCATAAGTGAAGATTGCAACTCTTCTGCTTTGATGGCTCCCTTTTCTATAGCCTTTTTCTTGCAGGTGTTGATGAACCTCTTGCAATATGTCAACACGTGAAGCATCCTTTTTAATGATGAAAATCGATGTACGATGTTCTGGCCATTTTCTTTTAATGTTATATGACAGGCTGCTTTGGTTTCCTCCTTTGTTTGTATTTCTTGCGATTCATTGGGCACGAAGTGTTCATCTTTCAGCCATACTGGACCATCCCACCAAAGTGTATGGTTCTTCAACCGAGACGGATCTATTCCTCTAGAGATTGCATCTGCGGGATTTTCTTCTGTCTTCACATGGTGCCAGTATTGTTGTGGCAAAAGGCTGTTAATTTCTGATACCCTGTTGGCCACAAATGTTTTCCATCTTATAGGATCTCCTTTTATCCAAGCAAGTGTAATCATTGAGTCTGACCAGGCGAAAGTTGTGGTATTTTCGATTTCTAGGGAGTTCATTGTTCTTCTCATAAGTTTGGCGAGAACTACAGCTGCGCATAATTCTAGTCTAGGTAGTGTTGTTTTTGTCCTGGCTGGTGCAACTTTGGATTTGGCAATCAGCAGGCTTATTTTTACTTCTCCTGAGTTGTCT
Source organism: Stenus bimaculatus (assembly GCA_963971135.1). NCBI lineage: Eukaryota > Metazoa > Arthropoda > Insecta > Coleoptera > Staphylinidae > Stenus > Stenus bimaculatus. The sequence continues at coordinate 28,746,087 of OZ020181.1, forward strand.
ATGGTTTTGGCGTAGATTACAGCTCCATACGCTAGTTCAGAGGCGTCACAAAATCCATGTAATTCGAGTCGAGTGATTTCATTATTTTTATAGTTTATCCATCTTGGAATTGTAATGTCTTCTACGTCTTTTATTTGTTCGCAGAACGAGGTCCATTTTTCTTTTATTGTGTTAGGCACTTCCTGATCCCATTCTAGATCTTGCAACCACAACATTTGAATGAGAAGTTTGGCTTTGATAATAATTGGTGCGATCCATCCCAATGGATCAAACAGCTTAGCTACTTCTGATAGAATTGTTCGCTTCGTTATCTTGGGGTTGCTTGTTACATTTACTTTGAAGTGGAATTTATCGTTGTATGGTGCCCATTGAACGCCCAAGGATTTCTTCATGCCATCTTCTGATATTTCCATGTCTTCTTGATCTCTTAACTCCTTTGGTAGGTTTTGCAGTACCTCGATCTTATTGCTCGACCATTTTCGTAGTGTGAATCCTCCTCCTTGCAACATGCTTATTAGGTCGGTTTGTAATTTGACTGCTTCTTCCAGGGTGTTGGCTCCTGATAGAATGTCATCAACGTAGAAGTCCCTCATCGCCACTTTGGAAGCTTTAGGGAATGACTTTTCTTCGTCTTGTGCTAGCTGTTGAAGTGTTTTGATTGCTAGGTATGGTGCGGATGCTGTCCCATATGTGACCGTTGTTAGGTTATATTCTTCCATGGGGTGTGAGTTGTTGAATCGCCATAGTATTCTTTGAAAGTGTTGGTGTTCTTCGTCCATTTTTATTTGACGATACATTTTTTCAATGTCGGCAGTAAAAGCAACTTAGTGTTTTCTCCAGCGCAGCAAAATGTCCGAGAGTTCCTGTTGTAGCCTAGGACCTACGTGCATTTGGTCGTTTAGGCTTATTCCTTCTGAAGTCTTGCACGAAGCATCAAACACTACCCGAAGTTTTGTCGTGGTGCTTGACTCTTTGATGACAGCTTGGTGTGGAATGTAGTATTTTCCGTCTGCAAGTTGATTTGGTGATACCTTCTTCATGTGGCCTAGGTACAAATATTCTTGCATAAATTGTTTGTATTGATTTTCTAGAGATTTATCTTTAGCAAGTCTTTTTTCTAATTGAAGAAGTCTTGCAGCTGCTCTGGATTTTGAATTTCCCATGTCAGTTGGCTCATCTTTGAATGGAATTTGCACGACGTATCTTCCATCGGAACCTCTTTTTATTGTTTGTCTGTATTTTTCTTCGCAATCTTTTTCTTGTTCTGTATGTTTCCGGAAAGCTGGCACTTCTTCAATTTCCCAAAATTTTGTAAGTTGTTTGTCTTCTTCAATTCTAGTGACCATACTTAGCACTTGAATGTTTTTTGGTCCTGAAGTGTTCACTTGTCCTGATAGTATCCATCCGAGTTCCGTTTTTTGTCCCAACAATCCGTCGTTTGTCTTCTTTAGCCCTTCCAGAATTATTTTTGCGTAGTCTTCTGCTCCTAATAGTATGTCAATAGGTCCAGGTCTGTTAAATGTTGGATCTGCGATGACCAGATTATGCCATTTCTCATGGTCGTACTCAAAGGGCTTTGTTGGCATTGTTTGAGTTAATTTTGGCAAAATTAACAGGTTGGTGTTTAGTGTGTAATTACTTGGGAACTGAGGGCTAAGTTGAGCCTCTACCTTCCAATTCGAGGTTTTTGATGTACTGTCTCCTAATCCTGATACTTCTGCTCGAATTTTTTGTCTCGGGATGGCTAATAATTGGGCGGCTTGTTCCGTTATGAATGATGCTTGTGATCCTGGGTCCACTAAAACTCGTAGCATTTCCAGTGACCCAATTGATGTCTTCGCTTTAACTATTGCTGTTGCTAGCAGTACGGTGTTGTCTTCTTGACCCACGTTGTTGGTCGTAATTTTCTCATTGGATGTTGCTGCATGAGATGTCATTCTTGCAGCTGTTGTTCTTGGTTGATTTCTGTCTTTGTGTAGCAAGGTGTGGTGTGCATTATGGCAGATGCGGCATTTTTGTAGAGAATTACACTTAATGTTTGTTTCATGGTTTAAGCAGTTGTAGCATAATTTTCGTTCGTTGACTGCTTGGATTCTTGCTTGAACTTGAAGTTCCTTGAAAGCCTGGCATACGTAGATTGAGTGTTGCTGGTTACAGTATTTACAATTCTGTTTAGTATGATTTTTGTGTCCCATTGTTGGAGTTGTTTTGGTGTTGGTAATTCTTTTCGATTCAGACATAGCTTCCAATGATTGAAACCGGTTTCTTAAAAACTCCGTTAATTCTTCCTTGTTTGGAATTTCATTGGGGTTCTTCAAGGATTGTTCGTACAATTTGTTAGTTTCAGCATCCCATTTTCTTTTGATGATTCTTCCTATGATTGGTCCCCAGGAGGTGGTGTCGATCTTAAGATTAGAGATGGCTTCCAAACATTCATGAGTTGTATCGTGTAGTTCTTTTAGAAGTTGTCCCGATTCATGTTGAATTACAGGAAAATCCAATATTTTGTCTATGAGTTTAGACAGTAGTAGCCTGGTGTTGTGGTACCTTTTTTGGAGAAGAGCCCAGGCTGTTTCATAGTTTACTTCGGCAATGTTTAGGTGTTGAATTAATCTGCTGGCTTCTCCTTTGACGTGAGTTTTCAGATATTGCATCTTTTCAATTTTCGTTACATTATTGTTGGAGTGGACGATTCTTAGAAAAATGTCGTGAAAGGCGGTCCAATCTTCGTATTTTCCTTCAAAGATCGGAATTTTGATTTGTGGAAGATTTACGCTGCTAGAAGTCGGAAAATTTGTGGAGTTTCTAGTTTTGGTATCCAGACGTTCCATAACTCTGTCATATTTATCTTCTGCTGCGTGGAACATATCCTCGGTGAAGTAGTCGTTTTCAAATTGAGTTTCGTGTACCTGGATTTCCACGTTCAGCTCAGCAATAGTATCCCATTGTTTTATGGCTTTATTGTACAGTATTTCGTAGCGTTGCTTTGTTTTGTCGTCACTTTCTAGTTCTTGGTTGATTTGATCCAGAAGCTGAGTCAGTTGCTGAATTCTTACTTGTTGTTGTTTCATTCGTAATATTTGATGTCCGTCTTCATTTTCATCTTCGCTTTGGTCGTTATTGATATTTTCTTGGAGTTTTTTCTGTGCTTCGTCCAGGCGTTGACAGATGTCATCGTAAATTTTTTCAATTTGGTGAAAGTAGTTGGTTTTGTTGTAATTGTGTTCTGGCATTTCGAGTTCTTGGATTTGGGTGTGATAATTTTGAGCTTCTTCCCAAATTGTTCTCGCGGCGTCTTGGCGAATGTTGATGTACGCTTGTGTTTTTCTGGTTGCGGAGTCTTTTTTCATGTTGGTGGAGATCTTCAGGAGCTTCTGCCCGAGATCATTTTGCTTGCTGGCAAGCTGGTTCATGTTCTCCATGTTTTCTTCCTTGTCTTAAAAACTGAAAGTAACCTGGAGAGGTGACACAATCGGCAATGAACCAAAAGTCACTATCGCAGGTATCCTGGAGAGGCAATTCAGTGGCAATGAACCAAAGATTGCTATCGCAGGTTTACTTGGAGAGGGTTTCGAAGGACCATGAACAAGTTCCAAAAAGGGGTTTTTGGTGACTTGTGGTTTTGTAGATACCACTGGAGTGCAGCCTCACACTCCTGTTTGTAGGCTTGGAAAGTGGTAGTTGTGGTTGAGTAAAGACGATTGTTCAATACTACTTTTATTAAGAAATTGGCTGGCTTATATACAAAAAAAATGCTTAATGTTATGACGTAGTTACACAATATAGTAAAATTTTTAAGGAGTTTGCATTCTTCCTTGCTGATGGCTGTAAATTTTGGTTGTGCTGCAGGTCGTTGGTGTGGCGGTGAACTTCTCGATTGCGACATGCCGTGCGTAAAATTGATGACACTAGCGCTGCCCTCAATAAATTACTAATTAAATAAACGTTTAAATTTGGATTAAAATTAAAAAAATATGTTTTTATTTGGGATTAAACAGGATGACAGTGAAACTCTAAAACATAAAGGTAAATTGTACAGAATTTTGGAGTATAGATTTTAAGTACGTAATGTGTAAATTGAAAGTAGTTTTTTTATGGTTTTATTACCAATGTTATGATTGGTCGTTGCATCCTCGGATGTAAGTTTTTGAAAATATAAATTTTTGTTCTTAACAGTATGTCTTGCGATTTTTTGTACTAATCTTAATAAATTGTTTTAGCCTTGAAAAAGATAAGGTTCCTTATCGAAACGTTGGCAAATATGTAATTTTTCGAGTTTTTTGAAAATAAATTGTTCGTAACAGCTGATTTCGTTAATCAACTCCTTTTTCACTACAGTTATTCACAGTATTCTAACAAATGATAAAAATTTATTAATTAGTGAAGCGAGAAAAAAAGAAATTTTAGAAGAAACTAAAAAAGATAAAATTTTACAATTATTTATTATTATTATCATGGTTGGCCTATTAGTAAAAAGAAAATACCAGTGGATGTACAATTTTATTTCAAATTAAAAAATGATATACAGTAAAACCTCCCGATGTGTGGGCATGTGGCTGTCATTGAGAGGTGGCCGTTGTCGGGAAAAATTTAGTATGAACGAAATTTCATAAACAAATAAACACGGTTTGGATAATAAAATAGTGTTTTATTAAACATAATATAATAGATGTAAAAAGTGATATATGTATATAATAATATTTGATAAATGTAATGTCAACTTATCTAAAAAAAATACGTTTTTAAATTTCGCTGAAGTATGCTTTAATTGACGTTTGCTTCAAGTTCTTCATTTTTGATTTTAAAATTTACGCTTCACATTTGGTTAAAATCTTGGATATATCTATAGCTATTTCGTTATTGTTACTCCCCAACAAAAATGTTTGAATATCTCTCAAGTTTGCACATACTTCATTAATGCTTGATTTAGTAGATTCAAAATTAGAGTTTTCGTCCTCAATATCACGTTCAATGACACCGCATCAATAATATCTGGATCACTGATACACATTGACTTTCGGTAAGAGCAACACTATCTATTAAAACAAACTCTCTTAAACTAATAATTTGATTATGTATTTTCGGAAAAAGCTGAGCAAGTGGAATTTCGTCTTCTTCGTTAAAACTTTGATCTTCTTGTGTTATCTCCAAAAACACGGCTTTGGAAAAACAATATTTTATTGTAGTCGGAGAAACATTCTTCCAAGCAGTTGTAATCCAGACTAATGCATTTGTTAAATTAATACTTTTTTCTGAATCTTCAAAGGGACTTTCATTATCTATAAATGTTAAGAGTCTTTTAATTCATAATATACTGTATGTTATTTTAAAATTTTGTATTATGCCTTATTGGCAGAAATATTATTTTAATATTATCCAGCGCGATCTTGGAGTGGGATGTAGGATTATCCAAAAGTAGTAGAATCTTTCTATTTTCTTTTTTCATTTTCTTGTCAAATTTGTGCAGCCACTTTGTAAAAATTTCTGTTGTTATCCAAGGCTTTTTATTAGAAACCCATTCTAAGGGTAGTTTATCAATACTATTTCCTTTAAAACACCAAGGACTTTTACTTTTTGTCACTCGTTATTTTGCAGCCTTTTTGCCTTCATATCTGTCATCTTATACAGCAAATATTTTATTTGGCATGGATCGATAAAAAGGCCCTGTTCGTTCTGCGTTATAAACATCTCTTGGAGAATAATCTTCTACAATCAATGCCAACTTTGCTTTCCAATTCTCTACATTTGCTAGATCTACATCAGCTGATTTACCACAAATTGACTTAAACGTAATATCATGTCGCTCACAAAATCTTTGTAACCATCCATTTGATCCTTTAAAGTTTTCAAATTTTAAACTTTCTGCTGCTTCCAGGGCTTTGGCTTTAATTAGAGGTCCAGATATTGGTATGTTTTTATTTCTGGCTCTGCAAAACCAAATGTAGACGACCTGATCAATTTCCATACCCTCAGTCTTTGGAAACTTACGTTTTTGTTCTAAATTACAGCCCTCTTCAATATGTTTTTTTATTTCACTTTTATTTGTTAGGATGATATTTATTTGTGTTCTTTCAACTCCAAATTTGTCTGCCAATTTTCTTGCACTTGTTGAGTACTTCTCACTTTCATTAATGAGATCGAGTTTATCTTTTAAAGATAAAAACTATCTTTTCTGCGATATAATTGTAAACTCTAAGCTTCAAAAACACAACGAATAAAACAAATACAAGTAACCAAAATATTAATAATGTTGCACTACAAATCTTTTAAACAGTTAGGGTGGGGTTTGCGGTACCATTTCTTTGAAGTATATAAAGGTAATTTAAATGTATTTAAGCGTTATTCCTAAATGAAAGTGATAAGGTACGACGCTATTAAGAGGTAAAACTACCTGCCGGATTATCTTTTGGTAGCCGTGGCCATTCTAAGAAGATGACCGTTATCAAGGGCCGATTAACATGTACCTGAGCATTAGTTCGGTACATTTTTAGAGAATTGGCCGCCGGATTGAGGTGACCGTTCCAGGAAGGTGGCCATTAATAGAGGTTTTACTGTACATGTATCAAACAAGTTGGTATTTTTAAATGAAAAACTTATTATTCCGAAAAGTTTAAAGAAGAGTATGTTAGAGAAATAACGTTTGGGTCATTTTGGTATAACTAAAACTAAACGTAGAGCTCGTCAAATTTTTTATTGGCCAAACATGTCGTATGACATAGAAGAAATGATTAGTAAATGTAGAATTTGTGAAAAATACAGATCAGCAAAAGTTAAAGAATCTTTAATTTCTCATGAATTGCCAGAATAACCTTATCAGAATGTTGGTATGGATATTTTAGATTTTGGTGGAAAAAATTATTTAGTAGTTGTGGATTATTTGTCAAATTGGTTTGGTCTTACTTAAGGATAAATCTGCTATATCAGTTATAGAATCAATTAAACCTATTTTTGCAACTCATGGAATACCAATTAAAATTATTTATGATAATATGCCATTTGCTTCATTGGAATTTTTGCTAGAAAATGGCATATAGAAGTAGATACAAGTAGTCCTATGTACCCAAAATCTAATGGTTTAGCTGAAAAAACAGTAGGTATTTCAAAAGGAATATTAAGAAAACACGTTAAAAGTGGAAATGATTTAAATTTGATGATTTTGGAATACAGAAATACTCCAATTTCTGGATTAAATGCAACACCATCACAAATTTTAATGAGTCGTATTCTTCGCACACCAATACCAATGCATTATAATTTATTTAGACCTAAAAGTATGAATATTTATAATGACAAATTAAGTCAGAAAGAAAGGTCTAAAATTAATTATGATAAAAATGCTAAAACATTTAATCATTTGCATCATTATAATTTTCCCACTCGTTCTATTTTATTCTAAGTAACTGGAAAAGTAAACATTTAATAAATATATAACAGTATCTGGCTGTTTAGTCGTGAGTATTTGCATTAGGAGGAGTCAGTTAAGATCTTGGCGTTCGTTTTGCTTATCGTTGTGGAGGACTACACTGTTTGCAGCGGGTTGGGGCTGTAAACCACTTAAGGAGAGATTTAGGTTCAAAGGAATATGTATTTCTGTAATTGAGTTTAACTCAAGAGTCTCGAGCTTAAGTGATATTCTTTTGATATGTATTAAGGAGGTGATTATGGTTTCACAATTGGTTGTACTGAGTCCATTCCTTCAGTTTTTTCTACTTTCTTCTCACCTGCTGTTGGTACTCTAGGGTCCACCGCCTGGCTCGGAGCAGTCAGAGTCTATTTTCATCTGTACCGTCTCAGTTACTTCCCTCTAATCCCTCTAATCAATCCTGGTGTATGCCAACTCTAGCGACAAGAGCGTGTATTTAGCGACCGTGATAAAAAATTTAGAGACGTCGTTATCGTTAATCACGTGATTAACTTTTCATCACGTGTAACAAACCCTTTATTTTTACACCGCGATTGTATTTTATTTCTTTAATTAGTTAACCGTGCTCGTTAATTTCTATTCCGATTTGTGGGGTTTGTTACTAAAAGCGCGTGACCTTGCAGTTCCTGCCTTACGCAGTCCAGTACGGGCAATTGGATTCGCAATATTTCGGCGAAGTAAATCGTTACGGCTCGAGTCCCCGCCAAGTTTCAGCTCACTATTACGTGACAATACGCGGATATAAAACAAGCTGCTCGCGCCTCCGGAGCTCAGATCCTGACGCTCCAGTTCAGCCAGAAGACCTCGCCGCAAATAGTAAGTACCAGCTGCTCCTACCTACCTTGCTTGCGCTTCCTGCTGCTCTACCGGCCTAGATCACCTTTTCCTAGTGTGTAGCGGAGACATCCCCAACGCTCACTGCACACTCCTACCTGTCTAATTTACCCGTATCTAGGGTGTAGCGGAGACATCCCCAACGCTCACTGCACCCTCCTGCCTGTCTAATTTACCCTTACCTGGTGTGTAGCGGAGACATCCCCAACGCTCACTGCACATTCCTACCTGTCTAAATTACCCCTTACCTGGTGTGTAGCGGAGACATCCCCAACGCTCACTGCACATTCCTACCTGTCTAAATTACCCCTTACCTGGTGTGTAGCGGAGACATCCCCAACGCTCACTGCACATTCCTACCTGTCTAAATTACCCCTTACCTGGTGTGTAGCGGAGACATCCCCAACGCTCACTGCACATTCCTACCTGTCTTACCTGCTTTACAACCCGCCTTAACCCCTGCTTCTCAACCCTGCTCATCTGATTTCCTGCGTCCTGTGCAGCCGTGAGTACGGGCTTGAGGTCAAATTCATTGGGGTTTGTTATTGTTTTCCGCTGCCTATTAGAGTCACCGCTTCTTATTATTTTCCGCGTCGCCTTCTCCCCTCGCTTCGTCTAATTTACTGTGTGTACCTGTTTATTTACCTGACCGCGATAAAGCTAGTTGATTCCTTCGATTTGTAACGATAGAGTGTGGTTTAAGTAAAATAAACCGTCCTATTTTTGATACTCGCATTTTACTGAGCTCTGCTCGAAACCTGTCCCCTTCCCTTCAACCCTTTCAGCTTACGATCGACCCCTGGACAACATTTCTTCACTGTCTACCTGGGAAGCCTCCTCAACAACATCTTAGGAGACTACGAGGGCTCAAACCTCCCTCGTCGCGTGGACCTCGCGTCCCTAATTGGTCCTGGCGCCCGAGAAACTCCCTCCGATAAGGGAAAGAGCGTCACACACGCTCGCTGTATACATGCTTATGACTTTTGTCAAATTAACTTAGCTTCCCGATAATGATTGAGATACTCGCTAATTTTAGTAGGTGAACACTATAGTTCACAGGGTCACTTTTACGTGTACTTGGCCACGCCTAAAATTTTTCAGATTTTCATATTTTTTTATTGATTTGGGGGGTTTAGTCCTATCTATCATGATTCTGGAGAATCACCTACCTGGGTGATGTCCCTACAGAGAATATAAACAATTTGTACATAGTTTCGATGAGCACCCGACGTTGCTGGAGCTTAGGGGATTGCTAGATCATCCAGGGGTGGTTTCGAAAGACGTGATAAGATAGAGACTTGGGTTTTCACTTGTTTTGGTGTCACGACCTTTGCGTTTGTTTTGAACTTTATTTATACGTCAGTAGGATTACAGCTGATGTGCACGTTTGGTTGCCGTTAATTACGACCATTAAATTGGTGTTGTTGAAACTAGCTACTGGGGTTCACATCGTTGGGTTTTTTAGGTCCTATTTGAAGATGGGTTTATTTTTTTGCTTCAGTTTTCGCGGTGTGACACTAGGCTTAATTTTCGCAAGTTGGTACACCTTTGAAATTCTCAGTTCGGATTTTCAAATGTGCTAGTAAAATTAGAAGCTCGTTATTAGCGTTGTAACTACGCTGTCGTAATTATTTACATGAGAGTAACTCTTTTGTTCACAAGTAGTGAGTTAAATGCGCGAAATCCTGCGAACCCGGTGTTCAAGCACCCAAAATAATTCGTCGTGAGTTTTATAAGCTATTTAATTAATTGATTAATGGTACATTTTATGTAGAGTTGCCTATCAAGGTTCAGTTTCAAGCAAAATGATCAATTTCAGTAGTTTATAAAGTTAATTTTATTTTAGTAGCATCAAATTTAAATGACATTTTATTTAAATTTTGGCCTGTTTCGGCTAAATTCACATTCAAGCATTTGATTAAATTTGATTTTTTGTCTATAAGTATTAACCTAAGATAATGTTAATTAAATGAACTGGACTTTGGTAGTTGTGGTGGAAAATTTTTACAAATTGTTTTGACTTGAAAAAAATTGAAACTGAGTACACTGAACAGTACATGGACTTGTATACAATGTGTCAGTACATCTTTTCTATACCTGGCCATAATGCCAATGTAGAAAGAATATTTTCTCTAATGACGATTCAATGGTCAGACGAAAGGAATCGTCTTTCTGATCATACTGTAGAAAGTATTCTGCAAAGTTTGGAAAATTAATTGTTGTGAAATGTACGATTTTTTAATTAACAACAAGGCTTTATTAAACAAAGGAAAATCAAGTCCAAAGTATGAGAAGAAGCAACCCAATAATTTTTTTCAATTTAAGTTTTGAGAATTTCTGTATTTTAATTTTTTTTAATACTCCTTATTATCTTCTGTGATTTTTTTAATTAGAGAGAATTTTGACTTTTAAGTTCCTATTTTTTATTTGATATATTTTTATACAAAATAAATAATATGTATTAATGAGATCATTTTTTTATTTCGCGACCTTGAAAATTAAACAAAAAATGCTGACCCTACCCACAAACTTAATAACCCTCGACCTTCGGTGTTCTGACGTTTCCCAAAATATAACATAAAAAAACTATGGTCTCGAGTACCGCCATGTGACAACTGACCATGTGTCCCGGTTGTTGTGTTCACAAATCTGGCAACCCTAATCAATGGCACCAATTATGTTGGGGATGTGGCTTTTAATATTAAATTGATGAGATATCTCTGTTGCATCTTCTTCGTTAGGAAATGAAATGAATTCCGGTAATAAAACTTTGTTAACTGCGTTAACAAAGTCATGTATGATTAAACATACCGTTGATTTATGAAGTACAAATTGATTTCCTACAATTCTGTATTCACAACAACTGGCAAAATAATACAGTGACAGAGCAACTTTTTTTTCCACTTGCACATTTTGATCTATACTACAAATGGGATTAGGTCTTGGTGATAATTCATCGTAAAGCTTCTCGCAAATAAAATGTATTTTTTGACATCCTAAAGTTTTCTAGCCAGTCCTCATCTGTAAATCTTTGAAGTACAATTTCCTCCCACCAAATATCGCTTCTAATTTTGTTAGGTAGCCGGGGTCTTGTAAGCAATGAATGTTTTAGGTATAATAACTCCATTCTGGAAATCGACCAAATTAATTTAAGCCAATTTATTAATTGTATGCTTACTAACCTTTTCAAAAGATTTATCCTAGAATTTTTCTTCATCCTTTTTAACGTTAACACATTTGAAGTATTTAACATTCTTACTGTGTTTAGAAAATGCATTATTAAAGTAAAACATACATACTCCTCCTCCATGTTTTGATTAAACTTGCTTATTATTCACTATAAATAATTGCTTCAAAATTTTTTTTGGTTGTAATAATAGAACTAAATTTCTAAAACCACATGTAAACCACTTTTAGTAAGTTTTTATCCTTTTATATTCACGTTGCGCACTCTATTTAGTTTGTAACTAAATGATAGTCGGATTGAGGAATCCGATTATACTTATCACGGAATAAACACCATCACGATTTGGATTGACGAATACCGGTTTGAATAAACCTCTTTAAGTAACGCGGGATAAACGTAGTCTGTAAGAGCTCCTTTTACAGATGATTATTTGAACTACTTTTACAGGACCAGCTAACTTCACTCGTATTTTTGACGTACACGAAAATCAGCTTTTTTCAAATTTAAGGTTAGATTGTGCAGATACGTGCAATTTAAAATTGTGTTTTTCCAATATTTTTAATTTTAAGGATTCCAATTATTATTCTTTCTATTATTCTAAATAAAAATGAGGTAAGTGAAATAAATAAAATAATATAATTTTATGTTTTTTTTTGAAAAAATAAAACTACATTATTTATTGTAATGTAGTGACATCAGATATTACAACATATCTATTATAATTATTCTATTAATTTTATTTATTATTTGCCAAATAGTTATTAATTAATATTGTCCACTATTATATAAATTGTTAATTTGTTTTCAGGTCGTTTATGTTTAAATTTTAAATGTATTTCATATTAAGTTTTATGTCAAGTAAAATTTATTTTGAATTAACTTTGGGTTCTAACGAAATAAATATTCGCCAATTAATTTAGGCCAGCGGAGCGAAAATGCAAGTTCAATAAATTGTAATTGATTGAAAAACAGACCAATTTTGTATTCCTACGAATAAACACCTGTAAACTATACCCAAAACTTGTTATTTTGAAGTGCCAAAACCACCCTTTTTATTAGGAATTAAGAATCCTCACAACAGTAACACAATGTTATTTGATAGTGATAATCAAGTTAAAAAAAAAAGACGTCTCCAGAACACAACTTCTGAGCAGTTAGAGGCGTACCTCCAAATGATGGAGACGGATTATGTGTTTAGGAGCAACACCGTAAATCCCACACTGGATCCGGAGTATTTAATGGTGCAATTTTGCGTTTACGCCTGTAAAGTTACATATCTGTAAATCTATAACTACTATAGAATCTGTAAGTATCTATCTTACAGATCCGTTAAAAATGCATTCTGCACATGCATCTGTAAGCGCTGCTTTTACAGACGAAAATTTGAAGTACTTTACGTCACTTTACGAGTGCACCTAACTTTACTCTTTACAATCACGCGATCGGCTGACTTAAATTTGTAGGTTAAGTTCGTCGTTTTAAATTATTAGGGTTTTGTAATAAAAGTTTGTTGTTATCTGGTAAGTTATATCATAAATAAAATGGAAGTACTAAAGATACCGTAGAAATTTCTCGTACTCAAGATGCTCCCAGATTATTGCTTACTTCTATTTATAATATTTTTTATTTTGTATACCTATAAAGATTAATAAACCCGGCTAGTAACTTTTAAACTATTTACTTTAGAAAAATACTAAAATATGTTCCGTAAACCTCTAAAAGCAAGGTACAGTAATACGCAATAAAAAATTTAAAAAAAGTTAAGTGAATATCGCCTGACATTCATGTTGCTGTTCAAGGTGATGGGCAATATTTCCAGATAGTGTGTCACTAAGATTCATACAAAACTTTTAATTAAAACATTTTTTTTCAAAAATGCTTCATTTGTAAAACAAACGGACGTTGCAGAACTTTTGTTACACCCTGTATGCACATTTTCTTTATCTATACAGGGTAATTTCTGGAGTTACTCAGAACAGCTCCGGAGTGTAAAAAGAAAGCGGCTATAAGCAATAGCTCACTTCGCGCTCTTTTCTGACATAACGCACTTTACTACTGTCTACTGTGTTAGAGTTATTATTCTGTGACTGTGTTCCTCAAGTTCACAAAAAATAAATACAATAATCTCAGATTTCGTACAATAAAGTACATTTAGTGAATTGTTTACAAAAAAGAAAAGCGGCATTAAAATCGTCATTTGGTCTAACATAAAACGTGCATACTATAATTCGTAAAAAACGTTTAAAATCATGGATACACTTAGCAACCACGAATCTCTTGGAGAACTTACAAATGTGGTATATGCTTAATGCCATGGATTTTTACCAAGACTTTAAGTTGTGGACATACATTCTGTAAATATTGAATTTACACCTGGATACGCATAAGCCTTGATGAACGACAAACTCCGACTACTCCTAAAAAGTGTCGTAGTGACGTACTGTAACACTTTACCATTGGAAGAGCGGAAGAAGAGAATAACTGAAGTAAAAACCAGATTACAATTATATGCCAATAGAATCGGAAAGAAATGTGAATATATAGAGCTTGATGGTGATGTTCATAGAGTTGTAATTATTAAAACAAGTACTTTTTTTGCTGTAGAGGTTTGGGAAATCTTTTATAGAGACCACCTGCTCGTATTTACACGATTCCACGCGGGTGGTACTGTGGAAATCGCCACCTTGACATACCCACTAAAACCCTTTCCTCTCTTCCCTGGTAGAGGCCGGAATCACCTTGCGGTATTATCTTCAGCTCCCACCATCCCATAATTGTCTAACACACTCTTGTCCTACTTCTTACACTCCTCACCGCTGGTCCTTCCATGCGCAAAGTCAGCACTACTACGGTCGGTCCCTGTTCACTCAGTTTATACGAGCCCGCACTATTATACTTACAAATCTATGCTAAACTATCCACTAGCAGTCCTAATTAATTAGCTTATTCTACCCATTTTAAACTATCCTGCCACGCCCTTCTCCTACACTGTGGCCACGGAGTTTGCCCTGCAGAGCGTTCCCTGCGCAATGTTGCGTTTGAGGCACCTCCGATACACCTTGTGAAATTTTAGACCCATAAGGATTACCACAATCCCGAACATCGCATAGAACATTATCCTCATGTCCATTGGGATCCCCGGGTTCTGCACGATGACGTTGGAATTGACCACTCCCGTCCGCACCTTGAGTAAGGCGAATTCAAAAATGGCAGATTTTTGAATTCGCCTTACTCAAGGTGCAAAGGGGCTAATAACAGCCCCAGTGAACGAAGTTGCAGACCTGTTTGTGTTTGGTTTTTTTTTAATGCAGTTACTTGGCGTTTAGGCGGGTTGCGTGCTGGACCCAAGTAATGCAGAAGGTTTTTTAGAGGAACCTCGTCATACTGTATAATACACTTAATGTATGTTACACTTAATTATGTAATTGAACTTGAGCGGCTAAAGTGCGGCTCCTTGGAATGTGCGCGATATGCAGAAATGTTATTAAATTACATTAAGAATAAAGTAAAAAAGTAGGTTTAATTTATTAAAATTAAACATTTTACCACTCCAACGAAGGTAGTTTTGTTCTTCATCTTTGGCCAACTATTGAAGTGTACGAATACCGAGATAGGGTGCTGAAGCTGTGCCATAGGTGACCGTCGTGAGTTCGAAATCTTCTATAATAAAATTCGATGATATTTCTGATCATCTTGCCTTTTCATTTTTTGCCTTTGCATTAAGGTCTTGCCAAGTCTGCAATGTAAATTAAATTGTTTTTATTTTCTTTAATTTTAGTTATAAAAAGAACTTGAAAAAAATAATTGATATTTTTAAATCTTATATTTTAGAATGCATAATTATAAATAAATTGGTTTGTGCCTCAACTCGATACGGCAAATATTAACCTAAATACAAGTGTTTAAATTTTAAGAAAATTAGCCCCGCCCCTTTAATTACGCGATGTAACAAGCAATGTTTTCTGACGTCATTTCTTCCGATCGCTGTCCTTTCCGTACACGCATAAGCACTATAAGTGCAGTTGATTGTTTGTAGATGTTTGTATAGTTAATTGATGTACTTTTTTTTATTAAAATGGATGAAGGATTTGTTCGTGGTCTATCCGACTAACTAACCTAACCTACCAAAATTTGATTCCATTAAAATGGCAAGTTTCTTTACCAAAATAATAACTTTGTTACTGCTGAAATTCGCAGTTCGAAAGCTCTAAGGTAAGCATGTAAATTTATATCTTCTTACATTTGTACATAAGTCTTTTAATCAATTTAAATCAAATCTATTTTTTAAATGATACTTTTACTAAATAATAAATTGAAAAAACACCTATAAATTAATTAAATTTGTTTATAATTTGTAATTAATAGGTCCATCTAACCTGAATAGTGAAATTATATTGAAAACAAAGAGTTGTACAAAAAAAGTTTCATATATAAAAGTTGTAGTCGGTCCAATAGCAACCCATAATTATTATAGGCTTTTCGTTATTTATGAATATAAATTAAAAATCCATATTTTTAAGTGTTTTTAAGTGTCTTACTTGATCCGCTACAACTTTAATTTGAAACTTTTTCCACTATTCAGGTTAAGTGGACCACCCTGTATATTAATAAAATACTTATTTCTCTTTAGATTAAATTGTGATTAATAGAATATATAATTATAATATATAATTTGTAGGTCCACCAGGGAGTCTTATGGGGATAATCCTGTTGGATGTGTACAAATCAAAAGAAATGGTGATGTGGCTAGAATTTCACCAGAACGAAAAATTCACAAAACCCCTTACCACGTTACTTTAATTTATAATGAAAATGAATAGCGTCCAATATCAGGATTGTGCTGCAAGTGCAGGAGGATGTAAATACGCATAGTCATTATTAGCATGGTTGCACAGAAGATCTGAAGGACCAGCTCCTAGCTCTGTGAATTGCTATTGGGCTAAATCAAAATTGGATCGATCAAAAATTGCAAATAAAATTGAGTCGGGAAAATGGAATAAATTCAAGAAGTCAGAGACTGCTGGATTAAAAAAAAATGACTGGATACGTCAAATAATGTTAATAATTGCGGAGATATGTGACGTCATCGCGCATCGACTCCGAGACATCATCGTTTTTTTTAATGGAAACCACCAATTTTAAGTAAACAAATTGAAAAGGTATCTAAGTAGTATAGTGACACTTTATTCTCATTAGTGCTAATGAGATCATTAAGTACTTTCTCTTAATGAGGGTCGTTAAGCTTTCTCTTAATGAGAGTTGTTAAGTGCTTTCTCTTAATGAGATAATTAATGACATTGACCCTCCTGGAATATTTGTGATGATGTAATAAGATTTTGGGATTAAAAAAAGAAATTTGATTTTTTTTTTAAATAAGAAAAATCTTGAAGAGATAATCTGAATCTGGTTCAATAAAAATTTTATTTTCTTTGATGATTTGTGTCTGTTATTATTATAATATAAAAATAGAAATAAAACTCTGAAAAAGCTACGATTTTTATATTATAAAAATTTTATATTTCAAAATTCAAAATCTTGTAGATGATGAGTATATATATTTTGCATAAGTTTAAAATTTAAATAATTATTTGAAAAAATTAAATAAAATGTGAAGGTACTTTTAAAGAAAAAAGAGTTTTAATTTTCAAGTAAAAGTATGTAAAATTACAAAAATGTAAATCACCTCTAAAATCATTTAGAAATAAGTACTTACTTTATATTTATTTTAAATATTAAATACATTTTATAAAAATTAAACTCGTGAATATGAAAGATTATTAAGACCTTTGAAGTAATTGTTGGTTTTCAAGGGATTAGTACGACAAGGAGTTAAATAATAATATACTTTTTGAAAAGGGAATTGAATATTTAGGAAGTATTAAAGAAAACAAAAGGGTTTGATATTTATCTATGAGCCATTATAAAGACCGATGAAGTAATCAAGAAAAAGCAGTTAATAGATTTTACCGGAAAAGATAATTATTGGTTTTCAAGGGATTAGTACGATAATGAGTTAAATACTACGATTTTTATATTATAAAATTTTATATTTCAAAATTCAAAATCTTGTTGATGATGTGTATATATATTTTGCATCAGTTTAAAATTTAAATAATTATTTAAAAAAATTAAATGAAATGTGAAGGTACTTTTAAAGAAAAAAGAGTTTTAATTGTCAAGTAAAAGTATGTAAAATTACAAAAATGTAAATCACCTCTAAAATCATTCAGAAATAAGTACTTGCTTTATAGTTAATAATATACTTAAAAAAGAAAAAAGAGTTTTAATTTTCAATAAAAGGTATGTAAAATTACAAAAATGTAAATCACCTCTAAAATCATTCAGAAATAAGTACTTGCTTTATAGTTAATAATATACTTAAAAAAGAAAAAAGAGTTTTAATTTTCAAGTAAAAGTATGTAAAATTACAAAAATGTAAATCACCTCTAAAATCATTCAGAAATAAGTACTTGCTTTATAGTTAATAACATACTTAAAAAAGAAAAAAGAGTTTTAATTTTCAAGTAAAAGTATGTAAAATTACAAAAATGTAAATCACCTCTAAAATCATTCAGAAATATGTACTTGCTTTATAGTTAATAATATACTTAGAAAAGAAAAAAGAGTTTTAATTTTCAAGTAAAAGTATGTAAAATTACAAAAATGTAAATCACCTCTAAAATCATTCAGAAATAAGTACTTGCTTTATAGTTAATAATATACTTAAAAAAGAAAAAAGAGTTTTAATTTTCAAGTAAAAGTATGTAAAATTACAAAAATGTAAATCACCTCTAAAATCATTCAGAAATAAGTACTTGCTTTATAGTTAATAATATACTTAAAAAAGAAAAAAGAGTTTTAATTTTCAAGTAAAAGTATGTAAAATTACAAAAATGTAAATCACCTCTAAAATCATTCAGAAATAAGTATTTGCTTTATGTTTATTTTAAATACATTTTATATAAATTAAACTCATGAATATGAAAGATTGTAAAGATCTATAACGTTATCAAGAAAAGCAGGTAATAGTTTTTACCGGAAAAGGTAATTGTTGGCTTTCAAGGGATTAGTACGACGGCGACTAAAATTATATGACAATGAGTTAATAATATACTTAAAAAAAAGAATTAAAAAAGAAAAAAAGAGTTTTAATTTTCAAGTAAAAGTATGTAAAATTACAAAATGTAAATCACCTCTAACATCATTCAGAAATAAGTACCTACTTTTTTATGTTTGTTTTAAATATTAAATACATTTTATAATATATATTCATGAACATGAGGCATTGTAAAGATCTATAAACTGATCAAAACAAAGAAGGTAATACATTGCACCAGAAAAGGTAATTCTTGGTTTTCAAGTGTTTAGTAGGCCAACTAAAATTATGACTTAATTCTTTTTTAAATATAAAATATTTTAATTTCATAGTTAAATAATTATTTAATGTTATCGTAATGTTAAATCTAAACATTTTCTAAACAAATGCTGAAGGATTGTAATTATGGTCAATCAAGGGCTTAGTACGATTTCTAATTTATGACGTAACACATTTTTTCTATATAATGAGTAGTACTTTTGGTAGACCTCACTTAAATTTACTGTTTAGTGATTGAAGTGTGCTAACAGAGTATCGAGATAATAATGGTGCCAATAGAAGGGTATGAATTACTACCATTCATACCACGGGTGATTTACAATAGCGACAGGTATGAAGATGTAGATACATACTTCGAAAGGAGATACCCTATCGAAAATACTGTCAGAACCTACTGTTCTGAGTTTGTGATAGTAGGAGTTGGGATGGCCAATTTCCCTGAGGTATTCAAATATTTTATTACGTTATGTTATTTACTATAATATTTTAGTAATATTTGAAACCCCGTTTTTAATTTTTAGCATGCTAGAAAAATAAGATAGCTACCAATAATACCTCTTTTAGAAGATGTTGATAGTTGCAATCAATACGCTATCCAGATTAGGTGATGAATACTCATAATATTATGTTTAAATACATTATGTTAAAATAAAGTAGATAAATATCCAATCCTTTTGTTTTCTTTAATACTTCCAAAATATTCAATTCCTTTTTAAAAGTTTATTATTATTTAACTCATTGTCATATAATTTTAGTCGCCGTCGTACTAATCCCTTAAAAGCCAACAATTACCTTTAAAATGTATTACCTGGTTTTCTTGATTACTTTATAGGTCTTAACAATGTCTCATATTCATGAGTTTAATTTTTATAAAATGTATTTAATATTTAAAACAAACATAAAACAAGTACTTATTTCGGAATGATTTTAGAGATGATTTACATTTTGTAATTTTACATACTTTTACTTGAAAAATAAAACCCTTTTTTGTTAAAAGTACCTACACATTTCATTTAATTATTATTTTAATCTTATGTAAAATAATATATACACATCATCTACAAGATTTTGAATTTTGAAGTATAAAATTATTTATTGAACTAGATTCAGATTATCCATTCAAGATTTTTTCTTAATTTTCTGAAAATTCAAATTTCTTTTGTTTTTCTCCCAAAATTTTATTACATCATTACAAATATTACAGGAATGTCAATATCATTAATTACCTCATTAAATTTCCTTGAAAATATAAATTGAAACTTACTTGAAGGTTTAGACATCATTATCAAAGGACTGTGAAACCCTCATTAAATTTAGTAAGTACCTAAAAACTTGGTTTATAATCTGTGACGTCACAAGTTTCTAAATATTTATTGCAGTTTCTGGTTTGCACATTATTAGTGGTGAAAAACTATTTACCGAAGAAGTTACTTGATTATTTTTTCTGGTACGTTGTATTTTGTTGACATGGCTAACTTCTTCGAACGCAAAACAATTTACGAACTTCTGAATCATTTAAATAGGAATCTATTAACTGATCGGATGTGGATCAAGTACACACCCTAACTCAAAAATAAATTTTGAATTTATTATTACACTCACTTGAAGCATATCTACTAAGTCAGTTATTATTATAATCAGTTAATAATAACAATAATCTCAAGAGGCACGTGGATGAAACTATTTTGTACATTTTAATTCCAAAAAACACAAACACCGGGTAGTAAAGAAATTATTTACAAATAAAAACAAATAGATATTAATTACTAACCTTTTGTATAAATTGGCCAACCATATTTTTTTAGGATAATGTGTGTTATAATTTTGACACGATATTTGTTCATATCTTTACTAAACTATTTAACAAAATTTGAATAATTATAGAATTCCATGGTTCAACAAGTTGTTTTAGTGATTTTAAACATTCGATGTTGTTTTTTCTGAAAAGAATCATTGAATTGGTGAAGAGAATTTCCAAGGTAAACACAATTTTGATTTCTACAGGGAAAGAATTCGAATCATCTTTATTATTTATTTTTGATTCCCAATATTTATTGGTAAAAAAATCAAGCTTATTTAAAAAAAATTGAATAATCATAGAATTCCATGGTTCAACAGGTTGTTTTAGAGATTTTAAACATTCTATGTTATTTTGAAAAGAATCGATGAATTGGCGAAGAGAATTTTGAGACTGTCTTCCCAAATATTTTAAATTTAATAAATTTTGAATGTGAGTATTAATGATCGTACGAGTATTATATTATTATATCTTTTATTAAATAATTCCCAAGCTATATTATAATTAAAGTCAGTAGTTTCTAAAGAACATATTATATTTAAAAGTTCTTCTTTTAATCAACTTCTTAAATAAAATATTTTTTGACAGTTAATTTTTATTATTGTGTATTATACACATGAAAGAATCAGAAAATGTTCTCCACTTTGTAAATGTTCCATCAAAGAATGGTAAATTCATTTCAGGTAATTTGACATTTTCGAATTTAGTAGATTTTTTTGACTGACACTTGTATTTGAATTAGATAGAGTTAATGATGCAAATTATTAATAATATTATTAGCACTTTCTAATAATTCATAATGATCGTGTTGAAATTTTTCATATTTAGCTAAATTATTATCAGAACCTAACATACTTATTGTGATGTATATTGCTTCATATTTATCAAAAATTTCTGAAAACTTATTAACTCTGACCTTTAAGTTTTCAATATCATTATTTAAGTTATTTACATTTAAATTATTTACGAAATTTGAAAATTGTTATAATTGATTTCACCAATGAAATTCGTTTTTGAATGAATATTTTAGAACTTACCTCTTCCATAGTAATGGTAATATTTAGTAAAATATTGTAAGAAAATTGTCTTACTTTAATTACTTCGTGAATATTTTTTAATTGATAGATTTCAAATCCTTTCAACTCCTGTCAAGATTTTTTTCTTTTTCAAATAGGAAACTGGAACTCAAACTGAAAGAGACTCGATCCACTTGAAAACAACAGAAAGAATCTCCTTTTTGTAATTATTAATATTTTTTGAAACACCAAATCTTTTCCACCAGGGCTGGGATTACGCCGAATCGACAAGCGGTCGTTATCGCTTTCTTAGCGACTTTTTCTGGCTATCTCGAAAAGTCGTATTACGCGCGGTCGCTATCGCTTTCCTCCCTCACCGCACTACGTCGTTTCAATAAAAGCGACCGCTTTAGAGATGTGATACGTGCACCAAATCAAGTTTTTAGTGACTATATTTTTGTAAATTATAAAAAATATATATTATTATGGTAGGTACATTTATATTTTGTAATATGAATGCTCTAAAACTTAGCAAAAAGTTTAAAATAATCATTAAGTTATTTGAGGTTATGAGTATACCAAAATACAATTTTATTTTGATGCAATCTTTATATATTTGTATTATTAGTTACATATTCATACCTACAAATATAATTATCCTTAAATTTATAAAACTTGACTCTAAAATATAAAATAAAATTTTCATAATTTTTACGAAATTTTTTATTTTTATTAGGCAAAAGTTCGAGTTAAAAGCCAACATTGGGACATGTTTTTAGATTTTGCGCAAAAACATCCCCAAATTTTAACTGGCAAATTCATGGGGCTCAATGGGAAACAGCAACAAAAAGATTTGTGGCAGCAAGTATCCCTAAAATTAAATGCATTGGGTTTAGGTGAAAAGTCTACTCAGAAGTGGAAGGAAGCTGTCATTGATTGGAAGTCGAAAACGAAAAAAAAAAGCAAGTCTTTTAAGAAGTGAGCAAGCAAAAACTGGGGGTGGTATAGCCAAAGTAACAGCCCTCAGCATTCAAGAGGAACGGCTTCTTGCCATAGTTGGTTGGACGGCAGTAGAAGGAGACAAGGATCTTCAAGAGGTTGGCCTTAACATTAATCCTGCTCAAACTGAAATAAATACTCCAGAAACCGAGCCGGAAACAAATATTGCAAGTACAGCAGAAGAAAATGTGCCCGAAGTCCCTCACTTTGCAGAAAGAACCAATCGAAGTAAGACAAAAAATGTGGAAGATCGAATGAATAAAATCCAAGAATTTCAAAAATGTACAATGGATAAATTTGATGAGGTAAATTCCAGCCTCCAAGCAATTAATTCAACTTTATTGGAAATAAATGAAACATTTAAAAACTTTATTCAGGTTATTCAAAACTTAAAACTTCCTCAATAAATCTTATTAATATTTTTATATATTATATATTTATAGCAGATTATATATTATGTATATATTTATTTCATTAATTATTGATTGTTTATTTTCAATAGTTCTTTATTTAGACTGATATTAGGTTTTTATTTGGTTGTGATTTCTTAGTATTAATTTTTTTTGACTTGATAATCATTTTTATAGATTGTTTTTATGCATTTGTGATTTTTTAAAGATTTGATTTTAAGTAGTTATAATATTTACAGAGTGATATTAGGTTTTTATTTGTTATTTTCTTAATATGTATTTGATGTTTATAGAATGTTTATTTTTTGTTTAAATACAATAATTTTTAAAAAGTATATCATTTTTATTTACACAGTAGGTATAATATACATAAACGTACATTAATATTTTAGTGTTGAAAATATCTATTAATTAGAGTATTTCTAATTTGCCGGCCCTCTTGTAAATGGTCAAATTCATTATGATCATAATTTTCATTTTGTTCATTTGCTGGAACTCTAACAGGATCAATTTGAAGACCTCCATTTATACATATATTGTGTAGAACTGCACAAGCAACTGTAATAATTCCAACTTGGTAAGGTGAGTACCTCAAACTTCTCTCTCCTAATAAACACCTAAAGCGAGCTTTAAGAACACCAATACATCGTTCCACACAACTTCTTGCTGAGCAATGTCTTCTCGTAAATCGATCTTCTGGTGATCCAATAGGTGCATCCAATATAGGTGTCAATAACCATGGCTGTGTTGGATACCCAGAATCTCCCAAAAGCCAAGTTGCTTTATCTCCGCTTAAATAACATGATTTTAAATACTCGTTTATTTGGGAATTTCTCCAAATAAACGAATCATGTGTGGAACCTGTATACTGTGAATTCACATTTAAAATTTTATAATTATGATCACAAATCTAAAATTAAAATGAATTATTATAAAAATGAACTGATGAGATAATTGAACTTACAATTTGAATATTTTTTGAATGGTATCCTTTCCTATTTACATAGTTGTGTTCTTCTCTGGATGGTGCTAATATCTTAATATGAGTGCAATCAATTGCACCGATTACACCGGGAAATCTATATTGGTTCATAAACCCCTCTTTAATCTGATTTTTTTCTACATCAGTGGTCGGAAACTTAATGAAATCATTTTTTAGATGTTGATAAATTAGAAAAGAAACTTCTTTTACGCAATTTGAAACAGATGCTTGGCTCATTGATATATTGTAACTTTGTCCTATAAGTCTTTGGTAGCTTCCTGTAGCAAAAAATAATAATGCTGTAAAAATTCTGATTTCCTGTGATAATGCATTCGGATGAGAACTATATCGCATGTAAGGTGATAATGAATTGATCAAATCAAGAGTAATTGCCTTATTTAAGCGAAAAGTGTTTATAAACTCAACATCGTCCAGTTGAAAAAGATTACAATTATTTGTCATAGTTTTTCTCTGAAAATTAAAATCTTTGAGATTCAACTCCCTTTCAATATCTTCCATTTCCTCCAACATAATTAAATTTAATGCCATCATCTAAATTAAAATCATTTTAAATAGAATAAAATTAGGAGTAATTGTATTATTTTGGCTTACCTTAACTATTAAAAATTCAAAATATTTTAAATAAACTTAACGAAATGAACGTAAACAAAGTGAGTTAACCTTAAATTTATCTCGATTGAGCACGATCCAACACGATCACTGTTCGAAGATCGTGAATTGCAATGTTGCCAAGTTTACGCAATCGCTTTCTCGAGAAAGCGATTTAGCTCTAAACGACCCGACGGCGTAATGCCAAAACAGCATAGAGTCGACAACGAGCGGTCGCTTTCTCTAGCGATAGCGACCGTCGAGGCGACTCGGCGTAATCCCAGCCCAGGAAGAAAAAAGTCAAACTCAATGATTTTAAGATTCGAAAGACCAAAGTATGTTAATTGTATTAACATTAATTTGTATTGATTTGTATTAACAATACAAATAATATTATTGAAAATAGTGTTACCTGTAATGAAAATACTGCGTGTTATTATTATTTTATTTTAATTATGACATTGCTATAACAATTACAACATTAAAAAATGAAATAAAAATCAAGTTAACAAATAAATATTAAAATCGTAACACACAATAACATAATAAAAAAAACATTTTTAAATGTGAAACCACACATTTTCGCACATACATACTTTAGAAACATTTTGACAGAAAAAAAGTATATTTACTATAAAATAGTTATTTGTGTATTAAGAGCGCAAAGTTGGTGTTTGCCGATTGAAGCGCATGCTATACCAAAAATCAACGGTATCTGCGATAGAAATATTTACTAAAACATTGCATAAATATTAATATATATTCGCACATTATTATCGTACCTTGTTATATAATATACTATTTTTTAAATTAAATGTCATATAATATACACCCATCAACTATTTTGGGGAATGTACCCGGAATCCGCACTATTCCTGGTGGGTATGGGTTTTTTACGGTGGCTACTATTACTGTATTTATGTTACTATCAGGTGTTATAGGATCGTCGTCGAAGCATACCTCCCTATGGCTCATGCCCCCGCATTTGTTACATAGGTAAATCTCATTCCTATGTGTATGATGGAACGTTAATCGGTTGATCTGGTTCATCTCAAATTGATGTATTATCGTATTAAAGTAACACGATGTACATGTAAAATATTTGAATACCTCAGGGAAATTGGCCATCCGAACTCCTACTATCACAAACTCAGAACAATAGGTTCTGACAGTATTTTCGATAGGGTATCTCCTTTCGAAGTATGTATCTACATCTTCATACCTGTCGCTATTGTAAATGGTAGTAATTCACACCCTTCTATTGGCACCATTATTATCTCGATACTCTGTTAGCACACTTCAATCACTAAACAGTAAATTTAAGTGAGGTCTACCAAAAGTACTACTCATTATATAGAAAAAATGAGTTACGTCATAAATTAGAAATCGTACTAAGCCCTTGATTGACCATAATTACAATCCTTCAGCATTTGTTTAGAAAATGTTTAGATTTAACATCACGATAACATTAAATAATTATTTAACTATGAAATTAAAATATTTTATATTTAAAAAAGAATTAAGTCATAATTTTAGTTGGCCTACTAAACACTTGAAAACCAAGAATTACCTTTTCTGGTGCAATGTATTACCTTCTTTGTTTTGATCAGTTTATAGATCTTTACAATGCCTCATGTTCATGAATATATATTATAAAATGTATTTAATATTTAAAACAAACATAAAAAAGTAGGTACTTATTTCTGAATGATGTTAGAGGTGATTTACATTTTGTAATTTTACATACTTTTACTTGAAAATTAAAACTCTTTTTTCTTTTTTAATTCTTTTTTTTTAAGTATATTATTAACTCATTGTCATATAATTTTAGTCGCCGTCGTACTAATCCCTTGAAAGCCAACAATTACCATTTCCGGTAAAAACTACTACCTGCATTTTTTGATAACTTTATAGATCTTTACAATCTTTCATATTCATGAGTTTAATTTTTATAAAATGTATTTTAAATAAACATAAAGCAAGTACTTATTTCTGAATGATTTTAGAGCTGATTTACATTTTTGTAATTTTACATACTTTTACTTGAAAATTAAAACTCTTTTTTCTTTAAAAGTATCTTCACTTTTCATTTAATTTTTTTAAATAATTATTTAAATTTTAAACTGATACAAAATATATATACACATCATCAACAAGATTTTGAATTTTGAAATATAAAATTTTATGATATAAAAATCGTAGTATTTAACTCATTATCGTACTAATCCCTTGAAAACCAATAATTATCTTTTCCGGTAAAATCTATTAACTCCTTTTTCTTGATTACTTCATAGGTCTTTATAATGGCTCATAGATAAATATCAAACCCTTTTGTTTTCTTTAATACTTCCTAAATATTCAATTCCCTTTTCAAAAAGTTTATTATTATTTAACTCCTTGTCGTACTAATCCCTTGAAAACCAACAATTACTTCAAAGGTCTTAACGATCTTTCATATTCACGAGTTTAATTTTTATAAAATGTATTTAATATTTAAAATAAATATAAAGTAAGTACTTATTTCTAAATGATTTTAGAGGTGATTTACATTTTTGTAATTTTACATACTTTTACTTGAAAATTAAAACTCATTTTTCTTTAAAAGTACCTTCACATTTTATTAAATTTTTTCAAATGATTATTTAAATTTTAAACTTATGCAAAATATATATACCCATCATCTACAAGATTTTGAATTTTGAAATATAAAATTTTTATAATATAAAAATCGTAGCTTTTTCAGAGTTTTATTTCTATTTTTATATTATAATAATAACAGACACAAATCATCAAAGAAAATAAAATTTTTATTGAACCAGATTCAGATGATCTCTTCAAGATTTTTATTATTTTTGAAAATTAAAATTTTTATTTTTATATTTTAATAATAACAGACACAAATTCATCAAATAAAATTTTTATTGAACTAGATTCAGATTATTTCTTCAAGATTTTTCTTATTTAAAAAAAAAAATCAAATTTCTTTTTTCAATCCCAAAATCTTATTACATCACAAATATTCCAGGAAGGTCAATGTCATTAAATACCTCATTAAGAGAAAGCACTTAACGACCCTCATTAAGAGAAAGCTTAACGACCCTCATTAAGAGAAAGTACTTAATGATCTCATTAGCACTAATGAGAATAAAGTGTCACTATACTACTTACCTGGACCTGGATACCCATGCAAAACTTCTTATCACTACTCGTTCCGAAGATATGACCAATCAGAAAATGTAAATTAAAATACAGGAATTGACTTTTGTGACCAAATGATGATTCTAATTGACAGAAATGAAATCAACACAGAAAATATTCTGCTTTCGAACGAAGCAACGTTTACCTTAAGTGAAAACGTAAATAGGCAGAAATGTCGTTACGTGGCGCATAAAGTGATTAATCTATTTATGAAGATCATTGTGCTACTGTTGAACAACTCTTTGAGCCTATAAATGATGCAAAAATCTATTTGTTCGGCGACTACAATTTACCAAACTTCAGTTTCAAAAATGACTCACTAGGGGTTAATGTGGTTCCGGCCTTGGGCAATGGTCTAGTAATTAGTGACTCGTTCGCATTTTTAAACCTATATCAAAAGAATTTTGTTTTGAAGTAAATAATGGTTCGCTTGATCAGGTTTTCATCAATGATTCTGGCGCGTTGGTTACCTTCTGAGGATGATATTTTATCTTGTGATGTGTATCATCCCTCTCTTTTGTTGGAAATTAATCTGGAGTATAATATATCAACAATTAGAAATGAATATTTCGTTTTAGACTTTAAGAAAGCGGACTATGCTAGGCTTATCGGATATTTCCTTGGAGTTAACTGGTTATTAATTTTAAATTCTCATGATGTCAATATAACTACTGAGATGTTTTAGGGTATTATTGAGTCCGCTATGCATATAAGTATT
Source organism: Stenus bimaculatus (assembly GCA_963971135.1). Taxonomy (NCBI): domain Eukaryota; kingdom Metazoa; phylum Arthropoda; class Insecta; order Coleoptera; family Staphylinidae; genus Stenus; species Stenus bimaculatus. The sequence goes on from OZ020181.1 coordinate 28,774,636, forward strand.
TGTTTGGACGCAAGGATCGCTTAGTCTTTAATCGCGTTACTTTATTTTTCGATCTGCAATAGACGCCGTTGCGATTAAAGATTTACTTCTTGGGGGTTATTTGAGTAACAATAAACGTTAATTTTAATAATTAAGTTTATTAACAGTTAGTTACAAATAGGAATGGATCGCAATTTCCACCCTGATTGAATGTTCTTATGTTACTAAAATAAAGATACGCCGATTGCGCTTTGCTAGGGCTCAAGTGGAATTTGCAAATCCACATGGCACCCTGGTACAGCGAAAATCACTTAAATAAGGGACAGGGCAATGCAGGAAAAAACAAAAAAAAACAAATATATAAAATGAAACAAAATAAAATAAAATATAAAATAAAATTATGGCAATATTAAACAGTATTCCTCTTAAGAATTTTTTTTCCAAGATAAATTTCCTATCTGGTTTAGTAGTGAACTAAAACATGCTATTAAATTTAAAAATGAAGCTCATTATAAATACAAATGTTCAAAGCTTCATGAAGACTATTTGGAATTTAGTAGGCTTCGCTCTATCTAATATATTACCTCAACTGATCATTCTATATACAATAATCTGAAGGGATTCTGGAAATTTGCTAATGATCAAAGAAAAGATAAGTCAATCGAAATGTTCCGGCTATTGGTGGTCAAGAAATTGCTTATCTTTTTGGTATGCATCTTGAGTCTGTTTACTACAAGAAACACATTGAAAATGTGCCTAAGTTTGAGTACTCTAACACTATAAATATTAGATCGCTTTGCTTGGATGAAGATATATTTTCTAAACTTGACGACAATTATAGTTCCGGTCCAGATGGAATACCACAAGTATTTTTAAAAACTGTTATCTTTAACCTTTCCACTCCTAAATCTATTCACCTCCTGTTTAAATACAGGTAAATTTCTAAAGGTATGGAAGAAAAGCTTTATTACACCAATATATAAAAGTAGCAATAGAGCTAATATTTCCAATTATAGACCAATTAGTATCCTGAGTGCGATTCCAAAAATATTTGAGAGCATAATCGTAGATAAAATAACACCTCTTTTTTGTAACGTACTGGTCGACCAACAGCACGGCTTCTGTCAGGGTAAATCCACTATTACCAATTTATCAATCTTTGTGCAGTACGTATCGGATGCCTAGGAGAGTGGGCATCAGGTGGATGCAATTTACACCGACTTTTCTAAGGCGTTTGATACAGTGCCTCGTGAGGTTTTAACATCAAAGTTAAGTGCCATCGCTTTTTATGGTAACTTACATAGATAACATATATTATATAGAACGCTAACTCTATAGAAATTCCAGTTAACACGAATTTACTGTGCCCCAACACCAACAGGTGGCGGGCCATGAATTCGGATGATGAACGAATACCAACGAAGGCGATCGGCGCAAGTATTCTTGTGACATGCTTGTGACGAATTACGCCATTGCTTTCTTTTTATTTTAGAGACGCTCAAAGACGCTCACAGATAATATAACTACACGCCTTTAAAATAAATTATAAAATATATATATATATTAAATATTTTTTAAACTTCGAGAGTTTAGGTAAGTTATTTCATTTACAATAAACATTATTATTTAATTACATAATTTGTTTGTTTTGCTTTTTTATAGATTAATTATGAGTAAAAGGAATTGCTCAGTCTTTTCTTGCCTTGCCCCGAAATCACCGTGGCATAGGTTTCCTAACCCAGAAACTAACCTGGCATTATTTATGGAGTGGTTGCGACTTTGCAATAATGATCAGTTGATGGGTTTAAATCCGACAAGTGTTTATAAAAATTATAGAATATGTCATTCCCATTTTCTGGATTCTGACTTTACATCCAATAAAAAACAACGACTTTCGGATAATACAATTCCTACATTAAATATGGAAATTGCACCATTGAATGAGAGTATTATTGATGAAGGAAACGCACCAGCAAATATTATTGAACCCGTTGAATCACGTCCAATCAGTCTAGATTTTGTTGAGCCTTCGTGTTCCGGAGAATATTCGGATGCTAACCCCAACGAACTTTTAAATACACCAAGGCGTTCTACAAATCGTCTTTCTGATATCGAACAGCCAACCACAGATAGTGAGTATTTTTATAGTTTATTGGGGTACACTAATCACGCCAATGCTAAACCAAAAAATAATTAATATGTGACATTTTGCATGCACCCTGTGTAAAAATAATTTATAATTTATTATATAAGGACTAGAAACTCACACTTAAAATGATTATTTAACCATGTAGTAACTGACAATAAAAAAGTTAATTTATTTTTATTTTTATTAGTTCCTCATACGAGTTCACTCCTATCCAGTGTAGAAGTGTCCCGTAGTCTACAATTAACACCAAAGGCAAGAAAGCTGTATAAAACAGCTAGACGTCTAAAACAAGCATTAGGTATGTCAAGGAAAAGAACCATTTCTATGAGATCTAGATTGCGAAACGCACAAAACTTTAACAATCATGTTGATTCGGGTCTTTTAAGCGAAGAAGCAATAAACTTCTGTTTATCACAGCTTAAAAAAAGGAATACAAAGCCAAAAGGAAGAAGATATTCCACCGATGAAAAAGTTATGGCTTTGTCTATATATAAACAATCAGGAAAAGGGTACGAGTATCTTAGAAAAATGTTTGCCCTTCCATCTCGGCAGACAATCATGTCTCTGCTAAATGCATTACCAATAAATACCGGAATCAACAATGTTATTTTTAAGCAATTAAAACAATCTGCCTCAAAAATGAAAAACCAAGACAAACATTGTGTTTTGGCATTTGATGAAATGGCTGTTATGCCAAATATTTCATTTTGCCGATATTCTGATCAATTTATTGGTCTAGAAGACTTTGGTGACCGAAACAGTATGGAGTTTGCAGACCATGTTTTAGTTTTTAAGTTAAGAGGTGCATTTAGAAAATGGCAACAAACTCTTGGCTATGTTTTTTCACATTCAGCAACAAAAAGTGCTGATTTAGTAAGACTAATAAAATTATTTGCCACTAATGTACAGAATTGTGGACTGAATATAGTTGCCACTGTTTGTGACCAAGGAGCTTCAAATCAGTCGGCAATCAATTACCTTCTAAAAGAGTCTAAACAGCATTACATCACAAACGGGTTAGAAGTTCAAAGAAAATTAATAATTAACAATAAAGAAATTATTCCTTTATATGATACTCCACATTTAATAAAAGGTATAAGGAACAATTTATTAAAAAGAGATTTGGTGTGGAAGAAAAGTGATGGTAGTTTAACTCCAAAATGGCAGGATATTGTAAATGGTTACATCATTGATGGTTGGAGTGGGGACCTCCGAGGTATGCCTAAACTAACGGATCAACACGTTATCCCCAATAAAATTCACAAAATGAAAGTGGCTTATTGTACACAAGTGCTTAGTCATTCTGTGGCTTCTTTCATTAATATCCTGGCACAAAATAGTAAGTAAATTAAAATAGCTATTTTTAGTACAAGTGAGCAAAGAGTATAATTTGATCACGAATCAAAGGAGTGATCAAATTACTTTGTTCAAGTGTGCTAAACCTGATTTTTTCCATTTCCAATTTCCTTTTTCTTAAGTTTTGTGATTTTTATTGCACTATTCACAAATTTTGTTTAAAAAAGCTATCTTTTAATCGCCAAAATGGAAAAAATATTTTATTTTTAAACTAATATTACTTTCTTTTTCAGAAGCAGAAAGTCGAGATAAAAAGGTCCAAATGGAGGAAAGGGCTTCTGAAACAGCAAAGATAATCAGTTTCTTTGACAAACTGTTTGACAGCCTCAATGGTGGTACTTTAAAACCACACCCGGGTTAACCTCTTCGAGGAGGTGTTACACAAACATCAGGACATCTGGATTTTTAGTATGATGCTCTTAAAGAATTAAAATTTATGTCATTCGACGGATATGTTCCCCCCTCATTAAAAAATTTTATAACTACAATTGAAGGATTTATAGAAATTCGCAAAACTTTATTTGCAAAGGGGTATAATTTTTTTTTGCCTAGAGCATTTAATCAGGATTTCTTGGAAAATTATTTTGGTAGAGTGCGAAAACAAAGAGGAAGAAATACAAATCCTACTTGTAAGCAGTTTTCTGAAACTTTTAAAACTTTGCTGGTTCAAGAAATTGTGAGCACAGTGAATGGTGCGAACTGTGAAGGAACCGATTTAATAAACCTTTGTAATTTAAAATATTTAATTGAACAAAAACCTTCTAAAAATAAAATTCTTACAGGCACGATAAATATAAATACTGATGTTAGTAAAAAAATATCAAAATTAAAGGATATTTTTTTCCAAAAATCTGTAAATGCTAAAGTAATTGTTTAAATAGCAGGTTGGGTTGCTAAAGTAATCAAAAATGTTTGTCCAGAATGTAATATTCACATTTATGAACAAAAAAATAAAAATGACAAAATTTATGAATTTCTGAATGAAAAAGAATTTGGTGGCAATATCCATCACAGACTTAAATATTGTACACCACTTTTTATAAATTGTGTAAACAAATGTTATAAAATAACTAGAATTTTTTTAAATTATTTAAGTAATATCCAAGGCAATAGAAAATTTTTGATAAACTATATTTTAAAAAATGTTCAATTTTCCTTCATTTGTCAACACAGCCCAGAAAAAAAAAATTATATCAAAAATTGTGGACTTAACAATATTTAATTTTTCGAATGGTCTAAATAAAATTTTAAACGGTCGAGATTCAAGGAACTCAAAATACCATTGCGAATTATTTATTAAAGCAAAAAAACTATACACTTCCAAATTAAAAAGAAAAAGCAGTTAAATAGATTTTAGTTGAAATAATTAAACTCGAGTAACTCAATATTATTTAAAAGTTTTTAATATTAAATATTGTTTAATATTAAAGTGGAATAGGCCTACAGGGGACACCACTATAAAAAAAACGCACCTCATGCTTTACCTCTACGGTGGTGTGGAAAAAAGCACCGAAAATAAATTTAAGAATTTTTAAAAACTAATCATTTTTATGAAATATTTTCATTGTTTCTTTTTTATACTTTTCTACTATTTTTATTCCCTTTATTCTATTTTTATGGTTGTAATAAATAAATAAACCTAATTTTTCAAATGGGACTCTTATATGTGGACGGAGGGAGTAATATTTTGTATTTTTTTGTACATATAAACCTCTTTTTTTAAATAATGATGTATTGATTATTATAACAAATGCTTGTGTTATTATAATAAATTTTTAAACTAAATATTTAATTGTATTTTTTATTTACCTGCCAAGTACTAAACTAATCTGGATATTTATTTTTAAATTAAACAAATAACCAATATACATGTATTTTATTTCATTCACATAAAAATTAAATTACATACAAATTTTTTGGAACATTTTTGTATGTAATTTAATTTTTATGTGAATGAAATAAAATACCAATACTTAAAAGTAGATTAAATAGTACATTCAAATTTGCCGCGTTTTGGAAAAAACTGTGCCCCAACACCACTAGATGGCGCAGTGCGCGTTAACAAAAAATACAATAGAGTTTGCATTCTGTATAGTTATATTATCTGTGGTAACTTATTATTATTGCTACGTAATTATCTTAGTGATAGAATCCAGACTGTTAGTTTGTGTAACATTAACTTACATTTGTAAATGAGAATTTTCCATTTGGGGCGTCTTCAAGAAATTGATTTATTCTATTAGTCGTTAGAGTTTTCGACTTATTTGGCTTGTACCCATTTGCTTTTCGTTTCAAAAAAAGCTTTAAAATTAGGATATTTTCCGATACCTACGTCACATTTAATTGGGTAGTTCTCAACATTGAGTATATCGACCATAATGTGTACGGTTTAAATATTTCCCCTACTTCGCCAAAGTATGCCATCAAAAGATTTTCCGAATATGACGATTTAATTTCTTTGTTTCTCCGGCATTCCATAAACTTCATAAAACAGCATTCACATTTACTTCTTGATTTTTCAGGTAATAATTTCAAACTTTTAGACTTAGCCGCTTCAACAACACTGGGTCTCCGAATCACACGAATCACTATCATCCATATCATCCATTATCAAAATATAGTGAACTATGAGACTATTGTAACGGTTATAAGCCGTCACGTATATTTTGAATTTAAATTGGACGCGTTTTGGCGGCTATATATTTAAGAAACAGAGACGCGAGGTCTCGGCGCGGAAAATTATCACGAACTCACTTTTTTGGGTGTGGTCGTCAAGTGTACAAGTCTTGAATGGTGTCCTCGTGTTGAGTCTGCTTGAGGTACGTTGTTATAGTTATTTATCGTTTGCTATTTTACTTTTTAATTGAATATTGAATCATTAGTTAGACAAGCGATAATTATTGGTTTTAATTCAGGCGAAATGCCAATTAATTAACTTCGAAGCACAATTGTTTTTTTAAAAATGATTTTATTTATTCTCAACAAAATTAACGGTTACAAATAATAAATTTAACAAATGATTTAACTCTGACAATATGAATAATTGAATGAATAATAATTATAATAATTAAAGCTTATATAACTTTCCTAATCTACAGACTACAATAGAAGAATAGAAAATAAAGATAAATACTAAAAGGGCTGATTAAGCACACACATGCATGAAGCTGCGTAAGATCGGCGATGATCTCCATGTCGTGGGCATGGGGTGAACGGTAGGTAACTCCTCCCCCCTTAGATTCTGGCATCTCTTGGGAGAGACAGAAGTGCTGCTGGACCTGGTGAAGGACTTGATGCTGGTTGTTGTCGTCTTCTAAACCATTGAAGTCCGAAATAACCCAAAATTCCACAGATTACCAAATACAACATAGAAGTCCAAATGCTTGGTACTAGAAGTGTTGAGGTTCTTGGGACAATGGGTAGCTGCTGAACCACAGGAATATCTTCTAAGTTTAATTTTTTAAGATTAATTTCCAAACCATTAAACGTTGAGTTAGTCATTTGAAGAACGCTACTCTCAATTATTGTTGGCGTACCATAAGTGCCTTCTTGGTAATTAATAAATTTATTTCGAAAATATAAGTTGCATTTTCCTTGTTTTACAAGATAGATTCCGATTAAGTGCTTCGTCTGAACTTCCTTCTGGCATTCAAGTTTAACTTCTTCTAACCGAGGAAATACAATTAAGTATTGATTGATTAATTGTAATAACTCCAAATGATTGTCTTTGATATGAACAATAGTGTATTGGCATTTGCTTGCATCTCCGGATAGTAGAATACGTTTTTCACAATCTGCTGGATGGTTCGTAAGCAGATTCGAAGAGCATTGGAAAGATTTAGGGCTCTTTGTACATAATTGATTCAGAGGCAAAACTTCATCTCCTGATTTTAATAAATACCGAATATTTGGGATAATTGTAGCATAATTGAACCCGTGCTTAGTTGGAATAGGAGTTAGGTAATAAAGTTCAAAAGTTTTTTCATAATTGATAGGTACCGAAAGAAAGTAAGTAATTTTGTTTGGCTCAACGTTGCAATTTACTTTTATGATTGATTCATAATCCATAATATTTTCAATTTTTAAATCTAATGGTAGCTGATAGTTATAATGAGTCAGAATTTTCACTAGTTCTGAAAATAAATCTTCAGGTTTAATAATATTTGAGAGTATTCCCAGATTACAAAACAATAATGAATTTTCAATAGTCTCGAAAATGTTCAAAATGGCATTGTAAAGGCTAATAAGTTGATAATATAAATCCTTCGCAAATAATACATTCTGAATTTCAATTTGACCTTTTAGTACCACGGATACTTGCATAATTTTAGACCTTAGGACCAATTCATTGTGTTCAATATTTTGTAAAGTTTCATTAAATTTTTTGATTAATTCTGTAGTTACGCTATATCCCATTTGTAATTGATTTCTTATATTATTCTCATTTTCCTGCAAATGATTTAGTATCTTATTATATTTTTCTCCATCATTTGAATCTAGATTCCCGGTTATCATTTTAATAACGGTTCCAAGACCATCGACCAAACCTCTTTTCATTCTTTTGTTATTTATATGCGCCCGTAAGGATATACTATTAATTTTATCATTAATAGAGTTTTTTGTATAATTTAATATTTTATTATAATTTCCAAAATCCCTAGTGAATTTTGAAGTATTCTTAACTACATTCATTAAGAATTCACTTTGCACATTTAATTTCTTAATTTCTATGTATAAGGGTTCTAGGTTATAATAGTGAACAAGCGTATGTTCAGTTCTTTGCAACTTTGCTGCACCTAAGTTGATCGGAAGAATCCCCAAGTTTTCTGTTAGATTTGTAATTTCCACCGCTTGGGTTACTGCTCCCATGAGGGACCTGAAATGGAGTTATCTCTTAAAGGTAGTCCTAAATAGATATGAATTGTTACAGCCAAATCATTAAAAAGATAATGGATCATTGATTTTACTATTTCATAATCCAAATTGTCCAGACCACATCCCAATTTTGGAATTGCTAATTTAGTTATATTTTTATTTTTACAAAAGTGTTTTAAATTAGTTAGTGTTTTAAATAGATCTTCGTGAGTAGGTTTATCAAAATATCTAAGTTTTGTGATTAAATAAATTACATATCTATTCTGATCATGAACAAAACACAAGGAATGTAATGAAGCATTTTGTGCCTTCAAAAGTTCCACCTGTCCAAATCTCTGTTTAAAATCTAGAGCTATGCCTGCACCCATATGCAAATCTTTACTCTCGCAGTGAGCGAGTGAAAAATCAGTAGGGGCACAGAATAAATTATCGTGAACCTCAGTTATTTTTGAGCTAAAAGAAATGTTCGAATTGCCAAGACAAGTTTCAAAATTTTCAAAGTTTAAAGATTTTTTAAATCCTTCAGTGGGCTTCTTTATTTTTAGATTTTTAACGCGAGGTCTCTTAATATCTGACAAATGGATTTTATCAACAGTATTATGATGTTTAGTAACAATTTGAGCAGTTTTTAAATTGGGATTAATTATTTCAAGATTTTGTTTTTTAAATTTATTTTTTGTTTTAGATTGTTTTTGTTTATTTTGCACGAATATTTCTTGTGGTATTTCTGGCAAGTCTTCTCTAGTTTCGTTCCTTTTATTAATTACATTCTCCTTATTAGTCTGAATTCTTTCATTAATTTCATTGTACATTATTTTTAATTTATCCCTATGATTTATTACATAATTATTTACTAACTGTGCTTGAATATCAACATTAAACGGGTCATTAGATTCACTAAAATGTCCAGAAATTATCTCACATGGTTTTAATTTAGTTACCGAGTGAATTGAATTATTGTATGCAAGGACTGCATAATTTACTTTATTTTCAATTGTTTCTTTTTTAAAGATTTCACGATTATTAAGTAGTCTAATATGTTCTATAATCGTGGAGTGAACTCGTTCGATTATTCCATTGGAATCCGGATGTTGGGAACTAATGAAATGCAAATTTATTTTGTGTAATTCTAATAATTCTTTAATGACAGAGTTCTTAAATTCTAAGTGATTATCAGCTATTATTTGATTGGGAATCCCATGATGGGAAAAGTACTTAATTAAATTATTAGCGATTTCAATTGCTTGATACGAATTTAATCTATATAACTGGGTATATTTCGAAAATGAGTCAACTAAAGTTAAAAACTTGGCTCCTTCTAAGGCAATACTATCGATAAATAATATTTCGAATGGTTTAGTTGCAGTTGGAGTAATATTGTATTTTAATTTCAAGGGACGTCTCTCATATTTACACACCAAACATGTTTCGCATTGATTAATAAAATTTTGAATAGTTCTTCTCATATCAACCCAGTAATACTTCCGTTTTAATTCAGCGTCAACTTCATCTATACCTCGATGATTTGTTATTCCTTCGTGATATGATTTAATTATATTAATTACTTCATTATCGTCCTCAATATCTAATAGTTTTTGTGTACAACGTACAAAATTTATATGCGAATTTTTAAAGTGTTTCTGTAAAACTGTACTAAACTTTTCATAAATTGGAGATTCGAAATATAAATGGTACTTTACTTTAGGGACTATATAATCTTTCATAAACTTTATAACTTCATTCTCAAAATTTACTTTTGCAAATTTAACAGTAAACCTCATTTTCTTACCATTAAACAATTTAATCTCATTCAAATTTAGTCGTGATTTGGATTTTGTGGAAAATTCAATTTCGGATATTATTATTTGGTTATTACCAAAATTAACTGGTTTTTCTAAGATGGGAATTCCAAATATGGGATTCTCTATATTTGAATGAACCGTAATTCCGTCATCATTATTTTCATTAACTTCATTTTCGGCTTCCTGAATTATTTCACCTTGATCGCTTATACATCCGGTCTCAACTATTAAGGATTCACTATATTTTTTGGTATTTTGATTTCCTGATTCTTTTAAAAAGTCATTTAAAAATTCATCTATATCTATTAGATCATTGTGATCGTCGTGAACATTTATATCAATTCGCGAAAGAGCATCTGCGTTTTTATTTAAAATCCCTTTTTTATAAACAATTGTATAATTATATTCTGAAAGTTTTAACCGCCATCGAATTAATTTAGAATTAGGTTCTTTAACTGACATAAGCCACTGAAGAGGTTTATGATCAGTTACAATTTGAAAAGTTCTACCAAACAAGTATGGCCTAAAATATTTAACTGCCCAAATTATAGCAAGGAGTTCTTTTTCTATCGTAGAATAATTAGTCTCCGAAGTATTCAAAGTCCTACTCGCATAGGCTATAGGTAAATCTGAACCAACCTTCCCCTGTGATAATACGGCGCCAATTGCAAACTGACTAGCATCCGTTGTTAGAACAAAGGGTCTAGAAAAATCTGGATATTGCAACAAGGGTTCATTAGTTAATAAATTTTTGCATAGATTAAAACAATTAATATATTCTTGATTTTCAATATTTATAACTGCATTTTTTTTCAAACATTTAGTTAGCGGTTTGGTTAGATTAGCAAAATCCTTTATAAATTTACGATAGTAACCTAACAATCCCAGGAATCCTTTGATTTGCTTTGTGGTTTTCGGAATTGGATAATTTTGGATAGCAGTTATCTTGTCGGGATTAGGGCGAACACCCTCAGGAGTCACAATATGCCCTAAATAAGCAACCTCTTTTTTTAGAAATTCCGACTTATCTATTTGAATCTTAAAATTTGACTGGCGTAATCTCTTAAAAACTTCCCTTAAATTTTGAATGTGCTCTTGCAAGCTTGTGCTAAAAACAATTATATCGTCCATATAAACTAAACACTTATCGTTTTGAATTCCACGCAAGATATTATCCATTACCCTTTGGAAAGTGGCTGGAGCGTTTTTTAAGCCAAAAGGCATACGTAAAAATTCGTAATGACCATTTTGAGTATTGAACGCAGTTTTCTGAGTATCACTTTCATCAATCTCAATTTGATGAAACCCAGATGCAAGATCCAAAGTTGTAAAATAGTGACAGCGACCCAGCTTATCCAACAAATCGGTAATGTTAGGCAATGGATAACGACCCCCTCATTAAGTTTCCGATAATCAATAACAACGGGCCATTTGCGTTTCCCGGACGCATCTAATTTTTTTGGTACCACCCAAATGGGTGAGGACCATGGACTATATGAAGGACGTATGATATTTTGTTTTAGCATTTCTTGAATTTGATTATTTACTTCGTCCCGATGGACTTCAGGATATCTATAAGTTTTTGTATAAACAGGAATTTCGTCCGTTGTAATTATTTTATGCTTTATTTGATTTGTAAAACTTAAATCATTTCCATTAACATGGAAAATGTCAGCGAATTCCTTTATTAATCGACTAATTACTTCTCGTTCTTCACTGTTCATGTGATCTGAACGGATTTGTGAAAGATCAAATTTATTTAAATTATTAGACATTAAATTAGAACTAGGATATTCCTCAGTAAAATCATCATATTCATTGATTGATTCTACGGTAAGAGGTTTTAGTAACCTAACAGAAACATCTTTATCAGTTGGGTTAATTATTGTGCAATACGCTTGATTATTATGTACCGTCGTTAGGCACTCATTAAGTTTCCGATAATCAATAACAACGCGCCATTTGCGTTTCCCGGACGCATCTAATTTTTTTGGTACCACCCAAATGGGTGAGGACCATGGACTATATGAAGGACGTATGATATTTTGTTTTAGCATTTCTTGAATTTGATTATTTACTTCGTCCCGATGGACTTCAGGATATCTATAAGTTTTTGTATAAACAGGAATTTCGTCCGTTGTAATTATTTTATGCTTTATTTGATTTGTAAAACTTAAATCATTTCCATTAACATGGAAAATGTCAGCGAATTCCTTTATTAATCGACTAATTACTTCTCGTTCTTCACTGTTCATGTGATCTGAACGGATTTGTGAAAGATCAAATTTATTTAAATTATTAGACATTAAATTAGAACTAGGATATTCCTCAGTAAAATCATCATATTCATTGATTGATTCTACGGTAAGAGGTTTTAGTAACCTAACAGAAACATCTTTATCAGTTGGGTTAATTATTGTGCAATACGCTTGATTATTATGTACCGTCGTTAGGCACTCAGGAATTTCTAAACTATTTTCTTTAAGGCATGGTATAATAATATCTCCATTTTTTATATTCTTAATATCTACAGCTATAACTTGTTCAGATCGAGCAGGTAGTACTATGCACTTCGTACCTGTCTCCTGAATTTTACCAAAATTAAGGTTAATTTCGCAATATGGAGTATTTAATATATTTTTATCATAATCAATACAAGCCTTTAATATTTTTAAATTATCGTTCCCTAATAAAATATCAAAATTAGAATGAAAGTTAAACAAGTAAAATTTTAATTTATTTGCAAACTGCGTTTTAAACAATGATTTCAAAGGTATAACGGCACTATGATTTCCATTAGTGTGGATCATTTCTAATACTTCCTTTAAAATTCTTAATTGCAATTGCAGGATTTACAAATGAACGGGAACTTCCAGTATCTATAAGTATCTTAAGATTAAATATTGGTTCGATAATATATGGTAAAGTACTAGAATAATTTATCAGGCTCATAAATTCTATTCTTGATCTGATTGAATCGTCGGAGATTCTATTCCTAAAAAATTAGCTCTATTAGCTGGCATGTTTTCGTCGATGGTGAATAGCTGATTTTGCTGTGGTCTAACTGTATTATTTGTAGAAACCGACATAGGAGTAGGTCGAGGAAGATTATGGTTCTGTTGACCATTATGATTATTCTGATTATTCTGATTAGTATTATTAAAATTTCTTTGGAAATTGTTTCGAAAATCATTATTGTAATTATTGAATCTTCGATTAAATCCTGATCTATTCCTATTAAAACCTTGATTAAAATTATTATTAAAATTATTAGAGCGCTGATTAAAATTGCTGTTTGAATTAAAATTATTATTTGAATTAGAATTATGATTCAAATTATTATTTCGTAGGAATTGTCTTGAAGTACTAGGAGGTTGATAAGGTGCTCTTGGAATTTGCGTTCTATTTTCTATTTGAAAATCATTAGTCAGCATGTGAAGTGCGGCATTTAAATCTCGTGGGTTTTTTACTCGCATCTGCGATCCAATGGGTTCTTTTAACCCACGCAACAGCACACGTAAAGCGTTATCGCGGAAAAATTGGTTTAAACTACCGCGTTCAACCGCATTTGCATTATGAGTCGTAATATAAGAAATTTGTAAATTTAGCAATTTTTGTAATTTATTATAAAATTCAAATGGAGACTCATTAAAATTTTGTTTTAGATTTGTTATTTCAAAATTTAAGCTAAAGTGATCTCTTTTATCACCATAAGAAGTTAGAATTGCATTTTTCAAATCGTCCCACGAATTTATTATATTTGACGAAATATTAACAGCTGCTTGGCCTTTAATTTTTGCAAGTATACTTGACATTAAATACACATTTTGAAAATTTTCTGGTACTCGTGCGTCATAAAAAGTAGTTACTAATTTTTCACATATTTCAATAAATCTAGCAACTAATTCGGATTCACCGTAAAATTCGGGAATCATTTGTAAGTATTCCGTTTTAAAAGCCATTTCGTCTTGTCGGGAAATAGGTGAACGTGAACGATCTCTACCACTAAGTGGATCACTAGTACTAGGTTGAGAGTTAATATTTGAATTTCCCGCTAATTCGGTCATCAAGAGAAAAAGTAAAACCTCATAAAACAATTTTTGTACTTACATAAGCATCCAAATCTCCAACGTCATACCAAAGTTTTTTGAATCTCTAAGTGTCTCGATGTTTGGAGAGCTTTGAGATCCGCCTTGGAATCTTCTTGGAGTACCAAAGTTTTGAATCTCGGAGTGTCTCGATGTTTGGAGAGCTTCGAGTTCCGCCTTGGAATCTTCTTGGATTTCTAACCCCGTTAATCGTAAAAACGAAAAAACCAACAATATTCTCTTGACGGTTTTCAGGGTATCCTACCGACTGCGCCAATTAATTAACTTCGAAGCACAATTGTTTTTTTAAAAATGATTTTATTTATTCTCAACAAAATTAACGGTTACAAATTAATAAATTTAACAAATGATTTAACTCTGACAATATGAATAATTGAATGAATAATAATTATAATAATTAAAGCTTATATAACTTTCCTAATCTACAGACTACAATAGAAGAATAGAAAATAAAGATAAATACTAAAAGGGCTGATTAAGCACACACATGCATGAAGCTGCGTAAGATCGGCGATGATCTCCATGTCGTGGGCATGGGGTGAACGGTAGGTAACTTGCCTCTTTAAAACAACGTACTTCAAGTCAGACCGACCATGTGTCGTGCATGTGGTCTGGGTCATTTTATGTTCATTGTCATTTCATCTTTCCCAAAATCAAATTTAAAACGCCAGCTCATTGAGCTAAATTTTTATATTTAATTTAGAGCCTTTGTTTAAAACGTATTATTTCTCGGTCGCCATTAGGTTTTAGTCTTAAGTATTATAAAATCCTTTTCTACTTTTCCTTTTCTTTTTGTAATCAGAAGTTTATGGAGAATACCCGAGAGGTGCTGGTTGGTTGTTGCCCGATTTCTGGCTGAGATGGTAGCTGGAACTAAGTTAGTAGTGAGGAAGTGACTGCAGACCTGCGAACGTGGGGTATTCATATAAAGTCCCAAAAATTTCAAGGAAGGATCTGAGGAGTTACATCTGCTTGTTTTGGATGCCATGCTAGCTTTGGATGTCGTGCAGACTCTAGGAGCTTAACACCTGCTTACTTTCGCATGAACCTGCTGCTTATTTGCTTTTGGTGAGACCTCCAGCTTATTTCCTAATATACCAATTGGATCTGCTACCTGCTACGGTAACTGCGAAAGTTCTAGATAGTTCAAATCCTTCCTAGATTCTTATATTTTTTTTATTATAAAATAGGTGGTGATTTAAACGTTTTTTTATATATTGCTATCGTTCAATTAATAATTTGTTGTTAATAGATTTAACCTCTAGGCTCGTTTTTAATTTTAAGAATCAAATTGTAACTTCAGTGCTATTATGTAATTAACTATTACACCTCTGGCGTTAGGTGATAATTATTTATAATACTTTGATTTTTTTATTATAAACGTTACTCATTTATTTTGATTGTTTGTGCTTAAAGTACAGGACCTTTCTAAGCAAAGCTATTTGTATTAGGATCGTTGTTAATGTCTGTTACTGAATTCAAAATCAAAACTAATTGGCTTATCAGACTTTTTATTAATTGTTGTAATTTTACATTAACGCTGAACTTTCGCCTTACAACCGTAGACTTCTTCAAAGCTACAAACATACGTACACAGTTAAAATACAGAAAATCACATAATTATTAAGACATACAATAGATAGTGGAGCCATTCCTTATTTTAAACGTATTTTTAATTGAATTTTTTTTTTAAATTTTGTAAATGTGATAAAAACCATGTGTGGGAGTTAACTATAACCTACCTTAATGAGTCATTCAACAATAGGTCAAAAATATTTCCGTGAATATCATTATATGGATACAGATGAAAATGTAATTCAATAGGCAAGGGTTGTGCGCCTAAATTAATTAATTTAACACTTATATAATTTCTATTACTTCGGTAACACAGAACCATTGAGCGTAGAGTGATCAAAACTAACAATCTGACATGACATCTCGATCATAAAATTAATTATTAAACATTGTGTCCTTCAAGCAATTTATATTTTGATCACTATACCCTATGTCTCAAATTCAGTATATTATGATTTGTCTTTTAGAATATTACAATATATTTGGCTCAATTTTTCTGTGTCACATCTGAAGTTCACACATTTATTCTGTCGAATGTACAACATCACACCAATCAACCTTGTCTGATAATTATTTTCTATATCGAGTATTTCAACATCACCAAAGTTGAAAGAATGTCCAAGTTTTAAAGCATGTTGAGCTAATGCCGTTGTTCCATCTGTGGGTGCATTATCTTTACAACTTGATTTATGTTATTGTATCCTACGTTTAAGGTACTGTTTTGTTTGTCCAACATAACATATGTTACATATTACATGGAATCTTATACAGGGTGGGCCAACGAAAACGAAACAGACGAGTTTTAAAATTTTGAAAAAACGCTCAAACAGGTCAACTTTGGTTTCGAGGGGGACATATTTTGCAATAGAAGTGGTTCAAAAATCCATTCACCCCTGTGCCCTATGAACACAACCCCTAAAATTTTGTTAGAAAGATCTTTTTACTCAGAGTAACATACAAAAAAAAAAGTTAAATCGATCGATTCAAAAAGATATTCAAAATTTAGCAAGTAGAGATTTCATGTCTTTTAAAATTGTGCTATGAACACCACGCCTTCAATTTTAAGTGTTTTGATAGGGTAAGTAATACATCCTGGGAAAGATCTTTTAATTTATTCGAGGAATTGTTTAAAATTTTGTAACATCTCGAACAAAACAATGCAAAACATAAAACGATTTATAACCACATTGAGATTCTTTTTATCAGTTGTATTTTGTATTAGTGGTGATTTTCATCGTGTTAAAACTGTTTATGACTAATTATTAGAAATCAACATTTAAAATTTTGTGAACTTCTGTAAAAGCTTCTGCTAGCAATGGTTTATACAATTCCAGAAAGGGTTGAATTATTCACTTTTTATTTTAAAAACGATGAGAATGCTCATCGTGCAGCTAATTTATTTAATGAACAACATCCGAACAAACATTGTAACCGAAAAAACGTTCTGGAGTTGGTTGCAAAATTTAAAAATACTGGTTCTGTTGGTAATAAGAAACGCGATCCTGGTAATGTTCGTCCAATAAGAAATGAGGTCGTTGAAATAGGTGTTTTGGGACAAGTTGCTGCAGATCCAACTTTAAGCACAAGAAAACTGGAGACTGACTAACATCAGCAGAACAACTATTCGCCGAATATTGAAAGGTCACAAGTATCATCCCTATAAAATTTATTTAATTCATGAGTTAAATGAAGATGATTTTGATAGGCGACTGCAATTTTGTGAGGTGACGACGGAACGGATAATTGCTGATGAAAATTATCTTTATAATATCTGTTTTTCTGATGAGTGCACTTTTTTCTTAAACTCAACCGTTAATCGTCATAATTGTCGATATTGGTCAGATGAGAATCCTAGGGTATTTCATGAAGTTCACACTCAAACTCCTCAAAAATTGAATATGTGGGTTGGAATTTTTGGAGACCGTCTTATTGGTCCTTATTTTCTAGATGGCAATCTAACATGGGATATGTACTTGGATCTACTTCAAAACTTTGTTCATCCATCTCTTGACGATATTATCGAAAATGACGATCGTTATTTAGAAGACCATCTGATTTTCCAACAAGACGGAGCCCCCCTCATTACACCCGGCCTGTTAGGGAATTCTTGGATATGACGTCTCCCGATCTTACTCCCCTTGATTTTTTCCTTTGGGGGCACTGAAAAAGTAAGATTTACGCAACGGAACCAGGATCTCTAGCAGAGTTACAACAGAGAATTATTAATGAATGCCGAGAAATTACTGCTGAAATGTTACAAAATGTAAGAATTCGCTTTGAGCAAAATTTGTACGTTTGCATGGTTGGTGGAACTCAATTCGAACATTTAATAAAATAATAAAAACATCCTTGAAAGTGTCGGGATCGATGGGATTCTTTAAAGTGTTAAGTTTTCTTCAAAAAGATTAGTTAAGTTTAGTTTGGTTAAATAAAAAATAATGTGCAATACTGTTTTATTTTGAATTCTTTAAAACAAACCAATCGATTTCACATTTGTTTTTTTGTATGTTACTTGTGGTAAAAAGAACTTTCCAAGGAGGTAATACTTACCCTATCAAAAGACTTAAAATTGAAGGCGAGGTGTTCATAGCACAATTTTAAAATGTATAAAAACTCTACTTGCTAAATTTTTAATATCTTTAAAACGAATCGATCGATTTAACTTTTTTTTTGTATGTTACTCTGGGTAAAAAGATCTTTCCAACGAGGTATTACTTACCCCACCATCCCTATTAAAATTTAAGGTTTTGTGTCCATAGGGCGCAGGGATGAATGGATTTTTGAATCAGCTCTATTGCAAAATATGCCCCCCTCGAAACTAACGTTGACCTGCCCGAGCATTTTTTCAAATTTTTTTATTAACTATTTCAAAACTCGTCTGTTTCGTTTTCGTTGGCCCACCCTGTATATCACATTGGACATCATTTCATCTTTGGTTTTGTCTTTCATTTACTGAAAATGTTGTTGATTGTAAATTCATTATAAGGTGCTAATCTGATTTTAAATTCTGACAGTATTTTTTGAACTCTATTCAAAATATTAGGGATGTTAATAAATCTACTGTAAAAACAATTATCAGTTTTAGGAATAACGGTTGAATCATCATTTGTACTATAAAATATTTTGTTAATTAACTTAATGGGATGTTTATAATTTTAAGAATGTTTTTTGCAATATTAAAATTTTGTTTGTATTATTTTTTCGTTGCTAATTAAGCAGCTGGCGCCCAACAATTTTTTCTTTTCTTTTATTGAGTCATTTTTGCTAACCACGATGATGCCGTTTGAGCGTTTGCTCGCCTTGAATTGGTACCGTCCTGGCGTCTTTAATCGACCATTGAGCGAGATTGTAATAAAAATTACAACGGAAGTTCTTTTTCAAATAAGCCACACAACGTCTAAGGTTTTTTGGATCTGGCTGGGTAATCCTGTTCATGGGAGTAATCGTGTTCATGGGTGTAATCCTGAGGTGCTGATTTGATGGGCACGTTTTTTTTTTACTTCTGGGAGAGCTGTCCGCCATTTTTTTTAAGGTTTCCATTTTGGAGTGGTGACGTCAAGGAGTTGTCGTCGTGTGTGATTGGTGGCTTATCCTGAGAGATTTCTGCCTTTCTTCAGAACCTTGATAGTGATTTTCTGGATCCAGCCGTAAGACGGAAGTTGTAGTAAGCAAATAAACCTTACAATTTTTTAAGTTCTTTTTCTTGAGTCATTTATAAGTTGAATGAGATGTTTGTATCTTTCAACTAATGAAGTTGGTAATCAGAACCATTGTTTAGTTAAAGCTTGTAGTCAAGCCTTCACAGATCTCATTTTGTATTTAATATTATTTTTAGAGCTAATGCTCAGTGGAGGCTCCTTGCGGAGTCTATTTGAATTTTTTATGGTGACATCAAATCACCAATAGTTGTTGCTGATCACTTAGCGTAGTGGTGTACATACACCCAGAGATGTTTAGTTTTAGTATAAATTTAATTAAGGTTGTTACTTCGCACTTGAGATCTCACCTCTGGTAATATATCAAACTACTTACCTGATATTTAGGTGTCAATTAGGTGTATGTAAATTTTGTATGTTTGCACATATATTGTAACTTTTCCCATTGGGTACCTACCTGATATTTTTGAGCCAAGTCAATTTCTTGAATTTGTTTTTCGCTCATTTTTTTTGTAATATAATTTCTCTAAATTTGTATATTTGCTCATTTCTTTTCTTTGTAATATATCATATTGTACATAAATTTGTGTTTTATTGGAGAATTGCTCGGCACGCTAAGGTATCGTACTTTACCAGGGACACGGAGCTAAGTACGTGGCGCCCTCTCAATAACTTTAACCCCGACAAGAACCACTGAGTGGTCGGCCACCTTGTCCCTCATCAATCTAATCAAATTATAAGTAAAACACGCCACAGTATCAAATATAAAGCAAGATAATAAAACTATTGAAGAATATGTTGCTGTGGAAAACAAAATTACAATTTTAGATGATGTAACATCAGAAGTAAACCAACCTCAACCCGATTCAGAAGAGAAAACACCCAAGAATTCGAATAAAAGAAAAAATAAAAAAAAGGAATGGGAAGAACAAAAGTTATATAAAAAGAATAGAGATGAAACGGTATTATAACTAAGAAAAAAACTAATATTAGAAGAAAGGAAAGTGGTGGCCTTAGAGGAACTGGTGAAAATTAAAAAAGATGAAATGAAGAACTAGTTGTCCAAACTATAGAGAAAAAAGAATATTACTTTCATATTTATTGTTAATTTTCGATTGTGATTTATATGTGTTATTTTATAACTGCCAGAGTGATATTTTTATTTATTTTTTAAATGAGATATATTTTTTGTTAAATTAAAAGCTTATTTACAAAAAATAAAAATTAATTATAATAAACTAAAAAAAATATTTTAATTGTAATAACTAAAATACACAAAAATAACAATAATAATTCAACGTGTTATCAAACACAGATAATGAAAGAAACACTTTACATATTATTTTAATATTTTTCAAATTAATTTAAGCCAAATAACTCATTAAATAAATCTTGTCGTTTATCTCTACCCTCTTGCAATTCTTGATCATCATAAAAAATTTCACCAATTTTCATTGTCCAACTCATAAAGAATATCCTGTTGAAGAGATAAAATTCGGAACGTCATCTCATTGAAAAGTATGCTGTGTAATTAACAAAAGAGAGTTATTATGTAATTGTCATGAGTGTGATTGAAGTCATCAAGACGTGTTATTAAGATCGTATTTTGTATCGTACTGTTCTAGATTTCTTTACTTACATACTTTACGTTAAACTGTTCTGTATTCTTATCAAGAATATACTCTGTTTTTATTACATTGAGTTATTTTTACTCCTTTTAACATTAACAGGTTATGGGCCCAGAACAGTAGTAAGTAACAAATTGAAGGAACATAGATAAAAATTGAAACGATCGTGAAAAATAACGAAACGTGTATTTGAATTAAACAAACAGTACAGTTGTGCGGTGAATCGTGAATCAAATAGTGACGTTTAAAACTTCCGAAAAATGAGTACCTATTTTCGAATTGAACCACTTAACAAGGACAATTATGATACTTGGCGTGTACAAATGGAAGCCCTGCTGATTAAAAATGACTCGTTCGGTTACGTTAATGGTGATCTTATTAAACCGAAGCGAACAAACGAAAATGCAGCAGTCATCGATGAATGGATTAAAAATGATAAGAAAGCGAAGTCCGACATAATACTCTTGATAGGCCCAAACGAACTTAAGCAAGTGAAAGGGTGTGAAACCTCGAGGGAAATTTGGATCAAACTTGAAAATACTTATGAATCTAGAGGACCAGCACGAAAAGCAACTTTGTTGAAGAAATTGACTCAACAAAAAATGTCAGATGGCGAAGACATATGTCAACACTTGGACAATTTTTTTAACGCTGTGGACAAATTAGACAGTATGAACGTAGAGATAAATAAAGATCTACTAGCTTGTAACGAAGCGTTTTATGTTTGGTTTTTCTTGTAACTTTTTCTCCCAGCTGTAGGGAGGAGTTTTATGTTTGGGTCCTGTTCTGACTTTTTCTCCCAGCGGTAAGTCCGGTCGAATTTGCTCGGTTCCCGTCGGCCGTGACGTCAAGCGCGTTTTGGGAATTTTTGGGAATCGCGCAAGAGGAAGGCACAAGTTACCCGGTCGTGTAATGGTACGGTTGTACCCGTCCACTTTGCCGTCAGCCATTAGCGGCGTGCTGCTAAATTGTAAGTACTGAGTTTTTATTTG
This sequence comes from Stenus bimaculatus, assembly GCA_963971135.1. NCBI lineage: Eukaryota > Metazoa > Arthropoda > Insecta > Coleoptera > Staphylinidae > Stenus > Stenus bimaculatus. The sequence continues at coordinate 28,796,757 of OZ020181.1, forward strand.
AATTCCCGCTTGATCAAAGCTGTTTATATCGATGCTTGCCGCCCGATTATAGAATCATTTTGCCCGTAGCTTATTCGCGGCCCGCTCCCCGAAGTGTAAACGCGTCGTTTTGCTGTCTCTGGTTCAATTCCCGCCCGCTAATCGCCCCCGTTATTTCTTTCGTTGCCCCTTCATTCAGCGTAGAGTTCTGCCTAATACTCGTCCCCGTTCTTTTGTTTCACGCTGCCCTTTAATTCGGCGTTCAATCGCACCCGTATTGTTCCGTCCGCGCATTAGCATAATAATTTGCATTTTCAAGTCCACCAGCTTTTCATACCGGGTGTCCCAGAATCGTTCTCCGTACCTTCAACACCGGGTGTCCCCGGTGTCGCGCTTGCTTTTATTTTCCGCTAAGTTAAAGTGGTTTGCTTCCCCCTGGCCCCGCATTAATTCCCTCTTTTTGAACACCCCACCCCGACCCTCCTCGCTTCGTCCCCTTCTGTTAATTTTTGGCATGATGTAAATTCTTATTACTTTTGCAATTGTGTATTCATTTTGAATTGTTGATGCTGCGAGAATAAATATTTAATTTGTATTTTTGCCTTTTCTTGAGCTCGCGCTCAAGACCCGTTCCCTTTAAATAATTTCAGTGTTGACCCCTGGACAATTCATCTCCACTGAGACCTGGTAAGTCACCTTATTCAAGGTAAGTGACTTTTGGGGTATTAACAACTTCAACCCCATAGTGCGGACGCACTTTAAAAGCCTGGCGCCCGAGTTACCCCCATCATTCCCCAAAAGAGCGTCACAAATTGGCGCCCGAGCAGGGACCCTCTTAACTCCCTTGCTGGTCAGACAAAACAACCCCTACCAGAAAACCCACCCCCTACCCGAAAAACCACCCCCTACCCGAAAAACCACCCCCTACAAAAAAAACCACCCCTACCTGAAAACCCACCCCAGAGCGGAAACCCACCCCGATTAGAGAGACTACCCCTTTCCGGACACACCTCCCCCTACTGTCAAGTTCTTGTTGAACCCAAACCAGTCCGAAGATGGTGGACAACGACGACGCCGTTTCTGACTCCGCCTCCGATCATGGTGCCGATGCTCTGACCAACGCCGCTCCAGCTGATAATGTAACCCCAGCGGGCGAACTGCTGTTGGACATACCTACCGAAGAGGTGCGCGTAGGTTGGATTTACCTGCTTCACAAGGAAGCCCTAGTGGAAGAGATGAATAGAGTAGGTCTTAACAGTCAAGGAACGGTCGCCGTGTTACGCTGCCGGTTCGTCAATTACTTTCGCAGTGGTCAACGATCTCCCAGTCCCGCGCACCAAGACCCCCCGCAGTTTCCACCACTGTCGCAATTGCAGCCGTCCTCGGGCCTGCAGTCGCAATCATCGCTGGCCCAGTTGCCGCCCTCAGGGGCTTCCTTGCCGCCACCCCCGTCCAATGGCCCCCTCTCTGGGTCGTCACCAGCTCCTCTTTCCCTTCTGCCACCACCACAATTGACCGCGTGGGGCCTCTCGTTTAACGGGCGGAATGATGCGGTAGGCTTCTTTGAGGATCTCGAGGACAAGATGCGCCGATATCGCCTTGCCCCCTCGACTTTATTGTTAGCACTGCCCGAGATGCTGGAGGGTAGCGCCCTGGATTGGTATCGGAATAACCAGTACCGGTGGGCTTCCTGGGACGAGTTTCAGGAAGCTTTTCGACAATGGTACTTCCCCGTGGATTACCGCTTCAACCTGGAGACGGAGATTGCCCGCCGTGTACAGCGGGATACTGAACCGGCTCTGGATTATATTACCGCCATACAAACCCTGATTCGTCGGCATGGCCAGATGTCCGTCAATACGGAATTGGACTGGATTTATCGAAACCTTCAGCCGCAATACCGCCTCTTTATTCGACGGAGCGAGGTTCGGACCCTAGGAGACCTTATTCCAACCTCAAAATTAACCCTGACAAGTGCGATTTCGCCAAAAAGTCGCTGAAGTATCTCGGCCACATAGTTACCCCAGAGGGTATCCGTGCTGACCCAGAAAAGATCACTGCCATCCTTGGGATCCCGCCTCCTACCAACCTTCGCCAGTTGCGCCGTTTTCTTGTTATCGCGACTTGGTATCGTCGTTTTGTCCCGGACTTCTCCAAAATCGTTGCCCCTCTAAACCTCCTGTTGCGTAAGGGACATCTTTGGAGTTGGCGAGACGAACAGACCGTGGCCTTTGACCTTCTTAAAGGCGCCCTGACCAAAGCCCCGATATTAGCCCCTCCGGAATTCAATCTAGAGTTCACCTTGCAAACGGACGCCTCCGATGTAGGTCTAGGCGTTGCCTTGACCCAAAACTTGGGAGGTAAGGAGCGGGTGATCGCCTATGCAAGTCGCTCTCTCACTTCTCCAGAGAGGAATTACTCCGTGACAGAGAAAGAGTGTCTGGCCATTGTATGGGGTGTGGAGAAGATGCGCCCCTACCTCGAGGGGTACCATTTTCGCGTCATCACAGACCATCAGTCTCTTCGGTGGCTACATGCGATTAAGAGTCCCGCCGGACGTCTAGCTCGTTGGAGCATCTTTCTCCAGCAGTTTGATTTTAAGATCATCTACCGTAAGGGCGCCCTGAACCGCATTGCCGACGCCGTGTCCCGTCAACCGTGCGAAGATCCGCAGCCCGACACTGACCGCTCTCCGAACCCCGAAGTACATTCCGCTTGTCATTACGGTCACTCTCCTCCCAAACACCCGGAACTGCTAGTCCTGCAGCAAGAGGGTCCCGAAGTTTGCCGTTGGTATCAAAGTAAAAAGGAGAAAGTCACCCGAAGTCCGGAGGAATTTCCCGACTACTGTATCCGCGACGACAGACTTTACCGTCACTTCTGGGAACCCCAGGACTTCTCCGAAGTCGAGCTGTCCGACCCGTGGAAGATGTGTGTCCCCTCTTCCCTCCGTAGCGCCGTCCTGAAGGAAAATCACGACTCCCCCACCGCCGGTCATTTGGGCATCCCCGTTCTTTTGTTTCACGCTGCCCTTTAATTCGGCGTTCAATCGCACCCGTATTGTTCCGTCCGCGCATTAGCATAATAATTTGCATTTTCAAGTCCACCAGCTTTTCATACCGGGTGTCCCAGAATCGTTCTCCGTACCTTCAACACCGGGTGTCCCCGGTGTCGCGCTTGCTTTTATTTTCCGCTAAGTTAAAGTGGTTTGCTTCCCCCTGGCCCCGCATTAATTCCCTCTTTTTGAACACCCCACCCCGACCCTCCTCGCTTCGTCCCCTTCTGTTAATTTTTGGCATGATGTAAATTCTTATTACTTTTGCAATTGTGTATTCATTTTGAATTGTTGATGCTGCCAGAATAAATATTTAATTTGTATTTTTGCCTTTTCTTGAGCTCGCGCTCAAGACCCGTTCCCTTTAAATAATTTCAGTGTTGACCCCTGGACAATTCATCCCCACTGAGACCTGGTAAGTCACCTTATTCAAGGTAAGTGACTTTTGGGGTATTAACAACTTCAACCCCATAGTGCGGACGCACTTTAAAAGCCTGGCGCCCGAGTTACCCCCATCATTCCCCAAAAGAGCGTCACAAGCTATTTTACTCTTACACAGTCTACCAGCAAAATATGAAAATTTTCGATGTGCTATAGAATCACGTGACGAATTGCCTACTCCGGAAGTACTACGAGTGAAAATAATGGAAGAATGTGATGCTAGAAAAGGTGAACAAAGCAAGGTAGTGCATGGTGCATTATGGACCAAAGGACCTAAGAAGCAAACATATCGGAAGCAATATGAGAAACCCAAACAATTTGAGTCAACCAAAGAAATCAAATACAGGTGTTATAGGTGCAAGCAAGTTGGTCACATGTTTAAGAATTGTCCGAACAAAACCAGAAGTGATACATTGAATGCATGTTTTCAAATTAGAGAAAACAAGCATGAACAATGGTGTCTTGACAGTGGTGCTATGTAAAGATATTGAACGTCTTGAAGAAATGAAGGAGAATCATATCGGAAATATTAATTTGGCGAATGGGGAAACAACTAATATTTCGGGAATCGGAAAGGTCACACTGGAAGTTGAAAATGGGAGCAACAAAACTAACTTGACACTGACAAATGTGTTATGCGCTCCAGAACTTCAAACAAACCTGATGTCGGTTAGTAAAATAACCGATAAAGGACATGATGTGATATTTACACAAGGTGATGCAATAATTTTGAACAAGAAAAAAGAAGTTGTACTCACTGCAAAACGCATAGGTGATTTGTATATTGTATCCGAAATGAACAATAATTCGAACAATATAGCGTACTTAGCGGAATCAAAAAATAGTTTTCGCGAATATCATAGATTAATGGGTCACTTAAACTTGCGAAGTTTGAAAGATGCCATAACGAGCAAGAATATACGTGCAGCGGAAGTAAAATTTGAAGATTTCGAATGCGACGTGTGTATGCGTGCAAAAATGACACGTTTAAGTTTTCAAAAAGCTCCTGAACGATCAACAGAATTGTTAGAGATTATTCACTCAGACGTTTGCGGTCCAATGCGAACGGAATCCAAAGGTAGAATGAAATATTTTGTAACCTTCACGGATGATGCTTCAGGTTGGAGAACAGTGAATTTCTTGCGATCAAAGGATCAAGTATTAACAAAATTCAAAGAATTTGTCAATATTTTTGAAAATCATACTGGAAAACGTGTAAAATACTTGCAATCAGATAATGGAACTGAATACGTGAACAAATCATTTGATGAATATTTGAAAATGAAAGGCATCGGAAGAAGGTTAACAATCACTTATACACCAGAACAAAACGGCGTATCAGAGCGAACTAACAGAACACTTTTGGAACCAGCTAGATGTTTACTTTTGCAATCAGGACTTCCCCCGTCTTTTTGGGCTGAAGCAATTAATACAGCATGCTATGTTCGAAATATTTGTCCATCGAGAAGTCTAAATGGAAAAACACCACTTGAATTATGGTGTGGAAAAATTTCAAATGTTAACGAATTAAATGAATTCGGAGCTCAAGTTTATTGCCTAAACCGAAATCCAACAAGAGGCAAACTAGACATTCGTGGAAGACCAGGAATTTTTCTTGGTTATCCTGAAAATCAGAAAGGTTTCCGAATCTGGCTCTTGGAGGAAAATAAATTAGAAATTTCCCGAGATGTAAAATTCTTGAAAGATAAAGACAGAACTCCATGGAAAGTAATCGATGAAAATATAATTGAAAATGAAAACGAATTTATGGAAGTAGTTATCAAAGAAACATCGGATAAAGTGAACTCTCCAATAAACCAAAGAATTATCGTTGAAAGACAAGAAGAGGAAATTGCGAATCCAGAGCAACCCATCTTCAGAAGAGGTCCCGGAAGACCTACTCTAATTCGTACAGGTGACAGAGGGCGACCACGAAAAATTTACAATGAAATTCAACTTGAAGAAGAAGTAAATTTAGTGAAAGCCGAATACTGTCACTTAGCTGAAATCCCAATAAAAATTGCGATGTCGTCACCAGAAGCAAGTGAATGGAAGGAAGCTATGGTAAATGAAATGAAATCAATTCTACGACATGGAACCTAGAAATTAGAAAAAAGGCCAAGAAATAAATTAATTATCGGAAGTCGAATGATTCTGCGTGAAAAATTCAAAGCGGACGGAACGGTAGAAAGGAAGAAAGCTCGACTTATTGCACAAGGTTTCACCCAAACACCTGGAGTGCATTTCAATGAACCTTTCGCACCAGTAGCCAGAATTGGATCTATACGGGCAGTTGTGGCATTAGCAGTGCAGAGGAAAATGAAAATACGTCAGTTTGATGTGTCAACTGCATATTTAAACGGGAACTTGAACGAAGAAATTTTCATGGAAATCCCTAAAAATTTAACAGAAATTCTTCAAATTATAGCAAAAGAAAATACCGATTTTAGTGAAACAGCTGCAGACATGTTGTTACAGCTCAAGGAAAGTGATTGCGTTTGTCGCCTAAATAAAGGGTTGTATGGTCTCAAACAAGCCGGAAGACAGTGGTATGAAAAGTTAAATTCTACATTGCAAAGAATTGGAGCAGAACCTACACATGCAGATCCCTGTCTTTACCTACTAAAACGAGGGGAGGAAATCATAGCACACATAGTAATATACGTGGATGACATACTTGTGGTGTCAGAAAACGATGAAACGGCATTGAATTTACTAAAGTTGTTGAAAACAGAATTTGAAGTTAAAGATTTGGGTGAAGTCAACTATTGTCTGGGAATTGAATTTACCAGAGAAGGCAATCAAATTCAAATGAATCAACAAGGATTTATACAAGAAATATTGAAACGTTTCAACATGGTAAATTGCAATTCTGTACTAACACCACTAGACCCGAACGTGAAGCTATTGAAAGATGATAACGTTTTAGCAGATAAAGGAACGAATTTTCCATTTCGTGAATTGATTGGAGCACTGACTTATCTGTCAACATCGACAAGGCCTGACATTTGTCATGCTGTCAGTTACTTGGGTCAGTTTAATCATTGCTATCAAAAAGAACATTGGCTAGCTGCAAAACGAGTTCTCAGGTATCTGAAAGGTACGGCTGATGTTGGTCTCTGTTATAGTCCTGATACATCGGAAATAAAAGGATTCGTAGATGCTGACTGGGGTAGCGATAAAACGGATAGAAAATCATTCACTGGGTATTGTTTCTTATGGGCAAATTCTCCGATATCTTGGGAATCAAAGAAACAGCGTACAGTGGCGTTATCTTCAAACGAAGCGGAATACATGGCAATGGCTGAAGCGACCAAAGGAATTTTTATGTTTTCAAAATATTTTAATCTTCGAAATCTTGATTTCAACAAACCAAATGCGTGCTCGAATATACGGGTAGATGAATGTTTAAAATTAAATTTTTTTTGCAATTCAGTTAAGCGGCCATTATCTTTAAAAGGCGGTATTAACCATGCTGGATATGCTGAATATTACATAATTTTGTACCTTATTAGAAAAGACAGCATAGATATTGGATTTTCTCAAAACTCTAGCATCTGCACAGATCCCGGTTCTCCGCAAAATACATCAGTATATCGTTTTTTATCCTCACATACACCTTGTAAAACTATGCTGTGCAGAACTTTACGGTTACAATATGCATGTTGAATATTTTTATTAGGTCTTTTTATATTTATGTGACACCCAACTATGGCTCCAACTATGTAATTTATAATTTGTTTACTTTTAAAATTTTCTACAACTTCCAAACTCTCTTCTGCCGAGGTCCACTTTATGTAATTAGAACTTAAAAAGAAAACTACTTTATTTATGCAAGTATGTGATGCACTTCTCGTTACATTAAATCTGTCTGAGATTTGCCTGAAAGGTTCTGAGTTAGCTAGGTACCAAATAGTCATCAGCAGAGCATTCCTTGGACTATTTTTTTCTCGTCCAAATGAATGACTTATTCCAAAGATTCAATTTTTCCAATAAAAATTCAAAACAAAATATAAAAAATTATACACTATGTAGGCAATTAATAATACATTGAAGTAGGTTTGTACAATGACGTTTAAAAGTTCTTCGTGGAAGCTCCCAAACTTGTTCCTCGAGTGACTATATTGCTTATTAAATTCTTCTTCCAAATGAGTGATTTTTTGGAAGTAAAAACCATAATTATCCTTCAGAGTTTTAGAGACATCGATTGCAAAATCAGAAATCTTAGAATCAACGTACTTCTTAAAAGATATTGCCCACTGATTTATGTTATCATCGACGTATGTCTTATTATATTACTTTCTCATCGACATAAGCCTTACTGGAGGCGTCTAGACTATTCAAAGGATCGCCGATATTAGTAAGACGTTTTCTTTCAATGTCAAAGTTTTGTCCGTCTTCAGCCAATTGGAAGCCGATACCTGGAGGTCCTCGGGAACCCCGTTTAGATATTTTTGAAGAACCAAACTTGCTCATTGACATTTTGTAAATGATTGTACTAAGCTAGTGCAACCTGTATTTATAGGGAGAGCCTAATTCATCCGATATTATGTATGCAACTAGAATAAGAGGCAGTGATTTTATAGGAGAACAGTGAAAATACAATTAAAAATTTATTTAAATAAAATGTACGATGTAAATTTATCGAAATGCCAGTATTTATACAATTATAGAAGCCTCCCCGAGTTCTTCCTCGATACGCTGAATTTCATTGTTATGAGAGTTATTACCGGCCCGTTTCGAGGCAAGTAATAGACACAAGCGTTCTACCAGTTCATTTGGATCGTCCCAATAAACATATTCCAATGGTTTTTGTGTTAATTTCAAAAAACCTGTTCCAGTTCTATTTCTTATTGATCAGGTTAATGGACTGCTGTAAGTACGAAATCGGTTTGGAAGAGCTGGTTCAGCAAATATGGGTTTTATTATTTGTTGATATTTAAATGATTTAGATCCTTTCATCTGTTGAAGTGGATCGTTATCTCTTCAACGTATTCTCTAGGAAGGGGATCATATTGCTCTAAATCATTATCGTAAACTACTGGATCAATATCATCAATAAATGAGTTATAATATGGTCTCTCTTCTATGAAAACATTATCGTCTTCATTTACATTTGAGCCTTCTGCTTCATGTCCTTCATCAAGTTCCATCAAATTATCAGCTATATCTTGTAGCTTAAGTGATTTTACGGGAGCTTTGTATTTATAAGCGGCCTTTCTTTTATAACTTGAAGTCCTTACTTTATTTTCTTCAACTTGTTGCTCACTGAGATTTTCCTCTTTCGGTCCCTCTGTCGGTTCTTCTTTCGGTTCAGCTTTAAGAGAAAGTTTATCTGACCGATGTAACATTTTTCTTAATGGCTCTAAAATTGGCTTATAAGATCGAGCCAGTTGCTATTCTGCATCAGATCGTCCTAATTTTAAGGCAAGAGCTTTTTCTTATAATATTTTTAATGTCTATTATTCGTCGCTTAACATCCGTACTCATCTTCTTTACACTGAGTAGATCAAAGGATAAGACTATACTAATCACTTAAGATTATTTTTAACATATTTATAGATTTTCTTTTGAAACAAAGGTCAGAATGAGCCTATTAGGTCAGGTACAGCTTTTATCAGGTCAGGAACAATTGTCCAAATATTTCCTATATCTACCACAGCAAATGTCACTTTCTTTATCAATTACAAGAAATCCAAATTTATCACACCAACATTGTGAACATAATTGTTTAAATTGTTCAAACTTCATGTCACTACCAAGATGATCATCATAAATATGCCTTAAGTTAGTATCGTCTTGTCTAAACAAAATTATAAAGTTGGTATTATATCTTATAAGCTGTTTGGGGATGTAGCTATACGTTTGACATAGGTAAAAGGAATACACATCTTTGTGGCGACCCATAGCAAAATATTCTCTATTCTTCGCCTGCTTATCACAAGCCACATCATCAAAGATAAAAACTGAATTTTGTTTAGCAATATTTGGACTTATAATTTATGTATTCTCTTTGTATGGGTAAAACCCAATTTCAGGTAATGCATGCATAATTTTTTCTAACTGATACTTTGGTTGATATAGTGACTTGGAATAAACATACAAATTATTAAATTTTAAACCGTTGGGTTCAAACAGTAAACTTAACATCACGTTTGTTTTGCCGCAGTTTGATGGACCACATATAATTCCTCTAATTGAATTTGGTAGTAAGGCACCATGTTTTTTCCCAGTAGTCTTTATTTCAAAGTACTTATCCAAGTTTAATATAGATAGGGATTGTTCCTGTTTGACAGTTTTCATTGTACTAAAACGGATTGCAGATCCGACACATATATACAGGGTGTTTCAGAACAAGTGTCGAATAATCTAGGAATGGGTTAGTAGAGGAGATTAGCCGATTCTAAAACACCCGCCAACCCGCCGGAGGTTTATTGTATAACACTTTCAGTTTACCAAGTTGAACAGCCACAAAATTTTCAGAAAAAATGCTTACATTTTTAAAGTTAAGTTTTGCTACTAAACTTTCCACTCCACGTCTTTTTCCAATATCATTCCAGTGAGTCACCAACTTAATATCTTTTCGTTTGTCCACATTTTCCATGGTTTTCCCGAAAATACTATTATTCATTAGCTTAAAAAATTGAGTTTCAAATTCATTTTTTGAGGCCATTCTCATTTTGGTGTTTAAGTCAATATACTCTTTAAGCCAATCTTTTTGAAAAAACTTTAAAACGCGATGAATTTTTTGTATCTTTAAACCATTATTTAAAGCCTGATTTAAATTTCGATAATGAATGATGTACTTTTGTTTATTTAATAAATTTGGAATTAATTTTGTTACATTATTTTGTTTTTTAAGTAATTTATACTTTGGAGAAACAATATTTTCGGGCAGAAATGGCAAATCGTTATGCATTTCATGTAAAACTTCTGGATATTCAATATCGACTTCGAAAACATACCCAATTGGTGACTCGCCAGCAATGTTTGGAATATCTATGTTAATAATATCATCATCACTTAGCCGTTCAAACCCGCCCATTGGTAGATATTGTGACATTGCCCAACCATATAAATTATTAGCATCGAGATATGTTAAAAAACTCGCATGTTTGCTTTCATCAAAATCAGACATATATTTATTGTTGGCTTTGGCATACCTTAAACTGCATTGACTTATACCGCCCCTTTTTAATCATTTGATACATGTCAATATCCGTTATTAATTCTAATTCTATTTTCGTGCATTTAAGCAGGGCATCCAAACTAAGCCCCTGTGCAGTGTAATAGTGGGCCGGATCTAGCCCATAATCGTTTAAGCAAATTGATCTAAAATTTTCAAATATATCAGCCAACAATAAAACATCTGTTTTGAGGTAAATATCGGAATAATCGCCCAAGTTTTTACAATTGAAGGTATTCCAAACACTCAAAGCGTGATTATATTGATCATCTGTTATTTCACTGGCCGTTAATGTATTAAAAAAATTATTTTTTTCAGGTAACTTAGTTTCTGATAGTTTTTTAAAAGAATCAATGTAACTATATGGAAAAACCCCCTTTCTCGTAACTAATTCAAATTCTGCCGGATTTTGAAAATATTTTCTTAAGTTATTAAGCTGTTCGATTTTTAAATTATTCGCTAATTTATCAAGACTGCTCGCCATAAATTTTAAAGAGTCTAAAAATCTAATTTTCATGTAAACCCCCCTCAATTTATCAAATTTATCCGTGTAAGTACCAACTTGAATCTTTTTAGAAAATGAAATGTATTTCTCTTTGGTTTGAGCGATGCAATCGATATCAGGAAAATCTTCACATTCATTATCTTCATCTGCATCTTCATCATTAACATTTTCATTATCAACATTGTCATTTGCTTGTTCACAAAAATGTTTTATAAATAAATGACCGTCATATCCACTCAAGTTATGAAAAAAAAATGGGTAAAAATTTGGGTAGTTTATAATTAAGATTACATTTCGAGTGCGCAGGACCGATAAATTTACCAGTAAGATGGCAATGATCAGCAACTCTATCATCTTCTAAAGGTTTTTCGCAAATATGACAGTCATCTATAGCATAAAATACTAGTTTATCTAAGGGATCTAATTTTTGCATTTTAACAATATCTTTTAAATAATTTTCATAAATAAATTTTGTCTCATTTTCTATCATCTTAATATATACTTCATTGCAATCTGATCCAGTGTAAATCTTAAATTTGTTCAATGAACTGTCATATGAACACACGAGATAATAAGAAAAACTATAGGGAATATGAATGTGAGTCTGATATGTGTACGATTCATCTGGATCAGGCTGACATGTTTGAATAGGTTGGACTATTGATTCAAAATCTGCATAAATACAAAACAGAACTTTAATTTTATTTTGGTAGTTTTGAAATTTTAAAATATTCCCCGGGATAAGTTCACCACTCTTTTGCAACTTTAAATCCATTGAAGGAAGAATAGTATACAATTTACTACAATCATTTAATGAATGGGCACTAAGATGGTTTTGTGATGCAAAAAATGTTAAACATCCATCACATAAGTATGTTTTATGGCCATGAGTAGATACCTGAGATGAAATTAGCCTTGAAAGAGTTTTAATTAATACATAATGACCTTTAACGCCTTCCTCAATATAAAGTAAGTTGATATGGATGGCTTTTTTCATATCAGTAAAATACAATGGTCCAACAACTTCATACTTGTTGATTTTAACATTGAGTTCTAATCCATAAATATTTATACTTAAATTGCAGAAGAGTATAGCGTCCGTATATTATGAAGAGGGGAAAGAATGATAAGCCGGTATTTCGGACAAATTTTATTACAAAGTAAATTAGTTCATTCACTAACGTTTCGCCCTACAAAACGTGGGGTTCTTCAGAGCTATAAAAAACATATAAATTAACATAGAGAAACACATATAAAATGAATTAATATCTACCTCTGAACAGTCTTTTTTGTAATAGGTCAGTAAAGATAAAAGCCATCAAAAACAAATAATCATCATCATCATTCAAATCGTACATACGATTGTTATTTTTATTTTTACACTTTTTTAAAAAACCTAGGAACTTTAATCATTAAATTGCATTAACTAAAGAAATTTGTTACAACGAAGGAGAAAACCATGTTTTCGATTTTTAAGGTTAAGGTTAATTTTAAGGTCTATAATAATTGACTATAGAGTGTTGTCGCTCTCATTTATAAAACAGATATACAGGGTGAATATATACACGGTGGAACAATAACACCAATATATTTAAAATAAAACTAAACACTAATTATCAATTTGAGCGATACGATGCTTTAATCTGACTAACGGAATTCATATAATGTTATTCATTATATGACTTAGATAACAAAAATAGAGCAAAGCATTTCTCAAGTTACAGATCACATCTTAGTAATAAGATTACAATAAACAGAGCTAAGTTTATCTGTGTCGCATCTAAAATTAACACAATTATGAACTTTGATATTCACCATCTCGCTCACTAATCTCTTATAATAGTTGTATTCCCAATCTAGGACTTTTACTTTAGAGAAATCAAATGAGTGGCCTAACGACCGTACATGGTCAGCCAAAGCAGTATTACACTCCGAATTTATGTGTTTCAGTTGACAACTTAATTTATGTTGATTGATTCTATTTTTTATATACTGCTTTGTCTGACCAATGTAGCACTTGTTACAGTCTGAGCAAGGGATGTGGTAAATAGCATGTGAGCGCATTAATACATTGGTTTTATCCTTCAAATTCGTAAAAATTCCACCTACACTAACGGTATTGTATGGGGCTAATTGAATATTAGCTTCTAAAAAGACTTTATTTATTTTACTGGTGATATTTGGAATATTGACAAAACTGCTATAAATCATGTTTGTACGATCTTCTGTTATGTTACTTTCTACAGTGGATGTGCTATAGAACACTTTATTAATAAGGTTATATGGGTAATTATTATTGCTAAGGATAGTTTTGGCAATCTCAAAATTGTCTTTGTGGTGGTTTAGATCGCTAAGGTTGGTAATTTTGTGTTTGAATTGTTTTATGATCCCTATTTTTTGGGTGAGGGTATGAGCAGATTTAAAGTTCAAACATCGATTTGCATTGATGGTTTTCCGGTACCAGTTTATATCAATATTGTTAGTAGGAGTTCTTGTCAATAGAAGGTCTAAAAACGGTAGACTTTTATTCTTTTCTTTTTCGACTGTGAACTGAATTTTATTATGTATGGAATTGAAAATGTTAAGTGTATTGTCGATTTCATTCTCAGGGATTATTAAGATGATATCATCAACATAAATTTTAATCAAGGGGATGTCAAACGTCAGTCGCTTAACCGCCTTTTTCAAAATTCTGTTCATGACTAATTCAGCCAGTATGGGTCAAGATGGGTTACCCATCGCTGAACCATCTAATTGCTGGTAGAAACAATTACCATAAGAGAAGTAGCTTGTGTCAAAGATAAAGTTAATGATCGTCAGGAAGTTACTTTTGCTAATGTTTGTATAAGCAGAGATAATTGTCCACTCGTCATTAATAATTTCGACAACTAAACTTTTTGGTATGTTGGTAAAGAGTGATTTCACATCAAAGGATGTGAGTACATAATCAACCGGAATTGTGACTTGTTTGAGGATTGTTACGAGTTCGTAGGAGTTTTTTATTTTGAACGTACATAAAGATGAGAATTCGCTAAGTGACTGATGTATTAATTTGGCTAGGTTGACAGATGGGGTTCTAATGCACGCGACTACCGGTCTAAGGGGTGTATTTTCCTTGTGCACCTTTGGAAGGCCATATAGTTTTGGAAAATCAGAGTTATGTATTATTAGATTCTTGCCCTGGACCGGCGTTAGATCACCATCAGCCACCAACTTTATTACAATTGTATTAGATAGCTTCTGATATTTTTGTGTTGGATTTGTGTTAAGTGTACACTTAAGTGTCATTAACCAGATCAAGCATTTTATCACTATATTCATGACTGTTCATGATTATAGTGCTATTACCTTTATCTGCGCGTACAATTATCAAGTCTTTATTGTCTTTTAAATATTCTTTAGATTTCTGGAAGTCATCATATATTTGTTTTATTATTATATTTTTATTAACAATATTATCGTAATTACTCAATGTATTCGTTATAATATTGACACACCGTGCTCTTATTATCTCTTTATCCGCCGTATCCGTATCACTCATTTTATTGATTGTTGATTCTAAATCTTTAATTACATTTAGTATAGGAATTGTTCTGGGGGCAAAACTAAATTTGGGGCCCAGACTGAGCACATTTTTAACGACTTCAGGTATTGTTTTGTTACTCTTATTAAGTAGCCATTCGGGTTGTGTGTTATAAATATTATCTGGTTGATATATAATGAGCGAGTTAAGTTTGCAAATATTACTTTTTTTACATTTATTAAATGCAGATTTAAAGTCTTTATTTATGATTGACTTAATTATGTGAAAGACATTAGCGTTACATTCTTTTTCTAGGTACCTGGTTTTTTCTTCTAAAGATCTTTCCATATTGGTAAGTTCCCATGATGTGATTTTTATCTCGATATTTAACAATCTCTTGCAGAAGTTGTTGCGAATCCTTTCCACCTCGTTGCGAAATGGGTGGGTGTTACAAATCAGCATGTTGATGCAACTAATATTTTTGTGATGTGTCTTGGGTGGATACCATATTCTCTGGATTTAAGTAGGAAGATTTTTCTGTTTCGCCAAGAAGCTGTTTTCTTGTTTAACTTAAGTTCATAATTGTGTTAATTTTAGATGCGACACAGAGAAACTTAGCTCTGTTTATTGTAATCTTATTACTAAGATGTGATCTGTAACTTGAGAAATGCTTTGCTCTATTTTTGTTATCTAAGTCATATAATGAATAACATTATATGAATTCCGTTAGTCAGATTAAAGCATCGTATCGCTCAAATTGATAATTAGTGTTTAGTTTTATTTTAAATATATTGGTGTTATTGTTCCACCGTGTATATATTCACCCTGTATATCTGTTTTATAAATGAGAGCGACAACACTCTATAGTCAATTATTATAGACCTTAAAATTAACCTTAACCTTAAAAATCGAAAACATGGTTTTCTCCTTCGTTGTAACAAATTTCGTTAGTTAATGCAATTTAATGATTAAAGTTCCTAGGTTTTTTAAAAAAGTGTAAAAATAAAAATAACAATCGTATGTACGATTTGAATGATGATGATGATTATTTGTGTTTGATGGCTTTTATCTTTACTGACCTATTACAAAAAAGACTGTTCAGAGGTAGATATTAATTAATTTTATATGTGTTTCTCTATGTTAATTTATATGTTTTTTATAGCTCTGAAGAAGCCCACGTTTTGTAGGGCGAAACGTTAGTGAATGAACTAATTTACTTTGTAATAAAATTTGTCCGAAATACCGGCTTATCATTCTTTCCCCTCTTTATACTTAAATTGTTGTTTTTCTCAAATAACTTAACATCACCTAATTTGATGGGAAAATGTATACCTGTTAGATTTAAAACCTCCTGGTAGTTGGGATAATTGCTCGTTCTATGTGGATTAATTGAAGTCGGGTTTAAAGCAGCCACTACACACCAAGCTAAGCAAGCATCATCAAAATTTTGTATATTAATACAGGCCCTCTTCTTTTCAATTTCATCCGGCAGCTTTATGTAATTAGATCCCCGTATGGCGACGTATTTATTAATATTGATTTCTAAGTAGGCCACTGAAAAAAGGGCAAAACCACTATCTTTTTCCTAAAAATGTTTAAAATTATATAGTTCCGTAAAAACATGAAAAAAACTTACTTGAAATTCTTCACTTTTTACCCGAAGGACATCACTCCAAGTATTGAATAAATTTGAAACATCAGTTGCTTTTGTTACAACCATATATTTGGTGTTAAATGATTTTAATTCGGTATGCACATTTTCATCTCCACAGTCCGGTTTTACATAAAGTCCGAATAATTCCAAATTTACTTTAACATTGGAGTGATTCGCCGCTTCTTTTATTAAATCACAGGATTTGCTTTTAACATTTTCCAGAAAAACTATGAAATCCGTATTAATCACATTTTCATCAGCATTTATACGATAAGTTGCAATGCGATTTTTAAAAGCACTTTTAATTTTAATGATACCGTTTTCAAGTGTCGATGGTAGATTGTTGATGTGCTTCCTTGTTTTTAAGTGAGCCGCGTATAAATTGGAAACAACATCTTCTTTGCAATATGTGCAACGTTTGTTAAATGATCTTTTACCGGCAACACCACCACCCATTTTTCTTTTATTTGAATATGGCTGATTTTGAATCGGTGATTTTTTTGTAGATGTTGGATGCTCAGTCTAACGAACTCCACCCCAGAAAAAAACAATCCACATTCTGCACAAAATATTTGCTGAATATGCCCTCTTCTAATATGTTTTGTTAAATTATCACTTCGTGCAAAAGATTCACCGCATATTTTACAATTAATGCGTGTACATGTTCCACAATTTTTCCCATGCCTTCGCAAATGAGATGCATTGGTGAAATTTTTACCACATTTCTCGCAGACAAGCATTTTAATCTAAAGAATATTAAATTATAATTTTTTTGTTTTTTATTAAAAATAAACTTACCGTTTAATTGGTAGATCTTGAAAAAATTATCGAGTGTACTTATCGGATCGGCAATATTTTTTCAAATGAAAGCAAATTTACCAATTGCTGACTTAATAATTAATTTATTTGATTTTAATGCAGCATATGCATTTTAATGCTTCACTTGCATTTTATAAATATGGTGGGTACGGTAAATTAAACATAAAAAATTGCTGCAAATAAAATTTATTTATTGTTTAAATATAAAAAATTACATATTCTTTTAACGTTAGTTTTACTACAGGTACAAGTATTTTTTAAGTGATTTACACAATTATGTCTAAATTGAGCTAAAACATCGCAATTATTTTTTTCTCTTCCAAATTGTCAACAGTGTTTCGTGTAAATTTCATTTAATAATTCTTCTTCTGATGGCCCGGTGCTTTATATTTGTTAGAAGTAGCTTTTCGTTTATAATTTCTTAACGATTCATCATTTTTCTTGTTTTGGTTCCTCTTTCGGTTCCTCCTTCGGTTCAGCTTTAACTGTAATTTTATCTGATTGATGTAATTTTATCTGATTGATGTAATTTTATCTGATTGATGTAAAATTCTTTTTAATGGCTCTAAGATTGGCTTATAAGATTTAGCCAGTTCCTCTTCTGCATCAGATCGTCCAAATTTTAAGGCAAGGACCTTTTTCCTAATGTCGCTTTGAATTTTAATTAAACTTTTCTTAACCTTAACGCTTTTCTCTCTTCTAAATTTTCAACAGTGTTTCGTGTAAATTTCATTAAATAATTCTTCTTCTGATGGTCGTTCACATAAAAGGTATCCTTTATACTGTCCGTAAAACTATCAATTATTTTTTTGAATTCTTTAATTTTAATATATCCATACTATATTTTATACAATGATGATTATTTTCGAGCCAGGTAACCAGTTTCCTATCTTCTTTGTTTAAATCAAAATATGGTTTTTCCGGTTTAAAAAGAAAAGTGTCGCCATCCACACCATTTTTGGAAACTGACATTTCTTTTGGAACAAATTTACCATTTATTGTAAAGCCTTGAATGTCAACTAGGATTGAATTAGGTTTAGCCATTTTAGTGTATAATTCGCACAATTCCGGAAAGAGGTGTGTACTCAACTACTGCATCACTCAAAATGAGACAATATGCTCTTATAATTTCATTAATTGATGCAGTTGTCTCCATCTCTATTTTTAGATCAACAGTCGATGATTTTAAACTTTCCATTTGATTAGACCAATCAAAGACAAAAAGCATATGTCCTTTGAATTGGCTATAATTAAAAAGAGGTTCATTTGTTGCTCGTGCATAGTAACCAGATTGAAATTGGGAGTACATGTAGTACGTTTGGCATAATTATCCAAATCCATATTTTGTTTCATGTTATCATACGGGTAGCACTCTGAATTTAGGTAAACTTTAATGTTTTCGATATTCACATGATCAAATTGAGACATATTTTTATTGGCGGTATCCTTTTTATTATTTTGAAAAGCTACGATGACGTAACGGGGTTTTTCCATATTTGTTGAAGTTTTCACACTCCATATTTCCTTTTTCGTATTTTTTAGTCCCGGAAGCTCCAACAACTGCCAATTTCGAAAGGGAATTTTTATTGAAACATCCATATTAACTTTTTGAAGCATCTGAAGTTTCACCTCATCATTTATCATAACGTGCGGAATTCGCCATTCTAATTTATTTATTTGAAATTTAAAGTTTTCAGATCCTTTGTAAGCGATTAAATCAGTCCTAGAACGAAGTAATACCAATTCTTGTTTCGCGTTGATGATTATTTTTTTATAATCCTCACCAAACCCCATAATCATTTTTAAAGGAATGCAAGCAAAAAATGAGTCTTTTTGTTGAAAATGATTTTCCATATGTGGACACCATCCGGCCAAATTTAACACTTTAGATTCTCTTTCCCCGAAGGAAACGTAACCTTTCATCGTTGATGTAATCCCAGGATCTCTAATTTTGTCAACTTCCACCCCATTTAGCTCGTATCTAATTTCTTCAAATAAAAACAAATACGAATTATTTATTAATTTAAAGTCCAAAGTTTGTCCTGCTTCAGGTGTCGGTTTTTTTATTATTCCCTCGAGGTAAATGTAACTCTCACATGGTAAAGTGTACAAGTCTTGATTTTGAATTAATATTCTTATTTCATCATTATTTTCAAAATTTTGCGTCCTGGACAAGTATGTGTGATATTCCTCTTTTACGATTGTCTCATCAAAAGTAATATCGTTAAATATTTTAAGTTTTGACATGATAGCCGAGAGCTTTTAACAAATTAATACTTTTTAGTGTTAACCGTTTGATAATTTTTTTCTTACTGGTTGTTGCAGACTCTTCTGTCAGCGTTTTATGCTCTTCTTCTTGGACAAATACTATCCCCATTATTTTATCTTAGACCGTTCAATTAATTCAAGACGAACAATGATTTTTTCGTTTCTAAAGTTAACCAGCTCTCCGTTTTGGTCCAAAAGTCTAATTGTTATATTATCAATGGTTTTCGTATTTACTGATAAATATGAGATATTATTAGGTTCAATATTTATGGCAAATCCGGGATCTACCGAAGGAAAAAACTCACGCAACGTATGACCCGATTTATCATCGTAATATGACCCCGAAATAATATTACATTCAATTCTCACACTTGAAACTTTAATTATTTCAACCGGTTGATCAGAAACGTGCAATTTGTTGGCTTGAAGAATTTGTTTACCCGAAAATCCCAATAGTCTTCCTATCGAATCTGCTGGGTGAAAATCCACGTCATATATACTAAATAATTCGCGCTGTAAAGTATTATTATTCGGTTTTAGGCTAAGCGACTTGTCCGGATCTGGAGCGTTTTGGGAATCAGCGGGCAAAATTCAATGTCGTCGCAAATATTTTTCTATATCAGTTATTTCCTAGGAACCGGTTGGGATTGTAATTGATGACGATCCAAAATAAAACTTATTACAACCTTCTTCTATGTTAGGTATCGTATTGAACGTATGAAATGCAATAAGCCCCAAACAATATTCGGCAGAATTCAGCTCAATTGGTGGGTAATAGTTTCTACTTAAAACAGACGTGTTACCTGTTAGGGTGAAAGTACGAGACATGACTAAAAGGACATTGATAAAAATACTTTATTTATAATAAAAATGCGATACATAAATGACCGCAATTATACGTATTAAATTTCTGATATCTATCGTGATTATACATTATTTCGCTACCCCCAAAATAATTTTGAATTTCTTTAGGTGGTGGTAAGTTTCCAAAACTGTCAAAATATTTAACAATATTGCCTTGCTTTTTGTATGCTACCCAATGGGTTCCGGGTCCCGGGTCCGAGATCCAAATTCACAATTCCACTTTCTCTAAAAAATGGTTTATCCGGTAATTTATCTCGCATAAAAACACCTCTAAAGAATTTAATCTTATTTTGTTTGTTAAATTTCAAAATGTCTACATCACTAAGTGCTCTGCGGGGTAGTTGACTTAAAAGATTTTTGAATTACGGAGATAAATTCCAAATCCCTTTCGATATGGCTTTAAGTAGAGTCCTGTTCCTATTTTCCCCAAGGCTATTGCTTCCATTGTTTTATTATGGCGTTCCGCTTCTTGGAGTTTTTTTGAGGCCGTTTTCGTATCCGAAACTGCTTTAGCAATTGCTGCTGTACCTCCAGCCAAACTTCCCAATGCACTAAGTACAGCGAAAATGGGGATAAGCGGCAAAACTTTTCCGGTTTTGGGTATCGGAATAATGCGCGGAGTTTTTATCTTTTTTCTTCCACCCACATCGCGTACAGCAGCCCTAGCCGCGGCTAATGCAATATTGGTCCCCTCCTTTAATAAGACTTGTGTTTGCTTACTTTTATTGTTTTTATGCTTGAGTCCTTTAATTGCATATTTTGCTTTTTTTACCACCAGTAAAAGAACGATTTTTGGCATTTTTGTTACAGGATCTTATACCCATACCCATACCCAATTTTCGTTTTACTTTCATAGCTGATGCTACAGCCAAGGCACTCGCTTTTTCACCAAATTTTGCATCTTTTGATTTAAATCTCTGCCATGCAGCCTTTTCTAGAACTTTATCTGCCTTATGACGCTCACCCAAATCCATGTTTTGAGAATAGGAAATATCGTGTTCTTCACAAGCCGCGTCCAAAGGATTTACGCCGAGGTCTTGTCGACTTAATATTTCTTCCAATTTTGTACCAGGTCCGCAATACTGATATCCGGGAATATGCAACTCAATCGGTAATTTATTTATTAGCGAGTTGATGATTCCTCTTCCAACGTGTGAAGCCATTTGAGAGATTTTTTTATGAAACAATCATTATATATAGATATGTCGATACTCAAATTTGCTAGTACTATGAAAACTGTAAAACAAAAAGATACCCAGGCGGTGATAAACTTAGATGAGTATGTGGGTCAAGGATTAAATAAAGTAAAGAAGAAACATGGCAATTTATTGCCAAACTCGATTCGAGCAATAATATGTGGTCCCTCGAATTGTGGAAAAACGAATGTTATGCTTAGTTTAATCTTTGATCCAAATGGTTTAAAGTTTAAATATATATACATGTATTCCAAGTCATTGTACCAGCCCAAATACCAGTTACTTAAAGAGGTTATGTGCTCCTTGCCTGAAATTGGATTTTTTCCTTATTCGGAGAATACCGAAATTATTAACATAAATGATGCCGAAGAAAATTCGATTTTTATTTTTGATGATGTGGCCTGTGAAAATCAACAGAAGATGAGAGATTTTTTTTCTATGGGTCGTCATAAAAGTCTCGATTCGTTTTATTTGTGCCAAACTAATACCCGCATACCTAAGCATCTTATCAGAGACAACGCTAATTTTATCATATTATTTAAGCAAGATGATTTGAATTTAAAGCATGTTTATAATGATCACGACCCACGTGATCATTATAAACATGTGATATGAAATTTGAAGAATTTAAGGAATTATGCTCGCAATGTTGGAACGAGAAGTTCGGATTTTTTGTAATTGATAAGGAGAGTGATGTTAACAAAGGAAGATATAGAAAATATTTAGACAGATTTTTTACAAAACTTGTTAGTAACAATTAATCCTTTATCGAAACAAGTCATACGTAGACCTGATAAAACCTGTTCAAGACCTGATAAAACCTGTTCAGAAGCTGATAAAACCTGATAAAAAGCTGATAAAACCTGTTCAAAACCTGATAAAACCTGTTCAAAGCCTGATAAAAGCTGATAAAAAGCTGATAAAACCTGTTCAAGGTCGTACACCTATTTATATAATATTGATAATATCTTGCTAAAATGAATAAGAAAGGCGTTGAGGTTAAGAAAAATTTAATTAAAATTCAAAGCGACATTAGGAAAAAGGTCCTTGCCTTAAAATTAGGACGATCTGATGCAGAAGAGCAGCTGGCTAAATCTTATAAGCCAATCTTAGAGCCATTAAAAAGAATTTTACATCAGTCAGATAAAATTTCAGTTAAAGCTGAACCGAAGGAGGATCCGAAAGAGGAACCAAAAGAAGAAAAATTGGAAGCGAATAATGATGAATCATTAAGAAATTATAAACGAAAAGCTACTTCTAACAAATATAAAGCACCT
Organism: Stenus bimaculatus; assembly: GCA_963971135.1. NCBI lineage: Eukaryota > Metazoa > Arthropoda > Insecta > Coleoptera > Staphylinidae > Stenus > Stenus bimaculatus. The sequence goes on from OZ020181.1 coordinate 28,819,524, forward strand.
GTTAAAACACCAAAATTGACAGATACTGTATATGAGGATGTGGTACATGATGATTTGGATGATTATGTATTTGAGGAGGAGAGACCATTCTATCATATCTTGAAGATGTAAGACCTGAAATTTATGATCAGTTTTTAGAACAATTTGATGAACTAATTAATAAAACAACTTATGCCTTAATACGGATGTATGTTTATTTCTTATTGCATGGTTTTTACAATATGGAAAACGTTTCGATTGACTTCGCAATCATCATCAGTTCCTACGAATTAGGTTTACATGAAAACTTTATAACAATTAGACATAACAAGACAATTTTACAAAATGTAGGTTATAGTTACCTCTGTAACAAGGCGCAAACAAGAAACATGTCAAAACAATCGTAGAGTTGGGTGTAGTTATGGATACAAAATAATTGAAGCATTAACTTCTATTTGAGCACAGCTAAAATGTTTAAAACAGAAAAGTTTTTTCAAAAAATGTGGTTGAGGTTATATATACAATTTTTAATACCTTTACTTTCTTAAAAATATGTGTTGAAGAGTGATGTTACTGTCTATCATTGATTGATATAACCAATGATTACAAAAAATTCTTGATGATGTTAGAATTAATTGATGATTTAAAAATTAAAATTATATTCTTTTACTATTATTATTTTTATAACCTAACCTTCGCTACAATAACGTCAAACGTCATATCAATAAATTTTTTCCACAGAACAATTTAATATAGAAGGTCGAATTACCAATGTAATAGAGAACTTAACTAAGAATAACATACAGGGTGTGACAATTTTTTAATGTTTTAATACAAAGCTATAGATTTTACTAAGATTTTGTGTATCCGTTTTGAAATTCACTGTATCATTTCTATTAATATGGATCATTTCACTCGTCAGTCTTTTCCTGTAATTCATCTCCGTATCTAAGATTCTGACCTTCTCAAAATTGAAGTTATGATCTTCATTAAACTTGTGTTGACAAAGGGCCGTTTTTTCTTTCTTATTTACATTTTTAATCTGGCAATCGTTATTATGTTGTTGTACTCTGGTCTTTAGTTTTTGTGACGTTTGTCCTATATAACACAACGAACAATTTTTGCAAGGGATGGAATATACCACATTCGTTTTTTCTTCTTTAGGGATTTTGTCCTTTAATTTAGTGTAAATCGAGCCTACTGTTTTTGTTTGGTAACCAACAATACTAGTTGTCGAAGTAGTTAAAATCTTCTTTAACTTGGGCATTATTCCTTTTATATACGGAATTCTAAAAAACATTGAAGTATTATTGCTACTAGTGTTTGTAGTCTCTATATATATCTCAAAAATACTTCTTTTTTAAAAGTATTTTAAGCCATGAATAAAAATATGGGATGTTACATTTAAAAAAACAAAGTTCATGGTGTTTCCGGTGAAACCGGAAGTGATTTCGAAAATTAAAAATGCACAAAAAATTTGTTTTTTTGAACCATAGAACATAACCAAATTTCAAATTTTTTTATTCATAAATAAAAAACTTATCGAGGTGACCCGGTTTTCATTTCCACCCGGTATAACTATATCATATACTGCCGTCATTAGCCAAAACACCGTATCTGCAAAAACCGAAAACATAGTGTATAGTTGTTTTAGAAGCAAAAGTGACACTTTTTGCGGCGAGTAAGCTACGTTTGCAGGACGGGTCAGCGAATCGACGAGTCCCGCAAATGCATACGAGACAAAAAAAGTGTCACTTTTGCTCCTAATACAACAATACACTTTGTTTTCTGTTTTTGTAGTACGGCATTTTGGCTATTGACGGCAGTATACAGAGTGGCCCACCGAAAACTTTATCAGCCCGGTCTTGGTATTTTGCTTAAATTTTTGGAAAAACGATCGGATAGGTCAATTTTGGTTTTCAGGGGGGCGCATTATGAGACGAGTTTAAGTAGTCTCGCGTCGCTTCCTTAAGCGGGGGGCGTTAACCCCCAAATTTCTAAAATGGCAACAGGGGTTGAGTAATATATCATTTGATAGCTGCTTTTAATTAGAATTCACTAGTATAAATTAAATTAAAATTGTTCGATTCGTTTTAAAGAAAAAAATTAAAAAGTCATTGCAATAAATAAATTTAGAAAATGTTAAATTAACCCTTGCCACCAAAAAATATTAAATTATTAAATACTGAACAAAAAATTGTAGGTAAGATGATCGGTCTGGTTTTCATTAACAATTTACAAAGAAATTTATTTATTGCCCTGTTGCGTTTAAATCAATTTTAATTTAATTTATACCGTTGAATTCTAATTAAAAGCAAATTTGGGAGTTAACGTCCCTCGGTTAAGGGAGCTACGCGAGAGTACTTAAATCCGTCTCATAATGCGTCCCCCTGAAAACCAAAATCGACCTATCCGAGCGTTTCTCCAAAAATTGAAGTCAAATACCAAAACCGGGCTGATGAATTTATCGGTGGGCCACTCTGTATACGTACTACAGTGCCTATTTTCAATCCTTACCGTTCTATACATCTGAAGGTGTATGATAAACAATTGGTGAGCTCCACCGGCTCTAGGTAAAACCTTAAATGTCCCATCTACCTGTAGGTTTATGTTAATTCCTTCGGAATTAATATGCCTTATATGTTCAATCACCGATGGCGAAACAAAAAATAAAATAGCACCCGCCTGAGATTCTGCTCCACCATCCATACCTACATAAAATTGTCTGGCAGTGGGTGCAAATTCTTTAGCATATTTTCTGTATCTACGAGTATAGAGATCATTTTAATTTAAAAAAGTTTAACACAAAGTTAAGTCATAAAACCTTTCTTCTAGTAATGTAGAATTAACATCTTCCAGGGAATTTGGAATGGAAGGAGTTCCAATTTTTCTCGCTCGCTCCATGATTTGTTTAACGGCCTCAAAACCACCACACTAATAAAATTTCTAGTATAGTATTTTCCAATGTACTGGATGTTAATGAAGCACTCTCATATTTTCTTTATTTATTTGATTTTTTTGCGTATAGAATACCTCAGTAATCATAAAAAAGCTTTACTTAGAACAGTAGGTATCATGGGATGTTACATTGAAAATAAGAAAGCTGATCTCTTTTCCAATGAATTGGAAGTAAAATTAAGAAGGTTTTTCATCCGTAAAACGTGTTTTCAAAGAACTAACATCATATTCATATAAAAGTTCCAATGTTTTAAAATAGGAGTATAATAATAATTAATATAAATAATATAAAAAAAGTTATATTATAATTTATATAAAAATATATCATCAAACAATAAAATTGGGACCTGTAATATTGAAATGTAAAAATTCAATATTTAAAGTTTTATTTTAATTCAAAATTGCAAAAATGATGGGAATGAATGGGTGTTTTTTTACTCATTGAAATTTCTTTACGACTAGTGATAAAACACTATTTCGTTATTTGCACTATTATTATGGGTACATATATCCACAAACCATTTACACTTTATCCCTGCCTACCTGCAAAGCTGCTGTCCTATGGGCTAACTCTGTATTTAAATAAATATTATACAAAGTTGAGTCGCTATTATTAATTACTCTGGACCGCAAATCGGTTTTGAATCTTACTACCGCAACTTCATCAGGAGAGCTAATGTGATTATGCTGCTGTGTAATAAATTCCGTACCGTCACTTGATAGCGTTTTCTTAGCCGGACACGTTATTTGTCGACATTTGTAATATTGTTTGTCTCCGACAGTTTTACTCATTATATAAATAAAGTTCAAATTGTCGACATATAAACTTTGGTTAGCTCTCGTTCCATCCAATTTTTCCATATTCTATTATTGAAATAATATGTTTATGTATTATTTGATTTTTAAATTAGATGAGTACTACTTACCAAAAATTTTGGAAATATGAATTACCTTACACTAATTTCCGACCACGTAGGTATAACTAATTCTAAAATATAAAAATTATTATAAAAACTTGATAAAACTATCATCAAGTAAGAAATAAGTTGGAAGTAGAATCTGTGAAAGCTGAATTACAAATCTGTACAAATTTTATTATTAAAGATGAAAACCCTTGTATATGTCCTAAAATATACGATGTTTTTATTAAAAATAAAAACCTTTTAAATGCTGCACACGAAAATAAGAAGTATACAGGGTGTGCTGTAACTACACCGACAACACTTAACTGGTGATAGTAGACGTGAAAATAAGTCGATTTGATCCTATTTATCTATATCCAAAAATGCACCCCTAAGAAGTTGTAAGCTTCTGAAGTTCATTTAAAAAAATATATTTTTTTTAATTTCTGCCAAACTAATAAAAATTTTATGATGAAATTTTGTATGCATGCATTTTTATAAAAATCGCTCATTTGGTAAAAGTTTTACCAATCCTTGATTACCAGAAATGGTCTTAGATGGTACGAGAGGATATAAAATTTAAATTGGAGTTTAATGAGATGCGAATATGCATTTAATAAGGGGTAAACCCAATGGTAATTTTTGGGTTTTAAATAAATATTTTCTTAAAAATGCATGTTAAAAAGCCTAACTTACTTACAATTTATTAAATTATTTTTTTAATGTTACTCAGAAACTGCACTTCCTACGCAAAATTTGTAAGGGACAAGAAAAATTTCTCTTGAATTTCTCTACAAAAACAAATAATATTTTACTAAAATTTTATAATACCAAAAAACTTCTTAAGTGATTATGTCCTTTGGCACCATATAAAACCATTTCCAGTAATCGAGGATTGGTAAAATTTTTACCAAATGAGCATTTTTTATAAAAATGCACGTATACAAAATTTCATCATAAAATTTTTATTCCTTTGACAGCAATTAAAAAAAAATATTTTTTTTTTAAATGAACTTCAGAAGCTTATAAGTTCTTAGGGGTGCATTTTTGGATATAGATAAATAGGGTCAAATCGACTTATTTTCACATTTACTATCACCAGTTAAGCGTTGTCGGTGTAGTTACAGGACACCCTGTATAAGTAATACAGGGTGCCACACTTTTTTCCAGCAAAAATTTTTTTAGATAGTTAATGTCATTCTGAACAATAAATATCCTCTGAACCATCTGTGAACTAATATTTTTTTGGACTCCTTTAGAAGTTGCAGTAATTTTAAAATTGATAAATTTTCTTGATTTTTTTTTGGAACACCTTAAATAATTTTCTCACTTATTATATTTTTTTATTTAAATCATTATTATTTCGATTTTTCCTTTGGCAAATTGCTTTTTTGAATATTTTTGGCTATTTTTAAAATAAGTGGATTTAAATAAAAAATTCAAATAAAATGAAATATAGGGGAGATCGGGGATACATTGGACACGGGGTAATATTTAACAGTGTGAAATTTTCCACCTTAGTTGCGATTTTCATAAAGACGTTTTTCTATAGTATACCGGGTGGAAATAAAACTAGGGTCACCCCTGGCATTTCTTTATTTATGGAAATAAAAAATTAAAATTTTAGTATATTATATGATCTAAGAAAACAAATCTTATGGATCGAATAAATTTTAAATTTTACTTCCGGTTTATCAGGAAATGGCATCCACTTTCTTATTTTAAATACAACCCCCTGATTTTTTCTACGTAAAATCAAACATTGGTTAATTTTAAGTATGTTTATGACAAAAAAATATTTTTTTTCAAATAAATTGATGTTAAATTAATTCGATAAAAAATTAATTACAGGTATAAATTTGAAATTAATACATACATATGGGATATCACAGTAACCGGAAAAAAAACCCTCTATATAATTAGGGGGTGACCTTTATATCATCCCATTTAAAAAAGTAAACATATTTCCAAAAAACGCTTCTTAAAAATTAAAAAAAATAATCTCAAGAACGGTGAAATAAATTTTATAAATTACAATTTATTTTACGTATTTGTATTATTTAAAAATAGTTTTTGAAGGTTTTACTCAAATTTTTTACCAAAAAAAAATTCAACATTTTTTCTTAAAGTTTTGAAAAAAAATTTTTTTTTGTCATAAACATACTTAAAACTAACCAATGTTTGATTTTACGTTAGAAAAATCAGGGGGTTACATTTAAAATAAGAAAGTGGGTGCCATTTCCTGATAAACCGGAAGTAAAATGAAAGATTTATTCGATCCATAAAATTTGTTTTCTTAGATCATATACGATACTAAAATTCTAATTTTTTATTTTCATAAATAAATAAATGCCAGGGGTGGCCCTAGTTTCATTTCCACCCGGTATATGAAATGAAATAAAAACACGTGATATTGAACAATAATAAAGCTTTCAAACTTAAAAACTAAAAACCTATAATATGTACTTTAAAATGATAGGCAATTCATAGAAATTTAATTATTATCAAGGGTGTCATAAATTCCTAAGCTAAAAATGTCCAATGTATCCCCGATCTCCCCTATGCAGGGTGTCCTACAAAAATCATTAAATTTTTAAAATTTAGAATTTTAAAATTGCTGTAACTTTTTAAGGAGTCGAAAAAACATAATATTTCATAGGAAAATTTTTGCTCAGAATGACATTTACTACTTAAATAAAATTGCTGGAAAAAAAGTGGGACACCCTGTATATGTGATTATGGCTTTGACTTCTCGAATCTGGCAACCCTATTCGCAATACATGCTCAAATTGAAAAAAATATTTTAGTATGTGATAAAAAGTTATTTGCTACATTTTTTGCTTAGAATTTAACATAAAGTTCAAAACTTCATATATGTATGTCCTTTTGCATAACTTTTTTATTTATTAGAAAACCAGTTCCATTTTACACACAAATTCGTATACAAATGGGACTCTTATTTTCGAACAGATGTAGTATAATTTAATAAATCAAGGAAACAATACCTTAATAAATAATATCACTTATAACACCCTTTGTATCACTTTAAGCTTCAACTCGCACTGATGGACTGAAGAACTGTATGTGTAAAGTTTGGCATCGAAAATCAAAAACATTTCCTAGAAATTAATGAATAGATATAAAATCAGTTAAAACACGTGCAGTTTTCGCCACCTCTACCCATTTCTATAAATTCGAAGGGCATTTGTCCTGAATGCATTAATTTTCAATATAGGTATGTAAGTATAATATTTTACTTACCGCACTGGGTAAGAGGGTGATTTCACCCCCTGACAAAACCGTTAGCGCCTCCTAAGATTTAAATTAATTAACCAGTGATTAAAAAATAAATAAAGTTGATTACAGTAATGCAAAGAATAATATTCATTTTTATCCAAGGCGGTAATAAGCGCGATAAGCACCGCAGGAGAGCGCCGCGCCGCGGCCTTTGGGGCGAAAATTTCGTTCTTTTTTTACAAATATTTTGAGTAAATCGATGACCATTTTCTGGATATTTTTTTGCACTTCCACCTCCAGAGCCCCCAATAAATTTTTGTCTGAACTGCTTTTTTGCCCCGCCATTATCGCTATTTTTATTCTCAAAGGGGAAAAAAGTACTTCAGGGGCGCTCCTGGTAATGAGCCTTTTTGATCTATCTAATACCCTGCTGATAACAATCCTGGGATCGCCACTGACTTACCGTAAGAAAAACTAATAAATATGTACTATGTACTTACAGAATTTCAATATCCGGTAACATAATCAGATTGCATATAGCGGGTGTAAATGAAACAAAAGGGACATATTTTATATATTGATTTATTAATCTAGAAACTTGAGATTTTAGTACGTTGTTTGAGATAGGAAAACTCGTTATGGATATGATAATTTTTTTAATATTAGGTAAAGTTGCTCCCAGCTCGAAGTAGGACAAAGAATACGCGATCGTGATTACTTTTGTCCTACTTCCAGCTGGGACCAACTGTACATCTAATATTATTTAATTTCATCGGAAATTACATAAATTTACTTATTTTAAATAAGAAACCCTGTGTTTTTGTACACACTTTAAAAACACATTTAGGTGTGTTTAAAATGATACTATACAGGGTGTATCTAAAAGTTCTGTACAAAAAGATACCATATACTCCTGAGACCAAAATAAGACGATTTAACCAAACTCATCTCTATCCAAAAGTGCTTTATTAAAGAGTTATTGGACGTCAAAGATGTTAAATATTTTTTTTATTATGAGATGAATATCAACTGATTAAAGGTGTGTTCTGACATAAAGTTTTTGCCCATAGGTATTACGTAAGTGGTCAAAAGTTGGTCATCGACATCTGTAAAAGCTCCTATTTTTTAACGGTTGAACCAATATTTTTAACTTTCTAATTCTTTTCTAAAGTCATTATAATTTAGTGGAATATAAAATAATCGGTGAAATGAAAAATTGAAAAATGCAATTTTATGCGATAACGGATGATTAGGCAACTAATCATGCAGTGATCAGTGTGAGTCGGTTTTCGATAAATACTGAAATTTAGATAATTATTTTCTATATTTCTTGTTAATAAAACATCAAAAAATGGAATGTAAAAATTATAATCAATTTCATAGGTAACAAATTTTAAGAAATAATAAAGATAAAATTGACAAATTACAAAAAAGTGGAGTTTATTTGCTTACTTGTGATTGTGGGCATTTGACGCGAAATATTGTGGACAAACTGGGCGAAATTTTGATGTTAGAATTAAAGAATACCTAAACTTAATCAGAAATTTCTAAAATGATTTAAAATTTGCAGTACATATAAATAAACAAGATCAAAATTTTAAACCAAAACCATTCGTTACAATTTTACATAATTTAGGAAATGAAAAGAAATTAATGTAGCTGAATACTTCGAAATTAATGTATCAACACGTAAAGGCAATAACTTAAATCTTAAATGATATTGAGAACTTTAGTTCAACCAAATTCTTTAGTAAAATTAATCTATAAGTAGTATGTTTTAAATAATCTCTAATAAAACAAATTTATTTATTGTCAATCAAATTTTTTTGATTGCTAAAGTATTTTAAATTTTTTTGGTAAAGTTTTATTATATTTTTTATTTATCCATTTGATTTTAGCATGACGATGAATTTTTAATAATTCGAAAGTGCACTAGCGTTTTAATTTTTACAAGAAGTTATTATTTGTTAAAGATATATGTATTTTTTATTTTTTACAATAAATAGTTTAATACCTACAAATAACTACATTATGGATTATACAATTATTAATATTTAGGTATTTCTAACCTAATACGAATTTTTTAATTTTAATATATAAATCCTTGTAATACGAAGTCTTGAAATGCAGTAAACAGCAAAGTAATATTTTAATTATTTGTTGAAATAATAGACTATTTATATACTATATAATAATAATATGTAGGAATATTATTTACAACTAAGTTAAGAATTTAATTTCTGAATATTTTCCAGTCCTATATCTCAAAATTCTCCAAACTTAATTATTTCTTTTGATGCTAATAAAACGGCACGGAACCGCCTTGAAACCCGCGCGCTCACGTCAGTGTGCGTGCTAGATGTCCCTCCTCCTTTTCGGTGCAACGATATTCGACCCAACAACTTTCGGCCCAGCAATATTTCGGCCGGGCAATTTTCGATGCAGCGCGCTTTCGATGCAGCGCGCTTTCGGTCCAGCGAATTTCGATGCAGCGAGTTTCGATGCAGCGCGCTTTCGGTCCAGCGAGTTTCGATCCAACAACTTTCGGCCCAGCAATATTTCGGCCGGGCAATTTTCGATGCAGCGCGCTTTCGATGCAGCGCTCTTTCGGTCCAGCGAGTTTCGATGCAGCGCGCTTTCGGTCCAGCGAGTTTCGATCCAACAACTTTCGGCCCAGCAATATTTCGGTCCAACGATTTCATTCGGCGTAGCGATTTTCGGTCCAGCGATATTTCGGTCCAACAACTTTTCGAACGGACGACTTTCGTTTCAGCGATGTTCGATCCAGTAATATTGCGGCCCAACAACTTTCGATTCACCGATTTTCGACCTAGCGGCTTTTCGGCCCAGCAACTTTTCGGTCCAACTACTTTTCGGTGAGGCAAATTTCGGCCCAGCAACGTGTTCCCATAGAAAGTGAAGATGAAGACATGGTAGAAGGTGTCGACGATCTAGATCGTCGACACTAGTTTTACCTTTGAATAGTTCTTCTGATGAAGATTCGGATAAGGAACCGTAATCTTCATCAGCTAAACGTCCCCGGCAATCAGAACGAAGATGGAACGATGGCGATTTCTCCCCGCAAATACACCCTTTCAATAACGAATCTTCGGTAATTCAGCCAGGATATCAAATGGTAACTGAACTTGATTATTTTAGACTAGTTTTCAACTCCGATATAATGAATACGATAGTACTAGAAACAAATAGATATGCCAGTCAAATTAGGGTAAATATCAGTGCGAAATAAAAATTACGTAAATGGACCGAAACGAATATATCGGAAATGTACGTATTTTTAGCTACTATTATGTTGACTGGTCTAATTGGAAAAAATTCGATGAAGGAATATTGGTCAACCAATCAAATAATTACAACACCATACATTAGAGTCCTTTTCTCTCAAGACCGTTTTTTTCTATTACTTCGTACTCTACACTTTGCTGATAATACAATTAGGACCACCCATAGATTATATAAAATCAGGGCATTATTAGATCCGATAAAAAATGAATATAAACAAGTTTTTTATCCATTTTGTAATATGTGCATTGACGAAAGCCTATTGCTTTGGAAAGGGCTCTTGACTTTCCGAATTTATATTCCATCGAAGCGGCATCGTTTTGGAATAAAAATGTTTGTGTGTTGTAATAGTGAAACAGGTTATGTTTTAGATATCATTGTCTATGCAAGAACTCAAACAGATATACAAACTGATAGTGATATTGGCTTGTCAGGATCTGTCGTAAAAACAATGATGCAAGATTATTTGGGGAAGGGACACAGACTATTATTGATAATTGGTATACAAGTGTTCCACTTTTTGATTATCTCTTTGACAGTGAAACACGCGCTTCTGGCACTATCCGCAAAAATAGAAAAGGGTTTCCTACATTTTCCCAAGAAAATGCTAACTAATATGCATGAGTCAAACATGGTTGTCTCAGATGCCATCAATTATGCAAATGGCGAAAAAATTACCAAACCAGAAGCTTTTGTAGATTACAATAAGAATATGGGAGCAGTTGATAAGTCTGATATGATGATCAGTTTCTTGGATTGCTCTAGGAAGTCTATGAAATGGTACAAGAAATTTTTTTTCCGGATATTAGACGTTTCAACTGTAAATTTTGTATCAGATGAAGATTGGAGATAAGTCCAAATTCAGTAATTTCCGACTAAAACTAATTACGTAACTGATTGAAGAATATCACATCGCTAGACCATCATCTTCTGGAGGCAGAAAACCAAAAGATTCTCCAGTAAGACTCACAGCAAGGCATTTTCCTCATCCGGTACCTCAAACAATGGATTAAGGATCAAAAACGCAAAGAATATGTTATGTTTGCAGCCATTCTGAAAATCGTCCAAAAATAAGGAAAGACACTAGATTTATGTGTGTTGAATGTGACGTTGCATTGTGTGTTTATCCATGTTTTGAGGAATACCACACCAAAAAAAATTTCTAAATTTTCTTTTCCTTTTTTTTTTAAGAACCTACATATTACGTAATAAAAGTTTAGAACCACTGTTTTTTTAGTTATTTGCTTAATATAATCTAAGTATATAACAAAAATAAAATGAAATATTAATGAAAATAAACAAAAAAAAACTCACTCCCAGGAGGTATATACTTTAAAAAATAACTCACTCTTTAAAGGGTTAATAATGTTGATGAAGTTTTAAATCATAATGTACTTAAAAATATAAGTAATACAGATTTATTATCAAGTTCTTCTATAAATCAATATAGGGGAAATAATGAGATTGCAAAAGAAGGTTTAACAGGTAATGTGTTTACTTTCTGAAACTTAAATTTACTTACAATCAAAATGTACCTTTTTAGATCTATTAGTAAATAAATTAATACTTAAGGAAGTGCGAAGTTTAAAATGCGATATTAGTGTATTGGCACGAGAAGTTGAGCTTATTAAAGATACCCTCAATACCCTAGTAGTCATTAAAAACAGTGATTTAAATAACTATGAAAATGACAATAATACTTTCAATGTATACAATTATTTACCATTAAAATGTACTGCAGATTTAGAAGAATTTGAAATTGAAATTTTAGACGACAGAAAATGTAATACTCTTGTAAGTGAATATTTGTTTTGTTTGTATAAATTTATTACTCCTAAAATAATAAACTATTTTTAGGTGGATTTTCTTTACTTATTAGGGGGAACGAATTCCCATAAGGCGATATTTCTACAACTAGGCATATTGATGTCAAAAGAATTGGCACTTCTATACTCACTTATTGGACGGAAGGGAAGATCCCTTTTCATACCCTCAAAATCTTCTCAGTAATAAAATGTAAGTATTTGCATAGACACAAAATGTATGTTTACTTTAAAAGTGAGGCTGATGTAGTTTGCTTTTGTAGCAATTGCTTTTCTTATTTAGTATTTATTTTTTAAACTAATAAAATTTACAAAAATATTTGTTTTCTTTGAATTATAATAACTGTTACATTATAGGTGCAATTAGAAAACGGTTTCATGAAGCAACGGATGAAGAAATCAAGAAAAGTGTTGGATCATTGCTAGCTGGGCCAAGGATATGCATGGGGGTAGAAAATCGAGAGACATTGACACCTAAAATTAGCAAAAAAGGAAATAGAAACTTTTTATCATGTACTGTTTGTTGAATAGAATTTTTTATTTATTTACAAATGTTATTGTTTTCGTGGGAAATTATGTGTACCACAAAGTTTTAATAATTTACAAAGTGTTTCTTTTTGGGGAGTTTTTTTATAATTGTGGTTTTTTAAAATATAAACTTAACTCTATAAAAATGTTTTAATTCTTTATAGCCTTAAAGGGACTTATTTAAACAAAGTATCTCAAATAAATAAATAAAAAACTTGATTAGTCTCGTACTGTATTTTTTATTTTCATCTGAAATTATTTTAACAAGAAAATTTTAAATACATATTAAAATAATATTTTCTCGTTAAAGCAATTATAATTGAAAATACAAGAACAAACATAAAAAATTACAGTTCGAAATTGATTTAGTTTTTTTGTAAATTAAATCAATATTTATTAGAAATAATGTTCCTACATATGAAACAAATATATTACCAATATAAACAACCAACATAGTTGTATAAAGACAAACATATATTGGGCCTATAAGGTAATTACACCTTAAAAAAATATTGTTTGCCAATATTGGCCCTTACCTAATTCCATGTGAACAAAACGATAGTGTGCCAATATTTAAAATCTATATTTTACCAACATAGTTGTGCTACTGGGGATTTAAAAAAAAAAACTTCTAGAAAATTAGCGAGCATCAAATATGATATTCAAAACATTCTGCAAACTTTAACTCAATTAAAGGATGCATTGCAAATTAGAGGCATGTCAGTGATTAATAATCAAGGTGGCCTTCATGAAAGTTTTACGAGATGTTGCCCATAAACATTTCTGAAGAGGTACAAGTATTTGAAGAAAAATTGATGGATAAAGATTTCAGAAAACATTTTCTAAGCAAATCTTTTTATTGTCTAAAATTTTAGTTTTGAATCAGATAATCCATTAAAAAAATCTATATTACTTATTATTATTAAGTTATTACTTTATAAATTCAATTTATGTATTTGTAGATTCAATACTTATTCTTATTGGGTGGAAGCACTGCGCATAAGGTAATTTTTTACCTGATGGGAAAGACATCCTAAGATGGCAATCGAGTATGGTGGTATTGGAAGGAAAGGAAAGCGTCCATTTAATATTTTAAAATTATACCGGGTATCCAGGGAACTAGTAACTTGTTTATTTATGAAATTAATTTACTCTGTTATGTGGCATAAGAAAACGAATTTATTGAACTAAAAAACTTCAATTTCACTTCCGGTTTCACCGGAATTGACATTAACTTTTTTTAATGTAATACCCTATTTTTGTATTAATTATTACACTGGTAACTTCTAAGTATGTTTTTGACAAACATTTTTTTTTGGAATTTTCAATTTATCCGTTTCTGAGAAAATAATTTTTAAAATGCGTTTTCTCCAAATATTTTTATTTTTTCAAATAGCATGATAGTGGGGTAAACCCTCTATCTAGATAGAGGGTTTTTTCTGATTACAATGATACCCAACATGTATGTAGGTATAAACCTTGAGTATACATAATACATACTTATTTTATTTCACCCGTTTTTTTTAAAGAATCATTATACGTTTTCAAAATTGTTTAACATTTCGTCATAAAATTGAAAAAAATAATTTTAATATTTTGTTACGTACTTATTTAGAAGAATAGAAAATACTCCGATAAAGAAGAAATAAGAATTTTAAAAGATAGTATAATAGATAAAGTTGTACAGCAAAACGCTACATTATCAGCTGAGGAATTAAAAACCTTCAATGAAATGTGCAATAAATTAGATGTACTCCAAAGTAGAAGCTCGAATAATTTTAATATTTAAAAATATATTTAATAAATCGCTATAATTGAAAAATAATTTGTCACGTATTTATTTAGACAGTATGGCTGCCAGGCTAAACATCCACAAAATGGAAATTTTTCCGATAAAGAAGAAATGCGAAGTTTAAAAGATTGTATAATAGATAGTTGTACAAGAAAACGCTACTTTATCGGATGAGGAATTAAATATCTACAAGGAAATGTGAAGATCTATCTGAAGATCAAATTGGTGGATCAACAATAATATTGAAATAACCGAAGTAATTTCTGAAGGAGCTTTTGGAGTGGTGTATCGAGGCGTGGATAGGATCTGCAAGCGCAATGTTGCATTGAAAGTAATAAAGGATGGAGTAAATAGCGCCGGGGTTCATGATTATACAGAAGTTAATAGAATATTACAGCTGAAACGTTTAGATGCCCACAAGAATTTGTAAGAAAAATATAATAGCGCGTATTCAGCCCCGCTGTGAGGAGACCGTGATGTTGTGTGTGATGAGGGTATCACGCCAAGGCGATTGCAGCTTGTTGCTAACAGCGCCAAAATACTAACCAAACCGAAAATATACGAAAACTTACGTACCGTGATTAAAATATTGTAAACAAACAACATAACCCATTTTTCTGCATTACGGTTCAAGTGCACCCCTTATTCTTTATTTTAATTAAAGGTGTTTAATAAATTGTTTTGTATTACCTTACTTATCTTTTCACTATTTTGATCAATATTTGTTAGTTTTTGAAGTATTTTGTATGTTTGTGTTCGGTGGGTACATGTGAATAAGTTCTTTGGCAATTCCATGGTTTCTTTAAGGCGATAGTCGGCAAATTTGAGCGCTAGATTTTGAAATTCGCTTGATATTTGCGGTTTTGGACATTTTTTTTTCCAGTGGAGCTTAAATTAAAAAAACAATTTATACGATTTCTATGTTTATATTTTAACTAATTGCTGCCGTTGAAAGACAAATATTATTTGAAACAGTTTTAAATCTGTATTGTAATCGCCGCTAAGTGAAGGTTTTTTTATAAAGAGCCCGTTTTACTGCTGCCATATGAATATTTGGTTTGACTTACAAAAACAAAAAATTGAGAAATTGATATCTATAAGATTCTTCTATATACCAAAAAAAGAAATTTTAAAAAAGCTCCACTAAAAGTGAGAATGCAAAATTCGCAAAATGTAAATTGTGCCAATAAGAAATATCTCGAGGGGGGACTGGAAAAAATGCATCACATCCAATTTACAAACCCTTGACATAATCAAGCTAAAATTATTCAGGTGAAAAATAATGTAATTTAGCAAATGTGTTTCGAAAAAGTTTGAGTCTGGTAAATAAAATTTGGAAAAACAAAATCTTCACGACCTGTACCATACAGGCAAACTAAAAAGAGCAAGAATAATGTGACGACCTGTTCCATGCAGGTAAACCATAAAAACAGTAAAATGTAAGACGACCTGCACCATACAAGCAAACCAAAAAGTAAAAAAAATATATGACGACCTGTACCATGCAGGTAAACTAAACGTAGTAAAGACTGTGACGACCTGTACCATACAGGTAAACCAAAAATATAATAATTCTTTCACAAACCCATGTGTGCAGGCAAAAACTTTTTCTTTCGACGACCTGTACCATGCAGGGCTGCGTTCGGTTTTAGTCTCCAAAGACTATCCAATTAAACTCGGTCGTTCGGAAATTCTTTTCGGGTAGTATCTTATCGATTCGCTGAAGTCTTGCGCTGTGCGTATGCATATCATGGTAAGTTGTACTCATTCCCCATTGAAAAAATTTAAGCCCCAACGACCACGAAGAAGTATGATTATCTCGCATCCATGATACTAGTGAATCTTTTACAGTGAAATTTCCTCTTTCTACGCAACTCCTACTTTGAGGATGCCTTGGTCTGCCATTTACCAAAACTAAAGAAGGCGAAAGGGTTCCTAACTCTTTAATTATACTGTCACGCCTAGGTTTATAATTTTATAAATTAAACTAAATTGTAGTTTTACTCATAATTTAATTGCCAAGTATGTTATTTTAGGTACATATCAAAACTTAAATAATACTTACATAAAATATACAAAACTCGTGGGGGCGAGCATCTTAAACCTAGGACAGGACTTATTTCTTTTTTAACTTGTTGACACTTTCACCGTTATTCACCTAATGCCTGTCCTCTGTAAAATTTTAGTATCGCAGACTATCCTGATTGATCAGCAATACTTACTACAGTGGGTCATGTTAGTACTGATGTATTATTACATGTAATTAAAGCTATTGCATTAATTGTCCAACTGTAATATATTTTGCAGAGCCATCAGGAACGCCGATTTTACGACACGTGCAGAGGGTAATGTCTTTTAAGGCACTTTTGCAATTATTGCATTTCCGCATTCGATATGATTTAATTTGAATGACTAAATTATTAGAATATTATTTCAAAATGCTTTTTAGAAAATAGCGCCTTTGTGACAATACTAGCAGTAAATTCTCTACCATTATCGGATTGCAATACTCTAGGTGCTCCGAAATCCACAAAAAATAGTAATTCTTTGACTACATCAACAGCTCTTTTAGAAGTAAGCGGTCTCGACCGACTAAATTTAGCTAAATGTTCTTTGTAATGTAAAATATATAAGTTACCTACCGTTCCACCCTGTATAATTTATATTAAAGATTCGTCATGATAGATGGGAGTTTATGCATCTACTTGCTGAATCAGGCTTTTTAGAAGATAGTCGCTTATTGTTTTAAGAATCTATTTAACCTTTGTTTTAATGAATTAACAGTCAGTCTAATTACTTATCTCAAATTTTTATTTTAAAACTTAAATAAATCTTTTTAAAAAACAAGTTGGTGCTTGAATTTAAATAATTGGCGCAGTCGGTAGGATTCCCAAAAAACAAATTTTGAGCGCATATCAAAATTTTTGTTTTTTCGTGTCAACGATTAATTTGGGAACCACATTGGACCGGAAGATTGGTTTGGCAGCTCTCCAGACATCGAGAAACTACTTCCTGTCTTTCGGACCAGCTTGATGGAATTCAAGATAATTTTACTGTAAGTACCAAGTTTTTTAGAGGTTTTTAATTTTAATTCAATGAGTTTGGTTTCTGCTGGGGATTGTGCAACAAATTCAGACTCAAATAATTTAAATCCCCGAGATCGTTCCCGTTCCCCAATTTCAAGAAATCAAATTATGGCGCTTAAACCAGAATATTTGCATATGATCCCTGAATTTCATGGGGAAAGCGAGCTTGTTTCCCGTTTTTTAGAAATTTCTGAAAAATTAGTAACTAAATTTTATAATCGGAATGATGTGAATGACTTCCAAAATGAATACTTGATGTCAAGTATTCTGACTAAAATAAAAGGGGAAGCGGCAATTAATATTTCGTCAGGTGTGATTACTTGTTGGGACGATTTAAAAGCTGCACTTTTAAATTGTTATAGCGATAAGCGCGATCATTTTAGCCTCAATATTGAAATTGTTAACTTGCGGCAAAATTTTAATGAATCGCCTTTTGATTTTTACAATCGGTTACAAAAATTACTAAATTTACAGATTTCCTACGTTACACTCATTATGTGTGGCGTCTCGCTCTTCACAATTACTTACACTGTAGTATACTTTCTTCCCTGCCAGAGTGCACGTTCCAGAGAATCAAAACTTTTTTCCTTTTCTCCGTTCCTGTGGCCCGCGTTACCTACCATCATTGCTGTTTTCGTGCCAGAAGTGCCCGGTCACGCAAAAAAAAGCGTAGTGCGAAGTGCCCGCGAATTACATAAAAGTAAAAAGTGAACAATGGATGATAATATGAACAAAATAATGGAAAGATTGGAGAGGATGGAAAGAAAGATAAATAAAAAGAAGCATAAGAAAACAAAACGTCGCTCAAAGAAAAGGGCGCGAGTATCGGAATCGGAGTCATCGAGTTCGAGATCCCGGTCAAGATCGCCTCCCAAAAGAAGGCGGTTAAGACTTCTGTCGTCAGAAAGTGGAGAAGACAGTGAAAAAGGTAAAATTTTAATTTCTTCATTAGGTATAATTAATGTGAAAACTTTGGTGTTCAGCGTAAGTTGTGTTTTTATTTCAATACAACGCTCGCATTGAGTTCCACGCTCGCACGCCTCGCACCTGCCTTGCTTAAAAAGGGGGGGGGGATGTGGCGTGAGCAGGCGTGAGACTGGCCAGGCCTGCTTGGAAAACATGTGTTCGCCAAGTCAGGTCAAAAACAAATATGTATTTGTTTTTAACAAAAATGGAAACATGTGTTTCCGGACGTTGCCATGTTATATCTAATAACAACTCCCAAGCTTTCAGAAAGTATGTACTTTCAGAAATGGCAACGTAACGTACGCAGATACGTTCATAATTGGCCGGGACCTATTTTGGGGAACATGTGTTAACCAAATTGGTCAAGCAAATATGTATTTGCTTTAATTTAAAGAAAATCAGCAAAAATAGTAAATAAATGCTATTTGTTTTCTTACAGAAAACAATGCTGAAAATAACGAAATGAATGAATTGGACACCGAAGTTCTTGAGGTTTTGGGACCCTGTGTAGATAATAAAAAAAATCTACTCTCCTGAAATAAACAATGAAATTGTTGGGAGATGGTTGCCTATTTTAAAAGAAGGTAGCAGGGAGGCGACCAAAGAATTGGTGGAAAAATATCCCGCTCCCAATAACCTTCGTATTTTAGACGCTCCAAAACTAAACCCAGAGGTTAGAGCAGCCCTAAACCCACAAGGTGTTAAAAGGGATGAGAAATTGGCACAATTACAAGGCCAAATGGGAACTGGAATTGCTGCAATTGGAAAAGCGCTGTCCATTGTATGCAAAAAGGAAAGCGAAGGAAGCGTTAAGGAACGCTTAGCTCTGGTGGAATGCATTGGAGATGCAGGGAGATTATGGTGCGATGTCCAGCATGCGATGTCAAACACAAGGAGAGGGCTGGCTGTGTCTTTAATTAATAAAGATTTTCGGGATATTCTCGAAAAATCCAGCATCGATTCTTTCCTTTTTGGGGAAAACCTAGATGAACAATTAAAGGCTTCAAAGGCGTGTCAACGTTCATCTCAGGAACTAAAGCTATCAGAAAAAAAGAAGATCGCCAAAACAGGAGAAAATAAGCAGCCTTTAAACTACCGGCGTCCACCAACCAAATCAAACAAGGGCAGGTTGAGTGGACAACAAAGGAGTTGGAAAAACAATGCCCCGAGGAGGAACCCAACATCAGGGAAATACCGGAGCCAGCAGTAGAGGTGAGAACATACGGCGGCCGTCTTAGCAACTTTGTTAAAAATTGGGAACAAATAACTAATGATAAAGTTATATTATCATGGATAAAAAGTTATAAGATTCCGTTTGTAAAAAGGGTCACGCAACGTCTTGCGCCAAAAGAAAGGAATTGGTCTGTAACAGAAAGCAGACATATTCAACAAAAAATTATTACCTTCAAAAAAGCAGGGGTTATTCGGCAATGCAAAAGAAAAAGTGGTCAATTTATTTCAAATATTTTCCTAAGACCAAAAAAAGATGGGTCTTATAGACTTATTATAAATCTTAAAGGTCTAAATAAATTTATTGACACGAAACACTTCAAATTAGAAGACTGGCGCACAGCATCCCGGCTAACAAGGCAAGGTTGCTACTATGCGTCAATAGATATAGAGAATGCTTATTATTTAATAAAGGTACACAAAAGAGACAGGAAATTCCTCAGATTTAAATTTAAAGGGAAGCTTTATGAATTTACCTGTCTGCCCATGGGACTTTGCTCAGCCCCTTATGTCTTCACTAAGTTAATGAAGCCAATAGTTAACATATTAAGGGAAAACGGATTAACATCTGTCGTCTATTTGGACGATTTTTTGTTAATGGGAAAAAATTTTGAAGAATGTAATAATAATATAAATGAAACAATGAAAATCCTGGAAGATATGGGATTTGTAATCAATCGTAAAAAATCAGAATTGGTGCCAAAGCAAAAAATACAGTTTTTGGGGTTTGTTTATGATTCAATAAATATGGAATTAACGTTGCCAGAACCAAAAGTTTCAAATATAATAAAACAATTAAATAAAATGACATCAGCTTCAAAATGTAAAATACTAAGTTTCGCAAGACCACTTGGTACTTTAGTTTCTGTTTGTCCGGCGTTAGAGTACGGATGGCTTCATACGAAGGCACTCGAACGCAACAAATTTTTGTCTCTTAAAGCAAACGCTGGAAACTACGATGCTATCATGACTATTTCAAAAGACTCACATAGGGAAATAATCTGGTGGTTAAATAACATTGGCAAAGCCAAGTGCAAGTTTAAAAAAGATAAATTTGATCGGATAATTTTTACTGATGCTTCCTTGACAGGTTGGGGGGCATATTCGGATGGGTCCAGAACTAGTGGGTTCTGGAGTCTAAGCGAAAAGAAGCTTCACATAAATAATTTAGAGCTCTTGGCTATCCTTTTTGGATTAAAATGCTTGGCATCAGATTTATATAATAGTAAAATACTATTAAGAGTAGATAACACAACAGCGGTGGCTTATATAAACCGTATGGGGGGAATAAAGTATAAAACATTAAATGAGACTGCAAGGAAAATATGGGAATGGGCAGAAACAAGAAATAATTGGTTACAGGCTTCCTACATACCCACAAAGGAAAACTTATTAGCTGATAAAGAATCACGCAGGATCTTATCACCTGATATTGAAAGTGAATTAGCAGAGTACGCTTTCAATGAAATTTCGAGAAAATTCGGAAAACCTGATATAGATTTATTTGCGTCTCGAAATAATAAAAAATGTCAAAAATTCGTGTCCTGGAGGCAAGATCCAGAAGCCTTTGCAATAGACGCTTTTACAATCTCATGGGCAGACTGGAAATTTTTTGCATTCCCACCCTTTTCTATGATTTTGAGAACATTGGAAAAAATTGATTATGACAAAGCGGAAGGCGTTGTAGTGATACCTTTTTGGCCAACACAACCCTGGTATCCAAAATTTTTAACAATGTTGAAAGGAGAGCCTATAATTTTCGAACCTAATGAAAATCTTTTATCTTGCCTGGGTAGGAAACATCACCTAGCAGCGCAACTTTCCCTGGTTGCAGGAAAATTATCAGGGAAGCATTTGGAATAGGAAGCATGTCAACGGAGTCAGCGGAAATTTTGACAGCTTCCTTGAGTACCAACACATTAAAGCAATACACTTCAAGCCTTAAGCTTTGGTGGGACTTTTGTACATCAGAAAAAATCTCGATCTTCAAAAGTGAAACTTCACATATTATTCAGTTTTTAACCAAGTGTTATGAGAAAGGATCATCATATGGTACACTAAATAATCATCGCGCTGCAATAAATTTAATTAGTGTAACCTCAAGAAGTGAGGATAAAATACTCAAAAGATTTTTTCAAGGCATAGAAAAATTAAGACCAAAAAAACCCAAGTATAGGACTACTTGGGATCCTGGTGTTGTAGTTGAATTTCTGTCCACTTTAGAAACATCAAATGAATCAGAATTTGCTGCATTGGGAAAAAAACTGGTTACCTTGCTCGCATTAGCTTCTGCTCAGCGAGTACAAACATTACAGTCAATTAAAGTTTCAAACATAAAACAGAAAGAGACTGGAATGGAGATATTAATATCGGACAGAATAAAAACAACAAAATACAACCGCTATCAACCAGTGATATGGGTGCCTTTCTTTGAGGAAAGGCCTGATGTCTGTGTGGGAACATGTTTAAAGGAATATTTGAATAGAACAAAATCCTTAAGAGGAAATATTGATAGTTTATTCATTTCTACAAAAAAACCTTATAGAGCAGTGGGAACACAAACCATCAGCCGATGGATAAAGGACGTGCTGAAACAAAGTGGTATAGATGTGTCAGTGTTTGGTGCACACAGTACACGGCATGCAAGCACATCAGCAGCAGACTTACAGGGGATCAGCATCGACGAAATACGAAACAAGGCTGGATGGACAAAGAAATCTGAAACGTTTGCAAATTTCTATAAAAGACCAATTATATCGCAAGATAATTTTGCAAAAACAGTTTTTAATGTTTAGAGTTCTGGAAAATTATTTTTTTTTTTAGATTTAGGTTGTTTATTATGGCATTCTGTTGAGTTATAAGAGTTTTTAGTTCACAAATAAAAATCGTTATGAAACAAATTCTTGATGCCTAACTCTGAAAGTCTACAGTGTAAGTAATTGTGAAGAGCGAGAC
Organism: Stenus bimaculatus; assembly: GCA_963971135.1. Taxonomy (NCBI): domain Eukaryota; kingdom Metazoa; phylum Arthropoda; class Insecta; order Coleoptera; family Staphylinidae; genus Stenus; species Stenus bimaculatus. Next base: position 28,842,283 of record OZ020181.1, read on the forward strand.
GCCACACATAATTTTAAGATCAAACGAACTTACCTGAAGTGAAGTTCGATCTTGATTATGTGGGCGTCTCGCTCGAACAATTACTCCCTCCCAATTCCCAAAAAACCCCAAGCATCAAGAAGCTAGATGAAACAATGATGGTAGGTAACGCGGGCCACAGGAACGGAGAAAAGGAAAAAAGTTTTGATTCTCTGGAACGTGCACTCTGGCAGGGAAGAAAGTATACTACAGTGTAAGTAATTGTTCGAGCGAGACGCCCACATAATCAAGATCGAACTTCACTTCAGGTAAGTTCGTTTGATCTTAAAAATATTGCTGATGTGGCGGAACGTAACGCCTTATCTAATTTCTTCCGAGGAACTGCATTACGCGTATTATTGCGTGGGTTGAAGGATCCTATTGGGTCACAAATGCGTATTAAAAACCCAGCTGATCTTAATGATGCATTAAATGTGCTAACTAATGATTTTCAATTAGAAATCGCGGCTTCTAAACTTGATAACAAACCAAAAATTAATACTAATGCACGCGTATTTCATCAACCTCAGGCAAGTTTTCAGCCGAGATTTCAAACACATGGTTTCGCACCTCGATTTCCTTTTAATAGCAATAGAAATGGTCCACAGTTTCAGCCAAGAGCAAATAATAATAATGGTAACAATACCAATTTCAATAGATTTCCAAGATTCAATAATAATCAAAGATTTATTAATCCTAATAATAATAATAATTATCAAAGATTTAATAATCCTTATAATAATAATAATCAAAATTCAACTAATAACTTGCCTGCACCGACTCCGATGTCAGTTTGTACTGCTAGTACTTCACGACCACAAGGTCAAAATTTCAGCAGACTTTATAAAATCGATGAGCAGGAGGAATCAAATGATTTTTTAGGGGATACTCCCACAACAAACCCATCGAATTGATGAGTTTGCTGAACAACGCAAGTAATTTACCATTTATATTCGATAATGTATTTAATATTAAAATTTTAATTGATACGGGAAGTTCACGCTCTTTTGTGAATCCCGAAGTAGCAAGTAAGTTATTTACAAAATATATTAAAAATGATCCTTTCGATGTAGCCAGTGCACATGGTATTACTCATGGACATTTAAGTACAATTATCCCGTTACAAGAATTATTTAAGTCACAAGTCGCAGCAAAGTTAAAGTTTTATTTATTTGATTTCCATTCAAGTTTTGATGTTTTGTTAGGGATAGACAATTTACGAATTTTAAAAGCTGTTATTGATTTAGATCGAAATGTTTTAATTGCTCCAAATATTCAAATTCAACTTAACTATCGTAAAATTCAAGACGCAAGTATGAATTGTATAGTAGTACCTGCAAGGTCTGAAAAAGTTATTCAAATTCCTATTTTAAATAAAAAAAATGGAGAAATCATAATTCCATATATGAAAGTGGGTAAACTAGAAATCCCGGAGTGTGTTACAAAAGTAACCAACAATAAAGCAATATGTACTATATTAAACCCTTTGGAGCAGGAAATTAGTTTCAATGGAATAAAGCCATTAATTGCGGAATCAATCGATGATCAATATGATATTTCTAATTCTTTAAATAATTTTGAATCAGTCAATGAACATGACGATCAAAATGGTATGTTTAAGGTCGCAAATAATGGATTTAATAATAACGAAAATATTAATCTACCGAAATTTGATGTTTCTAAAATTCGTTCAGAGCATATGAACGATGAGGAAAAATCTGTAATTACTAATTTAATAAAGCAATATGCTGATATATTCCATGTTGACGGTACTAATTTAACATTTACCAATCAAATCAAGCATCGCATTATTACAAATGACGATTTACCTGTTTATACCAAATCATATCGTTACCCTGAAATTCATAAAACTGAAGTGGCAAAGCAAATTCGTGATATGCTTCAACAAAAAATAATTCGCCCCTCGTATAGTCATTGGTCATCGCCAATTTGGGTGGTTCCAAAAAAATTAGATGCGTCGGGTAAACGTAAATGGCGAGTAGTTATAGACTACCGCAAATTAAACGATAAAACAATCGGAGATAGATATCCTCTGCCAAATATAAATGATTTACTAGATAAGTTAGGACGTTGCCAATATTTTACAACTTTAGATTTAGCCTCGGGGTTCCACCAAATCGAGATTCAGAAGGAAGATATTTGCAAAACTGCTTTTAACACTCTAAATGGTCATTACGAATTTTTACGAATGCCATTCGTCTCAAAAATGCCCCCGCGACATTTCAAAGAGTCATGGATAATGTTTTACGAGGTGTTCAAAATAAGAAATGTCTAGTTTACATGGATGATATTATCGTTTTCAGTACTAGTTTACAGGAACATGTGGAAAGATTGAAGGAAGTATTTAAAAGGTTACGAAATTCAAATTTTAAAATACAAATTGATAAATCAGAATTTTTGCGTAAAGAAGTTGCTTATTTGGAACATGTTGTTACTCCCGAAGGTGTCAAACCTAATCCAGAAAAAATTAAAGTTATTCAAAATTATCCTATTCCTAGGACGACAAAACAGATTAAAGGATTTTTAGGACTTGTAGGTTATTATCGAAAATTTATTAAAAATTTTGCGAATTTAACTAAACCAATAACTAAATGTCTTAAGAAAAATGCTGTAATTAATGTTAATGATCCGGAATATCAAAATTGTTTTAATTTATGTAAAAATCTTTTAACTAATGAACCAATACTTCAATATCCAGATTTCACTAGACCTTTCATATTAACAACCGATGCTAGCCAATATGCAATTGGTGCTGTTTTATCACAAGGGAAGATCGGAACCGATCTACCAATAGCTTACGCTAGTAGAACATTGAATGACTCCGAAACGAATTATTCAACCATTGAAAAAGAACTTTTGGCAATTGTATGGGCAGTAAAATATTTTAGGCCCTACTTATTTGGCAGGACATTTCAAATTGTAACAGATCATAAACCACTTCAATGGCTCATGTCAGTTAAGGAGCCCAACTCAAAATTAGTTCGATGGCGATTAAAATTAGCAGAATATGATTATTCAATTGTATATAAAAAGGGTACGTTAAATAGTAATGCTGATGCTCTTTCGCGCATAGAAATAAATGTTCACGATGATTTTGATGATTTTCTAAATCAACTCTTTACCGAACCCGATAATCAAAATGACTCGCTACTTGTTGAACCAAGTTCTCTCGGTGATATTGCAACACTTCTTGATAATTTTAATGAAAGCGAAAGAAATAGTGTTCACACTGATGATGATGGGACAATTCACTCTAATATTGAAAATCCAATATTTAGTATTCCTATTGCGGAAAAACCTGTAAATTTAGGTAATAACCAAATTATAAATTCGGAAGTAGAAAATTGTCCTGCGGAAGTTAGCATGGTGAAGTTATTTGAAAATCAAAAAATGCGACTACTTGTCCAATTTTCTAAAGCCAATTTCGAAGAAGATGTAATTAAATTTATGACAACATATATTGTTCCCCAACTTAAATACTATTTATATTTTGAAAGTCCTATTTATGAAAAGTTTTCTAATATCGTTCAAAAATATTTTACCAAATCTAATTTTATTAAATGTACGCAAAAATTAGTTGATGTCGAAAGGGACGATGATATTAATGAAACTATTCAATTGTACCATGAAGGGAAAACGAATCACCGCGGAATTGATGAAGTCGAGGCGGAATTAAAAAGAAGGTTTTATTGGATTAATATGCGTCGAACAATTCAAAATTATATTAATAAATGTGAAGTTTGTCTAGTAAGCAAGTATGAAAGGCAACCATTAAAGTTGAAATTTAATATTACGCCGACTCCGGCTAAACCCTTTGAAATAGTTCATATTGATAGTATTGCTTTGGAAGGCGCAAAATTTTTAACCATAATAGATTCTTTTTCAAAATATGTGCAAATGTATCGCTTAAATTCTTATCAAGCGATCGAGGTTGCGAATACCTTAATTAAATTCTTCACTCATCATGGTATACCCACTCATGTAATTTCAGACAATCACTTAGAGTTTAAAAATACAGTCATAAAAGAATTGTTGGAATTGCATAAAATTAAATTACATTTTATCAGTTCACAACATCCCGATTCAAACAGGATGGTTGAAAGAGTGCATTCAACAATCATAGAACACATACGTTTATTAAATAATCAAGAAGTATTTAAGGAAGAGCCTATCGAAATTAAAATAAATTACGCAATCTTTGCTTATAATAATTCTATTCATTCTGTAACAAAGCTTAAACCTTTCGAGATAATCTCAGGTCACATTGATGTGGACTCACCTTTTGATATTGACTTGGAATCTAAATTTGTGAACAATTACGTTAGTAATCATAAAGATAAAGTTAAACTTTTATACGGTAAAATTAATGAACGGATTCAAGAAAATAAAGAACATATTATTAATAAACGCAATGAAGCTCGGGAAACTTTACCCGAAATTCCAGTTCAAATATTTGTTAAAAATAAACAAAAACAATCAAAGACTAAAAACAAATTTAAAAAGGAATCTTTAAAAGTTATTGGTCCAAATTTAAAAACTGCAAAAATAAATGCAAAACATCATAATACAGTGGAGAAAATTCATTTATCAAATATTAAGAGACCAAGAGTAAAGCACCGGTTTTCGAAAAAGATTAAAACTAAGGGTATTACTAATAAAGAACTAAGTTTTGAAAATTTTGAAAATTGTATTAATACTGGAAATATTAACCCTAATCCTAATGTAATTGAAATTGAAGATAGTCTATTTAGTGCACCGCATGATTTTTCATTTGCACACTGCGTAAGTCAAGACTTACATATGGGCGCTGGAATTGCCTTAGATTTTAAACAAAGGTTTGGTCAAGTGGAATTACTAAAAGCACAGGACCCAGAATAATTTTCACTCTGTTACTTGAATGATCAAGGTCGATATGTAGTTTATTTAATCACTAAACTTCATTACTATGAGAAACCGAGTTACGAAGATCTTTTCAAAACATTATTAAATTTAAAGGTGTTCTGTGTGACAGTAGGTATTAAAAAATTAGCAATACCAAAATTAGGATGTGGGTTAGATCAATTAAATTATAACAAGGTAAAATTGATGATTGATTATATTTTCAACGACTTAGAAATACTTATCCAAATTTATTTAAAACGCCCTAATAGTAATGATTCCCTTCCAGGTCCCTCTTGGGCACAGTAGTGCAGTGCATCGAAATAAAGAATATTTCAGAAAACTTAGGAATCCTTCCAATAAATTTGGGATTGGCAAAATTACAAAAATCTGAACACACTTTTGTACACTTCTATAATTTTTCTTTATTATACAAAGAATTTCAAAAATTAAATGGGCAACATAACTTTCTAAAAGTTATGCTAAATAATTCAAAATTTGGAAAAGATTTCGAAAATTATATTAAAATTTTAAACTTTACTTGCGAGTTAATTAATACCAAAATTAACAATATTAAATTGCATACTCATGAACGAGTAAGGCAGAAAAGAGGTTTAATAAATGGACTGGGAACAGTTTTTAAGGCTATTACTGGAAATCTAGATGCAAACGACGGCGACCGAATTAACACTATTTTAAGTCATTTGGAAGCTAATGAAAACAATATTGAGAGCCAGCTAAAAATGGGTTATTCTTTAACCACTGATATTATTAAAAAAATTAACGACACCTTACGAAATATTGAGCATAATGAATTAACATTAAAATCAAAGATAATACAAATATCTGTCGTGTTAAAGGGCCAAATTGAAAACCAAAATATTTTATTCGTTAAGGATCTTCTCAATCAATTAAATATTCTGTATGATACTATATTACGAAATTTCGAAAAAATTGAAAAGTCTCTTTTGTTTTGTAAATTGGGAATTTTATATCCAGATATCATTCAACCGAATGATTTATTTTTAGAACTTCAGAAAATATCAAGTTATTATAATGAACAATTACCTTTCGAACAAAAAATGGAAAATATTATGAATTTTGAATCTATCATTAATGTTAAGAGTCATTTTATAGTAGGCAAAATAGCAGTTTACGGGCCGCACTAGATATGCTAGTGCAAACAATATTTTTGTATACTTTTTTTTATTTTAGATTCTAGAGTCATTCATCTAAATATGTACAGATGGAAAAAAAATTGGAGAATCTATAAAAAAATATACAATTACTCAAAAGTACCTTAACTTTGTTCGCTTATAATTAATTCTGCATAAAATTACAACAGAAAAGCAACTGTCCAGTTTTAGTTTTATTAATCTAGTTTACATATCAGAAAGAAATTTGAAAATCTGTCAAAAGAAACTAGAGATATGCGGCGGCCAGTAATGTTCGATTTCATGATTTTTCGCGATTTTTGTTCCCATCCTTATGCGCCTCTAGCGGTTCGAATAAAAATTACGTTTTGGGCTCCGCCTTCGCCAGACCAGGCCAGGCGGAGCTACAAATCGCTTGCCAGGTGTTCGATGAAATTTCAATTTCTCTGCTGGGATTGCTTACGAGCATATTTAATCAGTTTTTCGTTAATTATTATTAATAAATAAATTATTTTTAAATGAAATAAAATCATTTCCACAAATATAAATATGATTAAATATATTCACGCAGTTTAAAATTTTAAAATTTTATTTTTTCAAATATACTTAGTTTCAATGTCCAATGAGCTAAGAATTATGCAGATGTTATTTAATATTTCTTTACTCGCATATGAAACTTAGACCAGCATTTTTTAAATTTTTTTTGATTTGGGTCAATATTTTTAATTATGTTGTTTGTTTTCAAAAAATCAAAAAATCAAAAAATGAAAAAATGAAAAAAGGTTATGTTATTTGTTATGGTTTAATGTGCATTTCTTTAATTATTTATCTGGTTTAATTGTAATTTAATAGTTAGAAACACAGTGTTATAATAAAATATCGTATAACGAAACTAGTGATCGATAAGGTTTGCAAATGCAAGTATTATTCAAGTAATTAACGGTTTCAGCAATTATTAACCCATTTGTTATTGTTCGCATGCATTCCGCAAAATACGTTGCAAATTTAAATTTTGAAAAGGGTCGGTAATACACCAAGCAGATCTTACTAAAGTGTGTGGCCGCACGGCTAAGTCTCTCAAATCGACTGATTCCCAATAACGCAGTGGGTTCAAACCCTGAATATAAAACTTTTTTTTAAATTTTGTTTAATTTGTGTACTTATTTCGTGATCATCCACCACAATTCCTTTGTATTATTATTTGTATTACCTTTCCTGGTCGATATCTTGTTTGTATGTTTGTTAGTCACCGCTATAGACCGGCTGGTGTGAAGTTTTGTGTCCTTGTGCTATCTCCTAATCTTACTTCCTTTATTTATTTTGTTGCTGGCCATTCTTTTAATATGGTTTTAATCTGTGCTCACTGTAATCTTGTAATTAGCCCTCGGGGCGAGTACATAAAATGCAAAGGAGCGTGCAGCCGATGGTATCATAGTGCTTGTGTTGGATTGGATAGTGATAAGTACTCTTATTACATTATTGAGAATAAGAAACCTACTGGTGATCATTGGCAATGTGATATCTGTTTGCCGGATTTCGATCAACTAAATGTATCAAGTGCATCACTTCGTAATGTTATCAGTGCGCCGGCTCTACCTCTAACTCTTGAATCCGTGTCAAGTCTTTTTGAAAATCAGTTCTCAATGTTTAAGTCCGAGGTCTTAAATCAATTCAAGCTTTTATCGACACAGTTTCAGGGCTTAAATGCGAGGGTTGGCCAAATTGAAAGTGATAATGTTACTATTAGATCTGAAATTGTACAACTTAAGCAGGCTGTAAGCAAAGCGTCTTCAGTAACTACTAGTTCTGCAGAAATGGTAGGCACGTCACAATTAGCCATTTTAGCTGAGGTAGATGATCGTAATCGCCGTAGCAAGAATGTTATGTTTTACAATGTTCCAGAGTCTAATTGTGAGCAAGTGGAAGATAAGATTAAACATGATACAGTTAGTGTAAAGAATCTTATCAATTCGGCCAATTTGAATTTACAACCTACGAAGGTCATTAGGGTTGGCAAGAAGACTGCAAATAAAAGACCTATAAAAGCAATTTTTGAAATCTCAAACGATGCTATCAAAATTCTCAAGGCCTCGAAAACTATTACCAGTGGTGATAGCAACATCAAAGTTAGAGCCGACTTAACACCACGGCAGCAAGAATATCGTAGAGACCTTCACGCAGAATTTACCAACAGAATTAATAATGGCGAAACTAATTTGGCAATTAAATACAATAATGGGGTTCCGACAATAATACAGACCAATTCTAGAAACACATCTTCAAACGCTTCAAAAAACTAAAACATCTACAAGTCTACTTTCACAATGTTGGGGGGATGACGACAAAGATTCAGGACTTTTCGATTTTTGCACGGACTTCCGTCTTTGATATTTTTATAATTATTGAGACCTGGCTAAACAGTGAGATTCTGGATACTGAATTTGATTTGCAAGGGTTTAATTTATTCAGAACTGATCGGAGTTCAACTTCAAGTAACAAATCTAGGGGAGGTGGCGTACTTATAGCCATCAAAAATAGTTTTGAAGCTGTCTTGTTAGCAAATAAATATGATGATGTGGAACAAGCTTTTGTGAAAGTAAGTTCCAGTAGTGGTAGCATAATTGTCGGTGCTGTTTATCTTCCACCGGATACAGATGTGCAGAAATATGAGAATCACTGTCTAATGGTTGAAGAACTAACTGAGAACTATTCAGACAGCAGAATTATACTATTTGGTGACTATAATCTCCCATTTGCTACTTGGAATAAAGATGAATTTGGTGTAACTGTAAACAATGACATCAACCTGAATGATCCAGCCAGAGCAGTGTATGATTCGTTTGGTTTTTTGAATCTTCGTCAAGCCAACTCAATTCCAAACTCTAGGGGAACATTTTTAGACCTAGTCTTTACAAATGTTGAGAAGTTTGAGGTGATGGAAGCAGTGGACATGTTTAGGCGCAACAGCATTCATCACAAGGGCTACTCTATAGGTGTTAACTTTTCAGCATGATAGTGATTTGCTTAATAATCAGGATATGGTGTATGATTTTCAAAGTGCGGACTATGTTGCCATTAATGAAGTGCTTAGTAGTTTTGATTGGTATAAATTTTTAAATTCATTTGACAATATAGACGCATCATTAGAAGCTTTTTATGAAATTCTATATAGTTGTATTAACCGTTTTGTAACTATGAAAAAGGTTTTTACTAGCTCGTATCCCATATGGTACAATGCTAGATTGATTAAGTTAATTAATGCTAAAAAATCTGCTCATAAAAAATATAAGAAGTCTTTAAACAACAATGATTATATTATATTTAGCCATTTACGTACTGAATGTAAAAATCTTAGTATTTCCTTGCGCAAGCATCATATTGATAGTGTTGAATCGAACATAAATTTTAACCCTCAATCTTTTTGGAATCATGTTAACTCCTTAAGAAAAAATTATTCTCTGCCTGTAACTATGAACTATGGTAACACTTTTAGTAATAATGGTATGGATACAGTAAATTTATTTGCAGACTTTTTTCAAAGTGTGTATGTTGAGGATAATCAATCGTCAACTCCTAATTTTTTGAATGTATCAAATATTATCAATTTTGATTCTGATATTACTGTAACCATGGTATATGATGAGATCAAGTCCTTAAACTCTTCAACAACTTGTGGTCCGGATAAGGTTCCAAATTTATTTTTGAAAAATTGCGTTTATACCATATCCTACCCAATACATGCTTTATTTGTGAAATCTATTAAAGATCAAATGTTTCCTTCATATTGGAAAAACAGTTTCATTTCTCCAATATTTAAAAGTGGCGACAGAGCAAATATTGAAAATTATAGAGGAGTATGTCTACAATCACCAATTCCGAAACGATTGGACAAAATCATAGCTCAAAAACTTTCCTGGTCAACTAAAAATATTTTATCCGATAAGCAGCATGGGTTTGTCGAAAAACGTTCAACAAACACTAACTTAATGGCCTACCACTCACTCCTAAATGATGCTTTAGAATCCCGTTCTCAGATTGACTCTATCTATACAGATTTTTCGAAAGCTTTTGATAGAGTCAATCACCGCATACTTATTTCAAAACTTACGTCTTTGGGATTTCCACTCAATATAGTAAATTGGTTAAATAGCTTTTTATCGAATAGAACCCAGTGTGTTAAGTATTATAAGAACATCTCTAAACCTATCAATAGTTATTCTGGTGTACCACAAGGGTCACATTGTGGCCCTATATTATTTGTTCTTTTTATAAATGATATTGGTTCCTTTATTCATTGTGATTATCTTCTGTTTGCGGATGACCTAAAAATTTTTAGGAAAGTTGAGGATATATCTGACTGTTCATTAATTCAAAATGATATAGATAATCTTTTAAATTGGTGCAAAGTTAATAAGCTATATTTCAATATTGAAAAATTCCAAGCAATATCATTCACTCGTAAAAAACACAAGATTGAGAATACCTACCACATGATGAACACGGAGTTAAAAAATGTCACTGAAATCAAAGATCTCGGTGTTATCTTTGATCAACGTTTAAGTTTTAAAAATCACATTATTTATATCACGGGCTGTGCACTTAAAATGTTGGGTTTCATTAACAGAATTGGTAAGGAATTCTCAATATCAACTTTGAGAATTTTATATTGCGCTTTTGTCAGATCAAAGTTAGAATATTGCTGTACAGTTTGGAGCCCTCACTATGAGAATTTAAAATATATGATCGAAAAGGTTCAAAACAAATTCTTGCGCTTAGCAGCGTTCAAATTAGGTATAGCGAAAGTCGATATTAACTATAACATTATACAAAACATGTTAAGCTTAGATTCATTGTGTATCAGAAGAATTCACTTTGACATGTATTTTCTCTATAAACTCGTTCATTTTTACATTAGTTGTCCACAGTTATTGGAATGTCTAGATTTTTATTTTCGTCCGCAAGGTTCCACTACTCGTACTCATAATATATTCCGAATCAATTATCATGCGAATAATTATGGATTTTTCTCTCCCCTACCTCGGATTTGTAGAATGGCGAATAGTCTTATTGCAAGACCAAATTTTATTTTGTTTGATCCCTCCTATTCAAAATTTAAAAACAACTTAAGGATAATTGCTTTAGTAGTATAAGAAATGTAGATGTAAATTTGTGTTGCTTATCTTTTAATGCGGTTCATGTAAATTTGTATTATTAAATTTTATTTTATTTTTTGGATTATATAATTTATGAATTGAACATAATCTACCTATTATATTAAACATTGTATACTTATTGTATAAAGGTGTTATTCCGTAAATAAACATATTATTATTATTTTCTGTTTCAGGGCTCTAGCGTCCCGTTTACGACTTATACCGGTTCTTTCGAACAAGGTATAAGTTTCCTATTAAATTTCTCCTAACACTTTTCTTACAGTACGACAAGTTGCCAGGATAACCGCTTTTTGCGCTTCAAGGTAAGTATTTTCTTCTATTTCTAATTTTTTAAGATTTTGTCTCAGGCTTTTTGGAATTTCTCCAGTAGCTCCAATAATTATTGGGATAATAAAGACTTGTTCCTGGTTCCACATTTCCTTAATTTCTTCAGCCAGTGGTAAGTATTTTTCAACTTTTTCTTTATATTTATTCTTTACATTAGCTGGTAGGGGGATTGCTATATCGATTATGTATGTATGTTTTAGTTCTTTATGTATTAGTATTATGTCTGGGATGTTGTGTTGTATGTGTTTATCTGTGATAACTTTCCAGTTCCAATATATTTTGTATGAATCGTTTTCAATAAATTTTTTAGGTTGGTATAAATAGTAAGGCTCATTATCATCATTAAGTTCGTGGTTTATACATAATTTTTTATATACAATTTTAGCGACGTTGTTATGTCTTTCCATGTACTCTCTTGGCGCTAATACCGAGCATCCACTTATAATGTGGTCAATGGTTTCTCCTTTATCTGCACATAATCTACATTTGTCATCTATTTCCTGTTTCATTATGTGTTTTCTATAGTATTTTGTACTGATGACTTGGTCCTGTATGGAGAGAATAAATCCCTCAGTTTCGGAGTATAAATTGCCTTTATATAGCCAGGAGAAAGATGCTATTTTGTCAATATGATCCTGATCTAAAAGTGCTGGGTATTTGCCATGGAGTGGTTTTTGTTTCCACGCTTCAATTCTACTTGCTGTTGTTGTGATATTTTCCTGAGGGTTGTACTCAGTGTTCTTTAGTTTTAGTGGTGTAATATTTGTGTCATTTTTAATGACTGTACGATGTAGAATGCTTGTTTGTGCCTTTTCAATAAAGTACATTCTGGTCTTACTAACCTGACTGAAGTGCATGCCATGTATATTTAGAAGCCCCCTGCCTCCTTTTGATCTAGGTAGATGCACTCTATGAACTGAGCTTCTGGGATGATGTATTTTATGTTTAGTGCATGCAGTCCTTGTCTTTGTGTCTAAATTTTTAAGTTCAGTGTCAGTCCAGTTAATAATTCCAAAACTGTACGTTAGCAGCGATATTGCGAAGGTGTTTATTGCTCTTATTTTATTTCTTCCAAATAGTTCCGTTTTTAATATCATTTCTAACCTTTTAAAATATGCCTTCGTGATTTCCTGTTTTTCAGTTTTATATTGTATTGTGTTTCGCTGTCTACATCCCAGATATTTATATATTTCATCGCTTTCCATTCCTGTTATTAGTCTTTCTTGGTCTATTTGGTATCCCTCATGCTTCACCCATTTTCCTTTTTCAATACTGCATGTCCTACATTTATTTAGCCCAAATTTCATATCAATATCTTCACTAAATTTAGTTGTTATATTTAGGAGTTGTTCAAGATGTGTTTTTGATGAAGAATATAATTTCAAATCGTCCATATATAACAAATGACTTACATTGACTTCAGAGTCATGTAGAGTGTACCCTTTATTGTTTTTATTTAGCATTGATGTTAACGGCTTCAATGCGATACAAAACCATAAAGCACTCAATGCGTCTCCCTGAAATATTCCCCTTTTGATAGGTATATCTGGTGTACTAATAGATTTGCTATTTATGTTGAGTCTTAGTGATGTTCTCCATTTTTGCATCGAGTTCTCTAAGAATTTACATATAGTTGGATTTATTTGGTATATTTGCATTGCCTGCATAAGCCACGAGTGTGGGACGCTATCGAAGGCTTTCTGATAGTCGATATAAGCCGTATACAGTGGCTTTTTCTTTTTTATTGCTTCTCCAGTAATTATTTCATCTATAACCAGTTGCTCCTTACATCCTTTAGATCCCTTCCTACAACCTTTTTGTTCTTCATCCAATAGTTTGTTAGTGTCTAGATGAGAATATATTTTTTCCGTGATGATAGAGGTAAGTAGTTTGTAAATTGTCGGTAAGCATGTTATGGGGCGGTATAGGGAAGGGTCTTCATAGGTCCCTTTAGTTTTTGGGATTAAATATGTAATGCCTTTTGTCATAAAATTAGGTAGTTCTTGTCTTAAATGGATAACCTCTGTAAATATTTTAGAAAGCTTCTCATGGCAGGCTGTGAACTTCTTGTACCAGAAGTTTTGTATGTTATCCATTCCAGGTGCTTTCCAGTTATGTGTTCTTTTTATAGCCGATTTGACATCTTCTAAGCTAATTTCTTCATCTGTCATCTTCGTATGGGTCTTTTCAGTGACGTTACTTTTTTCATCAGTTATCCATTTGGAGTTTTTATGTAAAACTGAGTTACCCCATATATTACCCCAAAATTCAACCAGTTTTTCTTTAGTTGGTAGAGTGGAGTTTTTGTGGTTACCTTCTCCACTTCTTTGTTCACTGTCTCTAATTAATTCCTGATAAAACTTCCCTTCATTATTGTAGAATAAATTATTGTCTTTTTTGCGTTGGTAGCTTTTTTTGAATCTCTTAAGCCTTTTACTTGTTGCTGCTAGTTGTTGTTTCAGAAGTTCTAGGACTTCATTAGTTGTTTTTAGTTCAGACGAGAAATTTTCTTTCATGATTTTTTCAGCCGCGTTTTTAACTTTTATACTTGCTCTTTCTTTTTGAGATTCGATTAAATAACTTATCTTTTTTCTTATTTTATTTATTTTTAGGTTTAGTCTGGTTAACCATTTTGGAGTAGAAACTTTTCTGCCACCGATTTTATTATTTATATTTTCTTTTATTTCCTGATTATTTAGTTTTAATGTTGTCATTGCTCCACAATAGATAAGAGAGTGTAGTTGTGTTAAATCAGTGTTAGAGTTGATCATCTTTCCGATTTCATCATTAATTCTTGATATAGTTGCTGGTGATTTTGAGTTAATTATGAGTTTAGGCAGTTTAGGTCTTAGGGTAGGATCCAGATCACTGTAGAGCATTAGGGTGTTAATTAGGGAATTTTGGATGTCATTTTGTTGTATATCTGTTACGTTTTCTTCCGTATTTGTGTTATCTCCCGTGTTTTCTTCTGTTACAGTGTTGTCTGCTTCTGGAGCCATTCCAAGTAATATTGCTACTTCTTTTTTGATGTCATTGATTCTCTTTGCGCTTACTCTATTGTTTAAAAATATGGATCTTTTTTGATCAATTATGTTCTGAATTGTTTTATTGGTTAGTTCTGGAAATTTCGTTATAACTTGTCTGTGTAGTTCTGTACTGTAAGTTTTTGAGTTTGTTTCCAATTCTGTTATTTGATAGAAACATCGAACTATAAATTCATTGATTTCTAAGCTCCATTTTGTTCTCTGTTTCTGATTCTTCGCTTGAGCGGGTTGATGAATATTTTCATCAACAACACTTTCAGCGATTGCAATACGATTTCGATCATTTCCATGTTCATTGCCTGTGGTGCTTGTAGACGGATGGGTGTCACCACTTCCACTACCATCAGCCGCGGGTGAAGTGTGGCGGCTCCGACATGAGGTCCCCTGCTCCCTCAAACCGCCTCGGTTAGTTTGACTTCTAGTCTTAACAGCAATTTAACATACCAACGGGCTGCTAACCATATTGGTAGATAGCATAGGATACCGCGGGGCGCAACTTCCCGATAGTTATAGACTAGTTATGTTTCCAATCTAGTTATAAACTACTCCTACGGATTTAGACCACTGGTGTTTTTGGGTACCTCATCTCTTAGCTCGGGTAATGTGGCGTCGCTGCTCGCCAACGGTCAGGGAGAGATGGATAAGTATACTGACCGCCCTGCATTATTATTATTATTATTATTAAAAAATGAAAAAATGAAAAAATGAAAAAATGAAAAAATGAAAAAAACAAAAAATCAAAAAATCAAAAAATGAAAAAATGAAAAAATCAAAAAATCAAAAATTCAAAATTGAAAAATAGAAAAACTATGATATTTTTTTAGATTCAGTGAATAAATTAACTGTTATTTTTTTATGTCCAAGATATTTTTCCCATGTCCAATATAGCCCCACCGATGGGGATACATTGGACAATTGCTCCTATTGGCCTTTTCTATATCTCCGCGTCGATAAAAGCATACAATAAGGCTTTCAAACGTAAAAATTAAAAGCCTATAATATGAACTTTAAAATGATAGGCAATTCATAGAAATTAAATTATTATCTAGGATGTTATAAATTCCTAAGCTAAAAATAAAAATGTCCAATGTATCCCCGCTCTCCCCTATCAAAAAATTAAAAAATCTGTTTTTCCTTTTGATTTGTTGTTGGTTTTTAAATTTTTTTTGTACTTTTTTCAATAGCTTTCTTTATTTGTTCTTACTTTCATCGACTGTAATCATGCACATATCTTTTTAATTACGAGCCTTTAATTTGTAAAAATTTTAAATTTTTTGGTATTTTTAATATTTTTTTGTTCTTTTTATAACCTTTTTGAAATATTTTTATAATGTTTTTCAAAAGAAACATAAATTGTCTGTCGGTTGTTTTTTTATTTTTTTTTAATTATGTTAGGTACTTTGTACTTGGAGCCATACACCTCTTCTTGTTAGATTGAACTTCTTATAATTTAAATATTTTTTAATTAGCGATATTAAATTGGGCAACTATATTCGTTTTACTGTCATTTGATAAACTATTGGAATGATTTTTCAAATACTTTCAAATACATTATTCGTGTATCGACTGAGATTTTTTTCTCATTTCGATCAGCTGTATCCGTCAAAACAGTGCCTGATGTTGTACCTACAATTCATTTGAATGATATAATTTATATAATTATTATCGTATGCAGAAAAACAAAAATATTTCTAATCGTTTGTCGAGTATTTCAAAAACGTTGATTGGAATTCTTGATTTTGTCTTTTGATTTTATATTAATTTTAGTTTTAATTAAATTAAATTAATATAAAAAATCAAGATATCAAAAAATGGGCTCGGAAGGCCATAATAACGGGTATCTAGTTTGTAAATCAAAAACCCGCTATTTTTGGCACCTGGCAACCCTTAAATATAAGGGGTACAGTTTGAGCACTTTTGTTGCCCTAAAAATGTTAAATTTGTACACTTGGCGTCTCGGCGCCGGGGCGCCAAACGGTTGGGCCTGGAGACTTAAAAATGACCGCGGTCTATCGTCTATTTCGTCGCTGCCCTTTAAAACCGGACGGGGGTGCGATTTTTCAAAGTTGACGCCGACTAAAACCGGAAAGAAACCAAGAAAAATCGACCATTTCGAGAATTTTTTTCAGTGTTAGCGTCGTTGGAAAAATTTAAAATTCGAACCGCACATAAATGCACATCCCTCTTCACGATTCAACCGGAGTTTTTAAAATCTGACTAAAAAAACTGCCCTTTTCGCGGTTTGGAGCAAAAAACGTCGGATTTCGGGGTAAAAATACAAAAGGGGTCCTATCTCCGCCCCCTTAATAGATAGGTCCGGACGGATCAAAACCATCATATTCAGAATTTGGTCCTCTATAACATACTAAAATTTGATGCGATTCGGGGTGAATTTCGGACACTGAGGGGATGAATTCGATTTTTCGTTCGGGGTGGAATAACTTTTTTCGGGGTTGTCCGATCAAAAAGCGACAATGAAACATTTTTCTTAAAATTTTCTCCTCCTTCCACCTACAAAATTTCAACTCGATACGAGAAAAATACCTTCCACGTTTCTTACGGTTTTAGTATTATAGAAGAATAACTAAAATTATTTCAACATCAATTTTATGCAATTTTGGGAGTTTGTATTTTTATTTCTTAAATTACTCAGATAAATTAATTAAAACTTAATTTTTTTTATAAGTAAGTGGGTGTTGTATAATGAAGATAGAATAAAGTAGGGCTTTAAATAAATCTATCAAATTATTGATGACAATTTTTTTTCTTAAATTTCTTTATAATTCTTTCACCTTCCCTTGAAATTGACGTTACTACAATATATGATAATTTTATGGTAGCATACTTCCGATAATATAAATATCTCTCAACCGTTCTTACGTATTCGGGAGCTAAATAGCGCAGGTGTTTTATAAAATAGAGTTCTCGCTTGCGGCTTACGCAGCTGTTGCACACTCAAGGGCAAAGACACGGTAAAGCACGACTTCGCGCGAGACACGAGTTGCGAATGTCTCAGGAGTAGGCACACCCAGCCTTACAGTGATTGGCTCGATCATTTTTAGCGAAGCTCCACAAAAGTGGGACGTCTTACGGGGTCCTCTCTAGCCCCACTTCCGATGAGTAAGTCACCAAGCTGTATAAAAAGGCCGTTAAATGCAAAATTCATTCTACTAAAATTAGTTATTTCTTATCAATACCGATCAATTATGAAGAAGATTTTGAAATTTATTCTTTAAATTCAATACCCACTAAACATGAGTCTGAATATGTAACAATCATTCCCACTGTAAATTATTTGTTAAAGTCAAAATTTAAAAATGAAATATGGCCTCTAAGTCACTTGTGTACCCAAGGTATTAAATACTACCAATGCCAGAATACGCTGTTGACGACGATTCAAGCAAAATGTGAAAAACTAATATTGCTAACTGCAGATTCTAATCAATGTCTGTACACTCGTTTAAAAATCAAGGAAAATCATTTGGAACCTTTACCGATGTCAAACCAATATCTGGCAGTATTTCCATCACACGAAGAAATTAAAATTGTTTGCAAAGAAGACTCCGAATTGAAGAATCTCCTTGGGATTTACCTGATTAAACAAGAAAAATGTCAATTATTTTTCCGGAATAAATTACTTTCCTATCGGGACTCAACAACTGGAAATCCATTGGTTATTGCAAGCAAAGCTCTCCAAATTCCAAAAACAAACTTTACAAATTTTACAATTGAACTTCAAAAACTAAATCTCCAAGATATTTCAACAACACGACAGTTTCCAATTCTGACTCATCAGACAACATTTTTGGTACCAAGCTTCTGGACCACTGCTTTGTACGTGCTTCTACTTCTCATTTTGGGATATTTGGTGTTTCGATGGATTCAAAAGAAGAAGATGTCCATCACTGCTCCAGCCACATCTGGAATCCAGTCTCCTTTTTGCCTTCCAGGGGATGCAAAAATCTAAGAGGGGAGGAGTTACCTACCGTTCCACCCTGTATAATTTATATTAAAGATTCGTCATGATAGATGGGAGTTTATGCATCTACTTGCTGAATCAGGCTTTTTAGAAGATAGTCGCTTATTGTTTTAAGAATCTATTTAACCTTTGTTTTAATGAATTAACAGTCAGTCTAATTACTCATCTCAAATTGTAATTTTAAAACTTAAATAAATCTTTTTAAAAAACAAGTGGGTGCTTGAATTTAAATAATTTATATATATGATCAGGCAAGCTTTGGTAATCAATTAAATCTATTTGGACTCTGTCATTTAAATCCTTACTTATTATTGGCCTGACAACAATTCCAGTGTTATTTATGCTTTTGGATTTTTTTATACAACGCTCGCATTGCTCCATACTTTTTTTATAAAGAACATTGGTATATTCGCGTAATGTTCTGCAACTTTTTTGTAGGTTCCTTTCTCACCTTTATATCCACAAGCAGTATGCAAGTCACGTATTATATTCCATGCTTTCTGTTCAGTATTATTTTTTAATCTCTAATTTTGCATACCTTTGTTATTCCAACAAAATTTAAAACATAAAAGTACTTTTTATATGTTAATACTGCCGTTTTTTCTCCATAAACAGATTTTTATTTATTGCCTCCAAAGTAGTTATCACATGATTTTCATATTCCTCATCCCATAATTGACTACTTTTGTTTATTCGATCCATTTTACTCTTTGTTTTATAATAGCAATACACCAAAACAAAACAACTTATGTAGAAATAATATCCACATAACCGACATAACCTTAAATCATTTAATATTTTAAACATTGCCGATTTCATGTATTCGGCAAATTCAAATGCTTATTTCACGTATTAGGCAATATTTTGCCTATTACATGAAAAAATCAATTCTCCTGCCTGTTTCATGTACTTGGCAATTAGGAATAGTCGGCTTAACATATACAGGGTGGCCCAACTAAGAGTTCCCACCCAGGTTATTTCGAAAACCAATAATTAAAAAAAAACCTGAAACCGGTAAATTTTTATTAGGTGGGGAATCAATTTTTATGGTAACGCAAGGGACAACCCCTCACCCAGTTATGCAGGGAAACTACCCCTTCAGAAATCTTAAATGGCAATAGGGGTCGAGTGATACATCATTGTAAAGCTCCTACTATTCTCTATACAACTGCCATTTTTTTTTAATTTGATGGAATATTTGAGAAGTTATAGCATTTTCACGTTAGACATGTAAAACGTGTTTTTAACAGGTGACATGGGCTAAAAAGGGTTTTAAAGCTTGATTTTGTTAAAAATAATTACAATCATACTTTGATTCCCCATTTAATAAGGATTGACCGGTTTCAATGTCTTTTTACAAAATACTTTTAGTTCCCACACAGGTTACTATGAAAACAAGTAATTTTTGAAAAATAGCCTGAAACTGATCAATTGTTATTTAGTGGGGGACCAATCTATGGCTGTATTTATTTTTATTGTAAATTTTAACAAAATCAAGCTATGATAGGGGCGTACTTTTTGATTAAAAATAAAACGCATTTTTTTTATCATTGTTCAAAAAGTACGCCCCTATCATACACTCTTCATGAAAAACAAAAATTCCATATGAAAACTAAATTCAATTTGATTGGAACTAGGCATCGTTTCTGTTAAATTTTTGATTACAAATGCTCAAAAAACAATGTTTACTAGCGAAAAGTACGCTTTTTAAACATTTCGCCGAGTATATTCTATTATAAGCCATGAACCAGATTCTTTCTCATTAAGAGCTTTTAGTCTAGCTTTATTTCTTAATGAAGAATTTAATATAAACTTATCATAAACTAAATTCATTAATGGTTTGTCCCATTGTTTTTGAACGTTTTTAAGTTTAGGTTGGGGTAGATATTGTAATGTATATTTTAAGTTTGTAAACAATTCTATTTTTCTTGTGAATTTTGTGCTTTGTTATAAAACACATGGCATTGCAATTTGAGTTGCTTTGGTTGGATTTAAAGCCAGTTGTACGAGAAACTTGGCTTAGTAAGCACCAAATAAATAGTTATGGAGTTATCTAAGTTATTTTATTGTGTTAGCCTTTCTTGAACATTACAATTGGCGACGAGGATGGGATCGTACGATGAACTGATTTTGCTATTTGATAAGCACTTTACACCCACATTTAAAACAGTATATCCTGAAAGGTACAAATTTTACAACTCATGTAAAAATAAAGAAGAATTCATTCAAGATTGGTCAGCACGTGTGCGAAATTTAGCTTCTAAATGTGAGTTTGGTGATGGTTTATCAAATATAATGTGTGATAAGTTTGTAACGGGAATGGAGAAAGGGAAGATTTTGGATCGACTTTTTGAAGAAGATGCCACAAAGTTGTCATTCGAGGATGCCGTGCAAATTGCATTAAACAAAGATGCCAGCATGCGAAATTTTGATATAATTCATAAACAAAAAGAATCAGACACCCCAGATAATTGCACGAGACGAGGCCAAGCAGCCAGCGTTTTTAAGGAAACAACGAGCGGCGGAAAACGATTTGAAAAATGTTGCGTTTGCGGTAAGAGTGGACACAAAGCTAATAAATGTTATTATTCGAATTCGTTTGTAATAAAAAAAATAATTTTCAACAATAGAGAAACCATTTTTTAGGTGAAGTAGATAATGATAATAGATTCACAATAATTGCTAAGGAAACTAATCAAATTTCTGTTGAGACTGAAGTTGATAATAAAGTTATTAAATTTGAATTAGACACAGGTGCAGCTTTATCTGTAATTTCAAAAGAATTCAAAATTGAACCTTTAATAATTATTCAGTAAATAAAACTAATAAATGCTTTTTTTCATACACGGGACAAAAAATTTTACCAATCGGTTACATTAATGTAGAAATTAAATTTAATCAGATGGCTAAATTCGTAAATTTGTATATAGTAGAGGGTGGTGCAGCAGCTCTACTCGGAAGAGATTTCTTTAATATTTTTAATTTAGAAATTAACAAAATAGTGGAATCGATAAATATCGAAACAAAAAAAAACAATTGCCTAAAAAAATTGCAAAATGATTTTAATGAAGTTTTTGTAAATGACAAAATAGGGTTATTTAAACAGGGTAAAATTTACCTAGATATTAAACAAAATGCGCAGCCAAAATTTTTTAGAGCACAACCTGTGCCTTATGCCATTAGGAATAAAATAGAGGAAGAAATTAATAGATTAATTGAATTAAATATTCTAAAACCCGTTCAGTATAGTGAGTGGGGCACCCCTATTGTACCGGTAATTAAGAAAAATGGTTCGATTCGTATATATGAGGATTATAAAACTACACTGAATCCAGTATTAGAAACCGATCCCTAACCCCTTCCTAAAATTGAAGATTTGTTTACTAAATTGCAGGGTGGTATTCAATTTACCAAACTAGACTTGTCTCAAGCGTACCAACAAGTTGAGTTAGAGTACGAATCCCAAAAATTAACCACAATTAGCACGAACAAAGGGTTGTTTGCTTATACGAGACTACCTTTCGGGGTTAGTTGCGGTCCCTCAAAATTTCAAAAAATTATTGACGGATTATTACAGGGGTTAGATGGGGTGGTTTCATTTTTAGATGACGTGTTGATCACGGGAAAAACTTATGAGGAACATTTAAATAGAGTAAAAAACGTTTTAAATGTTTTTCAAGAAGTTGGCTTAACAATCAGTTCTGATAAATGTCAATTTTTCAAAAATGAAATTGAGTATTTAGGATATAGAATCGACGCGACAGGCTTACACACCTGTCAGGATAAAGTGGACGCAATTGTAAATGCATCCATTCCTCAAAACGTTACTCAATTAAAGTCTTTTCTGGGACTAGTGAATTATTATAATAAATTTATACCAAATTGTTCAGGTGTTTTAGGTCCATTTTATAATTTGTTAAAAAAAGATAGAAAATTTGATTGGAATGATCAGTGCCAAAGGGCGTTTATGGAAATAAAACAGATATTAACCTCTTCTCAAGGTTTAGCTCATTTTAATGCACAATTGCCAATTATTCTTACAGTGGATGCATGCCTCACCATATGGCATTGGTGCAGTTATTTCGCATAAATTTCCCAATGGAGCTGAACGTCTACTTGCGTATGCCTCAAAAACACCAAATACGGCTCAATTAAATTATTCACAAATTGAAAAAGAAGCCTTGGCAATTGTTTTTGGGGTACAAAGATTTTATCAATATTTATTTGCAAAAAAATTTATACTAAGAACAGATAATAAGCCCTTATTATCAATTTTTGGGCCAAAAAAGGGAATACCCGTTATGTCAGCTAATCGAATGCAAAGATGGGCTTTGTTATTAACCAACTTTGTGTTTGATGTTGAATATGTCGCATCAAAAAATAATCAAGCTGATTGTTTATCTAGACTTCCCTCAAAGGAAACTTATTTTGAAGAAGATTTAGATGCCACATATTTAAATTATATCGAAAATAATAAAGACCTTCCGGTAGATCATAAAATAATTAGCGAACATACAAAAAGAGATGAAATTTTAAGTGAAGTAGTACAGTTTATTCAAAATGGTTGGCCTCAATCCGGTTCAAAGAGGTTAAAAAGTTATTTCGATAATAGATTTAATTTAACTGTTGATCAAGGGTGTATATTATTCGGATACCGCGTAATAAGTCCAAATTCTTTGAAAAAATTAGTTCTTAAAGAATTGCACAAGACTCATTTAGGCATTGTTAAGACCAAAAGTCTTGCGCGATCTTATGTTTGTTGGCCAAACATGAACGCGGATATTGAAAACGAAGTTAAAAGTTGCGAAAATTGTTTAAACTTTAGAGCTTCTCCACCAACAGCTACATTAAAAACATGGAAATATCCTCTAAAATGTTTCGAAAGGGTCCATATTGATTTTCTTGGACCGATTTAAAAAAATATATATTTGTTTTAGTAGATTCTCATTCTAAATGGTTAGAAGCATTTAGTCTCAAACATAAGTAGTAACACGACTATTAGTATTCTCCGAACCGTATTTTCTCGTTATGGTTATCCTGAATATTTAGTGTCGGATAACGCTGCACAGTTCACTTCGGAACTGTTTCAACAATTTTTGTATTCAAATGGTACTGATTTTTGTGAAATTTCTCCATACCATCCAGCTACTAACGGTGCAGCTGAGAACTCAGTAAAGACTGTTAAAAATGCATTGTATAAAGCGCTCAATAATAAAAATTGCACATATGAAAATATGGAGAAAACGTTACATAATTTTTTGTTAGATTATAGAAATACTCAACATTGTACTACGGGAGAAAGCCCTGCCAAATTATTGTTAGGCAGAAGAATTAGAAATCGTTTAGATCTCATGATTCCTACCAATAAAAGTCAGAGAGAAATTATTAATAATGATGTATTAAAACTAGTAAACCATGTTGAAAATAAACAGAGAAAACAAATTGATAATTTTAAGGGATCTCGAACAAAATATTTTAATGTAGGTGATGTAGTTGGAGTGCGCGATTATCGCTTTACTAAACCTACGTGGATTAGAGGTGTTGTAGAAAAGGTGTTAGGTGTAAGAACATATTTAGTGAAAATTCCATTAATCCAAAAACAGTGGAGACGTCATTTAAATCAATTAGTGGAATATGCAACGTGTGTAAGCGATAATATTATTCCTAAATTAACGGATCCCAATGTTATTAATGATAATCGGAATGATTTACCAGAAACAATTGCACAAGCAGAAGGTTTAAGATCTAGTAAAAGAACCAAGAACCAATCAAGTTTGGCTTTGACGAATACTTCAGGTAATTTACCTTCTGGTTTTGTAATGGTTTCTATTTCTAGTTATGTGTATATATGATGTATATATTTTCTTATGGGGAGGAAGTGTAATGTATATTTTAACTTTGTAAACAATTCTATTTTTCTTGTGAATTTTGTGCTTTGTTATAAAACACATGGCATTGCAATTTGAGTTGCTTTGGTTGGATTTAAAGCCAGTTGTACGAGAAACTTGGCTTAGTAAGCACCAAATAAATAGTTATGGAGTTATCTAAGTTATTTTATTGTGTTAGCCTTTCTTGAACATTACAGATATTAATATTATACAGGGTGTCCCTGAATAACTATGACATATTTTTTATGGTGATAGAGGAAGTGAAACTAAGCATTTTTGACTTATAAAGTATTGTCCGGAATTGCTTCCTAAAAAAGTTATACCACTTCAAAAATTTCAAAAAAAATTTTAGTAAATAAAATAAATATTATAAGAGATATTAATTTAAAATTTTGGCCACAGTTTTTTTCACATAAGGATCACATTTTCGACGAATAAAAGTTTAAAAAATATTTTCAGGGGCGTTACATGTGGGGGAACATCAACTTTTTTTTGATTATATCTTCTATTTCTTTACGTTCTTAATAATTTTAAAAGTACTAAAGTAATCCTTGATCAATTTTCTACAGAAAAGTTACTATTATTGTATGTCGTTCCGGTACTTCATTTCGGAGTAATAGTTAATTTTATAATTTTTAGCTAAAAATATGAATTTAAAAGTAGGCTAATTTACTTAAAATATAATGTACTAAATATATGGGATGCTCCATATGCAAGCTGCATGTCTGCTTGTTGTTTTTTTTTTCTATTTGTTGTTATTAAATCGTTGGTTGATGTACTCTTTCCTGCTACAATATTAATTTTTTTGACACTTTGAAATCTGACTAGACGTGGTTTTCAATTTATCTTAATGGTCAATAACTAATAATTCTATAACATTTATTATTTATTTTTGTTAAAATATAAAAATTTATTATACAGGGCAATTCAGACCACCTGAGCCACCCATTTATCTCGAGAACGTGTTACCGAACATCGCTAAAATAAAAAACTTAATTACCAAAGTGAACCTAAACAATCCATTGGTGAACTTATTTTTTTCCGGAACAACCCGGAACAACCCGGAACTATCCGGAACCGGAGGTAACTTTGAGTTTTAAATGGCAACATAGGTCGTGTTTGGTATTGTTTGATAGGTCTTTCAAAAACAAATAACTTTTAATAAAATAAAATATTTTTTTAATATTTTCCATAGTTTAGAATTTATTCGATAAACAAAAAAAAATTGTTAAAAAAATTAAATAAAAATTATTGCATATTTTGAAGAATTTTATAAATTTATAAACTCTTTCTACAAATTCTAATGTTTTACCAACTTTAAATATCATACTTTTCAGAATCACCCTGTATAATAATCTACTCTGTATCCCTTTCCTCTATCATCAGTGTGGCACCTCCATTTTCTCGGTTCCTCTCCTCCCTCGATCTAGCACCTCCATTTTCTTGGTGCACCGTAAATTCTCCCTTTTTAATGGCAGATTGCCGACTAACCAACGGGTGGTCGTGGTTCAAGAAATTTAAAGATAGGGCGCCACATACTTGTAAAATCTTTACCAAATGGTCAAGTACGAAACCTAAATAGGGTGACAGGTTGAGCACAGTATAAACAAAAATTCAGATAATAATGGTTTTTATTTTCACCTATATACACGGTGGTGGTCATAAACCTGTATAACAACAGCTTATAACCTAAGTACACAATACTTAAATCTAATAAAGAAAACTGCTGTTTCAGTTCTGAAACTTAAAGTACATAAGATATAGAAAAAATAGGCCTATTAGTTCCTTACAAGGATTTAAATTTAAATATTTACTCAATGAACTAAAATTTAATACCCTAACCAACGAGGGTTTATCGCAAAACATAAAAAAATATGCCCTGACCAACGAGGGTTTACCGCAAAACAGAATACTCTGATGTCGTCAAGGGCTCAGGCACATAACTGCTAATTAAATAATATTCTCCATCACTAACAAGGGTGTACCAAATGGTACCATGCATAAAAATTAATAGAAAGAAAAATAAATGAAATATTCCCAATCATACAAAAAGTAAATTAATAATGTGTAGCCCAACTAGCTGACAACTAAAATCGCAAAAAAATATCTGTCCCGTGCTACAATATCAAAACTATATTCCCATAAAAAATCTCATCTTATAAAAAAAAAACAAACAATAAACAACCAAAAAAAAACTCAAAATATTTATAATGCTACATGACTGCGTACTTTTGAAAATGTAAAGGTAATCGCTAAGTAATACAGTTGAATCCCGTTCGAACTAGACCATCCCTATTATTAGTATTATCTTTACCTTTTCAATCACGTTCGTGCACTGGAGCATCCGACATCAACTTCTTCTTTGGTTTCTTCAAAATATTTGGGAAATTTTCCACTAGGTAAATGATGATATCTTTAACATCGGAGGCATGTTGAGGTTCTAAATTTCCGATGAAATATCCGTACTTGGATTCGTTTCTTGTAATGTTATGAATTTGCAATTGCCCTTCTAATTGAGCGAACCATAAAATATGATCAGCGGGCCAAAATGGGGGTAAACGTATCGAAACGCGGTTGACTGAGGCTTGAAGTATCATTGGCATTGCAGTTTCGTTATTACCAGCCATGTTAAATACTTTCACGTTTATAATCACGTCGGGGTCACCAAATTATAATTAACAATAATAGGTTTTTAACAAACTTACAAATATTAGTGTCAACCAAAACAATTAATTATCAAAATATACAAAAATAACAAAATCATTGTACTACTAGATGATACCGCCACAGACATATAGGAGGAATCATACTCCACATGAAAGGAATGTGTAGTTCGCCTGGGTTGTATCCATATAAGGAGTACTGCGTTTTTGTGTATTTCCCTGATGGTACAAAACAAAAGAGGGAAAATTCTCGATGAAAAATTTAAGTGCTTTGAAGATGTTAAATTTTAAAAAACTGCAAAGAAATCGCTCAAAAATGAGTACAAAATCGAAGTAGTTTGGATTTAATTTGAACATTTAAATAAAAAAGGAGGAGTAATAGAAACAAGAACATGGTTTAGCCAAATTGTCGAAATCATAGTTATGGCCCCTTTACTTATGTTTACTTTAATTTTGAATATTTAAATAAAAATGGAGGAGTAATACGACAAGAACATGGTTTAGTCAAATTGTCGAAATCGTCGTTAAGACCTCTTTACTCATATTTGCTTTATTTTTGAACATTTAAATGAAAATTCAGGAGTAGGTTGAATACATAAATCTAATCGTTGGGTCTACTGTCATTGTGTTTCAAAATCTCGTTCAACGAATCAAAAATTTAAATGAAAATAACGGAGCTACATGAGAAGAACATACTCTATATGGAGGAATCGTACTCCACATGAGAGTAAGTTGTAGTTCGCCTGGGTTGTATCCTTATAAGGAGTTCTCCAAAACCATAGTTTTAAGTTCTTCAGTTTGAAAACAAGTTCTACTGCATTTTCAAATGTTTGTGTATATTCTTGACAGTGGGGTAAGTTTTTAATATGTATAAATAATTATTATTATTTTTGAAGAAAGTTAAATTTACTGGTTTCTCTCCTCACGTTCACAGTCGTCTCTTATTTTCGCCATGGTTGACTTTTTGCAGTTTCTTTAATATATATACAGGTTGTTTCTGCGGCAATGAGACGACCCGCGCAGGCTACTAAGGGCAGCCGCGACGATCGTTCGAGCGCGCCCATTCTAAGCGCGCTACAAAATTAAAAAATAAAAGCCACACGCGATAAAAAGTTTTACTTAGATTTTAATAATTTTAAGGAAACAAATTTATTAATTACCAAATAATAACATCCTAAATTTTACGTACGTGTAAATTTTAATTTAAAATCTCGTTTTATAATTGTCATTTAAAGGTTTATGATAAGGCTGTAATTAAATTGATTTTATTGGTATCGCATCTTTCTAAATTTGACATAAAACTGATTGAAATTAAATTAAAAATTGTGTGGATGTGCATTTACATTAAATTAAGTTAACTTAAAGTTGTGATTTTAATAATGAGTAAAATAATTAAAATCAAAATACCAAAATCTAATAAAACCTATTCATAATTATTGTGATTACTTACACAATTATTTTTCAAAACTAAAAGTAATTCACAACAATTGAAATAAAATAAGTTCTTATTCGTTATGAATCCTAATCAATATCGGAATTAAAACCAAAGAATCTAATTCTGATAAAATGTGTAGTTCGGGTCTAAATAGACAATCAATTATTGTGACGTTAAAAGTAAGTAAAGTAATGCAAAACACTTTCAAAACAATTAAATCAGTTTTTATTCGCAGCGCATATGGAACAGGTACAAAATTTACATTGATGTTTCAAGCGGAATGAGACGGCCGGGACGTCGGTCGCTATCGCGTTCACTCGCAACACGATTATTTATTATTGTAGACAAAATTTAACCACATTTTCAATTGTAAAGTGAAACTAGTTACTTTTTGAATATCCAATTCATTAATAATTTTTTATTGCAAACAATAAAACATTAAATTTTCAGTATTCAATTTCATAATTAAGAAAGTTAGACTGTTTTTTTAAGACAAAAATTTTGCTTTTAATCGTAAAATTATTTATACCTGCCATCCAATAATTTTATCTGAATTTATTTTAATGTTATTTAAATTGATGTGGATACAAAAATTCAAATAATTCATAACGAACAAGAACTTATGTTATTTTATTTCAAGTGTTTAGTTTTTAAATTGTGTCAGTAATCACAATAATTATGAATAGGTTTTATTAGATTTAGGTATTTTGATTTTAATTATTTTACTCATTATTAAAATCACAACTTTAAGTTAACTTCATTTAAAGTAAATGCACATCCAAACAATTTTTAATTTAATTTCAATCAGTTTTATGTCAAATTTAGAAAGATGCGATACCAATAAAATCAATTTAATTACAGCTTTATCATAAACCTTTAAATGACAATTATAAAACGAGATTTTAAATTAAAATTTACACGTTTTTAAAATTTAGGATGTTATTATTTGTTAATTAATAAATTTGTTTCCTTAAAATTATTAAAATCTAAGTAATTTTTTTATCGCGTGTGGCTTTTATTATGTAATTTTGTAGCGCGCTTAGAATGGGCGCGCTACATCGATCGTCGCGGCTGCCTTTAGTAGCCTACGCGGATCGTCTCATTGCCGCAGAAACAACCTGTATAGTGTGAATGAGACCATTTTATTGGAATATATTTACAATAATTGAGTGAAGGATAAAGATATTTATGAACTATATTTTAAATATAAAAATTTTATAAAATAAAATCTTGGAATGATTTGTCCATTTGCACATCGCAACCACCTTCAAAACCCATGCAACACCCACTCGCGGACCTCCTCAAATTGAAGACGTTATTTCCAAATAAATATGATGAGTACGAGAAATACTTCATACAAGGATTGGGGTCGTTTTCGGGAATCAGATTTCCAGGACTGTTCCCGAAAATAGATTATGTACAGGGCTACGAAACAACTGCCCATTGCCCACCAAACCAAAACAACTATTTTTTATTGTTCGGATTTGCGGTCGCCATGCGTTTCGGAATGTTCTACGCGGCACAGTGCGAAAAAGCGAAGGCACAGATGACACTCATTGGAAATATGTACACAGCCAGAGCGTGGCCGGAGACTTCCACCTGAAAGTGAAGTGAAGACCGTCGGTGATTTCAGTGAAATAGACGCGCGCTCGTTTTTAGACCCAGACGACACGTTGGGTCTCCATATAGTGGAAATTGTATTGATCAAAGTGCCTCAAAAATGTTTAAGTCGATCAAGGCGACGTCCAACAGTGAACTATCATTTACTGAATCAATTGGATCAGCTCCTGGTTTGGTGGTTTGAAGGAAATCCGATGAGGTACGACCCCCGGGTGAAGAAACTGGTGCATTGGGAGCAAGTTATCGGTCATATGAAACACTTGAACCCGCCCGCCGCCGTTTTTCCCGACAACTACGAAAAGTTACACGTGGCTTTTGAGTTTATTCCAGCGCTCGAGTTCCTGTATTATCAGTCCATGTTCGTCAGCATCGAAGAACATATCCCGGTGATAGGTTGCAATATTTACCTGCTGCTGCAATTTTATGCGGCAGCCAGAGATTGGACGATAACTAAGCGCCTCCTTAGATTTGACAACTACGACTCAACTAGATACTACCTGCGAACGGGGAAGAAATCGAGATCATCCGTTTTCAAACGACTATATATTAAGTGGTGGACGCCATCTTGATCCCAATAAAGTTGGCGTTAAGATGCATAAACGGCTACGTCCTGTGGAAATTGTGGAGCGGAGATTAAAGTCCGAAAGGCGCAAGTTCGTGAAAGAACACATCTTCGTTTTACCGGAATTTATGTTAACCTGCCATGCTCCCGCACATTTCGCTTCCATCCTCAGGAACGTGAACGAAGTCGACAAGCGCCTCTATTTATCGACGGGTGCAAAGAGAATCTTGCAGTTGAACGAAACTTTGTCTTGAAAATTTTCTGAATTAAAATCATTTAATTGATACATTAAATAATGTCAACGTTGTCAAATAGTTAAGTGACATTTATTACCTATTTTTTTAATTGTAAAAATTAAAATACTGAAGTAATATACTATTATCACTTGCTACAAAATCAACATGTGTTGATTTTTTAAAAGTATAAAATATTTTGTTATTTATTGATTTTGTTATATTACTAACAAATGAATATTGTCAGTTATTTCGCTTGTCAACGAAGTCGTTGTTTCAAGTAGAGCTTATTTTTCTTGAAAAAGTAGTGTAAACTGAGAGATTTTACAATGTCATCTGTAAATCCCAATCGTAGATGCAGTGGTTGTGGCTGCTTCCTAAATAAAGAAAGAGGTTTTAAAAAAATATTGAAAACTAGTGAAGACTGTACCTTGTTTTCCACGAAGAATGGGTTAAAGTTATCTTTAGGAGATATTATTTGTGAAAAGTGTCGACTAACTAGTTACCGCAAAACCAATTGAAATTAGTGATTGTGAAGAAGAAGACCTAAGGCTAGATCCGTCAGATCGGGCTAATCCAAGTAGGTATAATAAACTGTAATAGTTTTTTTATTACAAGAGTGAATCACTAGTATTTGTAGTTATACTTGTAATAAAAAAACTAGCGATTCACTCTTCATATAGGGATAACTAATAATTAATTTAGAGCGATAGCGAGTTATATCTATATTAAAACAATTAATTGTATTTATTGTACCTTAGATTCAAGACGTTCGCGATCAAATCGAGATGCTCTGGAATAAATGTTTTGCATTCGTGTTGGACATTCAGCCGTTGTTGTAATTTGTTATTAAATATATTATACATATTTCAGAAGATTTAATTTTTTTTGTCGAAAATTACAAAAATATAATAAGCACTTAATTTTTTGGATAAATCTTGATAACATCGAAAAAATTAATACAGCAAATTTCACTTTGATTTGACAGTTAAATTATTTCATATTTCAACGGTTAAATTATGTCGAACATTTAAGGATGCAAGAAAACACATTTATTTAATTTATACAATATTTTTTTTCTATTTTGATTCGTTACTAGTCACCAGTAGCTGACAGCAGTGCGTTACTAGCCACTACCGCACTGCTATCGGTGCGTTACTGAGTAGTAACATTTATTTTTTCGAAGTTGGTAGAACGCAAATGTCAACACATGCTAGAAATCAAATCAATAAACTCTTAACCTCAAAAAACAATTTAATTTATAGTATGCCCATTAATTGTAATTATAAATATTTACAGTTACATTAGAAGTATCTTGAACACTTAAGTTAACTCCTGCTAAATTATGAGTGGACACAAAATTTTGTTGAAAAGTATTGGCTTCCGTAACAATAGTGTTATTTTTGTTTGAAGCACTATCGCCTACATCTTGGTTTAAATTATTTTTCTGAGAAACACCACAGCATTCATTGGAGGTATTAGCTTTGTGAGTTCCAAAAATTTAAGATAATTCAATTTCTTTCTTTAAAGAATCACCTCCGCTACTGCAGAAGAGTTCCATCCTCCATGGCGTTTTATAGTTAATAAATCTCCGCCACGATTCGCCAAGTGAGTTACACTAGATCGTCGAAAGCAATGCCCCGTATAAAGTTCTGGGTTAGGCAATTTAAGAAAAGCTCCGATATCTTTAGATATTTTGCCCATGATATTGATACCAATCGGGCTATTAATGCAGCAACCATTACGATATGGTAAAAAGAATCGTTTAGTGGAAATTGTCTCTGAGCGAAGGTTAGCGTATTTCTTGATTAAATCGATACTTTCTTTATCTTATATCGCAAATATTCTCGGTACATTGTTTTTTGTTTTAGGTACCGTAATGATAATAGACTCCGGTTTATATTCAATGTCGTCTATAGACATATTGGTTAATTCCTCCCGCCTACAGGCACCATCGTAGCCAATTATCAAGACAACCTTAAAAAATAGGTCCTGGCGTAGATGTATTGAGGGTAGCTGACCTACTGTGGACGTTTTATCGACTTGAACGAAAACGATTGTTGGGTTTAGTTTGAATTCAAATTGCCGCCTTTTAGGGGTCTTTCTTGATTTCCCGGCGTCACGTGAGGAGTAGGAATTTGGAATTTTCGGCGATGGACGTTCTTTTCCTCGTTAGATCTCATCGCGAGCGGTTGAGCTAGTGCTCTAATTTTTTGATACGTTCCTGTTGCTCAGGCCATCATTTTACTTCTTGTTAGTTGAAGTTGGTTTTTATGGCAGTTTATTAAATTAATCGACCGTTCGACGGATTCAATTTAAAGCCGCCTAATATCTAGAGGTACCATTGTTCCACCACGAGGTTTTTTTCTAACGTTCCCTGACTTCTGTAAGCCTTCTTTTTATGGTGATTTCGGCGATAATTGGTTCCTGGCGACACAGTTAATTGTGGATGGCTCGATTTCTTGAATTTGGAGGATTTTGGATGGACATTGCTCGTATTTTGCACGTGTTCTTTTGGGGGCCATTTTGCCTAGTAATTGGGCGTTCTTGTTGGAGCTGAATTTCACCTGCGTCAGGAGAAATATCGTCATTGAAGACTTCACACAGAGTGAGTTTGACCTGATATAGTCACCTTATGATGAACCTAATTTCGTGACTTAATAAAGGCTAGAAATTATTCAAAATTAAATGAAGCAATTCGTGGCGCTAAAGATGAGGAATTACCGAAAAGGGACGATCATCGAGTTTTTAATATTAGAGGCAACAATCGTTACAATACATCTAGAGGGTATTCGAACCGCGGAAATAGGCGAGGTCAATTTTCCCCAAATGCTTCTGCAACTTATAATAATAGATTTTATAACAATAGGTTTAATAATAATACCAATAGAGGTAGAGGATTTAACAGAGGTGTACCAAATAATCGGGGACGCGGAAATGTAAATCATAGAGGTCAAAATTCCAGAAACAATCCGCGAACTTATTTTATTAATGACAATAATACACAGGAAAATAACGTAGATCCTCAAAACAGTTTAGGTGACGATATGTTTTTTCGTCCCCCCCAATAATGTTAAGTCAGTAATTTTAAATATTAATGGTCTGAATTTTGTACGAATGAATTATGGTGAGAATGAATTTTTATTTTTACTGGACACAGGAGCGTCCGTAAGTGTAGTGTTTTCTGATTGCATTAGCAAAAATCAAAAAGTAAATTATGCAAATAATATTAAAATAAATGGTATATCTGGGTCAACGACATCCCTAGGTTCAGTAACACTTTGCTTAGGTATTAAATGTACAAGTATGAATGTGAATCATGAGTTTTTGCTGATAAATCGTTTTGAAAGTGGTATGCATGGAATTATAGGATCAGACTTTTTAAATAAATATTTAGCTATTATTGATTTTGAAAAATATGAATTATCATTAAATTTAGATTCTAATACTATCAAAATACCAATTGAGTCAAAACACCGATTTTATACAACTTTGCCGCCGCGCTGCGAAGTTATTAAATACTGCAAGGTTGACAAAGTAGAAGATATTGTAATTACTTCCGAAGAAATTGCCGAAGGTATATTTGTAGCGGGAGGAATAGCTACTCCAAAAAATGATAAAATACCAATAAAAATTCTTAACGTTCGAGACGAAGAAGTTACTTTAAAAAATTTTAGGCCAAAAATAGAAAGTCTTCAAAATTTTCAAATTTTAGAATTTAATAAAAACAATTATTCATCTGTCAATAGGGTGGATAAGGTTTTAAATTTACTAAAAACAGAACATCTAAATAAAGACGAAAAATATTCATTGCAAAGGGTCTGTGCAAAATATTCAGATGTTTTCCAATTAGAGGATGACCCACTAACTGTTACAAATATTTACAAACAAAAGATTCAATTGCAAAAATCTGCTACTCCAGTTTACGTAAAACCATATCGCTTACCGCACGCGCAAAAGGAAGAAATTCATAAACAAGTTGAAAAAATGCTACGCGATGATGTAATTGAAGAAGCTCGGTCTAAATGGTCAGCACCAGTTTTAATTGTTCCGAAAAAAGCTGACAATAGCGGAAATAAGAAATGGCGAGCTGTAATTGATTATAGGCTTTTGAACAGACAAATTGAAGATGATAAATTTCCATTGCCATGTATTACTGAAATCCTAGATTCATTATCGGGTGCAATTTATTTTTCACATCTTGATTTATCCCAGGGGTACTATCAAATCGAACTAGAACCAGAAAGTCGCCCTTGTACAGCATTCACAACGGAACGTGGTCAGTATCAATTAAAAAGGCTTCCAATGGGACTCAAAATCAGTCCTAGTGCTTTTTCTCGAGCTATGACTATTGCTATGTCAGGTTTAAATTACGAAAACTGTTTCGTATATTTGGATGATTTAATTGTATTTGGCAACAATTTAATAAATCACAATCAAAATTTAACCAAAATTTTTCAGAGATTGAGGAATGTAAATTTGAAATTAAATCCCAATAAATGTGACTTTTTAAAGAAAGAAATTTTGTATTTAGGTCATGTTATTTCAGCAAATGGCGTTTCTCCAGATCCTGATAAATTACGGGCAATACAACAATATCCAGTTCCAAAAGATGCAAATGAAACGAAAAGATTTGTTGCATTTGTTAACTATTACCGAAAATATATTCAAAATTTTTCAAAAATTGCCCAACCCCTAAATAATTTATCTAGAAAGGGAATAACATTTAACTGGACTGAAGAATGCCAACAAGCTTTTGAAATTTTAAAACAAAAATTGATTGAACCACCTGTATTGCAATATCCAAATTTTTCTCCAGAAAATAACTTTATTTTAAAAACCGACGCTTCAGGTTTTGCAATAGGAGCAGTTTTATCTAATATTGACGATAAACCGGTGGCATATGCAAGTAGATCATTAAATAAAGCAGAGAAAAATTACTGCACCATAGAAAAAGAGCTTTTGGCCATTGTATGGGCTGTAAAACATTTTAGGCCTTACCTTTACGGTAGAAAATTTACAATTTTTACAGACCACAGACCGTTAATTTATTTATTTGGTATGTCTAATCCATCTAGTAGACTTACAAAATTTCGATTGGTTTTAGAAGAGTACGATTTTACCATTAAATACATTAAAGGCAAGGAAAATGTTACCGCCGATGCATTATCACGTGTAGAAATTTCTTCTAACGAATTAAAGAACATGAATTCGGAAATTTGTCAAACAATACTTGCTGTAACTCGAGCACAAAGTAAAAGTAATCAGGAAAATTTAAAGGTCGATTTTAATAATATTCAAAGCAAAAGGATTGATCACCCTGGTGTGGTTGAACTATTAAAACGTCCAGAAAATTCCACTGAATTACGATTTGTTTCAAAAATTGACTTTGAAGAAATAAATAGAAATAATTTCAATAAAGAAAAAATATATTACGATAAAAGTAATAAAATTATTTACATAATGCAAGAAAACCGATCAACGTTAGCATTAGGTGCATCGTTGAGGTCCTTAGCAGAAATATGTAATAAAGATAATATTCGCGAATTGGTAATTATAAAAAATAATGAGTGCGCACAAATTCTTAATAAAATTGCAAAGGAACTTAAAAAATTAAATATAAAAATTTCTATAATTAAAAATAAGATAAATATCACTGATAATGACACTAAACAATTAATTTTAAACGATTTTCACATGTTACCTACCGGGGGTCATGCTGGAATTAATCGTATGACTAACAATATTAAGAAATATTACTTTTGGTCAGGTCTTCATAAAGACGTTGAAAAATTTATTAAAAACTGTGATGACTGCCAACGTTATAAACACTCAAAACCAAATATCCAACCAATGAAAATAACGACAACAGCATCATCAGCTTTTCAAAAAGTTTATTTAGATATTGTAGGTCCTTTGGAACCTGATTTGTTAGAAAATAAGTATATTCTTACTCTACAATGCGAACTAAGTAAGTATGTTGAAGCTTATCCCTTAATTAATAAGGAAGCTAAGACAGTCGCAAAAGCATTTGTAGAAAATTTTATTCTTCGTTACGGTATTCCAAATGAAATTGTTTCGGATCGGGGTACTGAATTTTTAGCTGCTACATTTTCAGAAACTTGTAAAATATTACAAATTAAACAATTAGCATCAACTGCATATCATCATGAAACACTCGGGTCTTTAGAAAATTCACATAAACATTTAGGGGCATATTTGAGAATCCAAATAGCAAAACATCCAGGTACATGGAGTTCTTGGATACCATACTGGTGTTTTTCTTACAATAATGCTGTTCATACGGAAACGTGTTATACTCCTTATGAGTTAGTTTTCGGCAAAACATGTAATATGCCTTCAAATATTTTAAATACAATAGATCCTTTATATAATTTCGATAATTACCCATTAGAATTAAAATATCGATTGCAACAAGCATCTACTGATGCAAGAAACAACTTAATAGCATCTAAAATAAAAAGAAAAGAAATTTACGATCAAAAATCGAATTGTAAACTAATTGTATTTAATGTAGGTGATAAGATTATGCTTAAGAATAATGCGGGTAATAAAACTGAGGCCTTGTATACAGGTCCATATGTAGTGTTAGAAGATAAGATGCAAAATGTGGTGATTAAACTAGACAAAAAACAAGTGGAAGTTCATAAAAACAGAGTGAAACTATATACTAAGTAGTGAGCGCTTAATAGTGAATATGTGTTATTAAAGTGTAGAATTAGGTAAAATTGGTAAAATGTAGAACAATCTGCTTAGAAAAAAAAAAAAGACAAATTATGTTTGATTTTTTTTCTCGCTCCCTTAGGAGGTGTAGTAAAGTAAAAAGTGCATTGTGCACTTATTATTAATTAGCATTAATTTATTAGACTAAGCAATTTTACAACTATTAATTGTGCCAACATGTAACTAAACAGGCAGTTCTAATTGATACGTTATGGTGAATAAATGATTGAAAACATATTTAAATCTTTAATTATCAAGAACCCTCACACTATTGAAAATTGATTAAATTACAATAACTGACTTCGTTAAACAGTTAAGTGATTTTAATTCTGTAAATATTGTATAAATGTAAATATATAGATTATTAATTTGGTATAGATTTCCCTTAAGAATGCATAACATTTGATTTGTTAGAATTTGTTCACAATTTCGTCAAGGCTAAGCAATTCTTTTGCAGTCTGGCCTCGTTGGTCAGAGTATAATTTAGTTTTGCGGAAGACCCTCGTTGGTCAGGAGTAGTTAAACTAGCGGGTTCCTGTAACACTTTTTAGCGGGAAGTTACTTTTCTGTGATTGGTTGATGAAATTTAAACTTTTGAATGTGATTGGTTTAAATATTTTGGCGGGAAATTTGTAAGGCTGTGATTGGTTGAATTTTCGGCGGGAAATTTGTTTTAGCCAAGGCTTACGAGGACGACGGTTATTTTTGAAATTTGAACCGTCAACGGTTATTTTTGAAATTTGAACCGCCAACGGTTATTTTTGAAATTTGAACCGCCAACCCGCGCTTTAAAATTTGTTTAGCAGCGTCATCAAATTTTAAAATTTAAATTTGTTTAGGAGCGCGCCACTTGGTGATTTGAATTTAAAATTTGATACGTTATTTATTTTGTTGTTGGTTAGGTTTTACAATTAAATTATGATACATTATTTGAATTTTTTGGAGGGAAATTTAAAATTTGAACTTGGTGGTAGTTGTAAAATTTAATCAATAAAATGTTGTTGTTGTTTTACAATTAAATTAAACAGATTATTGATATATTATTTTATTAAATCATAAATTTACATAAGTGATGATTTTTCAAAGTATTTATATTTGTATTATTTTTAATCCTATAAGCCATATCCATAAAGATCTGTGTTAATATTATATTCCCATAATTATATACTTTTGTTCTTAAAGAAAAATTACAATCCAAAAAAATGTAAATTTTTTTTGCTAGTATAATATTACTTACGATTATTTAAGTTAAAATTCTATAAACCATAATCATAAAATCTGTGTTAATATTATATTTATTATTATAATCCTATAAGCCATAACCATAAAATAATTCTATGAACCATATCCAAAAACACATGTGTTAATATTATATTTATTATATTCCCATTAACCATAATTATATACTTTTTGTTCTTAAAGAAAAATTACAATGCAAAAAAATGTAAATTTTTTTTGCTATTATAATATTACTTACGATTATTTAAGTTAAAATTCTAGTTTTTTATCTAATTTCAAACTCATATAAATATTACAACAATTATTATTATTGCTGCAGTATCCATAAAATCCAAAATCGATAGGTAAATACTTATCGAATTTAGATGTTAGTTTTCCAACAAATTGTTGAAATTATTTTTCCACTTTTTTTTCGAATTCGAATTTTAAAACATTTAAATCGTTTTCATCAACATCTACATCAATTTCTGGTTGTTCTTCATCTTCTAAAAAAAGTAAAATTTTTGTTTAATAAAAACAAATAATTTTTTTACTTACCATTTTCATTCAAAACTGCAATCTTGATAAAAAACTGTGCATACTTGAAATTTAAATTGCAGTAAGCATTAGAAAAACTATAACCAACTGCTAATTTATTATTAAAATCGGAATTTATTTTTCCTGTGTATTTTTTAAATTCTTTTTCTATAGATCTTTCTAGTTCCTCTTGTAACACTTCTAAATCATTTTTTTTTGGTGGTTCGTTTCTTTGTTTTAGTTTCTCATCTATTAGGTGTTCAAAGTTTTCGATGAAGCTTTGATAAGTAGACTTTTCGAAATTTATAAAAAAACCGTCTTTGAATAGATTTTTTTGAATTAAATTCATCTTTTTTTTTAGTTATGGTTTATGTTTATATGTACTGAATAACACTAAATAATTTTTTGAAGGTTCATTTATTTTTATAGCTAAATAGTGTTTATGTTATTTATGCTAATTAAGTGAATGATAAATAAGTAGAAAATTAAAATATGAAGAGATATACTGTTAAATATAAATGCATTTTTTATTTATCAAAATATCCCCATGGTCGTGTATTTGTTGAATTCCTTAGTAATATTCGCTTGTTATCATTATAACTTAAAGCAAGTTTTTTTTGTTTTATCGTATACACTTTATGTTTGTAGGATCTGATTGAAAATTGCGATGCATCGAGCGTTATTAAATTAAATAAACAATTATAATAGTCTTCGAATGAAATTTTGATAAGCGCTGCCTTTTTAACGCCTTTAGCTTTTTTGGTTATTTTAATATCTGAATGTAATTTTTGTGCGTACATTTTAGACTTTAATCCAATAAATTCGGACATAATTTTTCCTCCATTTTCGCCTTTCATAAGGCCAAGTACTCTTTTATTTTTTAAGGGAATATTATAAATATTATTTATAGGATAATTGGACGTATCAAATCTATCTATGTCCCTTATAATGTATTCGTAAATGTTTTGATTTGTAAATTTGTAAATTAGAGAATCAGTGTCACTATGGAGCATGGTAGCGTTTAAACCAAAATTTGGAATGATATAATTATAATGAAATTCATATAAAAACGTTTTGGACAGATCTAAAACACATATACCAACGTAAATAGGTTTATTAAATTTAATTTTTAAGCGATTCATTTGTATTATGACTACGTCTGAATCGATAATGGTACAACTGTGAAAATTCGGTTGAGAAATGTAATAGTTTGCTCCGTAACGTACGGACCATTTAGAAACTAATTTTATATCCACATATTTTCTTACATTTTCCATTGTTTTTCCGAACACTGAATTTACCATTAATTTAAAAAAATTAATTTCAAAATCATTGCGACTGCCTATTCTTTTCTCGGTATTTAAATCAATATATTTTTAAGCCAGTATGATTGTTTAAATTTTAAAACTTTATGAATTTTTTTAATTTTTAGTCCGAATCGAACGGCTTGTTTTAATGCTTTATAATGTATTACATAATTTTTTTTATCGTAAAGTGTATTTAGTAATTTTTTAAGTTTTGTTTTTGACGTTGGTGGAGTCATATGTTCAGGACATAGAGGTAGATCTTTATGTGTTTCGAAAAGTTCACGAGGATACTCAAGATCTACCTCATAAATATAACCGTAATTTGCCGTATCTTCTATTTCTAAAATGTTAGGTATTGAATTTATATCGGATACAAATTGAAATTCGCTCGTAGGTAAAATTTGACTCATTGCCATACCATATAAATTGTTCATATCAAAATACATTAAGTAATTTGTTTCTTGTTCGGGATCGAAATTTTCATCACCCATATACTTATTATTAGCTGCTTTTGCGTAACGATTTGAACATTGCGAAATTCCTCCGCGAATACCTCGTTCGATAAACATTATCATATCAACGTCAGTTAAAAGTTCAAGTTCTACTCTTGTTACTTTTAACATTGCATCGAAAGATAGACCGGGAGCCGTATAATAATGTAGAGGATCTAATTTATAGGTGTTAATACATACATTTCTAAAATTTTCAAATATATCAACTAAAAGTATTACGTCCGTTTTAAGATAAAGTTCTGCATATTCTTGTAAATTTTGATTATTAAATTCGTTCCAAACGGTAATCGCATGCTTATACTCTGATTCGCTAATGTTTTCATCATTTAATTTACTGTAAAATTTTTCAATATTTGGTAATTTTGTTTCCTTCAGTATTCATATCGAAATACACCTTTTCTCTTTAATAAATTAAATTTTGTAAGATTTGTACCGTAAAATTGTTGCGTCAATATTTTTTGTTCGTCGGTTAAATACGAAGCTAGTTTATCGAGACTGGAGGACATAAAACGGAAGGAATCTATAAATCTAAATTGAATATTTGTATTTTTAATTTGTATTGAAAAAGAAATATATCTTTCTTTATTTATAAGTAATAGTGAAATTTTACCTTCGAGTCCTTGAGATAGTGCTTTAATTAAAAAATGACTATCATATCCTGTTAGGTTATGAAATACTATGGGAATAATTTTAGAATCTTGAAAATTAATGTTACATTTTGAATGAGCACTTCCTCTAAAATTTCCAGTTAAATGACAGTGATCTCGTACTTTTGTATTTTCTTTGAGATTGTTATTATAATCAAAGGGTATTGAACAAATATGACAAATATTTGAATTTTCAAATTCAAGTTCGTTTTCAGGTGACATAACGGTATTTTATTTGCTAAAATTTTATGTACTTGTTGTGAAATGTCATTTAGTTTTTGAATAAATGACTTTATCCAATTTTTTCCTGTAAATAATTGAAAATTTGAAAGTTTTTCATCGTAATTGCATTTTAACACTGAATGGTTCATGTTCTTCAACTTTTTTCAGTTAAAACTTCTTCGAATGTAGAAGTAGATGATTTTTTTTTTATTGGAATTAATAAACTTTCAATATCTGCATAAATAACAAAAGGTACTTTAATTTTATTTTGAAAATTTTTAAATTTAAATTTTTTTTCATTTTCATTAGGTAAATCTATTTTTGTTGTATTTAAATTTTTGCAATATATTAAATGATTTTGTAAATTCATCGATGTCTTAAATCTATTCAAACAACGTTCACAAATCCAAGTTTTATTTTTTTTATTAGGTAATTATCTATTTAATAATTTTGATAAATCTTTAATTAAAAGAAAATGATGATTACTAGTTGATTTTAATTTTTTATCTTTTACATAATCACTATTGTATTCATCAACATCGTCAGCATTATCAGATTGATTATTTTCTTTAATTAATAATAATAAATTAATTGTTTCAAAATTATGTTGACTAAGAATTAAAGGTAAAATTTCTTTTTTAGGACCAATTACAAAAATGTTAACTGATAGAGAATTAAGCGTTTCAAATTTAGAAATATCTTTTAGTTTAATGGGAAATGAAATGTTTTCATAATTCAGTACGTTAGAAAAATGAGGATATGAATTTATTCGATTTGGATTTTTATTTGTAGGTGCTGGATATATGTGTGCTGT
The DNA here is from genome assembly GCA_963971135.1 of Stenus bimaculatus. Classification (NCBI taxonomy): domain Eukaryota; kingdom Metazoa; phylum Arthropoda; class Insecta; order Coleoptera; family Staphylinidae; genus Stenus; species Stenus bimaculatus. The sequence continues at coordinate 28,885,280 of OZ020181.1, forward strand.
AATACACCAAAGAAAACAATAATCGTCGTTATTTTTAATGTTTAAAATGGAATGAGTTTTTTTAATAAAGAACGGTGTTTCAATATATGTTCCCGTAGTTATAGGTGTGAATTGATTAATATTTATTTTTAAATATAAAATTTCGTAAAGAGCATAACCGCTATCTCTCTCTTGGAATTCTGAAAGTTTTTGTTCAATTTTATCTATAACATATTCTTTGTACCATTTTTTTAAATTTGTACCGTTATCGATCAATGCATTTTTAGTAAGGAAGTGTTTTATATCTGATTCTAGTGTGGAAGGTTTAACAAAATTAGCATAAAATATACAATTAACTTTTAGAATGGAATGTTGTAATTCCTTTTTAATTTTAAGAGAGAAGCTTCTAAATGCATAATTTAAAAATTTAATTGGATCCTTAAAATCTATATTCACAATAGCACCGGATTTAATACGATTTTGAAAACATGATTCTAAATTTTTCCAAACTAAATGTTCTTTTCGTTTGACGTTTTTATTTAATTTTTTTTTTGTTCATGTAATTGTTTTTGATAGTAGCGTATAATACACAAACATGCTTCTAATTTTAGAAGACTTACAATTCTACATTTTTTTTTTATACATATTTCAGTTAATTTAATTATTTTATTTAAAATTTTAATCCATTTATTGATATCACTTTCATATTTAATTGTTCTACTCACCTGTTCAATTTTTTTTAAAGTATTTGTAAGCAATTTATTAATTGACTTAGCTTCACATATTCTTAATGACATTTTTGTTTGATAATATTGTTTTAGTACGTGGTATTTTTTTATATATGTTGCAAATGTTTATTAAAAAATTCCTTTTGATGATAAGTTAATTGATAAGTTTATGAAGGTATTATAAATACCGTTGTGTAAAACAACATTTAACAGCATTTAATAACATTACACAGCAAAAAATGGCAGCTATTCCCTGTTCTATATTAATTAAATCGTTGGATCAAACCAACGTACCAATGAAAATGTTACTTATTGTTTGTAAGGAGATTTTTAAGTATGTAATTATTTTTTTTTATTTTTTTTAATTTATACTTTTTTATCAATTAATTAGATATGGTGTTAAGAGTATTAATTATCATAAAGGACAAATTCTAATAAATTTGTTATATACTCCTAAAACAACTACTTTGAAAAAAAAATTTGGAAATTTACCTGTGCAATATGCTAGATTAAATTCGGAAAAACCAGAAGAAATAGCACTTTATCAAATTGCGTTACAAAATTATAGATTTAATTTTGATGATGGAGAGGAAGAAGTTCTGGTAGTAGTAGGAGCAATGGAAGCTAATCAACAACAACATAAACAAATACAAGAACCTACAACATCAAATATTGTTGCACCTTTTAAAAAAGACCACAACAACAACAACAATTAAAAAAATCTAGAAAAAATGTGATATCTAAAGAAAGATCTCGTTCTCCAATTATTTTAACGGGACAACAGGAGCAGGAGATAGCAACACAAAATATAGTTAGCTACCTTTCTGACTTAGAGTGTCATGAGGTATTTTCGCAAGATTTATTGACACAACAATAATAATTGTATTATGAAATAAAAAAAATAATAAATACCTTTTTGTTCTTTATTTTTTAAAATACATATAGTTCTTATAATATTTAAATATCTTCTGAAAATAAATCATAAATTTTACTACATTATTTCGTGCACAATTATAGTATATACTTCCAAGACAATTATGTTCATCACAACATTTTTTAAAATAATCATCTTCTGATTCATCATTCCATTTTTTTTCTGATATAAATTTATCAAATCTAACAATTTTATTATTAATAAAATTTTTAAGTATTCCTGAATATTGTAATCTTTCACTAAAACCAACGCCGTTTCTTCTTCGATAATTTGCTTTAAATAAATCCCAATATTTTCTGGTAGTAAGTATATAGTATTTCTATTATCATTCCATTCTAAGCCATGTATTACATGTATTGTATCTTCAATCCAATCTATTGTTTTTGAACTTAACATTTCCAATTTAAGCGGCATTGATACCATTTTATGATAAATAATATTGCGTACTGTATCATAGATGGAAATTTCGCGTATATGGTATTTGGAATTTAAAAAAAAACCTTGAAAATCAACGATATACATTTTTAAAAAATATTTTAAAATTTATTTGCTTTAGATCAAAAAATAATATTGTGCTGCGCCTTATATATTGTTGGCAGAAATCCAACTGTTATGTGTGTTATCAAATCCTAACCATTTGACAAATACTTTATTTTTCGAACGTTTTAAAATTTTTTCAACGAGATAAATATCAGAATATTTAACTTTTTGTAATTCCTCTTTATAAAAGCAACCGCGAATGTATTCATTTTTTTCGTCTTTTAAATAATATGTGATCGGAGTAGAAAATCAAATTTCGGTTATCGTAAAAATTTCAGTCGACCAAATGGGCATATATTTTTTATCAAATACTCCTCTTACTTTTGAAATTCTCACTTTATCTCCAATTTTAAAGTTTCTTTTACTTAAGTCCACGGTTTTAAGACGACTATACACCGTGTTTAAGAGATCCTTTTCATTTTCTTCATTGATCTCTATCGGTTTTCTCTTTATAGTACGATGTTTTGTATTATTATAATCTTCTACGATTTTAGGTAAAATTTTTAACCAATTATAATTTCCTTGTAAATTAAATTCTTTCCACATTCTATGTTTAAGTGTTCGAATTACACGTTCCACAATTGCAGCTTTTTTCTCACTAAACGTACAATAATGATTAATGTTATATTTTTGCATTATTTTCTGAAAAAAAGGAATTGAAAACTTCTTTTCCGTCATCTGTTTGAAGATTGGGAGGAGGTTTAGCTTTAAATTTTTTAAAAATACTTTCAAAAACTTTGCTTACTTCGATACCCGTTTTATTTGTAACGACCATACAAATTTTGAAAAACAATTTATTACCACTAAAATATATTTATAACCATTATTTTCATCTTGGTACTTTTGCATGTCCGCCAGATCCGCTTTCCAAAAATCATGTAATGATTTTAAAATGTACTTTCTTCGGGGAAAATTAATTCTTGCTGGTTTATGAATTTCGTTTACAATTTGTTTTTTCTCTTCATTGTACCTATGTTTGTTGTTGTTGTCCTTAGTTTTTTTCATTATCTTCTTATTACTTTTGCCTCTATTAATTCTTCGATGATTGAATTAATTTCGTTCGTATGAGCGTTATTACCGGCAGACTGCGAAGCCAATCTATCAACTAATTCATTGATTGAATCCCAATAAACATAATCTATTTTATTTTGATTGACTTCCATGAACATCCTCTTTCCTCCTCCTATATGTGGAGAATAAATTTGTTTCCTTTTACCATCTCCAATATAGGGAGCAATAATTTGTTTATATTTTTTAGCCTTATTACCATCTATTTGTTGATCGGCTTTGTAGTGACGTCGATTGGCGTTCGTTTTCTTAACAATTCGTAAATAATTTTTTTGATCTTCATTCGTAAATACTCTAGGATTTTCGTATAGAATAATTCGTATAAACCTTTAGTTCCTTTGTAAGTTTTTTTTTTATTATATCCCTTCCTTCAAAATCTAAAGATGAATCGCCGATGAAAAGTTTTTCACTTGGTATGTCCAATCTGATACCATACTTATGATCAAAATATTTATTTTTTTCATCCTGATACATATCGTTAATGTATTTTTTTGGTAGTGGATTGTATTGTTGTTCTAATAAATGCATGTAAACCTTTTCCAAAACTTTCGATTTGGGTTCTTTATTTAAGAATGTTGTAGGTGTTGTAAAAGGAGAATCATTATTATCATCATCGTCTTCATCATATGTTGGTTCCATTGTATTGATAAGAGTTTGTTTTAAAATACCTGGTTCATCATCATCATCATTATCTTCTTCTTTAGTATCATATTATTTTTCATCTCAGAAAATGATGGTAGAGAAGTAAGCCTACTTTTTTTGTGTAGTAGTTTTCGTTTTAATAGTGGTGTTTCGGTATAGGGTAATTTAAATTCTTCATTTTCTTCAACTTTAACACCTGATGGTAATAATGATGTTGTTGTCTTTTGATCCAATTTATTTTCAATATTTCTTAAATGTTTTGTTATAGGATTTAATCTATCTTCTTTTTCCATTTCACCATAACATAAAAGATTTAATTTATTTAGTATCGTTTTACGTTTTTTGATAAGTTTCAACTTTAGTTCTTTTTCGTTAATTTCTGACATACTAACGAAAAGTATCTCAGATAAAATTTGAAAAAATGATCTGTTGATGAGGATCTGTTAATGAGGACCTGTTGATAAGGTATCTGATTAAATACTACTATTTACGTCAGAGAGTAATTATTTATTCAAAATTTATATATAAATCAAAACCCTTTCTATATCTTCCATTATTTAATTTATAATTTTTAAAAATTGATAGAAATTGATAAGAATTATTATTATCATTATTATTATCACTTCCTTCATTTCCTTCCCAACATAAGAAACAAATTTTGTTAAATTTTTCGAAACTCATGTCGACGTTAACGTGATCTCTATGAATTAGATCTAAATTTTTTCCATCTTGTTTAAAAACAATTAAAACATTAGCATTATCTCTTAGCAAATGTTTTGGAATTTTAGCGTAGGTTTGAGTAAGATAAAAACAATCGACTTGGTTGTGTCTTCCCATGCTCAAGTATGCTTGAATTAGAGCGCCCGCTTCTTTTTCTGTTGAAACATCGTCAAAAATGAAGACGGAGTTTGGTTTAACTTTAGAAGGATGTTTTATATGTTCACCACTATCGTACGCATAATATCAAACCGTTTTCATGTTCTATTAAATTAATCATAACATTTGTTTTTCCACACTCGGAAGGACCCACCAGTATACATCTTATAGTAGATGGAAAAAGTTCACCGTGTTTTTTGAAAATATTGTCACCAACACCACCACCAACACTACTAATACAAAAATTACTCTTATCTTTTATTTTAAGTGTCGTTTTCTGTTTGACCAATTTCATCTTCATCATTTTTTTTTACTTTAAATTAATTTAAATTGTTAATCGTTCATAGATGTTCAGTAACTATGAAGTATTATAGTGGTAAAGGTCTCTTAAATAAAGTTATTAATAATTTACCCTTTGAATTACACATACCTACTTATCAATTTTGCGCACCCGGTACTAAATTAGATAAACGATTGGCACGCGGTGATACAGGTATTAATCGTTTAGGTGAGGCTTGTCGCGAACACGACATCGCCTATTCTCAAAATAAGGACGATTTAAAGAGCAGACATAAAGCTGACGAGGTGTTGGCTTCGAAGGCTTTCCAAAGATTTCGTTCGAAAGATGCTAATTGGAGTGAAAAGTTAGCCGCATTAGGTATAGTAGGTGCAATGAAAACAAAAGTAAAATTGGGAATGGGTTTATCATCACCATCATCATCTAAAAGTAATGAAAAAAAGCAAAATATAAAAAAATGTCTACGAATATTGGAGAAAACACAATCAAACGCTTTAGTTTCACTAAAAGAAAATATTAATAAATGTATTGATCTAATTAAAGAAAATAAAACAACAACAACAACGACTACAAAAATAGCAAAGAAAAAAAGAAAGAAAAAAATCGAAATTAAAAATTTCGAAAAAGAAGAAGAAGAACGTAGTACACCTCAAATGATCGAAATTAGAAGAAAGAAACGTTACAATGAAAAAATTAACTTAATGGAAATAGATGATGATGATAATGATGATATTGTAGTCAACAACTCATCGTCAATAATAAAAAAACCTTCAAATAAACGAAAATTAAAAAATTTAACGACTACAGAAGATGAAAATTTTCTGTTAAAAAAGAAAATAAAAAATGTTGATTTTAATGAACCTCTTATGACACCAACCAGAAAAAAACGTAAAAATGTTATTGAAAGCGATGAAAATATTAGAAAAAAAATTAGAAAAGTATGAGAAATATTTTTTATAATACACTTCATTGACAACCTTCAAACAAATCGGTCTGTGAGAAGAAAAAACATCATGGCAAAAAAAAGTGATAATCATAATAAACAAAATATGAAAAGAAGAAAAAAACTACTAAAAAATAAAAAAAAAGAAAATTAATTTGTTTAACGAAAGCAATCGGACAAATTAGGAAGAAAATTTTAAAAATGAAACCTAACACTTTAAATGAGGCTGTAAAAATAGCAATAAAAAAGGCTAATAAATTAAAAAGGAAAATAAAACCGTCAAGAGTGATTAAAATTCCAAAACAAGGAGGTATTCTACCAATTATCCCTATATTTGCTGGCTTATCTGCTCTCGGAGCTCTAAGTGGAGGTGCAGCAGGAATCGCTAAAGCTGTGAACGACATACGTTCAGCAAAAGAACAATTAAAAGAATCGAAAAGACATAATAAAACGATGGAAGCGATCAGCATGGGAAAAGGTCTTTATTTAAGACCCTACAAAACAGGAATGGGTCTTTTTTTAGGAATGAAACAAAAAAACTAAGTATTATACCAAATAATCATGAACTTAGCAACATTGATCTAATACACTATGCCAAGAAAACGTTTAAGATACCAAATTTCCCCGGTGTTTTTATGCGTGATAATTTACCTAAAAAAATTCGAAAAAACGAATGTGGTATCGTTAATTCAGATGAAACAAAAGGTCCAGGAACACATTGGGTTGCTTATAAAGTTAATAGGAACATTGTTGAATATTTCGACAGTTTCGGAAATTTAAGACCACCATTTGAACTTGAAGAATATTTTAAAACTGCTGCTACTAAAATAGTTTTTAATCATTTTTTTTTCCAAAGGGAAGAATCCAGTTGTATGGTGAATCATAATTAATTCTTTAAGCCTTAGGTACCATACGAAAACCAAGTTACCAATTTTAAATACTTTATTCAATGCATTTCGAAGTGCACCCACTTCATCTTCAGGAATACATTTTTAATATATAAAACTAAAAAACATACAAGTTAAATAGAATACAAACTAAAAACTACGACTTACTGGAACAAAGATTGACGAGTAACATACAAAAAAATTAAGAAGACGGAACCAACGCCATGAATTTTACAAAACGTGTTATCAAAATCCCATACTTAGCGGAAGGTTGAGCAACAATATATGAACTCATGATTTAGCGGTGAAATATTTTTAACGTCTAATTTTGCGGTGAAATGTTGTTAACCATATGCACAATAGTGTTTAATAATTACAGCATGTACCTAAAAGTCGCAAGTATTAAATTATTAAAGTGATGGAATATTAACGACTTACAATTTCTTTGTATGGCTAATTTCTTAGGCATTTTTTGAAGCGCCTAAAACAAGCTGTTTTTTGAAGCGCTTGACAAGCGGGTGTGATATCGGAGCGCCTAAACGATCTGGGTGTAATTATTGGAACGTCTAAGCAAGCGGTTTATATCTCATATGTATTATTGCCTTAACAAGCGAGTAATCTTTGGAGCGCCTAAACAAACTGGTGTGAATTTGGAGCGCCTAAACAAGCGGTGTTTCTGCCAAATGTCCTAGAACGCCTAAACAAGCGGGTATTTTTGAAATACCTCAACAAACGGGTGTGAGGCGTATTTGGAGCGCCTAAACTAGCGTTATGGTAATCCCACATAAGCAAGCGGTGGATCTTTGAAAATGTACAATAAGCGCTATTTACATCATAAAATTAATTGCGGTGATATGTACCTAAAAACAATACACAGGATAAAAATTAAAACTATAGTCATATGTTAAAACTTACAAATAGTCAATTAAATAAAAATTAATTGTAGGACATTTTAATTAGCCATGTGCGGGCTGACAGAAAAACTAGATGACAGACTAATGACAGCTGGTGTGACCGTGCGCAAGAGACTCAACTGTCGGTTCGAATCGTGAGTGCTCGAACCGTGCTCGTATTAAAAAACTAGGGTGACATCTATTGTGCAAAGGCCAACTCAACAAGTAACTAATGTTGCCTATTTACGACAAATAGCTTCTCTGATTTCTGATGGTAGAATATTAAACCCAGAGGTGTGACAATCAGACAGACTGATATTCAAAAGATCCTTGTTGGAAAAACTTTCCTTGAAAATTTCTAGTTCTTCCCAAATATCTAACATTGTACCTGCCTCCAAAACATGCAACATCTTGACATGGCTGGGATCAAAATTGTGTTTATGGATTTTCAAATGCACTCCGAAAACAGAATCATTATTACTTTTTTTGTTCTTAGACACCAAATGTTCTTTAATTCTGATACCAACTTCCCTCCCCGTCTTACCGATGTAACAAGCCGGACAATCATCACATTTTAAAAAATAAACGCCAGACCTTTTTTCTAAAGGAATTGAATCTTTGTTTCTGACTAAAGCTTTACCTAATTTATTCATGGGTTTATAAACTACTCTTAGATCTTTACAGTTTTCTTTGAAAACCCTAGCGATGTCGTAAGAAATTTTGTTGTGGAAAGGTAAACAAACCGTTGTTAAGCCGGTAAAGACAGGCAAGGAAGCTGCAGTATCAACTGGAGGAAGTGTTGCTGAATTGTGGAGTCTGTGACGCTGTTTTTTATGTAACAAGTTGTTAATAAGGTTGATATTGTAACCGTTGTTTTTGGCAATAGTTCTAATGATATTTAATTCCAAGTTGAAATCATCTGTTGACAGAGGTACATCTAACAATCTATTAATTAGGAAGTGAAAATTTGCCAGCTTATGTGAAAAATGGTGGTTCGAGAAAGCAGGCACACTGTGATCCGTTGTGGTTGGTTTACGATAAATACCAAACCGTATGTCATCACCTCCTCTGGTTAAAGACAAATCTAAGAAATTTAAGGTCTTGTTGTGTTCAATTTCAAGGGTAAACTCTATTTTAGGGTGTAAACTGTTTACGTACGTCAAGAAATCAGAGAGCAAACCTGTGTCCCCCCTCCAACCTATCAAAATGTCGTCAACGTAACGATAATAAAAATCGATGTTATCATCAAAGGGGTTGTTGTTAAATAGTGAATTGTTTTCGAAATAGTTCAGAAAAACTTCTGCTAAAAGTGGTGAAAGGGGGTTACCCATACCTAAACCTTCCGTTTGCTGATAACAATGCTTATTAAATCTGAAAAAATTCTGGTCTAAACACATTTTGACAAGTTGGAAAACTGACTGGCAGGCCGTGTCCGACAAATCTGAAGATGACAACAAGTCCGAGAAGACTTGTAGAGTTTCTGCAAGAGGAACGTTTGTGAATAGGTTCTTGATATCTAGAGAAATGAAAGACAAATCCTCAGAAATTTTCCGATTGCTGAGTTTTTCAACCAAATCAAGTGAATTTAATAAACTGAACTTAGATTTTACATTAATGTTATTACTTATAAAGTGTGCAATCCATTTTGAAGCTTTATACGCTATACTATTGACAAAAGAAAGGACCGGTCTGATTGGTATATTGTCTTTATGTAGTTTCGGTAAGCCGTATAACCTTGGAATTTGTGGATTCATGCACGCAAATTTCTTAATTGAAAAGTTGAAAAAATCAGCGTCGTTCTGAAAGATTTCTTTTAGCTTATTCTTAAAAAATTTTTGGAATCTAAGAGCTTTGTTCTCTTCTACTACTTTAAAAATTGAACTGTGGTCTTGCAAAAACTCCTCAACCTTCGTAACATATTCAACCTCACTCAATACAACTACGCATTGCCCTTTATCGGCTTTGGTTAACATCAATTTTTTGCTTATTATTGTATCACATAAATCTTTATAACTATCTCTGCAAAATCTATTTAGGCTTGTAAAATTACCTCTAAATTTGTGTAAAACGTTATAGCAGGCACCTCTGATTAGGTTTTTATTTTCATTAAGTTTATGTTTTAAATTGAATTCAATAGCCGTTATAAAATCTTGCAGGGAGTCCTTAATATTGCTAGGTCTGTCTGTCTGTCAACAGATGATTTCAACTTGGAATTAAATATCATTAGAACTATTGCCAAAAACAACGGTTACAATATCAAC